>JAPDPK010000012.1:7510000-8710000 GCA_031772115.1 Heritiera littoralis | reverse complement strand
ATCAGTTAAGAATCACTACTTGTGAATTCCGTAACATCTCATCATCGGAAATTCCTTTAAATGTATATCTTGTTTATTTTTCTTTAATTATTCTTTTTTTCTTCGTCATTGTTGTTGTTATTATTTATTCCAAAAGATTAATTGTAACAATTTTACATTCTTGTTTACTTATTTGTTTAAAAAGATTTTATTTATTTATTATTTATTTTTAAATATTAATTTTATTAGAAATATCAATATCGAACTAAAATTATTTGAATACCCCAACACGCTGGTAATATTCAAATATTTCATTTCAACCCTAAGGATTATCAAAGAATCACTACTTGTGATTTCTAAGAAATCCTATCATCGGAAATTCCTTTTTTGTTCATTTATTTAAAAATGTATATTTATATATATATATATTTTATTTTAACACTTATACTTGCATTTATTTATTTATTTATTTTGATAGTTACATTCTTATTTGTCTAACTATTTTAAAATTTAAAATTTATTATTATTTTTATATCAAAATGATTTTTGTATCAAGATAAAATCAATTAGATGTTCCAATACGCTGGTAACGTCCAAAGATTTTTTCTCGACCGTAAAGATTGTCGAAGAATCACTACTTGTGATTTCTTCAAAATCTTATCATCGGAAAAATTCTATTTTTATTTTCCTTTATTTATTTTACTTATTATTTTCTACCCATACATTAAAAATACCTAAGTAAATGAATGGCAAAAAAGGGGAATATACCTCTATTGGAGGGCGGGCGAGCTCACAAGTCTTCCCTCTTCTTCGGTCGGGCGAGCACACAGCTTCTTTCTTTGGCGGGGCAGGCGAGCGAAGATAGCCTCCTCGGGCGGGCGAACTCCTTGAATTGGCGAGCTCTTGGATGTTCTTTCTCTTTGGGTGGGCGAGCTCGTGGACGAGCGAGCAAACTCGCGGATTCTTCTCTCTTTCTTTGGCGGGGTGATGAAGATAATTAACAATGAAGAGATGTAGAGCAAAGTAGCAACGCAAAAGGAGAGAGTGGCAGCAAGGATGAATTCAAGATGGCCCAAAAAACAAGGATAGTAGGGGAGGGAGATGATAATGGTACGACCAGCTAGGTTTTTTTTGTGTGCCTGTCCAACGATGGTGGTTGGCGAGGCTGAGTTGAAGAGGATGATGGATGGTGGCTGTATGTCCTCTCCAAGGTTTTCTAGGGTTTTTTCCTCAAGGTCCTCTTTTTTTAGCCCCGTTTCATTGGCTTTTATAGCCTCAAAATTTCATGGAAAGCAATCAAAAATTTATATTTGATCCCATGATCATGGGATTTTTCATTTATTTTGTTTAACTTTCCCTCTTTTTTTTTAAATTTATTTCCATTTCATTTTTTTTATTTTTGGTAATCAATTTTCAGATTTTATTTCACCCAATTTATTTCTTCCTTAATTTATTCATTGATTTAATGGCTGATATTTTTTTCTTTTTATTTTTGGCAACAATATCAACTTTAGTCAACTCTTGAAGGTGTGAATTTTGCATGTGCTCCACATGAGATTTGACCAAAATTGACTTGTTTCTTTTTATCATTTTTATCATTTTTTGATTTTTTTTTATTTTTTTTGATTTTTTTTATTTAAAAATTGTTCGGACAAAATTAGGTGTCTACAGTGGGGAATCTTAGCAATTGGCGAGTTGGTTGGTTGCTCTTTGGTTGGGCGAATAGGTGAGTTCGCCAATGCGGTGATTCGATGATGGCCCGTGTGTGGCGAGGACATGTAATCGCCCATATATATTGAATAAACTGGAATGGAATCAGCGTGTGACCATTGCAGCCAAAATTGACTTTGTAAGTGATTCGGTTGGAGACAATTAATAGGGAGGAGGTAAAGTCAATAAAGGAAGTAACCCTATTGGTTGAGGAGTAAAACAAAGTCAATAGCCTGAGAAAAAGGAGTGTGGAAGGAGGACTTTCACGCCACTTGTGCCTCAGTTTTCTTCATGCATTAAAGACGTGAAATGATGAAGGATACAGGATAAGGGACAGGCGGTAGCTTCGGATTGGTTTAGCATGGTTATATAAGGAGAAAGGCTTGAGGAAAACTCATTTGGCAAACTTCATCTCCTTCACGAGAGCTGTGCAACTGCCAGTTTATGTTCTGATTCCTCTCATTTCTATCATGCCTGATTTATTGAACTTCAAACCTTAAGTTGGCTAAACCAGTAAACATGCTTATAAAACCTTTCCTCCATAGTTGATGAGCTGAAGGAATAAGCAAATGGAGGCCAACATGAGACAGAAAACAATCTATTCTGGAAGTGCAGTTGATTGAGGTAAGTTGCATATTTTTGAGGTTTTCTTGATGCTCAATGATAGATTTCTATGTTTTATGAAGTAATAAACATAGATACAGTTTTGATTTTAGTTAGATCTTTGGAGAATATGAAAACAAGGAAAATAATGGAATAAGTGACGACAATGGCGATTACAGTGATCGCCCATGTTGAAAAGTAAGTAATCGCCAATGAGGCGAGTAGAAGATAAGGAACTCGCCAATGTAAAGTGTGTGTCAAAGGGCGAGAACGCCCAACTTTAGTGAAGTGAATTAATGGGCGAGCTCAAATGCATTAGGCATTGGGCGAATAGGATTGTGGGCGAACTCCCACAATTAAGCCAATATAGGCCTCGTGAGTTGAATGTTGGGCGAGCTCACAAAACTAGGGTGAGAAACGGCGGGCGAGCTACCACGTGGAAGCCATTTGGTGAATGGCGAGCTCGTCTGGGCTAGCTAATTGGGGCTCTATTAGGCGAGTAGTCATTTGATTTATTTCAATCTCGCCAAGTGATATATAAAGAAAATATTAATGGAATTTATATATAATTTGCAGCCGATAATTGGGAATGGCTATGGGCGAACAGAGAGCAGGGCGAAGCAAGGCTTCATTGGAACAGGTAAGGGAGATGTGTGTGAAGTGATGCATGTCCTGTGGAGTAAATTTTATGAAAACATTAAGTTAAATGTTTTGTTTTCTGACATGCATTGTTTGAGGAAATTATTTGATAATTATTTTGATTTGGGCGAGCTAAAAGCCGACCCCTATGTTGTTTTCTGGATGAACTGATACAGGGCGGGCGAGCTCTTGTGTGTTTATGTTGGGCAAGCCCTTGTATTTTTATGTCGGGCGAATTGTTATTGGCGGGCGAGCCAAGCTATTTTATAATTTATATACACCCGTTTCTAGATTTAAGGGCGGGCGAATGTTTTTATAGGAAAGCTATGGGGCGAGCCAAGTGGCAAGCTCTCTTTTATGAGAACTGGGCGAGTGCCCTTGTTTTAAAGAGAAATCCGGGTAAAGCCATAGTTGGGCGAACCCTTTTTAATGTGTTTGGGCGGGCGGCCCTTGATTTAAATATAAAGCGGGCGAACCGCTACCAATGAGATATTTCTGTTTTGAAAAGCTAATTGGCGGGCGAATACTAATTCACCTTCTTGTCGAGTTAGTCAGGGGCGAGCCGTGAAGGGCGAGCTGACCCTGGCGAACGGTTTTATGTGTAATTTCCTAAACGAAAAATAAATTATTTTAAATATTTTCAAAATAAAAATATGAAACCTTTTGGGCGAGTTGACTAACGGGCGAGCCACTGAGGACGAGCCAGTTTTGCTTGTCGATTTAAAGGGCAAAGTTGGGCGGGCGAACACATGTTCTCCGCCATGGGCAAGCTGCCATGGGCGAGCCATTACGGGCGAGCTGACCATGGGCGAGCAGGTTTTAAAAGTTGAGATTACGGGCTGTTTTTGGTGTTTTATTGTTTTATAAGAAATCAAATCATTTTGTGGAAATGATACATAAGATATAACTTGATTTTGAGACATTAGGCATTGAATTCATGCGTTATTAATTATATACTTTGCGTGACCCATCTGGGGCGATGACTCGGGTCATATAGACCAACGAGTGCACCCTAGGGCGTCACAGGGCTGATGGACCCGCCAAGTCATCAACGGTCTCGAGGTCACTTGGCAAGTGGACCCGAGGACCACTATATATTATGGCCATAGATCTGAGATAGCCGTGAGGGGCGATGGCCTACGGGTGCACCCCAAAAGCGGCAGATTCCGTTCTCGCAAGGGGGAGGGGGAACGATGATAGCATGATTTATTTGTTGCCTAGTCTCAACTTACCAATTTCTGTCTACTGTGAGGATTTGTTGAAATCCTATATAGTGTTTACTACATTTTAAAGTAAATTGTTTATCCAGTGATTTGAATGGTGTTTTAAAAGAGTTGTTTACTATATATCCACTGTCTTTTCTACTGGGTTAAGAAAAGAACAAATGCGTTGTGATATATAGTTTTGCTTTATTTAAAGCAGCATATGTTTCCTTTACTGAGCGTATGAATCGCTCACCCCTTTGTTTTAACTCCACAGATAAGAAGTACACGGAGTTGATAGAATTAGCTCTCAGATGGGTATAGCTACGCTTAAAGCACTGAGGCATGGCACGTTAAACGTGACAGGTACAGTCTTTTCTCTTTTACATTTCAGACATATGTATACAGTACTACCTTAGTGAAATAAAGGTTAATAGGGGATGTCAAATGTAAGGAATAATGAAAAGAAATTTCATATTCCATAATTAATAAGATAAATGTTTATCATTTATCACTGTTATTGTTGAATGTTAATGGCATCGCAGACAGCCCAACCGGTAAAGTTGTATGGAAATACGTGAAAAATGTGGTAACGGGATGTTACATAGACAATCCCACACCATCCTAATCAATCACAAGTGACAAGCGAGCTTATCCCGTAAAATCATTTAATCCTACTCCCAACGTCAGACAATAATTCTTTCCTCAGTATATCACAAAGTGTTAAAATCCCCGCACCCCCCCCCCCCAACACACCCCAATGCCCACTCTTCATTACCTTCAAATCAATCAATTCCTACCAAAACTTGTTTTTGTCTTCAAATCACATGGAGCAAAAACATTAACCACAATACCTTCAAACTCAAAATGCACTCATTTGCCTACTATCAAAATAAACCCATTCTTCATTATCATATCGGATTTGCAAAACACATTTCTATCCCAAATTGTTAGCAACCCTCCAACTAATCCTACTGAAGGACAGAAATCATCAAATAGCCATATTCTTTCAATATGCCTCAAGTTTATTCCCTATTCCCCTTATGTTCTAGCAGAGAATCTTCATCAACAAACTTCAATCACCAAAAAGAATTTGATAAAAAATGGGATTAGTCCTTAAAGCCTAATTCATTCATCTTTGAATAACCAACTCATCTTCACAATTAGTAGAAATTTCAAGGTGTTTCCATAACTTCCAAGCATCTTTAGCTTCTTTAGAAATGATTTTAAATCTGTTCAAAAAATCTCCATCAGACAAGGATTCATTGGCAATCCTCTTTGAAATCTTCCCTTTAGGCTTTTTGGTATTTCTCCCTTTTTTTCCCAATTTTCTTTGAGATTTTGCCTAAAATAGCTTCTTCCACCTCGTCTAAGGACTTGATTTTTCTTTGGCCATGCATGTCCTTAGAACATAAACTAGAAACAATAACAATTTGAAAATGATCATCAGGGGATAAGTAAGGTTCACCATTGTTCCCATCAACGGACTGAGTAGGGCCACAATCATTTGCTTTTGACCCAATCAGACAACGTTTAGCTTTCTCAAAAAGGGCTCAACAAGTCCCATTGAGTCAGACTTTCTAGCAGACTTCAAAGATTCTTCCTTATTAATTGTTTAGTTATTGGGATGAGAACAATTACCAACTGTCTCCATTCTTTTGTCATTACTGCTATTTATTGTCTCCTGAACAACATTGGTTTGTTGGCCACCAACATCATTATCTAGTTGCATGCAGTTAACTTCGAAACTCTCAAACAATTCTTTGTCAACCTTATCACAATTATTACCATCAAAGCTTCTAAATTCTGACTGTTCCTGTTCCTTATCATCGCCTTCCATGTTCCATAGCTCACCTGAATCTGCCATAGGACTCTTTCAAACAACATTTTCATCAAGTTTAAAGTTTCTGCAATAGCAGTGAGACAACAAATTACATCGGACCCTACTTGAGAATGTTATGGTTCCACACATGAACTGGAACACCAAAACAAGTGATCCATATTGCTTTGAACTTGAGTTGGAAGTTTTTTGACCAGATTTCAATTTCATCAAACCATTTATTACGAGTAGGAACTTATAATTTAGTTGAGGTTGTTATAGTTTTCAAATATTTTGTATTTCCCACCTTTTTCTATTATTTTTGTTTTCCGTGTAAATACTTAGTAGCACAGCTAACTCAACTATAAATACCGGCCTTGTACATGCTCGATGAATAAAAAAACAAATTTTCTCATTTTTGTCTCTTTGCTTTTGCAAATTCTTTCTTCAAACTCAAATTCTAATATGGTATCAGAGCGATAAATCTTCCGCGCCATTCTTCCATTCTCGTCACCATGGCACAAAGTCATGCTTCCAATACTGCTACAAACACTAACAGTAATCGTTTTGTTATTGGTTCTGCTTCTTCTGCTAAAGATTCTAGCAGTCTGTTCTTCTTGCACAATGGCGATCATCCTGGCTTGATCTTGGTTTCTCATCCTCTCGTTGGATCTAATTATAATACGTGGAAACGAGCTATGACGATGGCCTTAATAGCCAAGAATAAGCTTTGTTTTGTCGATGGAACTATGCTTAAACCAGAGGATGATGATCTTCTACATGGTGCTTGGCTTCAATGCAATAGTATGGTAATCTCTTGGATCTTGAATTCTGCTTCTTGTGAAATAGTTGATAGTTTGCTGTATTACTCTACTGCTTATGAGATCTGGCGACATTTGCAAGATCGGTTTTAGTAAAGCAATGCTCCATGTTTTTTCAAATCAAAACTAATCTCATCGCCTAACATCAAGGCTCCTTGGATGTCAGTACCTGCTATACACATCTCAAAACACTTTGGGATGAATTGAAAGAGTACTAGCCAGTACCTGTTTGTCTATGTGGTGGTATGCAGCCATGGATTGATTTTAAACAACAATAGTGTGTTATGCAATTTTTAATGGGCCTGAATGATTCCTTTGCACAAATTCGAGCGCAAATTCTCATGATGGATCCTCTTCCCTCCATTACAAAAGTTTTTTCTCTGGTTGTGCAAAAAGAACGACAACGAGTAATTACTCACACTTCTCTTCTTTTTTCAGATTCAGTTTCTTCATCTCTTATTGTAGCTGTTTCTCATGGCTCTCAGAAACCTCGAGCCAAACGAGATCGTCCTCTCTGTACACATGGCAACGTTCTTGGACACACGGTTGAGAAGTGTTATAAGTTGGTTGGAGATCCACCTGGCTATAAAAATAAAAGCAAAATTATTGGATCCAAGGTTCGAGCTCATCAAACTAGCTCAGTTGTACATGATGATACTAAGCAATCTTTTCCAGGATTGAGTCATGCTCAGTGTAAGCAGTTAATTGCACTTTTGAACTCTCAATTGAATGTTGATTCTTCCTCTGTTCCAGAGCAGTAGCAACTTGAACCAGTCGTCTCTTATTTCAATGGTACCTATTCTCTTTCCTTACTTTGGTTCTACCTTAGCTCCTTCCCAAACTTCCTGGATTATTGATACTAGGGCCACTCACCACATTTGTTATTTTTTGCCCCTTTTTCAATCGTATTCTCCTGTCCATAACTTGCATGTCACCTTACCAAATGGATGTTCCATTCCAATTTCACACACTGGTTCAGTTAAGCTTTCTGAGACACTTATACTAGACAATGTTCTACATGTTCTTGAGTTTAAATTTAATTTAATTTCCATCAATTCTTTAACTCATACACATCACTACTCAGTCCTTTTCTCTTTTGATTCTTGTGTCATTCAGGACCCTACATAAGGCAAGATGATTGGGATGGGTAGGAGAGTTGGTAACCTTTACATCTTTGAGCTCTAGTAGTCGTTCTTCTCCTCTTTCAAATACACCACATATTTGTAATACTACCTCATTACAGCAAAAAGAACTTTGGCATTTTCGATTAGGTCACCCTTCTTTTGTAAAGCTTCAAACACTAAAAGAAGAATTGAATATTTCTTTTAATCCACAAAACTCTCTTCATTGTAATGTTTGTCCATTGGCTAAACAAAAACATTTGACATTCATTTCTGCTAACTCACTATCCAATAAACCTTTTCAACTTGTTCATATCAATACATGGGGTCCTTTTACACCTATTTTAGTAGAGGGGTACAAATATTTCTTGACAATAGTTGATGATTGCACACGTTACACCTGGGTGTATCTGCTCAAAACCAAGTCTGATGTGCTTACCTTGTTTCTTAATTATTGTGCACTCATTAAGAATCAATTTGGGGTCTTAGTTAAATCTGTTAGATCAGATAATGCACCTGAATTGGCCTTTACAAATTTTTTCAAAGCTCAAGGGATCATTCCTTACCATTCTTGTGTTGATACACCTCAACAGAATTTAGTAGTAGAATGTAAGCACCAGCATACTTTAAATGTAGCTCATGCCCTTCTCTTTCTGTAAAATCCAATTTTATTATACTGTATGCCATATGTGTACATTATTGATAGTGGAAATAAAAATTTTGTGAAATTAAATTGAATGTGAGTTCCACTTTTCAATCTAAGAGATGATTTATAGTGTAGTGTATAAAGAAAGAGAAACAAATATTAAAGAGTAACAAGAATTGTTGGAATTAATTTGGATAAAAGGTGTGAAAGCATTAATTGATATGAGATAAAATTATGCAATATGACTAACATTGGCGTGGAGAAAAGAAGAAGAAGGACAAGAGAATTAAGGGCTAGAAGACAAAACAAGGAAAAGGATGGGGAGTTAGCCAATCAACGTTGGCAGGAGAGAAGGGCGAACGCGTAAGGGCTGATACTTAAAAGAAAAGCTCCAGGAAAGGGGCGCTGAGGATTTCTCGCCGGTTGCTTTATTTGACAAAGGAGATTTAGCATTTAATAGCAAGAGGAGCAAGCCAATAAGAGTGACTGGCAGAGGCGTGGACTAGGAGAAGAAGAGGAAAAAGAAACAAAATTTTCAACACATTGCAGGGAATGTTCTTCTTACCGTAGTCCACTAGCTGCAGTTTTTCCACAGAATTTAATACATGAAATGATGAGGAAAACAGGATAAGGAAACAGGTGTTGAACTTAAGTGAAACGGAACGGCTATATAAGAGGCTTTAAGAGGAAGAAATGGATTGAAATGAAACTCCATTCCCTCCAGACTCCTTCTTGCCCATTCTGTTTGCTATAAAGATCACCTCGTTCTTCCGTTCCTTTCATAGTCATAGAGTTTTCTCCTTCTATCAGTTAAACCTTTCCTCACCGTTGAAGAGCTAAGGAACAAGCAAACTAAAGCTAAGAAAGACAAGAAAGCATTCTGTACAGTTGGAGGAGTAACTTGGTAAAGGTGAGTTTCATAGCTTTTATAGTTCTCTTGATATTTAATTATAAACATAGCTTGGTTGTGGTTGAATATTGTTGAACAATATAAGAAAATAGATGGAAAAATAACCAAGAAAGAGTAAGGAAACACGACGGGCGAGTAGAATATTGCTAGTCGAATTGGGTTAGTTCTCGCCCAAAGGATGGGACGAGGTTAGGAGAAAGTTTATGTGAGTTCGCCAACATGTGGTCCCGGCGGGCGAGGACCCGTGATCGCCAGTGTGCGAGAATGGCGATAATAGTAGTTGCCCATGTAAAGTTGATGATAGCCAGTAGGGCGAGTAGGTGAAAAAGAAGGCGCCAACGTATTCCATTACAGGGGCGAACTCCCACGAATAAGCCGCTAATGGAAAGCGAGCAATGATGGGCGAATGGCGAACTGAGTTCGCCAGATTGCCATATGTTTTAGGAAAAATATAAGTTTTTTTGGAAAATATTAATAATGTGAATAAATGCTTTGCAGACGGGAATCGAGCAAGACGGGCGAGAACCTAAGCCGTATCAGACGAGGTAAGGAAGTTGTATGTGATGCAAATGCATGTCCTGTGGAGTAAAAACGTTAAGAAAATATTGGAATTTGTTTTATTTTCTGACATGCATAGTTTGATAATTTGTTTTGGTTTCGGGCGAGCTACAAGCCGCCATAAGTTCTTTGGTTGGTCGAATTGACTAAGGCGGGCGATTAGTTTTGTGCTAGACAGAAACTCGGGCGAGCCAATGGCGAGCTCTCGGTTTGAGATTTGGGCGAGTGCTTTGTTTTAAAGAGAAATCCGGTAAGCCATAGTCGGGCGAACCCTTTTAAAGTGTTTGGGCGAATGACCCTTGTTTTAAAATTAAAGGCGGGCGAACTGTTATCAGCCAGCCATACTTGTGTTTTGAAAACTCTGAGGCGGGCGACTATTATTCGCCGTCTTGTCGAGTAGTCAGGGCGAGCTACTGAGGGCGAGTAGGCTCTGGCGAACGATTTTTAAATGTAATTTCGTAAATGAAAAATGAAGTATTTTAATTACTTTGAAAATAGAAAATATCAAATTTTCGGGCGAGTAGTCCCTTGGGCAAATCGACTCTCGGGCGAGTAGTCCCTTGGGCGAATCGATTCTCGGACGAGTAGTCCCTTGGGCGAATTGGCTAATGGGCGAGCTGACCCTGGGCGAATTAGCCGTGGGCGAACCGGCTCCCAACCTGCCTTTCTTTCATAGAAAATGTTGAAAATGGAGGGTTGTTTTACTTATTATAAACCCTTTTGGAAACTAAATCATTTTATGGAATGATAACTTGATTTTGAGACATTAGGCCATGAGTTCATGCATTATCACTCATGTACTTTGCGTGACCTAACTAGGGCGATGGCTCGGGTCAAATAGACCAGCGAGTGCACCCTGGGGCGTCACAGGGCTGATGGACCTGCCAAGTCTTCAGCGGTCTCGAGGTCACTTGGCAAGTAGACCCGAGGACCACCTACAGATTATGGCCATACATCTAGATGAGATAGCCGTGAGGGGCGATGGCCTACGGGTGCACCCCAAAAGCGGATGACTTGTGTTCTTTGCATGATTTGAATTACTGCCTAGTCTCAATTAAAAGATTTATGAAAGGATCTGGTGAATCCTGTTTTTATGTTAACTGTGTTTATTATTTCCTAATGAGTGTGATCGTTAGGATGATTAAATGGTTTTGAGATTTTAGCTTTTATTTTTTTAAAGCAGCATACACCTTCTTTACTGAGCACATTGTCGCTCACTCCTTATTTTCCACTCCACAGATAACTGATTTGAACTAAGAGACTTACCTTCCAGAGATTTGAGATCGAAGGTATGTTATATTCTTTTATATATTCAGCAAAGTTGTACAGTACTACTTTAACTACGAAGGGAATGTATATACATCTTAAGGAACATACTTTATTAATTCATAATGTAGTAAAAGTTGTTAAGCACCACAGACAGCCCAACCGGTAAATAAGTGTAGTTTACAAGTGAATATTCTGTGTATAGTGGTTTTGGGATGTTACACTTTCAATCCCACATTCCTTTACCATATTGGACTGATTGCATCTTAACTGCAGTTTACCTAATTAACCGCATTCCTACACCTATCTTACACAATCACGCACCCTTTGAGTTATTGTGGCACAAGAAACCCTTGTATTTGCACCTTAAAGTCCTTGGCTGCTTGTGCTATGCCTCTACACTTAACAGAAACCAATTCAAATTTTCCCCTTGAGTAGCTCTAACAGTTTTTCTTGGTTATCCTCCTGGTGTCAAAGGCTACAAATTATTGGATCTCACCACTAATACTGGGTTTGTGTCTCGAGATGTCATATTCCATGAAACCATCTTCCTTTTTAAACTCAATTCCTCTTCCAGGGTGGACTCTACTCTAGATATTTTTTCTGACAAAGTTCTACATCTTCCTTCTTTCACCAATGAACCTTGTTCTGAATCCTCTCCTTCCACATCATCTTCAACTCCATTTATTGTTACTCGACCAACCAGGACTCATAAGCCCCCCTCTTACCTAAGTGATTATCATTGTTACTCATCTTCTTCCCACATTAATTCCAGTAAGTATCCCTTATCCCCCTTCCTTGGATGGGGGATAAACTTTCACCTACTCACAAAGTCCTTGTTCATGCCATTTCTTCATACACTAAACCATCCTCTTATGACCAAGCTGCCGCTTCTCAGAATAGAGAGAGGCTATGAATGTTGAATTGAGAGCTTTAGAAGACAATGCTACTTGGATTGTTGTGTCTCTGCCTCCTGGAAAACATCCAGTTGGTTGTCGGTAGGTTTATAAAATCAAACTTCATGTTGATGGCAGCCTAGAAAGATATAAGGCAGGCTTAGTGGCAAAGGGATATACCTAACAAGAAGGAGTCGACTACCTTGATACCTTTTCTCCTATAGCCAAGCTTACTATTGTAAAGGTGCTTCTTGCTCTAGCATCTATCTTTGGCTGGAGTCTTACACAACTAGATGTAAATAATGCTTTTTTTGCATGGTGAGTTAGCAGTAGATGTTTATATGACCCTACCACTAGGATATCATCAACAAAGGAAGCCTTGGCCACTTAATGCTGTTTGTAAGTTGCACAAATCCTTATATGGATTAAAACAAGCCTCTCGCCAATGGTTCTCTAAATTTTCTTCTACATTGATTGATATTGGCTTTCAACAGTCCCTTGCTGACAATTCCTTAAACATTAAAAGCAATGGTGGTTCTTTTCTTGAACTACTTATGTATGTTGATGACACAATCATAGTAAGCAACAATCCCAGTGAAGTAATTAGCTTGACATGTTATCTGAACAATCGTTTTAAGTTGAAAAATTTGGGAGCCTTGAAATATTTTTGGGGATTAGAGGTAGCAAGATCGAGAACTGGAATTGTTCTATCCCATAGACATTATGCTTTGCAAATTCTATCTGATGTAGGTTATCTTGGATGTAAACCCCAAAAAACTCCCATGGATACTGGTGTCAAGTTATCTCGTGAGCAAGGTGAATTACTTGAGGATCCTACATAGTTTAGAAAGCTGATTGGCAGACTTTTATATCTCACGATCACTAGGCCTGATATATCTTTCTCAGTTAATTACTTGAGTCAATTTCTTGATAAGCCAAGGAAGCCTCACTTACAGGTTGTTTATCGAATTCTACAGTATGTTAAAGGCAATGTAGGACAGGGATTGTTGTTTAAGTCATCTTCTCAACCTGAAATTAAAGGTTTTGCAGACTCGGATTGGGCAGCTTGCCTAGATAGCAGGCGATCTATTAGTGGCTTTTGTATCTTCATCGGTGATTCTTTGGTGTCTTGGAAGTCAAAGAAGCAATAGACCGTCTCCAGATCCTCTGCTGAAGTTGAGTATAGATCCATGGCAAATGCTACCTATGAAATTATCTGGTTGTTGAGTCTCTTTAAATACTTACATATAAAGCATTCCAAACCAGTTGTTCTCTTTTGTGATAATCAGGCAACCTTGCATATTGCTGCTAGTCCTATTTTTCATGAAAGGACTAAGCATATAGAAGTGGATTGTCATTTAGTTCGGGAGAATATCCAAGTTGGTATGTTGAAAACTCCGTATGTGTCTTCACAGCATCAACTTGCAGACATTTTCACTAAGCCATTGCTTCCTGGACAGTTTCATCTGTTATTGAGCAAGATGGGAGTATGTAACATACATACTCCATCTTGAAGGGGGAGTATTACGAGTGGGAACTTAAAATTTAGTTGAGGTTGTTATAGTTTTCAAATATTTTGTATTTCCCACCTTTTTCTATTATTTTTGTTTTCTGCGTAAATGGTTAGTAGCACAGCTAACTCAGCTATAAATACCGGCCCTATACATGCTCGATGAATGAAAAAACAGATTTTTCTCATTTTCGTCTCTTTGCTTCTGCAAATTCTTTCTTCAAACTCAAATTCTAATGCCATTCTTTTAACCAACTCCATCCACTCTCCTTCATAACTTCAAAGATTTCCTGATTATCAAACAAGATCAGAAATTGTCGGCCAGATATCTTTTTAACAGAGAGTTCAAGCACACCCTGCATTTTAAAATTTTCTTGAAGTCGATCCCTTCATAATAACCTCTGGAAATACCAATCAGACTGTATTCAAGGCTGTGCAATGCTTCATCGAAAACACCTGCCATGCATGATTTTCTGGTACTACCAGATAATTCTTGATTATCTTCCACCCTGACAACTGTATTATTATTCTTACTCTATTCTGCCACATTCGTATCCTTATTCTTACTCTGTTTTGCCGCAACATCTTTCACATAAGCTTGAAGATAGGATTTTTTTATGGCACCAAAAACTTGAACATTCTCACTTCCATCAGGACTGAAAGACTCTTGAGGTCAGTTCGTATTCTGTTGTGCAGCACTATTTCTCAAATGATCTCTTCTGTCCACCGTTCTAACTTTCCTTCAATACGAGTCTCTTGTTCGATATCGAGCATGATTAACACAGAGGTGAAAATCCAATAGCCATGAACCATTTAGTCTCTCTATGGCTCTCCTAGCTCCAGTGAAATCAGCAAAACGAACAAATCCAATCCTTTTTCCCAGTCCATTCCTTTTCTTTGGTATGAAGACATCAACTACTTTCCCTTGATTTTGGAAAATTCGCTGCAGCTACCTCCAATGAAGCACGTTTGGTATATTGTTTATGAAAACTGAGTAGACTGCCATTTTGAATTGCTTTCAATAATATTCATTTTTGTTTGAATTTAGGAAAAAAAAAAAAGCAATTCCCATTCTTATCCTATTTCTCGATAGAAATATGACGTTTTCTTGAGTTTTAGAGGTGAAGATACCCGCAAAAAATTCACTGATCATCTGATGTTAAAAGATGTTACATTATATCAAATATAATTTTTTAATGTCAAAACATTTGATTTAATTAACATTTGATTTAATATAATGACTTCCAATAATATAATGTCTTCTAATGTTAGAACATTTGATTTAGTGATTAATGTAATTGAATATTTGATATTATGTTTTCCGATATTAAAATATTTGATATAACGTAACATCTTTTAACATCAAAATATTTTATTGAATGCCTTTTAGTATTGAAATATAATGTCATTAATATCGAAATAAAGATTTGATTTACTGATAAATAATCTTATTTGTTAAAACATAAATTTAACAACACCTTAATAATCAGTACAAGTTATATTGATAAAAAAATAATGCACATGTAACACATCTGTAGCAATTTTATTTTCAAACTTTGGTCCATGCACCAAACTTATGTTACACATAAAAATTTAAACTCATGACTACATTGTGACAACTGATATTTCATTTAAAGTATTGTTTGAGGAAGGCTTCACGTGGCCCTCTACAGATTACAAGCAGGTTGTAAATATATTGGAAGAGAACAGAGGATTGGATAATGTACGAATAAGATCACCAAACCAGCCACGAAGTGTTATCAGTTGGATTAGACCACTTGGTGATGTTATTAAAATAAATGTAGATGCATCTCATAAAGCAACTACAGGAAGGTCGGCAGCAGGAGGGTTACGAAGGGACTCACAAGGAAAGTGGTTATTTGGTTTCATGCAGGCTCTGGGGCAGTGCATTACAGTTCAAGCAGAAGTACAGGCAATATATGCAGGGCTATTAACAACATGGGAAGCTGGTTACAGAAACATAATCCTTGAGTCGAATTCTTTACTTGCAGTATCGAGAGTTTTGCAACCGTTGAAGGCACGAGATCCTCTAAGTCATCTTTTACGAGTTTGCAAAGAGTTGATGAACCGCACTTGGAGCTGCACAATTCAGCATGTTTGTCGAGAAGCAAACGCCTGTGCTGACTTTCTTGCAAATCGGGCACATGATGCTTCCATTAAATTAGTGTACCTTACTCTTCCTACAATAGGTTTAGATAGACTCTTACAAATTGATTTTGTATTGTCAGCCACTATAGCTTAATTTAATAAAAGCAAGTATGTCTGCTCATTTATGCAAAAAAAAAAAAGATATTTCACAAGATAGTGACACTTAGGCACCATTCGAGGTCTAGAAACTTGTCAATTGCAACTCTATATTTCACAATTTTGCAATACTTAGGCACCATTACACCCATTGATAACTCTTATCTAGAGACTTATCCATTGTAGCTTTATATCTCAGAAGATTGCAAAACTTAGGCACCATTACAGCCATGGATAACTCTTATCTAGAGACTTGTCGTTATATTTCATAAGATTGCAACACCTAGCACCATTCCAACCATTGATGACTCTTGTCTAGAAACTTAGCACCATTCCAACCATTGATGACTCTTGTCTGGAGACTTGGCTATCTATAAATGAGGAATCATATCTTTGGTTTGTATCCAACATTAATTCTAGATATTCCTTGCATTTTTGATTACCAGCTCCAGTTTTAAATACTACATTAACATTCAAGTTAGTCAACTAGAACTTGTAGGCAATTATGAAAACTATATTGGCAGCAACACTCGTCTTTAGTGTCTCTTATTTAGCGGGTTTGACTATGCTCAGTGACAACAAAAATGATGGTCCACATGAGGACATGGTAATTTTAAGCAAGAAAAATGCTTTTAGGATGTCTGTGATAGCAAATGCGCTAGCCTTTTACCTCTCCACCGCATCAATATTGCTACATTACTTAGGTAGCGACGATACTTGGAGGCACCTGCTCAAAGGTTTCATGCCTTCTTATACTATGCACGGATAACGGATATGTTATTGTATTTCTGCAATGATCATAGCTTTTGTTTTAGGTATTTACGCAAACTATCCGTCACCGACTGATATGGTCTTTTTATTGGATTTTCCTTATTTGGAATAGTGTTTCTTTTATATAGGGGATAAATGTAAGAATTATGTAATTAGGAACTCTTTAGTCTAACTTGTAAGGGTCAATTAAATGTTTAAAATTATATATATTTTTAATTTGGTGTTTAGTAATATAAAATATATATTCAAATAACATATTAAATTATATATATAAACAGAAACTTTTAAGTATTAGACTTTCCTAGAGGTTAATTAAATATTTAAAATTATATGTATTTTTAATTTGGTGTTTAGTAATATAAAACATATATGCAAGTAATATATTAAATCCTACACTCTGATTTCTTACTAATCTAATCTAATTTTATATCTATATTGAAAACAATTTGATTGGATGTTTAGCTATTTTAATATAACTTGTCACTATGACAAAGGTTAGCATACATCTCTGCCAACAACATTCACGCAATTAATTAAGTCTGTTATAAACTAAAAAAGTTTTAAGCATCATGTACAAAGTTTACCTTATCTTTTCATGAGGACATCACCATCTTTGAGCTCTGTACTGGGCATGGACAGTACCAGTTGACCATTAAATAAAACTAGCTTATTTCTCTTAAATCCTACTCTTGCACCATTTGCAGCAGCAGTGCTGCCAATTCTCAATCTCATTATGTCACTAATGGAATCAGGGTTGACACTAACTATTTCAGCTAAAGATGATAAATTGGTTGTTGATTACTTACAGCTTATGAAGAGCATTGCTGATGAATTAGTGTTGGCTCAGGCATTAGTGTTTGAGGAGGATTTGATAATAAATCTTCATAGTAAATGGACTCAACTCTAAATACAAGATCTCTCCAGCCATTAAAGCCAGAGAGAGTCTTATCAAAGCTGCCATAAAACATAATCAAAGAGTAATTTTGAATTTCTGACTTTAACTTGTACTATTGTTCTTATTTTTATGCAAAAAAAAATAATTAAGGATAAGATTATATTGACATACTTTTAAAAATATTTAGATTGCAAAGAATGTGTAGCAATGACTAACACGCAGCTAATAACTAAAAAGATTACTTAACTATTCTTTAAAGATTAGTATGAAGATTTTTTTTGCAAAAATAAAAAAAAATCAAACTTGAAATGATATTTTAACCTCTTGAAGGTTAATTTAAAATATATAATATGTAATATTTTATTAAAAAAGATGTCGAAGAGGATTCTACATCTTCTTTTTTGCTGGTTCATTCAAACCCCTATGGTTAAACAGCCTCATTGCCTGCTTCTCCCTCATGCTCAGCCAATTTCATTTTACAGTACGCCATAAAAATCTAGATTAAAATGCAAACGATGGGTATAAGCGCAATTTCCAGGACCACGTACAAAGTCATTATGTCTGTGTTCACAAGATAAGACGAAAGTGTAAAAATAATAATAAATAATAACAATAAAAAAATCTACATTGCAATTCAAAGAAAAGATGAAGGGGGTGACTTGATTTAAACATAAATTAGACTAATTCTATTTTTCACAAAAATAAAAATAGCACGAATATGTGTTTTTAGTAAGAGTTAAGATAACTTTCTAACACAATCCAATACTATAAATCAAAACATATACACAATATTGCAAAGCTTCGTGTGAGATTAATATTTTGCAAATGGAACTAAGGTGGAGATATCTTTTATCGTAAGAAAATAAACTTTCAAGTTTTTTTTTATTCGTAGGAGGTATAAAAAAAATGAGAAGAATCTAAAATTGGACCTAATTCCTCATAAAAAGAGGTACAACCGTTAGGCCTAACCTTAGTTGTTAAAAATACTTTCAATTTTTTTTTTGAAAGTAATCTTCACTTTATTAATTCATGAAATTAGCATCTTGCATAACAATATTGTTCAGGAAAATCAGGTGCTCCTCAACCCAATACATATCTTCTTCTAATATTAAATCCTATTTTGACAATAAATGGGTTGCACCATTCCACTCTCTATTGATATGCAGTATTCTGCATTCCTCAAAATATCTTTTCATCAATGGTCCTACCATTGAGAGGTCTTCCGTATCGGTTTAGAGTTTCCTGACAACTGTTAATGCGTCTCCTTCGAGGATGATCTTTCTGCAGTCAGTCCGTCTAGCTATCTCCAGTGCTCGAGTTGCTGCCAGTGCTTCCACGACTCCTGCTACTTGTGCGATCTCCACTTTATGTGCTGCAGCACTTACTACCTTTCCTTCTTTGTCGCGTATAATTACGCCAATACCTCCTCTTTTGCTGTTTGAATCCCATGCACCATCAAAATTGACTTTAAAGTGTGATTCATCTGGTGGCATCCATTTAGATTTGGTTCTCTCCCTTTGATCCCCTGTGCGCCTGCCTTAGGTTGCTTTGTACTCTTTGAGGAAAGCTAGTGTGTATTCAAATATTCTTCTCGTATCTACCTTTTTTCCTTCTTTTAGCTCTTCATTTCTTCCATTCCACGTAGCCCATAGCATCATCACCAACTACTCCGTGTCACCCGTCGACAGCACAAGCCCTGCTTTTTCAAGCCAATCAGCTGCTCTATTCCTTTGGTGCTCTAAGATCCCCTTTGGAAGATCGCATAATTTTAATAGTTCCTTTGCTTTGGGATATAAACAAAGTACATGTAAACATGTTTCTTCCCCAGTGCCACACCTTCTGCAACGTGGTTCTAATCCCCCGATTTTCTTTGCCAAGTTGGCCTGTGCTAAGAGTATATCATGCAAAACTCTCCAAGCAAAGACCTTAATCTTTGGTGGAATCATCAATCTCGCCAATACATTCTATACCTCGCATTGCGGTCCTATTCTCAGCTCATTTTGCAGCAATGTTTTGTGTCCACTTCTAATTGTGTATCGGCCATCTTTATTAGAATGCCATATAAGTTTGTCTGCTATTCCAGTTTTGCTTATTGGTATACCCCTGATAATAGTAGCTTCATCCTATGTGAACTCTTCTACAATAATGTCTGCTTTCCATTGTCCTGTATTCTTGTCCATCAAACTCTCCACTATTGCTTCCCTATCTGACGAAGGGTATTTTGGGCATAAGGGTAGTTCAATCTTTCACCTTAGATTGACACAGAGAATTGATAAAATACGTGTCAGTAAGAGGCGGGACCATGACAATCATGACTCCATGTTAACCTCGGTATAAGATATCTAGGTCAGCGCCTGATACACAGACCCGAATACATTATAATATGTTTAGATTAGCACCTGATACGCTGACCAAACCCACCTTCATCATTACCTCGGTACTCAACATTCAAAAAGAGGTTTTAGGCAGTAAACGTAACCTTGGTTGTCTTGCCAACCTGTAATATTGGCTGGCAAACTCTAATTTATTCTATTCAACAGTAGCTGGACAACCTGGATTATTCACTCCACGTCATCCCCATAACCCTCCTCGGCCTATAAATATCACCCCAATCCACGGGTAAGGCATAAGGAAAAAAACTAGCCAAGAGGAAACTCTGCCACTACTCACCTTGAAATACCCCTAAAAGCTCTTCTTGACATCAACACTATCCATTATAATAGATCCTGTCGTGACCCCAAAGTCTCCATTCCTTGGTAGCCAATTATCTTCCCAGATTCTGATCGTTTTGCCATCCCCAACCCTCTATCTTGTTCCTAATCTTAGCACTTTCTTTGACTACCATAGACTCCTCCACATAAATGAGGGTTGCTTTCCCATCTCTGCTTCAAGGAATTCTTTATGTGGGAAATATTTGGCTTTATAAATTTTGGAGCTGTGATTAAACAAGAATTGAGAGAAAATCTAATGATTTCTAACTGAGAAAATTGTACATATATATAGCCTTGAAGAGACTAAAAAAAAGAAGAAAATCAACTACCTACTCCAAAATAAATAATTCCTATAATCAAGCTATTCATTCTTATAATCAAGCTATTCCCAATTAGGCTAATAATACATATTTACAGCTTATAATTATGCCTTATAATCTTGTAACACTCCCCCTCAAGCTAGAGCATAGATGTCAATCATGCCCAGCTTGTTACAAATATAAGAAACCCGAGCTCCATTAAGAGCTTTTGTAAAAATATCTCCTAACTGCTCCTCTATAGCCTTGAAGAGACTAAAAAAAAGAAGAAAATCAACTACCTACTCCAAAATAAATAATTCCTATAATCAAGCTATTCATTCTTATAATCAAGCTATTCCCAATTAGGCTAATAATACATATTTACAGCTTATAATTATGCCTTATAATCTTGTAACACTCCCCCTCAAGCTAGAGCATAGATGTCAATCATGCCCAGCTTGTTACAAATATAAGAAACCCGAGCTCCATTAAGAGCTTTTGTAAAAATATCTCCTAACTGCTCCTCTCCAGTCTTCACATATGCGGTAGAGATCAAGTTTTGTTGAATTTTCTCACGAACGAAATAACAGTCTATCTCAATATGTTTAGTTCGTTCATGAAAAATTGGATTTGAAGTAATATGAATTGCAGCTAGATTATCACACCATAGCTTCGCTAGAATTGAGATTTTAAGACCGACCTCAGTTAAGAGTTGAGAAACCCACATAACCTCACATGAGGCTTGTGCCATTGCTCGCTACTCAGATTCTGCACCAGATCGCGACACCACATTTTTCTTTTTACTCTTCCATGAAACCAAATTACCACTAACAAAAACACAATAGCTAGTAGTAGACCTTCGATCAATCTTAGAACTCGCCCAGTCCGCATCAGAAAAGCACTCAATATTGCTATGACCATGATTCCGATAAGTATCCCCCATCCAGGAGCTCTTTTCAAGTAACACAAGATTTGTTCTAAGGCAGCCCAATGATGTGCTGTAGGAGAAGACATAAATTAACTTATAATACTGATTGAGTAAGCAATATCAGGACGAGTCACTGTGAGGTAGTTCAACTTTCCAACTTATCTTTTATATCATTCAGGATCATCAAAAACATCTCCATCCTTTATGAGTTGCTGGTTAGGAAGCATTGGATTACTGCATGGTTTGACTCCTAGTTTTCGAGTTTCTATTAACAAATCCAAAACATACTTCCTCTGAGATAGAAAAATGCATCTTTTTACTCCTTGCCACCTGAATTCCCAAAAAGTACTCCAAATCTTTAGTATTGAACTGGCTCTGCAGGAAAGATTTCAAGGATGAGATTCCCTGCGCGTCACTCCCAGTGATAACAATATCATCTACATATACAACAAGTAGAATGATGCCAAATGAAGACTGCTTATAGAAAACAGTATGATCATATTTGCTCTTCCTCATCCCAAACCTCTCTACTACCTGACTGAATTTTCCAAACCAAGCTCGAGGACTCTGTTTTAGTCCATACAGCGATTTTCAAAGACGACAAACTTTCCGAAACTCCTCCTGAGCAACAAACCCAAGTGGTTGCTCCATATAAACCTCCTCCTGAAGATCTCCATGCAAGAAAGCATTTTTAATATCAAGCTAGTAAAGTGGCCAATCATATGTAGCTGCTAGAGAAATAAATAATCGAACTGAAGTCAATTTAGCCACAGGGGAAAAAGCGTCAAAATAGTCCACTCCATATGTCTGTGCATAGCCTTTGGCTACCTGGTAAGCCTTTAGGAGAGCCACGGATCCATCAAAATTAAATTTGACTGCAAAGACCCACTTGCATCCAACCACTCTCTTACCAGCAGGTAACTCAACTAGATCCCAAGTATCATTCTCAAACAAGGCATTCATTTCCTTAAGCATGGCATTACGCCACCGAGGATGGGATAAGGCTTGGTAAACAGTTTTGGGAATCCCTACAGAATCAATAAAGGCAACAAACGAGCAAGAAGCAGAGGATAAACGATCATAGGTAACATAAGAGGAAATTGGATAAGTACACCGGCGTTTACCTTTCCGAAGAGCAATAGGTAAATCAATGTCACTAGGCACTAGATTCGATGACAAAGAAGAGACTGGTGCTGGACTTGTCACAGGAGGATTAGGTCGTCGAGAATAGACTTGAGTAATAAGTGGTTTCGATTGATAAGGTAGTGGTGGTGGTAATGGAACAACACTAGAGTCTAGACTGGTGACATGATATACTAGTAGATCATCATCCTCTTGTGCACACACAGGTGTAGATGGAGCGGTAAAGAAAGGAAGATGTTCATGGAATATAACATCAGCTGAAACAAAATACTTGTTCAACAGAGGAGAAAAACACTTATACCCTCTTTGGAGAGGGAATCCTAGGAAGACACATTTTAATGACTTGGGGTCCAATTTGGAAACCTTCGGACGAACATCACGAATAAAGCAAGAACATCCAAAGATATGAGGTTCAACAGGAAACACAAATTTATTAGGAAACAAAATCTTATAAGGAATCTGATCATTTAAAACAGTGGAGGGCATGCAATTAATCAAAAAACACGTAGTAGAAACAGCATCAGCCCAAAATTGTTTAGGAACATGTGTCTGAAATAAAAGAGCCCTGGCAATTTCAATAGTATGTCTATTTTTTCTCTCAACCACCCCATTTTGAGATGGAGTGTCAACACAAGATGATTGATGGAGAATTCCATTCTGAGTCATGTAGGTTTGAAAAGAATCAGAAAAATATTCTTTGGCATTATCAATTCTCAATGTTTGTATAGACACATTAAACTGGGTTTTTATTTCAGCACAAAAAGTCTTAAAATGTGAAAGCACCTCAGAACAAGATTTCATTAAATAAAGCCAAGTCATACGAGAAAAATCATCCACAAAGGTAACAAAATATCTAAATCCAGTCTAAGACATAATGCGACATGCTCCTCAAACATTTGAATGTACTAGCTCAAAAGCATGACTAGCCCTTTTATTAACACAAGAAATAGAAGATAGACGATGATGTTTTGCCAACTAATAGGACTCACAATCTAAAAAAGATACATCATGAAACTGAGGACATAACTTTTTTAATAACAATAAAGATGGATACCCCAATCAACAATGAGCTTCAAAAAGAGATAAAGTACTGGAACAGGCAATGGTTCGGGGTACTTGGGTATCCAAAAAGTACAGACCTCCTGATTCTCGTCCTTTACCAATAATCCTCTTCGTCATAAGATCCTGAAACAAACAATGATTAGGAAAGAATGAGATACAACAGTTAAGAGTACGAGTGAGTTTGCTAACATATATCAAATTAAAAGAAAATTTTGGTAAACTCAATACAAATGACAACGAAAGTGTTGGTGTGGGATTGATATTGCCAGAACCAAGGACAAAAGAAATAGAACCATCTGCTAAGGTGATTGAAGAAGGAAAAGTATGGGACTGGAAAGTGGAAAAGAGACTAGGATTACCTGCATATGATCTGTTGCACTAGAATCAATGACCCACTGAGAGGAAGAAGAAAGAAGACATGTATTGGTTTTACCTGACTCAGCAAGGGCAGTGATGGATTAAGAAGAGTTCTTTAATGCGTCCTGATACTGGGTGAATTTTGCATACTCATTTGCAGAAATTGTAATAGTATGATCTGATGATGGAGGAGGAGCATCACTTGTAGTTACAACACAAGCTGACCGAGACCCAAAAGACTTCTGGTTTTTCTTTAGCAATTTCTGGCAATTCCTTTTAGTGTGACCTGGTTCATGACAATAGCAGCAAACTACTCCCCCTATGTCCTGATTTCCAGTATTCCGACCACTATTACTACCACCTCTGCTACTATTTTGAGAACGAGACTGGCTAGTTGATCCACTATTCTGACTGACAAGAGCACTAGGTTGTTGTACAGGTGAGACACGAGAACTAGTATCTGTACGAAGAACCTTAGTAAAGACCTCTTTTAAGGAAGTAATCTCCAGATTAGACAAAATCTGCGATTTAGCACCATCAAATTGAGGACTAAGGCCAGCTAGAAAACTCATAATAGACATCTGTTCACGTTGAGTCTGTTGAACTTTGATATCAATACTAAAAGGTAACAAGGCGTTCAAATCCTCATAAGTACGTTTGAAATTCATGAAATAGGTCTACAAAGATTGATCCTATTGTTCAGCCCGATAGAATGCCTTGCAAACCTCAAAAATATGAGAAATATTCTCTTTACCAGAGAACAAAAAAGCCAAATATTCCATCAATTCCTTTACAAACTCACAGTGAGAGACATGACCGACGTACTCATTCCCAATTGAATTACGGATTTGTAAAAACAGTTGAGCATCAATTTTGAGCCATTTAGTACGTGTTTCACCAGTGGGTGGGTCCTCAATTAGATGATTATACTTAGAGATACTCCATAAATACAGACGAATGGTCTTAGACCAATCTAAATAATTGGTCCCATTCAATTTCTCTTCAATAATTTTAGACAAAATGGGCATAACACTAAGCATAACCAGGTTTTTTTGTTCAGCAGCCATTATAATTGTGATCACAAGAGAAATACACCCCAAACAGATAACAGAGACAGCCAGCAATAGTAATATGAAAGCAGTAACAAACAACGGTAGCAGGTCTGAAGTATGATACACAAACAGAGAAAAGAGATATAAAAGGACTTTCCTGGTGAAGCTCAAGAGGGACCCAAACACACTTAAGAATAGTGCGACCCAGATGTCACTCAAACAGGGTGGCCCAAAAAACCAAAAATACTGCTCACTTGGGGAGTGAAAAATTTCAGACAGCTGGACTTTGAATTTTCAGCTCTGATACCATGTGATTGAATAAGAATTGAGAGAAAATTTGATGATTTCTAATTGAGAAAATTGTACATATATATACAACCTTAAAGAGACTAAAAAAAAGGAAGAAAATCAATTACCTACTCCAAAATAAATAATTCTTCTAATCAATTTATTAATTCCTATAATCAAGCTATTCCCGATTAGGCTAATAATACATATTTACAGCCTATAATTAAGCCCTATAATATTGTAATAGGAGCATGAAGAGTCTGCATTGTGAATCAAGTGCCATCCTTCTTTTGCAAGTAATGCTTGGTTGAAAAGCTCTAAATCTCGAAAACCCATTCCTCCCATAGCCTTCGGTTTGCATAACTCCTTCCATGCAATCCAATGAATACCTTTACCTTCCAAAAATACTGTCAAGTTAAAAGCCAAACTTGATGTATAATTAATATTTTTGCATACTGTTATTCCTATAATATGATTGAAATAGGAGCTAAAGGAGAGATACATTTACCCTAGGTAAAAAAAACCCCTTCAAGTTAAAAGCCAAGTTACCCAAAAAATTGAGAATGCTCAAGCCTAGTATATGAGCCCTCAATTTACACTAATTTATGAAACTTAGCTAGTGCTAAAAGAAGAAGCCATGGTTAAGAAATAAAATATCAGAAATTAAGGAATATAGAAATAGAAATTGATTATATGGATTCGACTTATCTCTTAAATATATGGCACATAAATATTTACATATAAGGAAAAAATCACTTTTAATGAATATAATTAATTATTAAATTTCATCTATATACCCATCAGAATAGATTCATTTTTAATTAATATAATAAAAAAAAATGCCCTACCGATTTCTTGAGTAAGGACAATCCATAGTAGGAAGTCCCGTATTCGAATTCTCAATAAGTCAAATTTTCTTGAGCCAATGGTAGTTACACGGCGCAAGCAGGGATTAACCTTGTGGTTTATACCAAAAAGAGATTCACTTTTAAATTCCATCTCCGATAAACCTGATCATGGGTTAGGTCGGGTTTGGGTTTAGCCTAAAGCATATAATAATGATTTATATATATATATATATATATTATATATGCCCAAGTTCTGCTACCACTCAAATTCGGACTTAATTTTTAATCTAGATCCGTTTTCATTTTTATAATATAAGCTCGAACCCGACCCCACTTGACTTAAATATTATTTTATTTATTTTTTATATTTTAATTATTTATTTATTTATTTTTATTCTTTTATTCCTTTTAAATTTAATTTAATTTAATTTATAAAAATTTGTACTCAAGCCTAGTATATGAGCCCTCAATTTATGGTAATTTATGAAACCTAGCTAATGCTATTTAAGACAAGAATAAAAAAAACCATGGTTAAGAAATAAAGTATTAGAAATTAAGAAATATAGAAATAGAAACTGATTATAAGGATTATACTAATCTCTTAAATATATGCTAAATAAATATTTGCATATCAAGAGAGATTCACTTTTAATGAATATAATTATTAAATTTCATTTATTTACCTATCAGAAGAGATTCACTTTTAATGATTATATTTAAGAATAAATGTCTCATTAAGTTCTTAAGTGAGGACGATTTATAGCGGAAAGTTACGTGTTTGAATTCTTATTAGGTCAAATTCTCCTATGCTAGTACCAACCACACAGTGCAAGTAAGGATTAACCTTATAGTTTATACCAAAAAGAGATTCACTTTTAATAAATATAATTAATTTACAAACTAAATTTTTCTTTTTTTATTTTACAATTTGTATTCGGTGTTAGTGTAGTCACTAAATCATTTTCATTCATTCTTTAATTCAATTATGATTTAAATTACTCTCTAAAGTAGGAAAAGATAATTTATTGTCCATAACTTATTATTTCTTAGAAACATATTTAAAACATCCCCTCTTATATTTTGAGATTTTTCCAGTTAACTACTTGTAATTCATCACAAGGTAATAAAACAACATTTCCCACAGTCCACAATATTCACCAAATATGTATCATCTCAACAGTCCTAGTATTCACAACTAATCACCACATACATATCATAAAATATCAGAATATTACATTAACTACTCATTATCCTAGTTTACATCCCATCCTACAGTACTGTACAAACATTGCCTGAAAATAAAAGCATATAGAGAAAAATATTACTAAACCAAGATATTTAACAACAAGGACTTCAAGAGTCGAGACACTATCAAATCACCAAAACCGTCTAACGTGTCCCTTGAATCAATCTGAAAAATAGTTCTCATTTAATGAGTAAGGATTCAGTAAGTCATTTATATAAGCGCAGAATTAGACTTATATTGTTCTAATGCAAATGCATGAAACCTTTAAGTAAAGATTCTCATGTCATATTCATTCTGTAATCATTTATCAAGCAACTCAGATCAAGTCCTAAAGGTTTTTAAGTGAGTAAGGGTTTAAAGTATCAATGGAAAGGGTATTTCGAAATATCTCATTATCCACGTTTCGGCACTTGTCTATCACATTAACCTTTGATCATAACCCATCAACCATTTTTCAATCCTCTTGTCATTATTCCACATTATGTCATGCAACAATAAATTATATGTAACTTCGACATCATATGATATTAATTTAAGCTCATATTAATCTCATTTCATATCACATCTCATATGAAAATTATGTTCAAACGCAATATTAAATTATGTTACTTTTCATCTAGTAAGTACACTTTTTACTGTATTAAATCATATCACTTTCAATGTGGAGAAACATAATCACATGTAGTATATAAGTCATGACACTTCTTTACATACATCTCTTGTTCATATACAATATAAAGTCAAGACATCTTTCATGCAGAAAGTATATCGTTTGTCATGATTCATTATGCAAACTTATGCAAGCTTTATTGTATAAAATCAACTATCTTTTCAAATCATCTTACGTATACTTTTAGAGCATGTTCAAAACATGTAAAATCTTAATTCATTTCATGTTCACTTTTAAGACATGTTAGAGTGTGTACAATTTGCAAATCAAATCACTTGCACTTTTAAGACATGTTTAAAAACATGTAATGTCTCAAAACATTTCATATTCACCTTTAGAGCATGTCTAAAACATGTACAATTTCAAAACTTTTCTCATACACTATAAAAATCATGTCAAGTCTAGAGTTCATATCGAATAAGACCATACTCTAGACAGCATATCATATCAGGTTTGAGACTAGGCTGAATCCCTAATGCTCTATCAATAAAGACTTTAATCACTGTAGCTATCAATGAAAATCATGTCATCATCCCCTGGAAACCAACTAGGGCACTATCTATGGCATAGACCTCATGTCTCTCAGCCCTACTGATCAGGTGTGATTGAGCCTTGTCTACGACTATTGTCGGACAAGCATCTCTACCTAATGAGTAATCTCCAATTAGGTGGTTTCTACTATGCTTTATTGAGTTTAACTCTCTTAGGGTGCCTATAGTCTCATAAAACATTTAAACAATTCACTTTTCTTATGAAAATATTGTAAAGTAACACGTTTCTTTAAAATCATTTACATATATCAATACATACATTTACCCTCTATATTCAGTCTTTTCAAAACAATTTAAACATATAAAGTATTTTTTTTATAAGTATTGCAAGAATAAATCCTTTCAAAATCTCAAGTTATAAACAAAGTATACTTGAAAGGCAATGCAAATTAAAACCTGAGTTTAAAACGATTTACTATCATGTTCATGAATTGTATCGATACATTATCATTTGAATAGTGCTAACTATAATGTCAATTCCTCCTTTAATTCTCAACTTCAAAACACATCGATATATCACCTATATCCAGTTTAACATCATTACACATTTCTCTTTAATTCCTCAATTTCATCCCTTTGATTTCAACAAGATTGCATCTAACAAATCAATTCAGTATTTCCTATCATTTCACAACATTCAATTTCATTTCACAACATTTACCAATCGACTTAATCACCCTTACTTTTCAATATCGATACAAAGACCACCACCAAATGTGGGTCCTCTTAGTATTTCACGTACATTTAAATATTATCTTATCAACTTTTACAATAATAATAAAATCATTCAAATATAGACAAATTCATTCAAGGTCTATTTCGTAAATCACTCAATCACAATACCAACATTACTCAATTATTTCTTCAATTTGTCATCATACCATAGGCATATTATTCCTTATATATCACTAAGCCTCAACCTTTAATTATCATCACCATTATCACACAATCTAACTATATCGATACAATATAATTCTAAACCTGAATTATATAAATGTCTTACCAACTCTTCGCTTAGTGTGCATGTACTCTGATTTTACTAGGCTCATGTTCCATGCCTTAGAGTCGTGCTGTATGATCAAATAGCGTTAAATCGATTTAGCATCAATCTAATATATCGCTAATTAATTTTCATGAAACCAAAACGGTACGATTCACCCCCCTTACCACTCTTCTTACATTATTCCGAGCCAAGAATTATTTATATATATATCTATATATATATATATATTATACCCATACTTATTCATATGACAGATTATACATATATATATATATATATTTCCTTCCTTCTCTTTTCTTTCTTTCTTTTCTTTCTTTCTTTCTTTTTTTTTTCTTCTCATCTTACCTTGTATTTTGGTTGGCATAACAGGGCAGCAACCAGCCACTCGATAGCCTTGGACAACACCACTCAACTGCCTATGATCCTCTCCTGTTTTAGCGCCCTGAAGCTACTCAGTTCAGCCATCAAAATGGCCACCAAATGGTCCTTAATTAATCCATGTTCATCACTATTTCAGTCAGCCTCTTGTCAAACTGTAAACCACCAGTTTCAACCTTTAAAATCCTCCACCGAGAGCCCTGTTTGGACCCCTGTACTGCCCTTATTTTCTTGCTCCAACAATCATTGACGTAGCAGCCGAGACACCCCTGCATGTAGCCTAAATTCAGCATTGTTTCGGGACCCTTATCTGCACTCTACCCAACCCTTGTAATTAGCTTCTCGCCCTAATTTAATGCTCCAAACCAACCACCAAATGCCCTATTTTCCAGCCTTAGTTGCACTAACTTTCAACCCCTCCTTAACCTCGGTTCACCACTGCTTAGATTTCCCCCTTTTGATTTTTCGGTGCAGCTCTCTTTCACGTCAAAGCTGCTTGCAATTTTCCACTAACTAGCCTTCCCTTTCGACCACAACAGAACAACCCCTTTCAGCCATTCCAAAACACCATTTAGAGAATCCTAAATAGTGGCCTTTTACCACCTTACTCCGCTACTGTTTTAAACTCTGAAACTGACTCCAAAAGTCTCTTAACAGTCACTTATGCCATCCTCCTTTAGCCCGTGAATAGCCCTGGTTCCAGCCCTTGTTTCACATCTGTTTTAGCCTTAAAAACTAGAACCATCAGCCACCGTTTCCAGCCCCTAAGCACCTTGGTTCAAGCTCCCAAAATGGCAATCAAAGATTGCCAACACCACTGATTTCAACCACTACACACTGCTTTATTCTTCTCCACGGAATGTCGCTACTACTTAGATCTCTCGATGCAAGACTCTTATGACAGGGATGAGCACTTAGATGAAGATGAAGGGAGGGAGATAAGATGATGTAAGGAGGCCAAAAGGATGAGTCAGAAAGAGTTGCAGAGACTGAACGAGAGAGAGAGAGAGTTGGAATGAAGAAGAAAGCTAATAGTTTTTTTCAAATCAATAATAAGAAATATAGAAAAGGGCTATGTAGGGGTATGGCAACTCTGCCTCATGGCAGAGTTGTCGGTTTGGTGGGATGCTTTCCTGCCAAACCTTTTTTTTATATTATATATTTTTTTCTTAAAAATATATACGATTTTTTTTATAATTATATGTTTATATACATACCTATATCTATATTTTTATGTTTATCTTATTTTATTTTATTTTACATATATTTGGTACTTAGGCTTTGTTTAGTATGGTGGAAAGAAAAGGGTGAGTAAAAAAAATTAGTTAATCAAATTATTAAGCTACAAAGTAGGAAAGTTGTTATGAAACATAACCATTTTATTAACTAATTTTCCTTCCTCACCCATTTCTTTCCATCTTACCAAGCAAAGTCTTAGATTTTATCTCTTAAGAAGATGATTATCATGTGTGTATGTATGTATATATATATGTATGTATGTATATTTCTCTCTTTCCTCTTTTATCATTTATTATTTATTTTATGAATATAGGCATACATGTATATATATCCCTATAAACCGACACTCAATTATATACATGTGTAAATTGTTGATGTCAAGGAAGGTTTGTGGGGGTAAGTTGGTAAGATTCGCCATAGTTTTTTTTTAAATTGGTTTCTCTTGTGTTTGCATCCGAGGATTCGAGTGGTATTTATAGATCGAGGTGTGGGTCGGGATGACGTGGAGAAGAGGAGTCGGTCTTATTGGATTGTAGTCCAATAAGAACGAACCGAACTGCCAACTTGTAATACAGGTTGGCGAGGCTGATGGAGGTAAGTTTCCCGCCAAAACTCCCTGATGTGAATCGAGCTCCGAGGTAATGATGAAGCTGAGCTCTGGTCAGCGTATCAGGTGTCGGCCTTAACATTTGGTAACGTTTCTAGGTCAGCATGTCAGGCGTTGACCCTGAAACCCCTTACCGAGGTTAACATAGCGTTATGTTAACTTCGACCGCGTCGCCTACTGACAGTCTTTCGGGGTTTGGTCGAGGTGAAAGACTGAGTTACCCTTAATGGTGGATTATCCCTCATCATTCTGTCCCCCCAAGGGTCAGTCTTGAAGCTCGACGTGTGCAAGGAGGGAACAGCTCGGCGTGTGCGAGGTCGAATTGCGATTCTACAATAAGAGTAAGGAGCGTCCAAGTCGACTGATTCAGGGCGGTTTGTTTTGGGTGACCAGATGGGCCTTAGACGTACTTAGTTTTGAGTAGTCTCGGGACTCGCTCCGACTATTTAATGAGGCGTGCTTCGGTTTTGGGAAGTTTAGTTGAGAAAATCTTCATCATTTGAGTCTGACATCCATATTTTTGGTAATCTTTTTTTGTCCGTTGGATTCTATGGGTAAGTGCAATCCACAGTGGATCGAAGGGTTGTGTTTTGAGCGTAGGTCGGTGGTAGGTATCCTGATATTCCCAAGATGACTCTTAACTTTCCCAAACTCTTCTGTAAAAGGACGGGTGTTGGCTCTTCCTTCATTCATTCGAGCGTCTCCAATGGTCCTTTTCCTCGGTTAGTGCTTTGCTCCTCTGCTTTTTCTAGTTTGTCCCTACAAACCTGAGCTTGTTAGGTAAGTCTTTCCTTCCCTCCTATGTCTTCTTCAGTCAAAATAGTTAGTCCCCCAAGTCAGGGTAGTTCAGAATTCATACGAGAGCTTAGGGCTAGGTTAGACTCAGCCAGCGAGGCCGATGTGGCTGAGGTTGACGTTGAGGCCGCAGAGGTTACTGAAGATTTAGCGTCCGTGGCCTCTGCGTCCTCTACTTCTCCTAAGCTTCCTGTGGAGCGTATCTCCAAGGGACTACGGTGGTTCGAGCTAATGTCACCTGAGGAGATACAAGCGTTAGATGAGAGTCTTCGTGCCTCAGGTGTTCATATACAGGAATGGGGTCTAGTTTCGGTTAAGGGAACCTCTGTCCGCCAAGCTTCTCTTGACGTCATGAGGGCATTAAAGGGGGGAGCTTTGCCCGAAGTTTGTCCTAATCTATTTACTAAGGTAGCTTTGCTGAGTTAAAAAAGGATCCGCATATTTCTCATGAATTCTTGATCGATCTTCCTCAACGCACTGATAGAGTGATAAAGGACCGAGGTGGTAACAAATTGTGGGTTTATAGGGAGGCTGTCCTTTCTGGCCTTAGATTTCCTCTTCATCCCTTCGTAATTGAGCTTTTAAATTTCTATGGTCTTGCTTCTTCTCAATTATTGCCGAACAGATGGCATCATGTGGTCGGTTTCGTTATCCTTTGTGAGGGTCTACAATTTCTTTTGTCCATAAAATTGTTCAAGTCATTTTTTTCAATAGAGGTTAGGCCGGTAGTTTAATAAGTCCTCGAGAGTGGGAAGTAAGTAATAACTGAGGTCAAAAGAAAGAGGGGGCTGACGAGGTTAAGGAGATTCATGGTGAGGAGCTTAGGGCTTATCACGAAATTAATAAACTGAGAGGTTATGGTAGGGTCCTCCTAGACCTTAAGCTCTTGACTTCGCCCGACGTGTTGGATCTCCTCGGGTCACCTGGAGGTCCTGGTAACTTATGTTTAACTCTTGATTCACGATTTTCTTTAACTTTGCACTTGACTAAAAACAATTGTTCCTTTTCCATCGCAGGTATGGCAAGTCGTTTCAACGTGTTTGATTACATTCCTAAGGCTCCTCGGGCTGGTGGTGCAGGTCAGTCCTCCACTATGCGGCCAAAGAAAGGCCGAGGTAGCGGTTCAAAGGGCAAAAGAAAAGCCGCAGTGGTTGAGGTAAGGGAACCTTTTCCTAAAAGGAGTTGAGACTTGGTGGAGGTTCCTTCAGTATAGGAAGATGAACCCGGGACCCCCAAAACTATGCACCGCGGCATTGACCTGGCTCCCGCTGACAGTGCCTTCGAGAGTGCCTCGGTGGCTCGTAAGGTAGCTTGGTCCATGATTCCTCCAGCAGGTAACTTCTAGTAGGTAACTTGCTTATTTTTGAATTTTCCTTGGTCGTTTGGTTTTTCACCTTTTTCTTTTTCTTTTCACAGACAAGGACAAGATGAATTCTCCTTGTTCGGTCAATGCCAACGCAAGTCTCCACTACGCGTGGCTTGCCTTGGTTCACGCCACTAAGGTCGAAGAGCAGTCCAAGAAGCTGCATAAAGACTATAGTTCTTATCAAGAGAAGTCCCACTCCGTATCAAAGAAATTGGAGGAGATAGAGCTAAGGTTCATGAGTCTGAGCTTCTTCTGGCTGAAATAAAGACCGAGGTAGAGAAGCTTAAGGCTGAGCTAGCCCGTGCTAGGGAGAAAGAGGAGGAGATCCGACGTGTTGCGGCTGAAGAGGCTTTGGCCAACTTCTAGGACACCCCTGAGTTCCAGGCCGCCGCTAAAAGGGCCAATGCTAAGGGAGTAAGAGGGGCCTTTGCACTGGCTATTCAGGAGGTTGCACATGTCTATCCTGACGTCGATTTATCGATAGTGTCTATTGATGACCTCAAGACAGTCAGCGATGAGCTCGAGCCAGCTGAAGATGATGGCGTCGACCTAGAGGTGACCGAGGCCAGTTTGGCAGATGATGAAGGGGAGGCCGAGGTGCAGGACAAGGCTGCGGGGGATTGATTTCATGTTTTTCGTACTTAGCTTTTGTTTTGTTTTTACTAAGAAGATATGTATGTCTCTTGGAACGATCGTATGTTTTTATTTGGATTTTATCCTTTTTTTGAATGAATTACTGTTTAGAACTTCTTCAAGAGGTTAGGTGAAAGAATCCAAATCCTATTCTTAACAAAAGTTGCCAACGCAAAAATTTCGTCGTAAATTAGCTCGGTCACATTGATTGGCCGAGGTAAGGACATCATTGACTACAAATACAATCGTGTACTGAGGTAGTCTTTACAAGCTTAGGCAATAAAACTATTTGGAACAAAAGTAGAGTGAAAAACCCAGCTGAGGTGAACAAAAGTAGAGTGAATTTTCAGCCGAGGTCATCTTTACTGAGAATAACTCCTCAGGTTATCAGCGTTCCATGTCCTCAGTATCTCTTTACCATTCATGTCTTGCAGCTTGAATGATCCCGTTCTTATTACTTTCTTGATAATATACGGGCTTTCCCAGTTGGGGGCTAGCTTCCCCCCATCCCGGTCTCTCCCCGATGCTTCTACCTTCTGCAGGACAAGATCTCATTTTTTGATGGTTTTTGGCCTGACTTTTCTATTGTGATATCTGGCCACCCTTTGTTGATATGCGGCCATGGTGACCAAAGCTCGGTCTCTCTGTTCTTCCGTCAAATCCAGGTTGTTCCTCAAAGCTTCCTCATTTCCTGCCTCGATGTCCAGTTCTACTCTTAGACTTGGCAAATCGATTTCCAAGGGAACTATGGCTTCAGACCCAAAAGCCAGGTTGAATGGGGTTTCACCTGTGGGGACTTTCGTGGTTATCCTAAGTGCCCATAGAACTCCAGGCAGCTCGTTCGGCCAACTTCCCTTTGCTTCATGTAGTTTTTTCTTCAAGGCTTCTAGAATAACTCGATTGGTAGCCTCGGCTTGTCCGTTGGCTTGAAGATGGGCAACCGAGGTGAATCGCAAGTCAATGCCTAAGTCCTTGCACCATCCTTTAAATCTTGGTTTGTCAAATTGCTTCCCATTGTCTGTGATGATAGCCTTCTGTAGCTCGAATCTGCAAACTAAGTTCTTCCAGCAAAAGTTCTCTACCTGCTTTTCAGTTGTTGTCGCTAATCCTTCAGCCTCTATCCATTTAGTGAAGTAGTCCACAGCTACTAGAACGAATTTCCTTTGCCTCGATGCTATTGGGAATGGTCCGAGCACGTCCATTCCCCACAGCATGAAGGGCCATGGGCTAGTAATTGAAGTAAGGTTAGTAGAAGGCAAATGCTGTATTGGGGCAAACCTTTGGCATTTGTCACATTTTTTCACCAATTCTGTAGCGTCCTTATGGATCGTGGGCCAGTAGTACCCTTGCCTGAGGATTTTATGTGCAACGGCCTGAGGTCCGAGGTGGTTTCCAGATATTCTCTTGTGGACTTCCCTCAGAGCGTAATCTGCCTCAGCTGGGTCCAAACACTTTAAGTACGGCAGACTGAAAGATCTCTTATACAGCTTTCCTTCCAGGAGAGTGTATCTTGGGGCCTTGGGCCGTATCACTCTAGCCCGGTTCCTATCTTCTGAGAGTTCCCCCGTGGTAAGGTATTTGACAAGAGGGGTCATCCACGTTTCTGTTTCTTCCAGAATTTGTCCGACCTGTTCTTCTTCATCGATACTTTTCTGAGCTACATTGTCTACAGTAACATGTTTCGCCAGATTGGTCTTGCCTCCAGTAGCTAACTTGGATAAGGAGTCAGCCAAGGCATTTTCTGACCTCAGGATTCTTTTTATCTCACATATTTTGAAGCTCCCCGAGAGGCTCCGAACCTTTTCTAAATATCTGGCCATGACTTTGTCTTTTGCTTTGAATTCCCCGCTGACTTGATTAACCACTAGCTGGGAGTCACTGTGCACAAGCAGTTTGTCCACCTTTAGTTCCTTGGCTAGCTTGAGACCGGTGAGTAGGGCCTCGTATTTAGCTTCATTATTTGATGCTTTGAAGTTGAATCTTAAAGCGTATTGAATCCTTATACCTTCAGGGCTGAGCAAGATGAGTTCGGCTCCACTTCCTTTGTTATTTACTGACCCGTCAACATAAAGTTTCCATGCTCCTCGTCTATCTATTTCTTCCTTGTCACCTGCTTCTTGCTTTCCAGTGGTGAAGCACTCTACCACAAAATCCGCCAATACTTGGGATTTGATGGCTGATCTACGCTTGAATTACAAGTCAAATTCGCTGAGTTCAACAATCCACTTGATTAGTTTTCCCGACAGCTCAGGCTTTTGCAGGAGCTGTCGCAGTAGCTGGTAGGTCAACACTATAATCGAGTGAGACTGAAAGTAAGGCCTTAGTTTCCTTGCCAAGATTACTAGAGTGTAAGCCAATTTCTGGATCTTTTGGTAATTTAGCTCGGCCCCTTGCAACACTTTACTTGTAAAATACACCGATCTTTGCACGCCAGATTCTTCCCTAATCAAGCCTGAGCTCACAGCCTGCTCCGTGGCTGCTAAGTAGAGGGATAGAGTTTCTTCTTTCCTCGGTTGTGACAGTGGTGGGGAGGAGAGGAAGTCCTTCAGTTCCTCGAAGGCTTTCTGGCATTGTTCGGTCCATTGGAATTTCCCTGCATCCTTCAAAGTTTTAAAGAACGGGAGGCATCTGTCCGCCGATCTAAACATGAATCTGCTCAGTGCGGCTATTCTTCCTGTTAGCCTTTGCACTTCCTTTATGGAGGTCAGCGCTTTCATTTCCAGGATGGCCTGTACTTTTTTAGGGTTTGCCTCAATTCCTCTATGATTCACCATAAATCCCAAGAATTTTCTCGAGGTGACACCGAAAGCACATTTCGCTGGATTGAGCCTCATATTGTGCTTTCTCAGTGTCTGGAATGCTTCCTCAAGGTCTTGTAGGTGTTTTTCTATGGTGGAGCTTTTGACAATCATATCGTTGACATACACTTCAATGCTCTACCCGATCTGTTTTCTGAAAACCTTGTTTACCAATCTCTGGTAGGTTGCTCCTGCGTTTTTCAAGCCAAAAGGCATGACTCGATAGCAGTACAGCCCTCTTTCTGTCACGAAGGATGTTTTTTCCTTGTCTTCTTCCAACATTCTGATCTGGTTATACCCAGATTAGGCATCCATGAAGCTGAGTAGTCTTTGCTCTGCGCTATTGTCTACTAGTCTGTCTATGCTGGGCAGGAGGAAGCTATCCTTTGGGCATGCTTTGTTCAAGTCGGTAAAGTCTACGCACATTCTCCATTTTCCATTTTGTTTCTTTACCATCACGACGTTTGCGAGCCACTCTGGATAATATACTTCCCTAATAAACCCCGCTTCCAGGAGCTTGGATACTTCTTCATTTATTGCTTCTTGCCTTTCCGCTGCGAAGCACCTTTTCTTCTGTCTGACTGGTTTTGCTTTCGGGTCGACATTGAGGCAGTGAACCATGTCCTCGGGACATATACCGGGCATGTCCCCTGCTTTCCATGCAAAAAGGTTGGCATTTTTTCTGATTAGCTGTATAAGCTCTTCCCTCTCTTTGAGCCTGGAACTTATCAACATGGATTTGTCTGGACTTTTGTCATCGAATGGGATGTTGATCAACTCATCAGCTGGTTCAGGTCGGCTCAAATCTAGCTCGAGTCTTTGGTCTAGGATTTCAATAGGCAAGGTTTCATCGCCCAGCTTTTCTACCTTCTGAGCAGTCAAGTAGCATTTCCGAGCTAGCGTTTGTTCTCCTAGAACTTCACCTATCCCGTTTGGTGTTGGGAATTTTAACTTTAAATATGGCACTAATCCGACTACTCCGAGCTTCATTTGACTAGGCCTTCCCAAAATCGCATTGTACGCCGAGGGGATTTTTACCACCATGAATTCCACCATTGCCGTTGCTGTCATTGGTTTCGTGCCTAGAGTCAGTGGGAGGGTTATTGTTCCCAGTATGGGGACTTTCTCATTCCCAAATCCCACGAGAGGTGCCGCATAGGGTTTGAGTCTGTCTTCAACGATGCCTATGTTTCTCATTACCTCGTAATACAAGACGTCATTGGCACTCCCGTTGTCGATGTACATCCTTCTTACCGCATGATTGTAGATAACCGCGCTGACGACAATGGCATCGTCGTGAGGGAACTCAATACCAGCGAGGTCGGCCGTGGAAAAAAAGATGGGCTCGTCCCTCCAAGACTTCGGTCTCTTGGCTAGAGATCCAACTATTGGGTTTATAGTTTGGTCTGCCTTTTTTCTGGCCGAGCTCGGTGTTCCACCAATGATAACGTTGATTATTCCTGCTGTAGGTCGGTTGGCCCCTTCTTCACTATTCTTTCTTTTTGGTCGGTCACGCCTGGTATCTCTCCCATCGAAGTTGTTCAGGGTTCTGCCCGCTCTCTGTCTAGGTCAGCTGTTATAGGCATAATGGTTCCCTCGTGGGTACCTTCTTTGTCCGATGTCTTGTGTCGTGTCGTCGAACATGAATCTTTTCAGCCGACCTCTTCTCACGAGGTTTTCAATCTCATTCATTAGGTCAGTGCATTTCTTGGTAGAGTGGCCGTAGTCTCTGTGGAATAAGCACCTTTTGTTTTTGGGCCTTTGGGGGTTTGGCTTCATTGGCTTCGACCATTTCAGCTGGGGGTCCGATTCTATATGCATTAGTATTCTTTCCCTCGTTGTGTTCAAGGGAGTGTAAATGTCGTAACCTTTTTTTTCCAGGCTTCTTCTGATCGAATACCCTCCAGGCCAGTTCAGCCTTTTTCGCCTTTGGTCTCTCTCGGCCTCTCTCCCCCTTTTCCTGTAGCTTCTGAACTCTCCTTTGCTTTCTTCATTGTTTGGCCGAGTAGTCATCTCCTCTTCGGCGTTGATGTATTTTTCAGCCCGTTGTAAGAGTTCGGGCAAGGTTTTTGGGGGTTCTAATGAGAGGGAGAACTTGAAGTGGAATTCCTCGTCCGTGAGGCCATTCATTAGGCCAGCCACCGCCACAAACTGTTCTAAGTCTTTTACTTGCAAAGCTTCGACGTTGAACCTTGTGACATATTCTCTTAAAGACTCTTTAGGCTTTTGTTTGACCGCTATTAAGCTGAGAGTTGTCTTCTTGGCTCGGCAACTACTGACAAAGTGGGTTAGGAAGGAGTGTCCCAGCTCTTTGAATGAGCGTATCGATCCAGGCGTCAGCCCTGAGTACCAGGACCGAGCTGCTCCCTTCAAAGTCGCCAAGAATGCTTTGCACATTAAAGAGTCATCCGCACCCTGTATAGACATATTAGCATAGAAAAGTTCTAAATGGTCGAAGGGGTCAGATTTACCATCGTACGCCTCAATCACAGGCATCCTAAATCCCGGTGGTGGCTCAGCTCGCTCAATTTCTTCTGAAAATGGTGAGGTTTCTAACAACCTTAGTTCGTCCATATGGACTTGTGCCTTATCCTGAATCTGTTGTTCCATGGCTTCCATCTTGGCCTCAAGTTGGTCGCGAGTTTTATCCTCAACTGTGGGTGCAGTGGAGGTGGTTTTTCGTGGGTTTTTGGGTTTACTTTTCTCCGCGACTTCTGGTACTGAAGAAGAGCTACCACTTGCATCCCCTTCTGGGGATGGGGATGGTGGAGAGGGCAATGGTTGGTCGAAGTCATTTTTGGGAAGTGGTCGTTGGGCTAGAGGAGAAGGGGTGAGAAGGTGTGTTTGGACCAGCTCAGTCAAGCTCCTTAGTTGTTGGGAGAACTGCTCAAATTGCTCCGTCGTTGGGGGTGGCCGTCTCCCTTACTGGTCATCCTGAATGGCATTTGGGCTTGTGGGAGCTGCCGGTTCCTCTTCCTCTACTGTCCTTCTTCTAAGTGCCATCCTAGACATCAACAATGGGGTTGATTGAGTGCCCCTACCTGGCGCACCAAATGTTGATGTCAAGGAAGGTTTTAGGGGTAAGTTGGTAAGAATTCAGCAAAGTTTCTTTTTAGATTGGTTTCTCTTGTGTTTGCATCCGAGGATTCAAGTGGTATTTATAGAACGAGGTGTGAGTCGGGATGACGTGGAGAAGAGGAGTCGGTCTTATTGGACTGTAGTCCAATAAGAACGAACCGAACTGCCAACCTGTAATACAGGTTGGTGAGGCTGATGGAGGTAAGTTTCCCGCCAAAACTCCCTGATGTGAATCGAGCGCCGAGGTAATGATAAAGTTGAGCTCTGGTCAGTGTATCAGGTGCCGGCCTTAACATTCGGTAATGTTTCTGGGTCAGCGTGTAAGGCGCTGACCCTGAAACCCCATACCGAGGTTAAAATAGCGTTATGTTAACTTCGGCCATGTCACCTACTGACAGTTTTCCGGGGTTTGGTCCAGGTGAAAGACTGAGTTGCCCTTAATGGTGGATTATCCCTCATCATAAATTTTTATAATTCTTTATCATTTTATTATACCTATTCTTATACATGTATAAATATAATTGTATATCCCTATTTGTATATACATATATATATTTCATTATACATATATATATATATATATCTTTATATGCAATTTTTTTTCATTTATTTTCTTTCATATTTACACTACTATTTATTTGTATGCACATGTATTTATCCTAATGTGTATAAATATAAAATATATACCTATATTTATACATATCTATTTATATGTATTTACTTATTTTCACTTCGCTTGATCCTTTATTTATATATGCACTTATATACGCATGTACATACTTTGCATGCATGCACGTGTGCTTTTAGTTTGGCTTATGGATGTACGTAATCATGATCTTGTATTTGAAACCCCAAAATTACATTATTTTATTATATTTGCTTAAATTTACCCGGTTAGTATATATTTGGTTTAAGAAAATTTATGATTCTCACAAAAAGTTATTCAATGACGCACCAACTTAGAAGTATTAGATTAATAAACGAAAATTATTCAATGACCATGAATCTAATTTATTATTATTTGTAGAATCTAAAATTTTTAATAATGGTATATTGGATAATAATCACTTTTATACCAAGCATTTATTTCTCGTTATATTCTCGCTTTTGGGCATTAAGTCAAACAATTATGGTATTTAGCAATTCGTGAATTTTGTTCACTTGGGGCTGGAAGAATAACAAGCTCAGTTTTATAGCCTTATTAACCAAAAGAAGCCTGTATGCTGAAATTCTGATAAATATACTTCCTGTATATTTCTACCATTATAGTTCTATCTAACCAGTGTTTTTTGACTGATTTATATCTTTTTAAATTAATTTTCATAAGCCAATTTAATAGTTTCTGTAAGCTTTGATTTTAGCTTCCAAATCTCTTGATTCTTTTTTAATTACATCACTTCACAAAAAGTCGCTGTCTATTTTTTTTTCTTAAGTTTGACCGATTAATCACATCAATAAAAATAAATGTTCATAGATTTGGTCAAACCTATGTGATCTTGGTGAGGAAAGTTCGTTTAATTAAGTTTGCCTAAAATTTTAAACCTTTTCGAAACAAAAACAATATGAAACATATGATTTAGTGATTTTCGCAATATATTTTCGAAACCTTTAATGTAATGTTTTTAATTTCAACGTTAAAACATTTGATTGAATATTTGATGTAATACAATAACTTTCGACGTCAAAATAAATAAATGATTTAGATTAATGTTATGTTTTTTGACATCAAAATATTTGTCTTCTCATGTCAAAATATTTGATGTAATGTCTCTCAATATTATATTTATAGAATTTATTTTTAGCTCAACTAATTAAATTGTAAATAATTATGTTCATACACAATGAGATGTGATTTTAAGATCTGGCAATTCCAAAAAATTTCTTTTGTCATTAAGTTAAAGTATTAGGACTTTTACTTTGATATTAAGTCAAAATTTTATTTTATTTTTTGTGTAATCATAAGTACTCTCATTTATTTTATAATCTGAAACTAATCCTGTTTAAGTTGAGATTAATAAATTGTAAAACTCTTTCAACATTAATAACAACTCCAAGATTAGAATCAGATCTAAATACTTGAGAAAAAAAATCTATTTTTTCTAACCATTTATTGGTTAAGTCAAAATTTTATTGACATTTTAAATTATAAACGTAACTACAACTTAATAACAATGCAAGTTTAGATTGATTAAAGAAAAAAAATTGATACACACGTAACAGATCCGTAGCAATTATATTCCCAAACTTTCGTTTACGCACCCAAATATGTAGACATGAAAATATCCGTGACTACATTGTGACAACTATATTCCATCCATTTAAAAATCACAAAAGAAAAAGGAAACAGAATATTTGGGTATTGTTGTATTCGAGATTTTTATTGGAAAAATCAAAGATAAAGTTCCAGAAGTTTTTTATTTTTAAAAGGAAAAAGTGCTAAAATTTGTATTTGTCATGCTTTTTCTCTGTGTTGACGCCTGGAGATTACCCATCTTTCACCTCCAAATTTCCTTGAGACACATCACAGTTACCGTCTGCCTCTGCTTAACTCCAAAATCAAATTGAAAAAATCCAACAAATCAAGAAACATCGATCTTCCCATGTCTTTGATCTTCACCTTGTCACACATGGCTGCCTCCACACACGCAAGCTATGATGCTCATTCATGTGATGATGATGATGATGGCTCACAACCATCTCATGGGCGTGGCATCTCCTGTAATCTTCTCCATTAATTCTATACTTCCATAAATCTTCTTCTTCTTCTGCTGGCAAATGTAAATCTTGCTCTGGTTCTTCTTCATGCTTTGACTCTTCATTTTCTTTTTCTAAGCAAACATTACTGCTAACAAGATACAATCTCAAGCGACCATTTTCCCTAACAGCACGTAAAATCTCAGGCCTTTGTATTCTAACCTCAGTTAATTCCAACCTCCCATTCTTCCTAACAGGCTTCAGATAAAAACATGGCTGACCATTCTGGTTCAAAGAAGAAAGTGGCGGTGGAAACTTCTTATTCCTCTCAGCTCTCTTCTCTTCACTTCTCTTCCTTCTCATCACCATCATCATCCCATCATTGTTAACATCATGATCATCATCAACCCTTCTCTCATCACAACTCTCAAACCCTAAACTCTCCGTACAAGACATAAGTCCATCAACGCCACCGCCAATTTCATCAATAAATCCTATCCCGCCGGGATCTTTCTTTGGATTAGTAACCCTAGCTGTTTCCTCGGCTATCAACCCTAACCCAAATTTAGATGAATCCATGGCATTTGATAACACACTTCTCTTAAGAAAGTACTTCTTCTTCATGGCCATGAATTGTGAGTAATAATAATAACAACAACAAGGCATGATTACCATTTTCAATGCAAGAAGGAAGAAAGAGATGCAGATGAGGAAGGAAAGAAGATGAGAGAAACAGAGGGTCATAAGGAAATGTAAACAGTATTAAAGAGCTAGCTAGCTAGATTTTTTTTTATTATGGAGAAGAAGGAGAGTTGGGCAATAATATATAAGAACATATATCTGATGGGAGGACAGGGAAGGGGAAACAGAAATGGAAAGGAAGGTATGGTATGGTGAAGAGAGTGCCAACGTGAACGTGAGCTGTAGTGATAGAGCAAACGGTGCCGGGTCCCACGAATCATGGGCTTACCCTTCGCCATCATCTCACCTTAATTTTTTTTTTTTCATTTCTTTCATTTCATCCAATAAATATGTATTATGTATGTTAGCACGCACGTGATATGTATGTATGCATACTTAGCTGGAATTTTTTTTTTGGCTTAATACCCAAATAAGCCCTCAACTTTTAGCCCAAAATGGAATTCAGCCCTTAACGTTTTATTGCATGAAATTTAGTCCATAAACTTTTATTTCAGTGAAAATAGACCAAATCTGTTAAATAAACTAACTGCCGTTAGTTTTGCATACGTGGCATGCTACGTGGCAGCTAACTAAGCTATCCACGTCAGCTGCCACGTATGCAAAACTAATGGCAGTTAATGTCATTTAACAGATTTTGACTTAATTGCATAATTGTAAAAAGTTGACGGTTTATTTCCACTGAAATAAAAGTTTATGGACTGAATTTCATGCAATAAAATGTTGAGGGCTGAATTTCATTTTAGGCTAAAGGTTGAGGGCTTATTTGACTATTAAGCCTTTTTTTTTTGAATCAATTACGCTTAGCTAGAATTAAACATAAATAAAGCATAGCTAACACGATTTAATGCAAGTGATTAAAATTTAAATATTACTTGCAAAACACTTAAGATTTGATTAAGATTTTAATTTTCATGATTTTTTTATTAAAAGTTAAATGGATGTGCAAATTTTAATAAAAGTCACAGTTTATCTTGCTTTTTGGAGATGAAGCAACATTTTTTACTCTTAAATTTTATGTATAAAAAGAAACATAAATAAAATATATAGTGATATATTTTAAAATATTTAGATTTTTTTGATAGTTTAATAATGTACAAGCATGTGATAACCGTAAATTTTTCCCTTTATTGGAAATTAGAAATATTGAAAATAAATATTAGAGAAATTAAATAAGAGGAAATAAATAAAATTTGCGAGAAACGGGATATTGGTGAAAATCCCGAGAAATGAGGAAGTGATGAATAAGGAAATTCGTGTGAAGGAAATTAAATGAAAATAAAGATAAAAATAATAGAGAGGAAAAGAATTAAATTGGATAAATTAAAATCCAAATCTAATTAAGAAAATAAGAAAATAAATGAAATATATTTATATAATTATATATTATTATATAAATGTATTTTTATACCAATACATATGTATTCAAAATATTATATAGTATATTTTAAAATACGTTGTTATATATATAGAAATATATATATACTATTTCATAAATTCAAATAATACATATGTATATAAATATAATGTTTTATGTGTATATATAATTATGTAAATACATATAGAAGAAAAGTAAGTATGGTTTTATATTAAAGTTTATATGTATAAATATTTTATTATAGCATTTATATAATTTATGTATATAAATGTTACTTAATTTTAAGTATATATATAAATATACACATATATACTAGACATATAATTTTGTAACATACAATATATATAGATATATTTTATATATAATATATATTGTATTATATTATGTATGAAATAATATATGTATAATACATAGTATATATTATATGTATAAATTATATGACATAATATATAGTATATAGTATGTATATACTAAAAATAGAAAGAGAACAAAAATAGAAAGGGAAATAAAACAAAAAAAAAAAGGAAAGGAGAAGATCGGGGAGGAACCCCGACCCCTCCTGCCAGACCGCCGGTGGCGGAGCTGCCACCGCCGGCGAGGGGAAAAGAAAGGCGGGACGTCACCGGCAAAGGAAGAGGAAGCTGATGGCAACGCCGGCGAAGCGAAACGGAGAAGGAATCGACGCGAAACGGCGGAAAACCGAGGAAGAAAACGAAACTAGATCTGGCGGTTGCCGGCGGAATTGGCCGCCGCCATTACAGCCGAAGCATCGGTGGAAGGAAAGGAATGGGATGGAGGCCACCGGTGAGGCCAACGACGGCGGAGGAAGGCCGACGGAGGAGGAGAAGTGACCGAAGGTAAACCGAGTGGATCCGCCGCCGTGCCGCCGATCCAGGCCAAGCTGAGACCACCGGCAGCTTCGCCTCGATGCCGGCCAGCTGAGGGACCAACGAGCCGCCGGAGAACCGGCCGCCGGCGAGGAACCGGCGAGGAAAGGCTCTGAACCGGTCTAACCGGGAAAGGAAGAAGAAAAAAGAAAAGAAAAAGAAAAGAAAAAGGAAAAAGGAAAAAGAAAAAGAAAAAGAAAAGAAAGAAAGGAAAGAAAAAAGAGGAAAAAGGAAAATTTGGGAATTCGGAAAATTCCCGGAAAATTCGGCAACTCGGGATTTTACAAATTCGGTAAGAAATTTCCCGAGAATTTAATTTCAGAAAAAAAATTAAATAAATTATGAAAAATTCTAAAAAATTAGAATTTTAATTCCAGAAATTATTTTCAGCAATCGAGATAAGGAATCGGGAGAAATGGAGTGCGGGCGCGATCGATAAGCGGAATTCGCCGACCCGGAAAAAGGTAAGGGATGCATGTGCAGCACTGTAAGGATACTCAGTCTGCATAATTTAATTTGAAATATTTTATGCAATTATTTTATGAAAATTATTATGATGCATGAATTGCTGAAAATAATTTGGGAAGAAGTACTGGCTGAAAGATTTTAAACTGTATTTTCCGTGCAGGAGGTTAGTGAATCGGCAGCCGTTATGCTGCCGAAAATTTTAGAAAAACTTTATAAAATCATATTAAATGATTTATTTCCGAATTTCGATAGTAAATCACGAGACATGAGGAAATTTCTAAATTTCATAAAATATGAATATAATGAGATGGAACTTTAGAATATTCATGTATTCGAGAACGGTGATAATGAAATCACCGAAAATTCTCGAAATAGATAAATTACACGAATTACGAGACGAATGATGAAGTGAAATATAGTGAATATTTTTATGGATATTTTTATCAATATTCACTAAAGGATTATAACCCTTATGGTTTTAAATCATGGAATTATATAATTATATAAATTCCATAAAGGTGTATTTTATGATGAAGAATACGATTTTGAGACTGGTTGGTATTCTTATCATGCTGATACATGATATGTGACATGTTTAGTCCCGGTCGACACCTAATCTGTGATCCACCGAGGACAATATAGATTATGGTCATAGATTTGACCGGTTTAGTCCTTTACCCTCCGGGGTTTATAGTACGACAAGATTAACGTCTATATTAAAATCCATAAATGATAGGTGACATGTTAAAAAGGGAAATATTTTCCATGACATGGAATATGTCAAACGGAAAAGGCCATACCGAGTAGAGACTCGATGATTGAACCGTGGGAGCCACCTCTAGAGTCCTTCGGGAACTAAGTGCTACACGTGTTCCGATGTTTCAGTACAGGCCATACCGAGCAGAGACTCGATGATTGAACCGTGGGAGCCACCTCTAGAGTCCTTCGGGAACTAAGTGCTACACGTGTTCCGATGTTTCAGTACAGGCCATACCGAGCAGAGACTCGATGATTGAACAGTGGGAGCCACCTCTAGAGTCCTTCGGGAACTAAGTGCTACACGTGTTCTGATGTTTCAGTACAGGCCATACCGAGCAGAGGCTCGATGATTGAACAGTGGGAGCCACCTCTAGAGTCCTTCGGGAACTAAGTGCTACACGTGTTCTGATGTTTCAGTACAGGCCATACCGAGCAGAGACTCGATGATTGAACAGTGGGAGCCACCTCTAGAGTCCTTCGGGAACTAAGTGCTACACGTGTTCCGATGTTAGTATGAGAAATCGTAGGATATTGTGACGATAAGTAAGTGAGTGTGATTCGTGAATTCGACAAATGTCAAAGAATGAAATAGATTTTTATAGCTTATTCTGCTTTTTAACGGACAGAACTAATTAAGAGAGTACATTAAAACATGAAATAAGTTTTAAAGAAATAAGATGATGATTTAACTAATATTCTTTCAAGGAATATACGGATATTAATTATTCTATTTAAAGGCTTTATTTCGTAGAAGCATTATTTTGAAAGGAATATGAAAAAGGTTATAAAAGATTAAAAAGGAAAAGGATTTATTAATTCAAAACAAAAAGAAAAAAATTTTCTCTACAGTTGCTTCTAGGTTCCGTAACAAGTATGGTATTCTAAAATACCTACCTTACTCCATTCGGATCCCTAGCCGACTGTAGTATCTTTCCTACATGCGAGCCTAGAGCCCATAGGAAAAATGAAAAAGATTTTCAGCATATAGGAAGCTGAGTATCAAGTGAGGCATATAATTCTCTTATTGAGCCGTGGTTTTGCTCACCCCTTAATATTAAACATCTCAGGTTTTGATGCTGGTGAGTTCAGTGGATTGTGGATCCTGGCTGTACACGAAGGACAGTGTGTCAGACCGACTGATTATTTGAGGTATGATCATTTAATTCTCTGTATTTAGACATGTCAACAGTACTACTTGTCTGATTTATTACGATAGGGGATGTGTATAACATAAACAATACATTGTAAAATTATTTAACAGCTAGTACAAGTGAAGTATCACAGACAGCCCAACCGGTTAAGATGTGTATAAGTAGGGTAAAAATGTGGTCACGGGTCGTGACAGATTTAGTGGTATCAGAGCATTGGTTGGCCTGATGTCTGTGGATACTTTGGAAAGAAAAGAGTTAAACATCCCCTATAGTACTGTGTCGTCTGAATACATAGAGAAAATAAATGATTGTAAATGGGGTAAAATGATTTAAAGGGAGTGAGAAAGTATAAACTGAGAATGTTAAAGAAGAAAATAGGCTCAGAAATTACCGAAAAATTGGTGATTCTTCTAATCTATATGAAGGCCTGTTCGGTAAGGAACAGAAATGGACTCGGTGAGGGCCCCACCAGTACTTTTCTGTCCGAACCGAACTGAGACCTGAAAGTGATGGTATAAAATAGGGGAATAAAATATCATCATTAAATAGACTTTAAGATCACCGATTGAGGGTAATTTGAAGAGAGAGAAAATTTTTAGCCAAAAATGACCAAAATACCCCTACCCCCAAAATTTTACTGGGAGTCAAAATAGATCACCAGAAGTTGGAATTGATCGATTTGACAGAGAAATTAATGTTATAAAGCTGAATTACAAGTAAATTAATCCCATTGTGGATTTTAGTGAACTTCTCTGTCGAAAATCGAATGAGATCTAACTTGCTGTTATAAGTATCAGAAAGGATACTATCAACACATAGATGATCAGTTCATTGATTTGAATGTATATTGAGGAGATAGAAATAAATGTCGAAATGACGAAAATGCCCCTATATTGGGCAATGTCGGAATAGTGATAAAACCGAGCTGAATTGGAATCCATTGATAGTAATGGAATTATTAATGGCATAGAAGATGTCATATGAATCTAACGATCCCTATTACTGATTCCACTAACACTTAGATTATGGACGCGGAAGAAAAACCCCGAGTGGACTGTGGGCCATAGGGGATAACAGTATGGTTGAGTGAGGCGGCCAGGGCTCCCCCACGAGTGGACTTTGGGCCATAGTGGTAAATCCTGGGCTTCACAATAAAACAATCCGTGAGGGACTAAGTGCCACGTCTGTGTGACGGGGGCCACCTCTAGAGCTCAGAGCGGACAGCACGGATGAGTGGTGCGGCTCGGGCCCCTCCGGCTTGAGACCGGCAAATCCGAGGCATCACAATAAAACGTGTACAGGCAGACGGCGAACGAGCCGGGGCCTTATATGATGCGATCCAAAGAGTGTAGTGGAATGTCATCAAATGTTTGGCCCGGTTATTGACTGAAAGGGTCGAAAATTAAGAGTGTATTGAACGGGATCGTTAAATACTGTGAAAAGTGAAATGATTACAAGAATTGACTGATGAGGTGAAAAGTATAGATAATGAAATACATACTGGTGTGATTACTTATGGTTCTGTACGTTTTCATTTCTTTGAGGTATCAAACAGATAATCGTACATAGAACCGACGTATCTTGGAATATGTGCTACAGAATGAGGTATTGTTTGGAGTACTGTGAATTAGAGGATAATTATAAGAACAGTCAAGTGATAAAAAGAAGATGACCGCTAACCTAAGTTCTTCAGGACCCTTGAGACAGAACTGTGATGGGCGACCCAATGATGGGCGACCCGTAGTGGATCATGTGTCGTGAGATATAGGCGAACTATCTCATCGCCGACTCACTAGTAAGGATAAACCTGAGGCGAAAGGATCGCCTAGGGGATGCTCGTCGATGGTCGATATGAACGGGCGAGGCCCTTATAAGTATCTCAACGGTAACATGAGTGTAAGGAACTAGGTACGTAAGGGGTGCCAAGGTTCAAACCTCGTGGAGAATATACTCAAGGAAACTAAGCCTGAATTCAGTAAATGGAAATGGTTTTAAAGTGAATAACGGAATTGAAACGGGTAGCTGTGAAGTGTGTTGAGAATCATTGTAATTGATACAGCTTACCAGAATGAGATTCGTAACGCTGTAAAGTATGACTAGGTAATGAAATCAAGGTAGAGTATGTATCAAAATGATTTGAATATGGAATGTCTCTGACTTGAAACTACACTGTGAAATGATGGGAAACAATGATGAAGGTCCAAGATGATAAAAGAAGTGTGGTTAAAGAAACTGTCGGTTGAGAATCCCAATAAATTCCAAAGTAACATAGATTGAGAAATCAGGTTAATGTTGATTCGATCGTGGATATGAAATTCATTCTTAAGCTTGTATCGAAGAATATAGAAGAAATCCGACAAGCTTAAGAAAATAATTTTTGGAAAATATTACGGATGATGAAATTCACAAGTATCGATGTAAAGAAAGGAAATACAAATGATATGATTTGAGGATGAAATAAATGATGTACTAAAATTTTTGGTTATACACTAAAATTCTTATGAAGAACAAATAAATATTATATGGAAGTGATGCCTTAAATATGATTTAATCGGAGATGTATAAGGAGCGTATAAGAGCAATCCTTGTAAAAGGCATAATCAGATAAAAAGTTAAAGAACGATGGTCACAAGATGATAAGAAAAGTACGATTAAAGAAAGTATCAGATTTGATTTCCGATAAAACTTCCAAAGTTATATAAATTAGAGGAATCGAGATAACACTGATTTGATTTTAAATATGAAGTTAAATTCTAAGCTTATATCGGAAGATATAGAAAGAATCTGAAAAGCTTAAGAAAATAACTCTGGAAAATGTGTGAATAATGAAATTCATGTGTAAAGGTCTGAATGACGAAAATACAGATAATGAAAAATTTTGAGAATAAAGGAGTTATCTGTATAGGTGTAAATGAGAGAAATGCAAATGATGTTGAGTTGTTGACAAATCAAAAAGGATATATTAAATTTCTATCATTGATGAAGTTCTGGTGAAGAACAAGTATTAATCTACGTGAAAATAGACGCTTTATTGATCTGATCAGAGATACGTGAGGAGTAAATAAGACTAGCTGCTGTATAAAGCGTCCTTAGATAAAAGATTGAAGGTTGGTGTCCATAAGATGATGATTTGAACTCGAAGTGAATTTTACGAGTTCCGATTGAAGTTATAAGGGTAATGAGTTGCCTTGTAAAGTAGATAAGCCTAAAGAATGAGGCATCCTTACATGAGTAAAATTGATGAAATACTGATAGAGTCTAAAGTATAAATGGAACATGAGCAACATTGTGATATGATCCTTAAACTCTTAAAGGCTATGGGATTGTGCTAAGATTAACAACTAAGAAATTTGGCTAGACAGTATCTCCTCTTGAGATATATGATTTTGAGACGACAGGATGACAGTGAACCTGTCTATGACATAAAGATAATGATTGAGATACGAAAGTAATGAGTCTAGCTAAATACTACTGCCAGCCTATAAAAGAGTGATGAGACTGGCTGCTTTATAGACGAGATCTAATTAAAGAAATTAAAGTCGGCAGATGGCTAGTGTAAAGAAAAAGATGGTACGCAAGATTTTAAAAGATCTTAGCAGTATAGTACCATGCCAATTAAAAATATATATATATGTATATATATATATATGAAGAGATAAATAGTAGAAATATGAAAACGAAAATGAAAGTGGAATAAGGAAATAAATTGCATGATGAGAAGGGAACATCAATATGAAACAGTTCCCGCAGTTAAGACTGAAAGCGAAGGGTGTTGGTTATCACATAACTGTGGCAAGATGTAAAATCAAAGCCAGAACTGATAAGTGAAAGTAATGATACTCCAAGGAGTAAGATAATTGATATGTTTACTGCCAGTAAAATGTTTGTACACATAACCACCTCGAAATGATAGAGATGGTGGAATTGTATAGATAATGTGGTGCTTAAATGGATAATTCGAGGATTCAATCACAGAATCTAAATTATGAAAAGAGTATATTCTCAGGTATATTCTAAAATTTAAATGATATTGAATATACCATAAGAGTAAGAGATGTAATGACCATACTACATGAAAAGAGACATGGAGAGAAAATGATTGTCTCATGATTTATTTCTGTAAGAGATGATTAACAGTAAAATTTGCAATGATATGTAGCCTTGATGGAATAAGTGTGAAAATGAATATTGTGGACAATAAAGAGTCCAAAAGAGAAATAATGATATGGAAGTGATTAAAGACTGATGATCTAAATAGAATCATTTTCCATTATCAGACATCTAGATTCTCTAGTGCCTTAGTCGAAGTATAAGTGTTAAACGGTGTGAATGTGTATGTACAGTTCCAGTGAGCCTTACATGTGATGGGAGTCTCTGTGTTGCCATATGCTAATGAGAAATAGCAAAAGGCTTTGAGATCCCAAGTGTATTGATAGCACCGCTCCATACTGATATATATTTATATATATGAGCGCGAGATGTAACCGCTCCACGATATTGAGAGAGCGTGTGCATGAGATGCGAAAGCTACTGGAACACTTACATATAATTGATCGATATGAGTACATGATGGTACCATATTTTGTCGACTCGGCACTAATTGAGAAGCATGGATGATGAACAGCATAAATCAGCTGTAATATTAAAATATTATGTATGGCTCTTATATGAAAAGAGTAAAAGTGAATAACTTTTGATTTGAGGAATGAACTTACGGGAGTATAGACATATACGATGAAAGACAGCATGTAGTGGTCTAAAGCACTCTTGATGTTGAAAGTGTACTGGCAGTATTACTTGGAAGATGAACTAGAGGTCAGAAGTCGTAAGTATACGGCATGTACCACCTTTGGACTTAAGTTAAATTCGGAGGACCGAATTTCTTAAGGTGGGGAGGATGTGATAACCGTAAATTTTTCCCTTTATTGGAAATTAGAAATATTGAAAATAAATATTAGAGAAATTAAATAAGAGGAAATAAATAAAATTTGCGAGAAACGGGATATTGGTGAAAATCCCGAGAAATGAGGAAGTGATGAATAAGGAAATTCGTGTGAAGGAAATTAAATGAAAATAAAGATAAAAATAATAGAGAGGAAAAGAATTAAATTGGATAAATTAAAATCCAAATCTAATTAAGAAAATAAGAAAATAAATGAAATATATTTATATAATTATATATTATTATATAAATGTATTTTTATACCAATACATATGTATTCAAAATATTATATAGTATATTTTAAAATACGTTGTTATATATATAGAAATATATATATACTATTTCATAAATTCAAATAATACATATGTATATAAATATAATGTTTTATGTGTATATATAATTATGTAAATACATATAGAAGAAAAGTAAGTATGGTTTTATATTAAAGTTTATATGTATAAATATTTTATTATAGCATTTATATAATTTATGTATATAAATGTTACTTAATTTTAAGTATATATATAAATATACACATATATACTAGACATATAATTTTGTAACATACAATATATATAGATATATTTTATATATAATATATATTGTATTATATTATGTATGAAATAATATATGTATAATACATAGTATATATTATATGTATAAATTATATGACATAATATATAGTATATAGTATGTATATACTAAAAATAGAAAGAGAACAAATATAGAAAGGGAAATAAAACAAAAAAAAAAAAGGAAAGGAGAAGATCGGGGAGGAACCCCGACCCCTCCTGCCAGACCGCCGGTGGCGGAGCTGCCACCGCCGGCGAGGGGAAAAGGAAGGCGGGACGTCACCGGCAAAGGAAGAGGAAGCTGATGGCAACGCCGGCGAAGCGAAACGGAGAAGGAATCGACGCGAAACGGCGGAAAACCGAGGAAGAAAACGAAACTAGATCTGGCGGTTGCCGGCGGAATTGGCTGCCGCCATTACAGCCGAAGCATCGGTGGAAGGAGAGGAATGGGATGGAGGCCACCGGTGAGGCCAACGACGGCGGAGGAAGGCCGACGGAGGAGGAGAAGTGACCGAAGGTAAACCGAGTGGATCCGCCGCCGTGCCGCCGATCCAGGCCAAGCTGAGACCACCGGCAGCTTCGCCTCGACGCCGGCCAGCTGAGGGACCAACGAGCCGCCGGAGAACCGGCCGCCGGCGAGGAACCGGCGAGGAAAGGCTCTGAACCGGTCTAACCGGGAAAGGAAGAAGAAAAAAGAAAAGAAAAAGAAAAGAAAAAGGAAAAAGGAAAAAGAAAAAGAAAAAGAAAAAGAAAAGAAAGAAAGGAAAGAAAAAAGAGGAAAAAGGAAAATTTGGGAATTTGGAAAATTCCCGGAAAATTCGGCAACTCGGGATTTTACAAATTCGGTAAGAAATTTCCCGAGAATTTAATTTCAGAAAAAAAATTAAATAAATTATGAAAAATTCTAAAAAATTAGAATTTTAATTCCAGAAATTATTTTCAGCAATCGAGATAAGGAATCGGGAGAAATGGAGTGCGGGCGCGATCGATAAGCGGAATTCGCCGACCCGGAAAAAGGTAAGGGATGCATGTGCAGCACTGTAAGGATACTCAGTCTGCATAATTTAATTTGAAATATTTTATGCAATTATTTTATGAAAATTATTATGATGCATGAATTGCTGAAAATAATTTGGGAAGAAGTACTGGCTGAAAGATTTTAAACTGTATTTTCCGTGCAGGAGGTTAGTGAATCGGCAGCCGTTATGCTGCCGAAAATTTTAGAAAAACTTTATAAAATCATATTAAATGATTTATTTCCGAATTTCGATAGTAAATCACGAGACATGAGGAAATTTCTAAATTTCATAAAATATGAATATAATGAGATGGAACTTTAGAATATTCATGTATTCGAGAACGGTGATAATGAAATCACCGAAAATTCTCGAAATAGATAAATTACACGAATTACGAGACGAATGATGAAGTGAAATATAGTGAATATTTTTATGGATATTTTTATCAATATTCACTAAAGGATTATAACCCTTATGGTTTTAAATCATGGAATTATATAATTATATAAATTCCATAAAGGTGTATTTTATGATGAAGAATACGGTTTTGAGACTGGTTGGTATTCTTATCATGCTGATACATGATATGTGACATGTTTAGTCCCGGTCGACACCTAATCTGTGATCCACCGAGGACAATATAGATTATGGTCATAGATTTGACCGGTTTAGTCCTTTACCCTCCGGGGTTTATAGTACGACAAGATTAACGTCTATATTAAAATCCATAAATGATAGGTGACATGTTAAAAAGGGAAATATTTTCCATGACATGGAATATGTCAAACGGAAAAGGCCATACCGAGTAGAGACTCGATGATTGAACCGTGGGAGCCACCTCTAGAGTCCTTCGGGAACTAAGTGCTACACGTGTTCCGATGTTTCAGTACAGGCCATACCGAGCAGAGACTCGATGATTGAACCGTGGGAGCCACCTCTAGAGTCCTTCGGGAACTAAGTGCTACACGTGTTCCGATGTTTCAGTACAGGCCATACCGAGCAGAGACTCGATGATTGAACAGTGGGAGCCACCTCTAGAGTCCTTCGGGAACTAAGTGCTACACGTGTTCTGATGTTTCAGTACAGGCCATACCGAGCAGAGGCTCGATGATTGAACAGTGGGAGCCACCTCTAGAGTCCTTCGGGAACTAAGTGCTACACGTGTTCTGATGTTTCAGTACAGGCCATACCGAGCAGAGACTCGATGATTGAACAGTGGGAGCCACCTCTAGAGTCCTTCGGGAACTAAGTGCTACACGTGTTCCGATGTTAGTATGAGAAATCGTAGGATATTGTGACGATAAGTAAGTGAGTGTGATTCGTGAATTCGACAAATGTCAAAGAATGAAATAGATTTTTATAGCTTATTCTGCTTTTTAACGGACAGAACTAATTAAGAGAGTACATTAAAACATGAAATAAGTTTTAAAGAAATAAGATGATGATTTAACTAATATTCTTTCAAGGAATATACGGATATTAATTATTCTATTTAAAGGCTTTATTTCGTAGAAGCATTATTTTGAAAGGAATATGAAAAAGGTTATAAAAGATTAAAAAGGAAAAGGATTTATTAATTCAAAACAAAAAGAAAAAAATTTTCTCTACAGTTGCTTCTAGGTTCCGTAACAAGTATGGTATTCTAAAATACCTACCTTACTTCATTCGAATCCCTAGCCGACTGTAGTATCTTTCCTACATGCGAGCCTAGAGCCCATAGGAAAAATGAAAAAGATTTTCAGCATATAGGAAGCTGAGTATCAAGTGAGGCATATAATTCTCTTACTGAGCCGTGGTTTTGCTCACCCCTTAATATTAAACATCTCAGGTTTTGATGCTGGTGAGTTCAGTGGATTGTGGATCCTGGCTGTACACGAAGGACAGTGTGTCAGACCGACTGATTATTTGAGGTATGATCATTTAATTCTCTGTATTTAGACATGTCAACAGTACTACTTGTCTGATTTATTACGATAGGGGATGTGTATAACATAAACAATACATTGTAAAATTGTTTAACAGCTAGTACAAGTGAAGTATCACAGACAGCCCAACCGGTTAAGATGTGTATAAGTAGGGTAAAAATGTGGTCACGGGTCGTGACAAAGCATTTTTATTAAAAGTTTTTATCAAAATTTTCATAATAAAAATAACTCATAAGAAGGAGAAATTTTTTTCTATTGTGATATTTTTAAGTAATTTTTTTGACCTTTATTTATAATTTAAATTTAAATTTTGATTTAATCAATAACTTTAAGAATCTCACTTAAAAAATCTCACCAATTATTTTTTTTTTTTGCCTTTGAATTCTATATATATAAACAGTAATAATTGATTAAGTATAAAAGACATGAAATATATAATATTACTTTTTAATAAAGATTAATATCCAATACATCATCAATGAAATTTTTTAGCTCCATAAACGGTATTAGGATAAAAATTTTCTGACGATGTATTGGATAATTATTTTTTTAGTAATACTTCAATTTATGTAATTATATATATATATATAGAGAGAGAGAGAGAAGGCTGCTAGTTGACAAATAAAACACTAACACATGCCAAGTCTCCATAAAAGTGTGCTTGATGATGGCTATAGTTGAATGGTTCATAAACTGTTAAATCAATGGAACATGGAAGGCATGGATAAATATAATGTTAATATACAATTTTTATAAATTTTTTAAACTTTATATAAATGAATTTAAAATATTATCACATGTTTTTATTATATTAATTAATATTTTAAATATTTTAATAAAATATGTAAAAAAATATTTCTAATCTTTAATTAGATTGAAATTGAAGAGGAGGAAAGCAGCACCGACATCTTATCCACCTATGTGTAAGGAAAGCAGCGATGCACATGGCAAAGTAGACACTTGACAAGAGTTTGGCTTTCTCCTTCCTTCAATCGATCAAGTCCTTTTCAAAAGCTTTATGTCTTGGATATATATTGATTATTCTATTATTTTATCATCAAAAATACAAACTCTTTCTTCTTTGTCTTTAGGTTTGCAATAAAGTCTCTTTCATTCATGTTGGAAAAAAATTTTTAACTTCTATGGGCTATTATCCCCACTTTACCCATTTCAAAACAAAAAGTTTATCGTTATTGAAAGTTTTAAATTTTATTGATGAAATTAATGGCATTAATATTAAGAATATATAGAGCCAACAAAAAGTTTTGTATAATGTTAATACATTTTTATTAGAATTTTTTTTTCAAAATTAATATTGAAATTTCCTTGTATGCTGCTTGAATGACTTAACTTTTTTCCCCCTTTTAATGAACAAGAAGAAAATTCAGCATACAAGTGAAAAATTGAAAATAACCATCGATGATTTTGAACTCAAACATGGGATTTGTAAAATCCGGGCCATCCTTGCCTCAGAAGCCCAATCACATAATTAGCCCACTTTCTATACATCGGCCTTAGTGGATTAGGGTCAGTGTGTGTGTGCATGTATATATACACACACGAACGATTGAAGAAGGCGTGAGTTAGTGAGCAGCGTCGAACTACTAGAGAAAAGAGAAGAATTTGGAAGGGTGAAAGGCGGCAATAAAAATGAGAATCGAAACAGAGTGTGGCATGAAGTATTACTCTGCCGCCGACTGAGGGTATAGAATTTAGATAGAAAGTGTCGATAAACAGAAACAGAAAAAGAAAAGGCAGAGTAGAGTTGCAGTTAAGCGACGCCAACAGCAAACAAAGAAAGGAATTAAGCTTGGCTGTTGGAGTGATACGCCGATGGTGAAAAAATGAAAATATTAGAAGGGAAAATTTGGCCGTTCTTAGTGTTAGTGCAAGAAGCCCAAGGTGAGTCAAGATTTTTCTTTAATTTTTGTATTTACGTTGTGTAGTTAAGGATTGAGTTTTGAAGATGAACAAGACATTAAAAAGTACAAATATTTTTAGCTTTCGCCAAATAACGTAACTCGCGTTGAATTCATAATTTATTGAATTATAATTGTTTAGCTAATACAGTATAAATTGTCAACTTTTGTCAGATATTGTATTTTTTTAAAATTAAATATTTTTTAATAATAGGCCCTAATCAATCTTGAGGCTTTGTTTTTATTTCAATTTAGTGAGTTTAGATAAATGACTCGATATACTTTTTGATATTTTTATACTCTTAAAATTAACCTCAATGTGAGTTATATTTACATACAAATGTAATGTTTTGTCCTTTGATTTTTAAAATTGGATTAAGCATGCAAAGTGTATATGATTTCTTTTAATTGACTTTGAATGTAATATTGTTCAATTACAAAAACATGCTTTAATCGCTTTAATCTTTGAACTTCGTTGATGCATGGTAAATGGTTAAAGATGAAAGTGAGCTGATATGAAGCTGATGTGCAGCTATTTGATGATTTGCATAGAAGCCATGGTAGTTAGGAGAGGAAGTTAATTGTAGTCTGTTAGTTAGGATGGTAGTTAGTTCTGTTAGCAGAAGTTAGATAATTCTATTAATCATCATTTCATTTGTTGTTCTATAAATATCATAGAGATGTAATTCAAGATACCATCATAAATGAAGATTTACAAGTTTCCTACTCCCAAGTTCTCTGTCTCCTCTGTTTTCTTCCCTATCTTCATATCATTCTTGAACTAGAGGCTCGGAGCTTGTTCTATTTCTTACCAAGCTGCATGCATTCTTCAACTCTTAGTTCACAACTGTTTACAGTTCAAAGATTAAAGCATGTTTCTGTAATTGAACAATATTACATTCAAAGTCAATTAAAAGAAATCATACAGACTTTGCATGCTTAATCCAATTTTAAAAATCAAAAGACAAAATATTACATTTGTACGTAAATTTGAACTCGCTAAATTGAAACAAAAACAAAGCTTTAAGATCGATCAAGTCTATTATTCAAAAATATTTAATATATTAGAAAAATATGCTATCTGACAAAAGCTGATAATTTAATTCAGCACGAGTTACGTTATTTGACGAAAGATAAAAATATTTGTGCTTTCTCTAAAATACAGATTTTCTCAAATTTTTAATATCTCGTTCTTCCTCAAAACTCAATCCTAACAACACAATGTAAATACAAAAATTAAAGAAAAATCTTTACTCACTTTTATCTTCTTGCACTATCACTAACAACAGCCAAATTTTCTTTCTAATATTTTCTCTTTTTCACCATCGGCGTATCAATCCAACAGCCAAGCTTAATTCCTTTCTTTATTTGCTGTTGGCGTCGCTTAACTGCCACTCTACTCTGCTTTTTCTTTTTGGCTTTGCTTGGTACAGCTGAAAAATGGGAGGAAAGAAAATGTAGGAGGGAAAAATGAAAGGAAAATGAATTTTGGAGTTGCTTGGTAAGATAGAAAATGAGAAGGATAAACATTTTCCTTCCTCTTCACAAATGAAAATCTGTCCAAATTGGACAGAAAACAGAAAAGAAAATATGAGCAAATAAATAAATGAAATAAAAATACGAAAATACCCTAATAAAATTTTAAATTATCAATTTTGCTTTCCTTTTTTCCTTCTGAACCTCTCAGTCTCACTCTCATCGGACTCTCTTGAACTCTCCTTCTATCTTCTCTATCCCCGATGTCATCTTTCCCACCACCATTTGAGCAGCCATTCAGATCACCATCTGCAATGGGCTGAGTGATTAGAGCTTGAGCTTGGACTCTGTGTCACAGTTAAGATCGGCTTTCATTTTGTCGTAATTACATTAGGTATGTTTTGATCCATCCTTATTTTACCGTGTTCAATTTCTTCTGAGTTTTTAATATTTTTGATCCGTTCCTGAGTTTTTCCAGGCCCTTCATTTCATTCTAACGATATAATTGATTTGTTTGTTCTGTACTCCATTTGCTTAAGCTCTGTTTGTTAAGTTCACAATAATCCCTTTTAGGCTGGTTTGATTGACTTTATTTCGGTTTCTTGGCAACTGTAGAATTTCTGTTTTCAGCTTGTTTCTTGTGGAAGGTGATTGGTTGTTCTAGTTGAGATGTTTTCGACTGGGATTGGTTTGCTCTGTTTGGTTTAGACTTTCATTTTTTATTTTTTTTCTGGTGAGTTGCTTTTGCTCGGGATCGACGATGTTTGTGTTGCGGTGACTATGTCTGTTTTTTTGGATATTCTGATTGTGCAGGTGTGCTACAATTGCTGAGTGGGTTGTTAGCTTTGGTGGATGGGTTCTAGATAGATTTTGCTTTGTCTATCAGGTGTTTGTTCTTTTGTATCAATGAGTGGGTTGGTTGTTCTTTGTATTGGGTGGTTGACAAGTTGCTTTGGTGTTTTGTTTGGCCACTCTTTGGTGGTCTTGATGAGTTGATCAAGCGAAACTGACTTTCATTTCGCTTGAGTCAATGTTGTACTGTTGTTTTATCTTGAATCATCAATAAAATTCCCTTGCCTTTCAAAAAAATATATATTTGTTTTTTTTTTGTTACCTAAAAAATTGCCATGGCCTATTAGTCGGTGATGATGCTTTTTGTTTACAATTTTATACTTCTAATTAGTTGACTCCTATAATTAGACTTGTGAATGATTTTTCTGCAGTAAATTAATTATTAACATTTATTAGTCATTATATAATTAATTGATAATGAATAAATTAATTATCATAAATTAATTACTAATTAATGATTTAATGATTTATTTATAATTAATATTTAATTATTAATGAATTACTATGACTAGATTTTGTCTTAAAAAAAATTTTCATTGAATGTGAAAACTCAATAAATGCCAAAAAAAAATTATCCAAAAACAATTAGAGTGGTAAAATCATTTTATTTTTAATTTTCTTTCCTCTCACTTTTCTACTCTATCAAGCAATAGGAAAAAAGAAATATATTTTCTATCCATTTTTCTATCTTTCCTACCAAGCACATCTAAAGAAAAAAATTAATGTTTTCCTTCTTTTCATTTTTCCATCATTTCAATTTTTTATCTTTTCATTTTTCTTTCCACTCTACCGAGCAAAGCCTTTCTGTTTCTGTTTATCGACACTTTTTATCTAAATTCTATACCCTCATTTGGCGGCAGAGTAATACTTCATGCCACACTGTTTCGTTTCTCATTTTTATTGTCGCCTTTCACCCTTCCAAATTCGTTTCTTTTCTCTGTTAGTTCGACGCTGCTCACTAACTCACGCCGTCATCAATCGTTCGTGTGTATGTGTGTGTGTACATATATATACACACACTGAACCTAATCCACTAAGGCCAGTTTATAGGAAGTGGGCTAATTATGTGTTTGGGCTTCTAAGGAAAGGATGGCCCGGTTGTTACAGGATTGCTAGCAAAAGTTGTTGCTCAGACATTGATGTTAGAACTTAGAATTGCACTTTGAATTGAAGTGATACGAGCTGAAATTAGTAAAGATTGTATATAATTATAGCAAAAACTAAAAAAAAAATTGTATTTGACATGTTAACACAAATTTTGACATGATTGCTTAGTTAGTGGTGTACCAAAACATGGAATTAAGGACATAAATCATAATGGAGAAGCCATGGTCATCTTTCCAATGAAACTGGATTCATTGATGCTTGTATTTCTTCTAGTGTTCTTCCCTTGGTCTCTGGTACCAGCTTTGCTACAAACAGAACAGTCAAGCCACATATGCAAGCAAACAGGAAGAATGTTCCTGGAAGCAAGAACACAATGTGAAAAAGGTTATAATCTGAGGGGTTTTGTAATGTCAAAGAGAGGGTCAAAGATCCTATGCAAAACTTTACCTGCTGAGCTCCATTTCATTAGGAAGTTAAATGCAAAGGAAATGATCCAAGAACCTAGCCAGCTAACCACTGTCACAAGGCTTCCAGCTGAACCCTTCATGTTGATGGGAAATATCTGAAATATGAACCATTGTTTCAGTGTTTGGGAATCAATTCATATAGATTTTGAAGGCTGCAGAGTTCAGATTCACGCAGAGTAAGCATACCTCAGACATTATAACCCAAGGTATTCCTCCCATGCCTAGTGAAAACGATCCTGTGTAGACCTACAGTTTTTTTAGGCTCAAACATGTCAGCAAAAAGATTGTTTCGTTTGTAAACTGATTGACTGAAGTTTGTGGAAATTCCATGAATGTCAAAATGAATAGAAGAATTGCCTAATTAATTGATTGTATTGGCTTTACCAGTACACCAACAAGTGCTAACATGGGAGTGACTTCCTTCCATTGTTGAAGGTCCTGCATGTGATCGAGCTTGATCAAGCTTAGCATTTCCAGTAAACAATATAGAACACGGAAAAGATGTTTGAACCTGCAAGAAAAATGACAATCCAACAAGCAAGCAACCCAAACATGTTCCTGCCGCAGACACCTGTAGAAATGGGTAGATTTCAGCAGAAGATTTCAGCAGCAGCATTTCCACATCTGATATATAGATAGAAAACTTGGAAGATGAATTTCTAGGCTTTCCTACCAATAGAAGTGGTCTTCTCCCGGATTTATCCATTAAGAGTACTCCCAATGCTGTCATTGGAATCTGTAGAAGATTGTTTCGATCGTCAGGAAAAGCATTAATCATAACTCAAACTCTGACTATAGTGCAAGTCTACTTACCTGAACAACAACCATTGCAATCATTCCGACACTAGCGGAAAATCCTGTCATAAAGAATTGAAGATAAGAGATTTATCATGCATGGACTTCCCGTTTTCCTCTTCTATGTTCTTCCGTAACATAAGAATATTCTTAACGTGATTTCGCATACCAGCTGATATGAAAATGGCACTAGCGTAAAATGCAATTCCGTTGACTCCTCCAAATTGTTGCAGAACCATCAGACCAACTCCAACCTTGACAAGTTCAGTTATACATTAAAAGAACAACTCATTACAAGGAACAATGACACAGTCAGGATTGGCTTTAATTTTTACAATGAGGGACCAAGCATATTTCTTCTGGAACAAGTCAAAAATACTAGCTTCAGACAGCTGGTGAAGTTGTTCTGTGTAATCCTGAAAACAGAAAAATTGAAAAGGTATAAATCGTTTCTTCCCTGCTTCAAGTCAAAAACACAAATATAAAGAACCGATATCCAAACTTGCATGAACCTAAAAGTTAGTAACTTACTCTAATCTCAGTTGCCTCATCAGAAATATCAGCATTGTCCCCCCTTAGGCCCTGCAGGGCAGCTTCACACTCTTTCCATTTGCCTATCTTTGCCTGCAGAGAGTTGTATTCACCATTTTAATGCGTTAATAGATGCTTGGGTTTACTTTGAGGCATCATTTCAGAAGAAAAAATTAGAAATTACCAGCCATCTAGGTGACTCAGGGATGAAAAACAGGCCCAGAAGCTGCATAAGGCACGGAATAGTTCCTGAAATCATATCATATGGGAAGACACTGTTAGAGAATCCTTTAAATTGCAATGTAACACTATAAAATCTGACACTTACCAATTAGAGCCAAAGTCCGCCAGGTCACAAAAGCACCTATGAGATATGTTATTGACACACCGCAACAGATCATAAGCTGCAGAATCCATTGTCAGTAGGTATATGAGCAGAACATATTGAATTCCATTTGTGATGCTTAGCATTTACCTGATGGACCGATGTAAATCCACCTCGAATGTTCTTGGGTGTAACTTCAGCGATATATACAGGGACCTACAGTGAATAAGAATACGTTTTTCATTCAAACATATGAATAGCTAGTCAAGTATGATTGCAGTCTGTTCAAAACTTACCACATATGAAAGGAGGCCCATCCCATAACCTACCAGGAAGCGTCCGAGGTCAAGCAACCAAGCAGCCTTTTGACAAGCAGTTAACAGTTAGCACTATGAATTGAAGGAAAAACTTATTGATATAGATTCCAACATCCTATATCATAGATTGTCAAGTAACATGAAGATAGTTTGAAGCTTGTGCATTTAACCAAGAAAAATTGAAATTAGAGAGTTAAGCAAGTTTTGTTTCTATCTAAAGATGGAGTAGAACCAGATTAAGCATTGGAAAACCTTTGAGAATAGTATGGCAAGCCATCCTACTACGCAGAAAATCTCTGAGAAGCCCATTGTCTGCCTCAAATTTTAACCAACATTGAGGAAAGTCAAAGATATGAAAAGGCTGGTTGGAATTAGAATTATACATATGGCTAAATTAGAGGTTCTTGAAAACCGTACACATTTTCGACCAATGTAATCTGCTATTCTCCCGCTCATTGCTGCACCTATCATTGCTCCAATCGTCAATATTGAACCAAAAAGAGAATACTGCAATGATCAAAGCAGGAAAAGAGAAAAATTCACACAGAAATGTCTGAGAGAAGCACAAAAGAGAATCAATTATAAGCATCAATGTGATGGATGCCATGTTCAGATTAACTCTTTATTGCATTTCAAGTTTTCATTTGCATAAGAAAGCTCTAACATCCAATTCACATAGTCTTACAACATTCATATTATATTACACCGAAAACCATGCAATGTTTTAATGGCATGTTGATATTTGATCAAACCAAACATGATCTAGCTGCTGGGCAACAGAAGTTAGATTAAGGCATGAGAAAAGAAAAATTTAAGGCCATGAATGCAGAATAAATGATAATGTTTTCTTATGCAAACAAAATAAAGAACTTGGGAAAATGGTGGAAATTGATTCACAAGAGCAACTCCAAGTGGGAAAACAGTTCTTCTTGTACTTACCTCTGCTACAGAGAGACCCAAATCATCTGTTATTCCAGTCTGAGCAGGTGATGAATATCCAACCTGGAAACAATCCTAGCATATTAGTTCATTTCTAAGGGAAATGACAATATTACCAGAAGTCAATTAGAATATTATGTTTGTCTAAGGCCAAGTCTGTCCATTCAATCATTATGCCACCAAAAAATTCATGATCTATACAAACCAAAACAGGACAAAAGCTGTTTCAATCAGACAACTTGTCATAACATTTACACCATTATAGAGTGAAATTCTAGTTGTAGCAATCGAATTCATGGTCAAGAACCACTGTCTTGATCTCCTACTATGAGCTAGAGTCTAGTAAATCAAGCCTACTAAAACCTGATGACACAAGTAAACTTTCCAGTATAACTGAAATTGCTTTGACCTTCATCAGATTTGCAGATTCAATTCTAGTTTAAGTTGTCAAGCAGGAGATGGAAACCTTTGAATTTGACTTGCATGTTGAAGATAAAACTGATAATTTCAATGGTTAAAAGCATATACTTACAGCAGTCCCAAAAACATATGATCCACAGACAGCAACAAAGGTGCTGAGAACAACCATAGTTGTTGCAGAAGTAGTAGTTCCAATTCCACCCTGCTCTTCACCAGAACAACCAGCAACACCATCCTGAGGTTTCTCTTTAACTATCAAAGCACAAGAAACCTCTCCTTCTTCCATTCTTTCTCTCTTCGTCTCTCAAGAGAATCAAGCAAGAAAACTGCTTTGGAAGATTAAGAAAAAGAGTGAAACAGTGAGATTGGAAGTGGAGTAAAGAACAAAAAGTGGAGTAAAGAACGAAAGGACAAGAAATGATTTCCAGTCTGAAGAAATGGTAGGGTAGGCAACTAGGTTGAGGGTCCCACGTTGGATTGTTTGAATCTTTCATGCATGTTGGCATATGCAGGCAGCAGCTGTTGTCTTTATCTTAAAAACCAAATTCTCCTAGATTCCTATCAGTTTCCTTCACTACCCTTTCACCTTTCCTTTCTTGTACTCAACACCATTAAAAGCAGGATTCTTTGGATTAGTCACGTGCCATAAATCGGATGAAACTATTTGCGATTACACCAAAAAAAGAAGCAGCAGGATTTATTTAAACTCAGTAATCTGTGAGTAACTGAGAATGTTTTCTAAGGTTGTGGTGGCATCGAGCAGATGAATGTTCAATAATTCAATTGAATTTGTGGCTAATCCTTTTATCCTGAGTTGTTAGTGTCACAGACAATTATATTGATCCTGCTTTCATTCTCATTTCATATTGTGAAAAGCATGGTTTCAGGAAGGTTTCTTGGCATGTTCTAGCACAGGCACAGCAGCCAGCAAGTTATAGTCTATTTACTTGAAATCCCACTTCAGCTAGCAGACATGGGAAGAAACGAGAAGCTGACTTTAAAAGAGGCAATCCTTGATAGAATTAACTACACCTTTCTTGGCCTGTTGGCTCAGATCAAGTGTAGTATTTGTTGTTGTCAGTTTAATATCTGATGCGTGAGTCATTAGCCCACATGACATTAAATTTATTCTTTAGGGGCACAAAAATTGTTCTCACAAAATGTTATGAATGCAAAACATGTATTTACATAATAGATTTACATAACACCTTACGAATGGTTTATATAACAATAACATCATGCTTCCATAACGACACGAACACAAATGAATTATACACACTTTTACATAACTTTTACGTAAATCAAATTATATACACGAATTGTCAAATATAATATACTTTTACATAATAACATAAACACAATAAATCGAATTATATACACGAATTGTCAGATATAATATCACCCACTTGAATATAAGAGGAAAAACATTCATTGTAGACTTGATAAGTGCTGCATCTGCTTCTTGGAAAGAAATTTTTAATGAAGAAACAGCAAACAAAGACTGGTTTTACTTTAAAAAAGGGAATACATATCAGTTATCACTGAAACAATTACATGTTACAATTTCTAAGTACTACATCAGTTCAGTGCCACGAATATCCAATCTCAGCCTCACAGTGACTATGCACTGAATCCCGTCCTATGATTGAAAACAAATCTACAGTTCACACAGCAACAATCAATGACAAGTTCGCAGAACTTATTGAAATACCTCTATCTGCAGCCATGGAAGAGCAGACATTTTTTAAACTGCAACCCATCAACAAATACAAACCACTTGTTGCAAAATACATTCTCAAACTCTAAATTTCTCCTTAACTGTACAAAACCATTGGTTAATCCTTTCCAGGAAAATCAGTTTGGGTTCTGGACCTATTTGATGCAGCAAGTTCAACCGTCATGATGAAAGTTGACTTGCCTGCTTCCCTTAGATACTGGACATCTCCATTCATGAGTTTTACCAACTTTCGACTGATGAGCAAACTGATGCCCTCCTCTGATGCATCTCCATCACTTTCAAACATTTGGTTCAGCAATGATTCGGGTACTCCGCCACCAGCATGTGTTATCCTGACCCAAAACACATACAAAAGCCTTTTTCTTTTGGTTGAATTCATATAGGAAGAGTTCACTTGTGCCTAGACTAAGGCAAATACAAAAAAGCTCCATATACTTACTACAGATGAATCAATTAAAAAAAAAAGGAAACAAGATGCTTAAATTGGTGTACAGCCAGATTCTACTTGTTATATGTGTGTGTGTGTGTGTGTGTGTGTGTGTGTGTGTGTGTGTGTGTGTGTGTGTGTATACACATATACATATATATATATGCACGCGTATATATATATACACACACACACACACACATAGACATATATATGTGTATGAATATATATATACATACATATATATATATATATATATATATATATATATATATATATATATATATATATATATATAGGACATATGCCTTGATGCAATGGTAAAGGTTGTCCTTTTGTGACTTGGAGGTCACAGGTTCAAGCAAAAACAACCTCTCTTATAATACAGAAGGAAGACTATGTACATATAACTCTTCTCAGACCCCATAATGTGGGAGCCTTATGCACTGGGTTGCCATTTATTTAGGACATATGCCAACTACCACTATGAATGCATATTATGAAAAGACTGTAGTACCTGAGCTCCAAATGTGCTAGATGAACAGACTGTCCTAGTTGATCTTTGGTCAAGCTAGCTACAACATGAAGTTGGCCTCCATTTGGTGTGAAATTAACTGATATCGACAAGAAATCAGCTAAGACCTGTTGAAGTCTGATACTATCTCCATACAAAGTCTCAGTCATAACCTCTTCTGCTGTATCATTGACTATTCGGATGCCTTTCCCGTTGCTCTTCATCATCACTTGACTAATAGAAGCAACCAATACCTCATGCAGGGTGAATTCAACCATTTCGAGATCCAAGTAGCTGGTAAAAGTTTAGAAAACAGAAAGAAGATAAAAGTCAAGAAAGTTAAGCACCAAAATACGGATATCACAACCAAAAGAGCTCAGAGATACTGGGGTACAAAACAAAGATTTATATAAATGGAGAGAGTACTAAAGAGTGCAGAAAATTCCATATAGTTAAATTTCATTCTGGCTGAGGGCAAGATGAGAGAAACCATAACTCAGAAGTTAAAAGAAAGTGATGTCATTATGCTAGAAGGAATCATTGTTATATAGGGGAGAAAGGGAAAAAATGTAGAGAAATTCGGCAATAAGAAAGAATAAGTCTAATATTAGAAAAGCTGTCCATGTGGCTGGTCTAGGAAACTCGTAATGTTCTGTCACCCAGTAAATATGCTGTAGCCATATGCACAGGCTTACAATCCCTGAAGAGACAAAGCAGTATTAATTCCAGAAACAACAAAATCCAGGCTAATAGAATGGATGGTTTAAGTTAATAGTTTCAAATAAACCTTTTTGACACAGGATCTTATCTCTGGCTTCTAGAGTAAGATAATGTCTTATAAGTGCATGCTGCAGTTGTTTATTGCTGATTAAAAACAAGAAAGAAAAATAAGATTGTTTTTTGCAAGATATTTTCTTACCCCTCAATGATGCTATGAAGGTCCGAATCATCAAGTATCTTGCTCAGCTGGCGCTGGCACAGGGTACTAGTCTGCAGAAGGTGTTTTTGTTCTGGTCCCAACTCAGTGTCCTCCATCATTTTCCTAGAGAAAATAATACCAGAGAGAGGATTACGGATCTGCCTTTTCAGATAAGCTAATGCTTTCAATCTCTTCACGGCAGTTTGCTCTGATAATCGCTGGATGTGAAGTGCTTGTTGCAGCTCATGGCTTGGGAGCTGCAAGAAACAAAAGACCCCAGTGACAGCACCCTCTCTGTCCAGTTTCTTATTCACGCATAACAAGCATTCCACATACTTTCCACTGCGAGAAAAGAAACCAAAAGGAACCTTCTCAGGCTCATGACAAGTCAAGGCATTATTAAGTACAACGCTAAGATTGACATAAGATTCTTGATTCTTGAGACGGCAGCATCCGATGTGGGCCCCAAAAACCTCCCCCACTAGCATTTTATCTACCACTTCATCTCGCTTCCACCCAGTTAACTTGGTCATTGCTGGATTCCACTCAGAGCACCAGCCAAATTCATCCATACCAAATATTGGAGGAATCAGTGGGTTTGGATTTTGTACAATTGCTTTGTAATCACCTTCAATCCGGGTGAATTTGTCCATGACAATCTTCTGACCAGTTATATCTTGCGCTACAAAACAAACCCCCACAACCTTTTCATGGAGATCCCTGTTTGCACAAGCATTGACAACTAAACTAATGGGGCCAGCCTCAGTCCTCGACCCATGAGTTTTGATCTCAAATTGGATGTTCTTTTCTTCTTTGCCTGATCAGAAGGAAGTAATGTAACAAAATTGTTAATGATAAAAGAAAGTAAACAGAAACAAAAAAAAAAAACCTTCAGCCTTTGGCACTAATATTAGTGTGATAATATGCTGTAGCACTCACATACACAAAACACACTCAGTAGATACACTCAATAAGGTAAGAAGAAATGGAATATTGCATACCCTGCAAAGCCAAGAATAACATCTTCTTGACTGTTTCAACTGAAGATTCCTCAACAAGTGTGAGTAAATGCTTTCCGATTGCATTATCAACTGGCAGACCTGTCAACTCGGCAATTTTCATATTCCAGCCATTAACCAGACCATCAACATCAACTGCCAAAATTGGAACTGTAGCCGTTTCAATTAAACGAACCATCTCACTTGTCACTGCCTCCAGTTCCTGCATCCCTTCTATTTTGAGTTCATTGAGTTTCAAATGTATGGCATTGGTGTTTGTATCCATGGGCTCAGTATCTTTGAACGCATTCCTTAGAATAAGCTGCAAAGAATGGATTGCATCCATTTCATAGTCCTTCCATGGCAAACTCCTTCTCTTGACAACTTCAAGGAAAGCTTTAAATGATGACCTTGGGTGCATCTTCCTATCATCATCCTCCTCACCAGGTTCATGCTTTGCACCGCCCCATCGAATTTCTGCAGCAGTATGAGACCGGAACCAGAAAAGCATATCCTTGTCAGTTATCCTCACAGCTGCCATTCCACATACTACATCACCGAGAGTCAAAGCCCCAGGGAACCCAGCATCATACAAGCTATCAGTACTCAGACCTGTGGAATCCATATGATGCTCAGAAAGCCATGATGCTATCTCATGCAGCTGGAAATCACTTGGAGTTACTCCTAGTTTCCATATTTTGCTCTTGTATAATAAGGCAGCCCCATCACATTTCACCAAATCCATTACATTTGGGCTCTGTGATACAATACCCACAGGTGCATCCCGCATAAGCATATCACACAAAAGGGTCTGAGTACGCAGGATATTCTTCTCAATAATTTGATTTTCCAGCTCTAACTCCTTATTGACATGGATGGCGAATACTTGAGCTAGAAACTCACAGGCATACCTGAGGGGGAATGGAACAAATCTAGGAGTGGTGTTGTGGCATACTACTAAACCCCACAATCTCTTTTTCTTTTGTTGTGGCTGCACAGAATCAGGGCTATCACCCTCTTCATCTCCGTCATTGACAATAACAGCCATAACCAAAGAAGCAATGGAATCCATGTTCTCCATATACTGTAAATGGCAGCTGTGTGGGGCCCTTAGGGTTGAACCACACAAGGTTAGGTCAAAAGGAAGCTTATCATCTTGTAATACTTTTACATGTTTTGCTCGACAATCAACAATCATACGGACTTTATTCTTCATAAACAAAAATCTAGCAGCCTGAGGGATATCAGTGGCTGGATAATGCAAACCTAAATACGGCTCTAGGCCTGGCTTTGTTATCTCAGAAACTACTTCTCCATGGTCGTCATCGTGGAATTTATAGGTCATCACCCTGTCATAACCAGTGAGCTCAAAAACCTCCTGCACCATTGTATCACAAAGCCTTTCCATGCTCCCACTAGGCAGAGACTGCAAGTGAGTAATTGCCTTTGCCGCTAGCTTGTATGACTGCAAGGCTCCAGCAGCAGTCATTGGAACTTCATAGGGCTTCACAGGTTCAAAATCAATGATCAAGCTCCCAGTTACCCGATGGATTATTGCATAAAATGGCTTCCCAGAAGTCTTGCAATGAACCAAGATTGGATTCAAAAGAGAAACCTCCCCAATTCCTAGTGCCTTTAGTAATGCAGAGGAACTGGGGGCAGTGAAGATACTTTTTATGTCAGATCCAATGCCAAGAACTGGGTGGTCCCCAACGCTCGGAACTGCATGACTAACCATGGTCAACATTTCCGGGGCATTCTCACTGTATGCTATGATCTTGTAAGTTTTCTCATCTAAGGCAAGCAAGCACCCAAAGGGTTGGATAAACTTGCCTTTTTGTATGTTATGGAGATACGCCGTGGTAACCTTGTCTGACCTAGGTTGCCGGTCTCCGCTTACACGGACTGAACTTGAATAGTCAAAGGAGCTACCGGACTCCTCAAAATCTGCATGGAGCTTTGCATCTACAGTGGTTTGAGCAACAATCCGAGCACTGTGCCTAGATCTCCCAGTGTTGTTAGATGAGTGGCTCATCCTTGATGAAGACATTTTCTCCTGATACTCAATAAAAGCAAAGAAAGAGATCTCTATGAGTAACAACACCAGAAAACAGTTCAATACCATGGAAAATAAAAATAAGTATTGACATGGTTGCAACTGTTAGTGATTGCAATCAGGAACATTACCCTAACTACTTTATCGATGGAAATAAGAAAACTAAGCTCTATCTGTCTGATGAATTTGGTATTTGCCCTTTATTTCTATTCTTCTTTTTTTTTTTTTTTTGCATTTCGCTTTCTGTTCACTATTTGTGAAAAACACAAATAGCAAAAGCATCAACCAATCAGAACCTGAGAAGCAAAGAATATCAAAGGGTCTAAACCTATAAATAATCTTGATTTTCCTGTAGAATTAGAGAAAGAAAGTAGCAGGCATCAATGATTTTTTTCATTTTTGTTTGAAAAGGTAGGATAGCATAAATTTCAGTCACAAAAGAGTCCTATGAAGGATTTTGTTCTATAGAAATGATGTCCTTTGCTACCAATAACCACAGCATACAAGCAGAACAATTACTCAAGTTCCAGACATGCGGTTTCCATGATCCACGGAACAAAACTCACTAATTTAAGATTCAGTCACCTTAATCATGATCACACCTAGCCTCTTCCTGTTCCCTAAAGAAAGGAAAAATTAAAGTTGCTAAGCTTAAAGGAATCCCTCCTATCACAACTCATCAGACATGGCAGAGAAACAGTTAGAGAACAAACTAGCTATTGCAAAACAATAATCCAAATAGCAGTTAAGCTGAAAGGGTAGCATTGAATTTACTCAGAAATAAACTAACCTTTTTGTTGGTAAGAGCGGAGGAAAGGAAAAGGGCAGCTGCTACCTGTGACAGTGATGAAGAGGAGAGGAAGTAGTTTGCAGAAGAGCTTGGAAATGAGAATCCCAAGCTCGGCCAATAAACCCAGAATCCATCACCAGTCCCATTATAGGAGAACCCACAAAGAACTCGACCACCGCCTTGAAACACTAGCAGCACTTTACCATTACCAGCTAGCAGGGACCACCATGATAACATAAAATAATAATAAAATAATTAGACAAATAGTATCGGAGAGCATGGCAATTGGCAGTTTTGCACCCAAAGTGAAGATATAATAAAATAAGCAGAGTATGGGTTTCCAAAACAAGGATAACAGTGGCAGTTATGATATCATTTGCTTTCTATTTTTGTTTATTGTTTCTTGAATCAATTCTGCTTCGTTCAATAAAAAAATGAAATATACTTTCTAAATTGGATGAATTGGTTGCTCCCAACAAAAAAAATAATTCAACAAGTTCGAGACTTAATCTGATTAGCTCATGTAAAGTTCAACTCAGCATTTACAATTTTTTTATCTTCAAATTACGATTTCTTTGTATAGGATCCAATGAAGAGTAAGGTAGCAAGGCAGAGGCAGCCCATGCCCAGTTGGTGCTTTTGCTTTGGGGTGTGCCCATTTTCCTTCGCCTCAAGGAAACTAAGGCCGAATGCCAACAAAACTGCGCATCATGGTATTCACGTGCAGTGAACAGAGTGTTAGCCCATGCCAGAATCCAAGCTAGAAACAACAACGGTGGCCTTCGTTGGCTGTGTAGGGTCCATGGCTCTGTTCTCTTTCCTCCCTAAACCTATCCGTTTCCAAAGGATCTACAGATGTTGATGATGGGTCCTTTGCGGCTGTCATCTTCAATGTTTTGGCTCCATTCCCCTTCCACCATCCCATCGTGAGCACCATTGAGCTTCATTAAAGTTTATAAATAGGATCCTCATCGAGTCAAAACTATTTAGTATCATTCTTATTGGATTTGAGTTCGATTTAATTTAAAATTTTAATATTCAAAACTAAGCTTGAACTTATGTGAATTTGTTTCAATAAAATATTTAGGCTATTCAAGTTTATAGACTTGAACTGAATTCAATAAATTTAATTTATTTTTTCAATCTTATATTATGAAAATAAAATAATGTATTAATAATGATAAAATATAAAAATACATATTTATAAAAAGGCTTCTAAATGCACTCCAAAAATACTTTATACACTTCTTTAATTTTAAACAAAAATATCATTAAATAAAGAGAATTTTAATATTAATGAAGGCATCTTTTTCCTCTCTCGTCTTTCACCTGGCTACTACTTCTTCTCTCCAATAGACTATAAAAATCAAACAAAAAAATGAAAACATTTTATAGTTTTTTAGTTCTTACTGTTTTGATTATGATGTAATTCTTAATAAATATGTAATTACACAAGAAATCATGATATTTATAAATACATACATATATATATATTGCCAATTAACATAAACTCTCTCGTAAGCTTGACGCGAATCAAAAAAAATTCACCTCTATCATTTTCATTTTACAACAAGATAATACAAAAACCAAAAAAAAAGGCTAAAAAAATACTTGAAAATGAAAATGTGAATGATTTTTTAAATTTTCTGGTGATTTTGAAAGAATTTTGGGATTTGGATTTTTTGTTCGTTTGAAAAGTTAAGGTTTGAGATTTGAGGGTTTAAAATACAACATCTAAGAGAACGAATGGCCAATGGGTGTTAATTGAGAAGGTTAAGTTAATAATGTTTTTAGAATTTTAAAGGGTGTAGAGATTTTTTTTTTTCGAAAAATAAAGTGTATTTAGTAGTGAAATTTAAATAGTAATATGGGAAGTGTATTTAGAATTTCTATTAAAAAAATCAGGACTTAACTTAGAGGTTGTTATTTATCTTTAAAAAAGATTAAGTTTAAAGTTCGATTATCTCTTTTTTCATTTCTCTTAAAAAGATTTAATTAGATTTTACAAACAGATCGAATTAAATATTAAAATATTTGAATTCAATTCAATTGATTATTTAAATAATTCAAACTAAAATAATAATAGAATAGAATTCTAATAGCATCACTGGATTATTTATGATAACAAAGCTTGTGGTTTTCAAAGAAAACTTGGGTTCATTTCATTTTGAGAAGACTTGATTGAATGTTTACTACTGGCCCAAATCAAACCCAACACATTGACAAATGTTGTTTTCTGTTGAGACATAAAAAACAGTTATTACCGTGTTTGAATATTCTGCATACGCTTGTCACCTACCAATAACCTCATTTCTAGATTCTGCAATGAGTGTGAGAGTGGGATAATGGATATGGTGACTTTATGGGATAAGAATATACTGGATGCTCTGATCTGATTGGTGAACCACAAAGTCAGTGGCTCACTGGCTTGTCAAGCCATCATTATCAAACTGTGCTCAAAATAGAGTGATCAGTTTAGACATGAGCAGCAGGGTCAGAGTTAAGATCTTGCCTAATGATGGGCACAGATGCTGTTGTGTTTGAGGCATTTAGCCCTGTCTTGTCCCATCCTGGCCACTTCATGTCGACAGTATGTTCTAGCAAGGCCTAAACAATCTGGCTAAGATTTGGCAGAATTTGAGCTCTGAAACTGCAAGACAGACTCATGTTTCTGGCAAACTGCATTACACACCAGGACAAAAGGAAGATGCTGTGAATGACATAACTTACGTAAGTTTCTTTCATTGTGAAGAACGAGTAAATTGATGCTTGTATTCCTTGCAATGTTGACACTTTAGTCTCTTGTACCATTTTTGCTGCAAGGATGAAATTTGCACAGCGAAGAGGCTGAGAATGTAGAGAATATCCCTGAAAGAATGCCCAAAAATTTTAGCCATTGCTAGGGTCAAAAAGCTTGAGAATATTTAGCAAATATTCAGTTTATAAAGAAGATATCATCAACTGCGGAGCTCCATTCAATTACGAGTTAAAGTCGTTAGAATTTGTAGAGTTTAATAAGGTCCAACTCATATAACACTTACGCAAAATTAGTATGACGGTTTCGTTGATAGGTCAATAAGTAAAATCAAAAAGATAAGCAGAGCTCTTAAAAGATCTACAATATGTAGGCTGAGTAAAACACAATACTTTAAATTACCTTATTTTTTTTATATTATAAATATTTAATCTTTCTTTTTGTAAGAAGTTCTAGCAAATCAATAAATAAAATCTAGTGACCGTAGATGTAATTAAATTGTTGAACCTCACGTGGATCTTATGTTGTGCGTATGATTTTTTTTTCTTTTGTTTATTTAACAAAAGCAGGTGGCAAGAACCAAATCAGTGATACTGCTTATGAAATTATAGATGCTTCCAGCTGAACCTTTTACATTTGTGGGAAATAACTGTGACAGAAGCTGATATAGTTTTTTTTTTTTGGGATAAAAGAAGCTGATATAGTTAAATATTGCAGAAACAGATCAATGAATAAGCAAAGGAAAAAACAGTTAGCAGACCTCTGATACTAACAGCCATGGTATTCCTGAGGCTACTACATTTGACCCCATATACGTCTGAAAGCGAAAAATTAGGAGAAGGATGAGTGCTATTAAGTTTTAACTGAAAAACCCTTTGCTTTAATCTGTTTAGCTTTGTGGCTATCAATAATTGTTGGTACATTGGATTCTTGGCTCCCAATAAATTAAAACCAAAGGAATTAAACTCTTCAACCATGTTTGGCAAATGCAAAAGCATCTTTTACATTTACTGGGATAATTATTATCCTTTTTAGGAGAATTACACAGAAAAATCCTTAATTTTTTAAAGAAACTGTAATGAACTTTTCTATTTTCTACAATGAGTTTATACTGAACTAGCTGGAAAACCTGTTTCCAGAATTCTCACAATCTGATCCATTGTTGGTCTAACTTGTAATATCGGATGAGCGCAAAGAACAGCAAGTAAAACATATTGTTCCATCACTTCTGGGATTCCAATCTCTGGCATGCCTTGTTCAATTATATCTAATGCTCTCCCTTGTTCCACAAGCTCCCAAGCCCAATCTGTCAGCCGGAATATCTTTCCCTCTTTGTTGGCAACTGCATTTTTGCCACTCAAAAGCTCCAGAATCACGACCCCAAAGCTGTAAACATCACTTTTTTCGGTTAACTTGCCATACAAGGCATATTCCGGAGCAAGATAACCTAGAGTTCCTGCTACCCTTGTGCTTAAATGTGTCATTCCTTCTGACTTGATCTTTGCCAGGCCAAAATCTGCAACTTTTGGCTCAAATGTTTCATCCAGAAGAATGTTACTAGCTTTGATGTCTCTGTGAATGATAGCAGGATGCAGTCCATGATGCAAGTAAGCTAAACCTCTTGCAGTTCCAAGGGCAATCTTCTGGCGAACAGGCCAGATAAGTTTCTTCTTCCCTAATCCGAATAGATGATCGTAAAGGCTTCCATTATGCATCAGATCACAAACAATGATTCTCTGATGACCTTCCACGGGAACTGTTGCAGTACAGAAGCCCCTCAAAGCAACAAGATTGACATGATTTACACTTGCAATGACTTCTACTTCATGCACAAAGCTTGCATCTCCAGCAACAGAACAATTCTTGAATCTTTTTATTGCGACTTCAGATCCATCTGGTAATATCCCCTTGTAAACATTCCCATATCCTCCCATTCCAATGATATTTTCTCTGGAGAAGTTCAGAGTTGCATTTTTCATTTCCCCAATTCTGAACTTTACTAAACTAGTGCTTCTACTATACAGTCCAAATCCGAAAACCAAACTAGTCTCATCTTTGACAGAATCAGAATCATTCTTCTCCATAACAGGATTGCTCTTCTTTTTATTTTTCTTATGTTGTCTCATCACAAGGAATAAAATTGCAGAGAAGGCCCCAAGTAGACCAACAACAGAACCAACCAAAACCCCAGAAATTATACTTCGGTGTCGGTGTCGCATAATACTGGATTTCTCTGGTCTAAATTGTAGGGAAAACAAGCACTTGGCAGTTGATCTATCAGTTGGACCAAACTGGTTAACAAATGCAGCTGTGTACATACTAGGATACCCTGAACAGGCTGAGATATTCCCAGCTGTGTCATCCAGGTAAATTTTCCAAAGTCTGAGCAACTCATTAGTACACATTCTACAAACAACATTACTATCCAAAGACTGATTACAGTAATATCTTAATTTGTTCAATTTGTCACTAGGAATTAGGCTCTCAAACTGTGCTCTAGATGCTATGTTCATGCAGGTTTTCAAAATCCATTCTGCATTGTATCCGCAAGAAGTTTCAATATCAAAATCATTTACAGACTCACCTATTAACTGCTGGTAGGACTCCCAGCATGCCTCAGAAGTGGTAGGAGGGGGAACAAAGTACTCGCTCACCCGGAGATACTCAGATTGAACCAACTGGAGTCCTTCAAGAATGCTTTGGCACTGTGTGGTATTGCTAGCAAATGCAGGCCTTGCAGGGCCTTTGTTTACCAATTTTCGGAGGACGTCAAAGTTTAATGGACAAGAGGATTTTGTAGGGGTTTCATTTGAGATCTTTTGACAATATGTGGTTGAAATACTGATATCAGAAAATGTTAAGATTGTTACTAAGGCAAAGACAGTGAATAGAGATAGGGACATCGCAGTTCTAAGGAGTTATAGACATTGAAAAGCAATCAGCATAGCTTCAATCTTAAGTTTTCATTGAAATTGATCAAACTAATAACTTCAGCCTCAACCTTCCAGCCAAGCTTCAATGGCCGGTTTTGGCAGCTAGTAAAGGGCGGCAACTGAGAGCTGGAATCAGTCTTGACTGAATTATAAATGGCAGAGAATCTTTGATATGTGATTATGAATAATCCTTTAATAATCATTTCTACTCAAACTATGGACAAATGGAATACTTTGGAAGTTCTGAACCATCTGATTACAATAATATGGTTCTGAATCATCACCATGGACAAACATTTCCCTGATTTAAGAAATTATACTATTAATTAATATCTAATCCATGCATGTGAAATTTCAAGTTAAGATATGAAAAACATTACAACATGACAAAATTAGACTGAAGTTTAAGTAGTAACTTTGGCCTTATCCTAAAGCAGACCAAATCATAGATGGGAATTGTTCTCAGTTAGATAACAAAAGAAAATTGCTGGGATAAGTGTGAAAAGGATTTTCTTCTCAGGATCAAGCAGACATCTTCAAGGCCTTGGATAACTTCCATTCATTTTTCTTTTCCTAAACTTTTAAGGAGGAAACAAACCTTGGAGTTAATCCCGTAACAACGGTTAGGTCAAGCTTTGGTTGCTTCCGATAACTTTTTCCTCCTTTTTGGCATGCCCAGCTGACCATTTCTTATGTTCCATGCTTTGAATTAGGAAAACATATAAACTTCTGACAGAAGGGACAATGACTGCTCAGAAAAGGGGGAAATGAAAACAACAAAAACAAAATACAAGGCAGAAAAGATCAACTATCAACATGCCATGCGTGGAATCTGCATTATCATGATTTTATTAAAGGGAAGATAAAAGGAACAAATGACTAAATGAAGCGTAAAATATGCATAAAGTCTGATATGACAAAAAGACCAGGTCAGATATGCTTGCTCTATTAGAAAATGTAAGAATACTGTTATAAATAATAAAGAGCTTCTTTGTTGGATCTCTACTTTGCAAAAGAATTCAATATCTATAATTCAAGCTCAGGTTACACATAATTCATTAAAGAATGAACCTAAAATTTATCCTGTGAAGAACTGAACAGAAATTAAAGCATGCAAAATCATACAAACATAAGCAAACAGCAAAAGCAACCTCAGAATGTTAAATTATCTACAGTAAATGTCTCATTGTGAACTTCTGTCAGTTTCCCTATGATCTAGAATTAGACCTGGCAATTCATGTATTCTCTGGTGACCTTCCACGGGAACTGTGGTAGTACAATAGCCTCTGAAAGCAACAAGATTAACATGAACAATACTTGCAATAACTTCCAAATCATGGGCAAAAGTAGCATCTCCAGCAGCAGAGAAGTTTTTGAACCTTTTCAATGCTACTTCTGATCCATCTTCTGATATACCTGGCTTTATAAATATTCCATATCCTCCCTTCCCTACAATATTCTCCCTTGAGAAGTTCTTTGTAGCCTTCCTGATTTCTTCAAATGAACTTAACCAAAGTGCCATCTCCATTAATGGTTTCTATTCCAAAACTTGGACCAGTCTCAATTGAGGCCACACTATTCTGTCTTGTCTTTCATTTCTTTCTTCTTCTCCAACTAAACAAAACCACCACAGCTGCCAATAACAAGCCAAAACCAGCACCTGCAGAAGCTGCACAAAGAATAGTTTTCTTCTTCCGATTGTTTGCGTTAGTTGAAGTGAATTAAAGTGAGAACAAACACCTTGCAGTTCCTGAATCAGTTGGCCCATCCTGATTCGCCAAAGCCCCAGCATCTGAAGCAATCCCAATACCAGTGCCATGAAAGTAAGATTGATAAATGCTTGATAAACTATCTTGGCATGGTGTGCGTGAAGAATCATCATCCAAAGAACGATTGCAAAGAAGACTAACTTCCTGCAACTCGGAATCAGAAATAAGGCCCTCAAACTGATATTGAGTTGTGATGTTCTTGCAACGTTCTGATATCAAACTGGTATTGAATTCGCCAAGTTGAACGATTATCAAACTCGGGTATGAACTCATTAACTAGCTTTTCATACACATCCCGACAAACCTCCGAACGAATACCTTGAAGGATGGTTTGACACTTTGACGGAGCATCTAGAAATGCAAGTTTCCGAGAGATATTATGACTTTCCTGATAAAATTGAAATGCAATAGACAAAAGAAGTCAGCCAGGCTTCTGTGTGAGATTTCATGATCACTAGCAACTGAACAGCTAGGACTACAGAAGCATAAGTTGATCAGTCCAAGGAGAAGAAGTAAAAGGAAGACATTTCAGAGTTGACACTGTGGTTTCATTGCTTCCCATTAGAGCTTGTTCTGAGTGGAATTGAGGATTTTGAGTTTAATACAGTAGCTGCAAAGCATCTAGGATCTTATCTTTAAATTTCTAGCTTTAAATTCCTCGTCATTCAAGAAAAATGGGTTGGTGATCAAAATTCAAACTCAAAATTCTTAACACAGTAACAAAAATCGCAAATTGTAAGAACAAACAAAAATCTGGCATGGAGATTAAATCCAGAATAAAACAGGGAATCTGGCTGTAAACGAAGTAAATTTTATATTAGACTGAATGATCATATACCCTTCGATTGTTAATCAAGTTTCCGATAACAATCTAATTAATTCTCAAAAGTCAAATACTGTTCCAATTGCTTCTTATGCCTTCCAGCCAATAATCATAATGTCGTGTCAACCACTTATACAAGTTACATCATACACGGTCATTGCTTATAGAATTATATAACGAGTTAGCCAATGAAGCAAGAACTGTTGAATTTAACAATTTCTTTGAGAAGCTGGAAAATAAAGAAAAAGCTTTTTTTTTCCTTGCATTAAAAAGATTGCTGGTGGCTCAAGAACATGATTGTAGGTGTATTGTTCTTGAATCTGATTTGGAGAAATAAATTCAGGAAGATCTCTATGATTTAACTAGACTCCGAACTTGCATTGATCAAGTGATATTAAATTAGACTTGGCATTTTGTGTAAATATTTCATCTTCATGTTGTGTTGGATCGTATTCATGTTATGTAACACACGAAAAATTTATGTCAAAACAACAAATATAATATTTTTTTTTATAATTTTACGTAATTCTCGATGAGTGTACCGCAAGTGTACGGACCGTAGCAAGTAATAAAGTGATGAGTAGAGTATCGTTCCCACGAGGATTGAATTTGTGAATTGCTTACTAAGTACTAAAATTTCACACCCTAATTTTATTCAAACGATCGAAAGAATGTTTTTATCAAAACACTAATGTATTTAAAATAGCAAGAAAGTGAAAATAATAAAAAAATCTTTATTTAAATCAAAACTTCTAAAATATTGCAAAATAAAAATCAAAAGAAATTTAGATGAAAACTTGAAAACTAAAACAAAAGAGAATAAAACTAAACTACTCTATTTCCCTTAGTAGGATTGGATTCTCTTCATGGTGCTGAAGCTGGCTATTTATAGAGGCAGTGGGGATGATGATTAGCTCAAAATCTTGGCTGATAGGGCTCGATCTTTATCTTCAAAGAAAATTTATCTTTTATCAGCTCCCTTGTTTATCTCTATCCTTAGCAAAAAGTCCATCTTGATAATTTATCTTCATAAAAGATAAATGCAACAATTTATCTTTCTTGGCAGCCAGTAGAAATATCCATGCATGAAGCTTTATCAATAAAGTCTTGTGTTTGAATGAAATTTGGAACTGAAATCCTTCACATCTTTGACTTCTTTATCAATTGGAGTTCCTATATCATTGAGAGAAATTTAACAGATAAATTAGGGATTTGAATCTAATAATAATGATTTAGAGATAAATTATATTATTAAATTCATGATAATTCTATAAATTATAGAATTATCACACCCCCAAACTTGAATTTTTGCTTGTCCTCGAGCAAAATAACATTCCCAAAGAAATGTACCTAGAGGTCAAATACTTGCAAGAATGATTTCCCTTTAATTTCCGTAAAGATTTTGAAAACATTACAACTCCACGAAAATTCATAAACATTAGCTAAATATATATAAACTCATTCAAAAGAGAGTATCAATTCAATTGAATTTTTCCGTGTGTGTGTGTAAATGTTTCTTCATTTCAGTTCATGCAATCCGGATGAATTTATACAAATATGAACATAACAAAATATCTCAAAGAATAGTTATCTTCCATAAGTTTGTTTTTCTCATCTTCTCTCCACTAATGTAGACACACATAGCCAAAGATCAATAGGACTTTATAAGCTTGTAATGTATGGCTAGGGTAAAGGTAGGAGAAATAGGATTTTTAGGCTTAACCCCTAATCATGCATTCTTTTTCTTGGACTTTTTAAGAGCTTTCAAATAATTCCCCCAACTTGATTTCTTTTTTTTTTGAATTTCTTTTTTTTTTCTTTTTTTCAACATTTTTTTTTGAATTTCACCCTTTCTTCCATATATGCGTAGCTCTAAATATATCTTAACATAGTCCTCATGCATATAATGGGGTATAGGAATTTTTTTTTATAGGCTAGGCTAATTATTAATATAGGTAAAACAAGAAAGAAGGTCTATTTAAGCTCAAATTGGGTGACTAAGGATAAAATACATCATGGTAGTCTTGAAAAGCTCAAACGGTCCAAAGATGGCCTAAATCACCTCTTTAGCTAAGTGTGTTCTAGGATTTCGCCTTGAGAGATGATAGAACAAATTCTAGACAAATAACAAACTTTAAAGACTATTGTTTATTCCTATTCACATAAATCTTCTCTAAATATGCATGACTTCAATGATAGAAACATTGTGCATTTAATTTTTGGAAAAATCTCAATCAAAAAGATAATTCACTAAAGAATTCATTCACATACTTTGCTCATATTCATGAATTTCATTTTGCTATAACATTCTCAATTAATGGTTAAATATCAAGGAATTATCAAGCAAACATATAATCACTTCAAGGTAAAAACCATTTTAAAGCACAAAATTTTTTGCAAAGATTTCAAAAGAAAATCAAAAAAATTTTGCTTAATCTTTAAAAATAAAAATTTTGCTCTTCCCCCCAACTTGAAACATACATTGTCCTCAATGTATAAGAAATTCAAGAATTCAAGAAAAGGATAAAGGAAACTCCCCTGATTTTTTTTTTTAAATGAAGCTCAAACTGCAAAACTTGCCAAATTTCTTTGTCGGTCCCCCAAACTTAGACTCTGAAACCTATAAAATAAAGAAAAGAAATCAACTAATGAAATATCTAAACTAAGAAATAAGAGAAATAACTAAGAAAGCAATAAAATGCTGGGGTTGCCTCCCCAGAAGCGCTTGATTTATAGTCATCAGCTTGACTATGTCTGTCATTCTTCAAGGTGGATCATTAAGATCAGTAACCGATTTTCCACGATCGATCACTCCTCCCCAATAATGTTTCAATCTCTGACCACTAACCTTAAATGGTTCCTTTGAAAATTCAGCTCTTATTTCCACAATTCCATATGAAAATACTTGAGTAACAATGAATGGTCCAGACCACCTTGATTTCAACTTACCTGGAAATAGCTTCAAACAAGAATTATAGAGTAAAACCTGTTGCCCAATAATGTTTCAATCTCTGACCACTAACCTTAAATGGTTCCTTTGAAAATTCAGCTCTTATTTCCACAATTCCATATGAAAATACTTGAGTAACAATGAATGGTCCAGACCACCTTGATTTCAACTTACCTGGAAATAGCTTCAAACAAGAATTATAGAGTAAAACCTGTTGCCCCGGCTCAAATTGTCTTTCCACTATCTCCTTGTCATGCCACTTCTTCGCTCTCTCCTTAAAGAGTCTAGCACTCTCATCTGCTTGCATTCTGAATTCATCCAACTCGTTGGGCTCAGCACAATTGGGCTTCTCTTCATCAAGAATTGCTTCTATGGTGTCCATAGGTTGTTGATTGATGAATATTCCCTGAACTATACTCTCTTCTTCATTCACTTTAAAACAATCATCAGTCTCACTTGGGAATTTAATTGCAGAGAAAAGGTTAAATGTTACCTCTTGATCATTGACCCGCATGGTGAGCTCTCCTTTTTGCACATCAATAAGAGCCTTACCAGTTGCCAGAAAGGGCCTCCTAAGGATAATTGGGACTTCACGATCTTCCTCCATATCTAACACTACAAAATCAGCTGGAAAGACAAATTTGTCAACCTTCACTAGCACATCCTCAATAATGCCTCTTGGATACTTGAGAGATCGGTCAGCTAACTAGAGTGTTATCTTGGTTGGTTTAGTCTCTCCTAGTCCAAGTTTCCTGAAAATAGAAAAAGGCATTAAATTAATACTTGCACCTAAATCACATAAAGCTTTATCAAAAAATAAGTTACCAATAGTGCAAGGAATAGTAAAACTCCCTGGATCTTCAAGCTTAGGTGGTAAGTTCCTTTGCAAAATGATGTTGCACTCCTCAGTAAGAGCAACAGTTTCAAAATCCTCAATTTGCCTTTTCTTGGAGATGATGTCCTTCATGAATTTGGCATAAATTGGCATTTGCTCCAATGCATCAGAGAAAGGGATGTTGATGTGGAGCTTTTTGAATACCTCTAGGAACTTAGCAAATTGCCTATCTATCTTCTTTTGCTTGAATCTTTGAGGAAAAGGGATAGGTGGAGGAGGTGATTCAATGGTCTTACCAGATTGAGATGAAGTCTGCCTAATGTTCTTTTCTTACTTATCTTCTTCTTTTGCCTGGACTTCAACTCTGACATCTTCCTCTAATTCTTTAGGTATCTAGCCCACTTCTTTACCCTTCCTCAAGGTGATTGATTTACATTGCTCTTTACCTTCCCTTCTTGGATTAGGTTCAGTATTGCTAGGCAGGGTACCTTGGGGACGGTTACTAATGGCATTGGCAATCTGACCTACTTGAATTTCTAGGTTCTTTATAGAAGCAGCTTGGTTTTGTAAGATGGTGGTGAACATCTCTTCTAAGGAAGGCTTCTTTTCTTGTGGTGGGACTTGTGGTAGAGGATTATGTGGAAGTGGTGGTGGTGGTTGAGTATGGAAGCCAAGAGGATAAGTAGGTCTTGGATTAGATGGTTGCCCTTGATTATCGTTCCAAGACAAATTTGGGTGATTTCTCCAGCCAGGGTTATAGGTGTTTAAGAATGGGTTATGGTTCCTATTTGGATGGGAAACATTTTGGACTTGTTCGGCTCGAATAGAACACCTATCGCCAGAGTGATTACCCCCACAATTATCACAAGTTACGAAAGGGTTTTGAATGGAATGAATTGGGTTGGGTTGTTGATTGACTCCAAGAAAATCAACCTTTTTGGTCAAGGCTGAGATTTGAGAGGTAAGAGAGGTGAGTGCATCTAACTTATACATACCTGCCGTTTTTGGTGTAAGCCTCTCAGTTGACCATTGATAGCTGTTTGCAGCCATGTCTTCTATCAAGTTGTAGGCATCATCTATAGACTTGCTCATTAATGCACCACCTGCAGCTGTGTCTATAGTAGTTCTGGTCTGGCCTTTCAACCCATTGTAGAATATCTGCACTTGCAACCAATTTGGAATCCCATGATGAGGACACCTTCTCAAGAGTTCTTTGTACCTCTCCCATGCTTCATAAAGTGACTCTGAATCGTGTTGCATGAAAGTGGTGATGTCGTTCCTCATCTTAGCTGTTTTGGCTGGTGGGAAGAATTTTGCCAAGAACTTCTGGACTAAGTCCTCCCATGTTGTGATTGATCCTGGTGCCAATGAGTTCAGCCAATCCATCGGTTTATCCCTGAGAGAAAAAGGAAATAATCTCAATCTTATCGCATCATCAGAAACACCATTATTCTTAAAAGTAGAGCAAATTTGTAAAAAGTGTTTCAGATGAGCATTAGGATCATCATTGATTGAACCCCCAAACTGTACAGAAGTTTGGATCATTTGGATGATGGCTGGTTTGATCTCGAAATTGTTTGCTTGAATGGTTGGATATCTTATGCTCATCTCGAATCCATTCACTGTAGGCATTGCATAATCTCGAAGAGCCTTGGTATCTGCTTCTTCCATGGTATTTGTTTCAACAAGGTCTTCTTGGTTCTCCTTCTTGATTCTTCGTAAAGTCCTTTCAATTTCGGGGTCAAGGGGAGCCAATTCACCACTCCTTGCACGGCTCATGCACTAGGCCGATGTACCTCGCAAGAAAAACAAGAGAAGATATTAGTATCAAGGAGGGAGAAAAAGAAAAAGAATATATTTGAATTAAAACTAGGTATGCTTGGTATTAATATTAGCAAAACAAATCCTTCAATCCCCGGCAACGGCGCCAAAAACTTGTTACGTAATTCTCGATGAGTGTACCGCAAGTGTACGGACCGTAGCAAGTAATAAAGTGATGAGTAGAGTATCGTTCCCACGAGGATTGAATTTGTGAATTGCTTACTAAGTACTAAAATTTCACACCCTAATTTTATTCAAACGATCGAAAGAATGTTTTTATCAAAACACTAATGTATTTAAAATAGCAAGAAAGTGAAAATAATAAAAAAATCTTTATTTAAATCAAAACTTCTAAAATATTGCAAAATAAAAATCAAAAGAAATTTAGATGAAAACTTGAAAACTAAAACAAAGAGAATAAAACTAAACTACTCTATTTCCCTTAGTAGGATTGGATTCTCTTCATGGTGCTGAAGCTGGCTATTTATAGAGGCAGTGGGGATGATGATTAGCTCAAAATCTTGGCTGATAGGGCTCGATCTTTATCTTCAAAGAAAATTTATCTTTTATCAGCTCCCTTGTTTATCTCTATCCTTAGCAAAAAGTCCATCTTGATAATTTATCTTCATAAAAGATAAATGCAACAATTTATATTTCTTGGCAGCCAGTAGAAATATCCATGCATGAAGCTTTATCAATAAAGTCTTGTGTTTGAATGAAATTTGGAACTGAAATCCTTCACATCTTTGACTTCTTTATCAATTGGAGTTCCTACATCATTGAGAGAAATTTAACAGATAAATTGGGGATTTGAATATAATAATAATGATTTAGAGATAAATTATATTATTAAATTCATGATAATTCTATAAATTATAGAATTATCATTAACATTGTCAAGTCATCAAGTGTTAAACATCTTATTATAAGAAAAATGGCAATGGATTCTATTCGACTTAATATTAGCCCAATTGAAGACTAAAATGACCCTTTCAAAAATCTTTTAAGGCTTAAGGCCCGAAGACAATATGTTTTTGAGTTCAAACTCAGGCCTCTTGATGGAAAACCGAACCTTAGTCCAAATACTTGGGTCCTCAGCCAATGGTTTTTTCCCGTTATAATGGCTAGCACCTTGTTGATCTTTATTACAGCTATAAATTTTGTTTTATGAGATTTTATGGTAGAGAAAGCTGTTGTGTCTCGCACCCCAAAAAAAAAAAAAGAAAGTTGTTGTGTCAGGTTCAAAGTAGCTTACGGATAGAGGTGGTTACGGGCCGGACCGGGCCGGTTCCGGGCCGGTTTCGGGCCGGTTTTCACCGGTTTCGGCCCTAACCACAAGAGAACCGGTCCGAACCGGTATTAAACCGGTCCGGTTCGGACCGGTTCTATATATTATGAGAGGCGAACCGGCCCGGTTCGTTGTATCGGTTCGGTCCATTTTTTTTTTTTTAATTTTTATTTTTAAAAAAATTATATTAATTTATTTTAATATATATTAATATATTTTAATAATTTAATGTAGTAAATTTATTTTTATAATAAATAATGTTAATAGTTTAATTTAACAATAATTTATTATAAGAATATAAGTTATATTATAATTTATTTAATTAATGTAACAATAATGTAAAAACAAACTATTATAAAATTATCTAATAAAATTATTGTTATAATAAATTAAAGTTATATTATGAATATAATATTATGATAAAATGATATTTGATTCAAAATACAAATAATGATTTTATGAATATTATTATTATATTCATTTTGCATATCTTTATTTATATTCATTTTGCATTTAAAATAATTTATTATATTTGAAATATCATTTACTTAATATTTATTCATTTATTTAATATGTTTTTAAAATATTAATTCATTTTGTATTTTAAATATTTATTTATTTTAAACATATATAAGTATAACATTAATTAATTTGGTATGTAATAATAATAATAATAATAACAACAACAACAACAAAGGAGAAAAAGGAGAGAGTAGGAGACCAAAGATTTTTTACGTGGAAAACCCCTTCAAAAGTTAGAAGGGTAAAAACCACGGGACCGTAGTCCATAAAAATATTCACTATGACTAAACTTATTTACAATTTTACATACAATTTACAAAAAAAAAATTATTCTCTACTCTTCATAATTTATACGGATTGCCTTGGAAATTTCTTCCTCCTCTTCTGAATTATTATCAGCAAATTCATTGGCCATTCCAAGTTCGACATTGCGCGATTCCGCATCAAACTAATCTTTAAGGCATGTTAACATGCACAATGAATCCGGATTAAGAGTGGTTCGATGGTCTCCAATAATTCTTCCACACGTCGATAATGCGGATTCCGAAGCAACAGAAGAAACTTGCACCGCAAAAACATCTCGGGCCATGGAAGCTAAAACTGGAAATTGTTTTTGGTTTTCTTTCCACCATTGGAGAAGATCAAAGTTATCATCTATAGAAAAATCTTGACTTAAGAAAAATCCTAGCTCATTGAAGCTAGAACTCCGTCGAGTTGTTGATCCCGATCCCGATCCGCTCGCTTTTCCTTTTAGCTTCATTCTCTTCTTTGCTGCTTCCTTAATTGCGTTTAAAATTCCTTTTCCTTTTTTGCTACTTTCGGTTTCTTCGTATGAATCTTCTTCTTCTCGATTAAAGTTGAATTGCTCCCTTTCTGTTTCATAAACATTAAACAATTCTCGAAAAAGATTGTTAATTGAGGACTTTTGATCCTCAATAGAATCAAGACCAAGAAATTCTTTATAACAATCAAAAAAAATTTCTATATTTACCTCACCTTGACTAGGATCTAGTAAAGTTGCAATACAATAAATAGGAGGAATTATTTCCCAATATTTTTTAAATTTTTCCTCCATATCATATACAAAAGAACTTAAAGTTTCATGATTCCTAAATTTTACAAATTTGTCAAACATTGTGTAGATAATAGGAACAAAATACGGTGTAGTTGGATAAAATTGAGTTGAAAATCTTTCGGTTGCATCTTTAAAAGTAGATAATAAATCAACACAATATTCAATAAAAGTCCAATCTTCTTCAAAAAGTACTAAATGTGTGCTATTTGTATAATTGTTATAAAAAGGAGTAACAAGTTCTTTATAAGGTAAAATAGAAGAAAGCAAACGATGAAGTGAATTCCATCTTGTTTCCACGGGAAGTGGAAATGCTTTAACAGGTATATTATTTGTTATACAAATTTGCTTCCATTCACGTTTATTACTTGGTGTGCGAATCCATTTTGCTAAAATTTTAATTTTATCAATTGGACCTATGCCAGTACCAGTACCACTAGAACTAAAACCACTTTGAACACATAAATTTATAATATGACATGCACATCTTGCATGAAAAAATATGCCTTGCATAACAGGGTTTAAACTTTTAATTAAATGAGGAATAGCTGCAATATTACTTGAAGCATTATCAAAAGTAATAGCAAAAACTTTATTATTTTCTAGTCCATATAATTTACAAACTTTAGTAATATATTTATGAATAGTATATGAATTATGTGCTTCTTCTATTACATCTAAAGATAAAATTCGTTTTTGCATAGACCAATCTTCATCTATCCAATGACAAGTTATAACAAGATAACTTATACCATTAGTACTAGTCCATATATCACTAGTTAAACTAACCCTAGATGAAATATTACTAAGTTTATCAATTAAAGCTTGTCTATATTCTTTAAACATATCCATGCAATCTCTTTTTAATGTATGTCTAGAAACAGATTTATATGCGGGTTGTAAATATTTACAAACAAATTCTAAATATCCTGTTTTTTCACAAATTGTGAATGGTTGTTCAGTTCTAACTACAAATCTAACTAAACCACGTCTAGCTTGAACATTATCAAAATTAAAATTTTTTCCACTATCATGCGTATTAATTTGAGATTGTTTACCTTCTAAAATTTCATTTTCTTGGGCATCAGGATTAATTTTATGTATAGTAATTAAATGCCTTTTATACGTACCTGTACCGCCACCACCTCCACCAGAGTTATAAGAGTAAACGCCTTTGCACAATTTACAGATGGCACAATATTTATTCGTCTCACCTTCTTTTGCTACAATGTCGAAATACTCCCATACCCTGCTTGTTTTTTTTCGACTAAATTTCGGTCTTGATGATGTAGCAGCAGTGGTGGCAGCTGATGATTGTGTTTGAGCATGACTTCCTCCACGACCACGACCAAACGATGGTGCCAAAGGAAGCTCCTCCTCCGGATGAATATCGGGTTCGATTTCATTAAATGATTCGTCACCCAAATTAGGAATTTCAGTGGAACCAAAAGGTCGAGAAACAGAGCATGAACGACGAAAGAAATTTGACATTTTTATATTTTTTTTGAAAATAAATATATGTTAAAAATTTAAAAAATAGATGTATGATAATATATTGAAATTTAAAAATTGAAACTTGAAAATTAAAAGTAAAATTTGCAAAATTATAAAATAAAAAGAAAAATGAAATTTATAAAGAAAATGATGATATTATAAATTTGGAATAAGGAATATATATAATATATTAGAATTTGAAAATTAAAAGAAAAATTTGTAAAATTATAAAATAAAAAGAAAAATGAAATTTAGAAAGGAAATGATGATATTATAAATTTGGAATAAGGGAATTTAAGTGAATTTGAGAGAGTTTGAGTGAATATTGAGAGAGTATGTGAGTGAAGAGAATAAGAGTAGATGAATATAGGTAGTAGATTTGAGAGAAAATATAGAAGAAATGTAAATGAAAATAGAAGATTATAGAGGTATTTATAGGAAAAAATTAGAATAAAAAATTAAAAAAAAATTAAAAAAAAAAGATTGATGGGCAACGGCCAAAATGGCCATTGCCCATCAAACACAGAGCAGAGGCAAGCCTCTGCTCTACATATTGCAGTTGCACTGCACTACTGCAGTGCAACTGCAACTCTGCAACAAGGGCTAGGCTGCCACTGCGTGCGCAGTGGCAGCCTAGCCCCTTTTTATTTTTTTTTAATATAATTAAAATAAAAAAAAAAGGAAAAGCAAGATTGATGGGCAACGGCCAAATGGCCGTTGCCCATCAAAGGCAGACTCGCAGAGGCAAGCCTCTGCGAGTCTGCAACACGCTGCAGTTGCACTGCAGTGCAACTGCAGTTTTTTTTTTTTTACCGGACCGGTTCGAACCGGTCCGGTTTTAGATAATTAAAACCGGTCCAGCCCGTTAACATGACGGGCCGGGCCGGTTTTGAACCGGTACAGTACCGGTTCGGATATTGGGCCGGATTGACCCGATCCGGTTACGAACCGGGTCGGGCCAACCCGGCCCAATAAGCATCTCTACTTACGGATAACAGAGATTTCGACAAAAAAACAAAAAGTTGTTGTGTCGGCTGTTCACTTTGATCATCAAAACTAGATCCGGTAATTTGTGTTCATAATTTATTTTCATGTCATTTAAAATAGTATTCGTGCCGTGTAAAATACGAAAATTTCATGTCAAAATTTGTATCGACACGAAAAATTCAAAATGTTATTTTTAGTTTTTACCATATTCATATATTAATTTTACTTAATTTTAATCTCGTATTATTTATTTGTATCGTGTTCGTGTTGTGTATTTCTGTCGTATCTGAAATTGTCAAGTCTAATCAAAACTACCGTGTGTGTGTGTGTGTGTGTGTGTGTATATATATATATATATATATATATATATATATATATATATATATATATATATGATAGTTCACATCAATTGTGTACAAGTTGCCCATGCGCTTACATTTAAAGTTCGCTTTTTGTTATTATTTCTTCATGAATATCATGCATTAAGCTTTGTTGTAAACTATAAATTGTGCATGTACAATAAAGCTAATTGATATCACCTTGTTGCATCAACATTGCCTCAACAGTGAGTACATATAGGTTTTTTATTTTTTTTTACGATGAGAAAGAGTTCGTTGAAAATCAAGTTTGTCAGTTTTTTGAAGTCGATTAAAAAAAACAAACAAACAAATAGGATGACAATGATATTTGATTTTTGTAAACAACTAAATTTTGATTTAATTAACAGTTATATTTTTTAGCAAGAGGAGTTTTTCCATTCAAGGAAAAAGAAAACAATTAGAATAAAGATGAGGTTTGATGTTGAGATACGTTTTGATACTCAAATCAAGAGGAAAAAAATAGAAGAAAAACAGAAAAGAAGTAAGAACAACTAAAAAAATATGGTGATGCCCATAAGGTAATCGAAGATTTAACGAAGATAGGAGAAGAGAAGAGACAGAAGCATAATCATAAAACTTTGAAAAGCCACGATGCTGTTTTGCTAAAGGAAGAACAGCACTTTCTTGATGCCAACGCTAGATTCATGTTGGCGTTTAAAAAACAAAACATTGTTGTCATGCCAGGGTACAACGACACGACATTCTGGCATTCTCCTCTACTTGTCTCTGATGGTGACAATGTGTCTATCCATGCATTGCATGGCTGCTTTATGCTTGATCGACTGACCAAAATAAAAATTATAAGTGAACTCGTGTTTTAATCTAGTTAGTTCACGTAGATTAATTAAAAAATAATTTTCAATAAATCTAGAATTTTAATTTCAACATATGCATCCTCTTCTTATATCTTTAGGCTGTGGTGTACCAAAAAAATAAAAATGATAAATATTTAAATCATTAAATGTGCAATATTTTGGTTTTTGTTGTTCAATCTAAAATTTACCCAAATTTTAACCATATTTTTATCATTTTATTAACAAAGATAATAGTTTTAAGAAATTAAAGTTTATGGGTGTAGAAAAAAATTTACATATATATATATATATATATATATAAAATATTTCAAACGTTTCATAGTCATAAAGGATGACAAACAATACACCAAATTTTTTATAAAAAAAAATACACCAATTTTGAAAATGTTATTAAATATAATATATGTTCATTAATGTCTATTTACTTGTTTTTGTCTTTGTCTATAAAAAAGTGGCAAAGAAGAATCATCTCGCGTGTCAAAAAATGTGAAAATGTTTTAATTAACATTGGTTAGCTTAAATTTTATCAAGAGAAAAAAGTTAGTTTTAAGTATACAACTCATTGCTTCATTTATGAGTCATGAGCCTATAGTAAATGCTCACAACTGCTAATATTATATATATAGAAAAAAATTTAAATGCATACATTTATATACATGATTAAATATCACTAACAAAAATACACAATAATCTTTTAAAGTAACTCAGAATCCAAAAATGTACCGATTTAAATCTTAAACTTATTAAAAATAATTTTTTTAAATGAATTGTATAAATTAATTGAATTAAGGTTCAAATTCCTTGAATATTAAATTTGATAACTAAAAATTTATAGTATTCGAAATTAGTTGAATTTGTATAGCTTTTCAATCTTTTGATTCACTCAATTGATCGATCAGTCCACCGATTAATAATTTTGAATTTTATACTAAATTAGTACATAATTATATGTGCAAATTACATTTTTAGTCCTAAAAAAGATACAAATCAAATTTTCGAGTGAAAAATATACATGCTTGATTGACATTCAAATGTTTAGTCATGTTTCGTTTACTTTTTAATATTGCTTCAGAATTTTTTTAGGGTAAATTTTCATTTAAAATTAGTGAGACTCGAATTCGAGATCTTAAACTCTTGAGATATTTTTTTTACTACTAAGCTAAAGTCTTATCGACAATATTGTTTTGGATTTAAATTCATTAATAGAGTGTAAAAAAAATTAATTTCTCTTAAATTTATTAAATTTTGATGCAAATAAATTTATTTGAATTGATTAAATTTTTTTTTACTTTTGATAATTTTTTTATAATTCAATAAAAAGTTCGGATTTTTTTATTATTTAGTAATAAAGATAAGATTAATATCTAATACATCGTCAGTGAATTTTTTTTATTCCACAAGCGGTATAAGATTATTATTATTAATGTCTTTTAAAATATTAAGAAAATGATAATTATTTCATATACTGTCAATAGAATTTTTTTACTCCATAAATAAAATTAGGATCATGACACATTATAAGATATGTGTCATGATATTAACTTCCCTTGTAGAGTAAAAAAAATCCACTGATGGTGTATGGAATATTAATCCTTAAGAAAATAAAAAATAAATAAAATAAGATATATGTAATAATTCTAATTCCACTCGTGGAGTCAATAAACACCACTAATGTGTATTAAATAATTAGAATAATTATTTTATACATTATGAGTGAATTTTTTTTATTTCATAAGTAGAGTTAAAATAATTACACATATTCTTTAAACATATTAAAATCATAAAAATAAAATAAAACATATATAATCATTTTAACTTTAATTATAAAGTTAAAAAAATTTCATTAACGATATATAGAATATTATTTCAAATAATTATCCTTTAGTATAAGAGAAAAGGCCCCCTCACATGCTATTTATTTTAGAAGCTACCAAAAATGTTAGAACATAAGATTAAGAAGTTTCTACCTCTTGTTTTATGGGGTGCAGTACGAAGATATCTAAAGAGAAAAGCTTTTGATCAAAGAGCTCCAATTTTTTATTTTTGACTGAAAAAAGAAGAAAACCATCATTCATCTTCGTTTCTTCTCGCTGACTTGTTGCACAGTTTTGAGCGTTTAAGGTTGGGAGGAGAAGTCGGTGCACAGCTTTTAACACTTGTCACCGACCCAACACAGCAGACCAGCGATTCTCGCGGACTCGTGTAATAAAAGAAAGAGAAACAAGCAAACAAAAGTTAATGTAAAAGTTTATTTGTAGGACTGCTACTTTGTAATTACTCGTTTTAAGGAAAAAAAGGGAAGAAAGAGAGGGAAAGTAGTGAAAAGTTATCATAGCTATTTTAAGCTTCAGGTGCCTTTTTCAAGGTCTTAGAAAGAAACGAAAACAAATAATGGTTTTTTTTTTGGGTCAACATTATGTACTAAAGAACAGAACTTTAATGTCATAGAAACTTTTTTGTTTGGTGTCTCTCTATTTTTCTTACTCGCTTTGCTTTGCTTTCTCTCTATCACATTGTTGTTTGGTTGGGTTTCTTTGCTTGTTTTTGGAGTCCTCATGGCTGATGTTAATGACCACAAACTTGCTGCTTTAAGGTATGTGTGTGTTTTTCTTCATGTTATCTCATTTGGGAATGTCTCATCTTTTGTAAAGATTGCTCTTTTTTTTTTTTGTTATGTTGATTGCTAGCAAATGAGATAACTCTTTGTTTGTTTTCTCCTTCATGTTATCCTATTGGGTTTCTTTTTTTTTTTTTTTTGTAAAAGTTGGTTTTCTTCCCTAATGTTAATTGAATGTTAGCATATTGGTTGTTTTTGTTCTTCTTCATGTTATCTCATTTGGGTATGTCTTTAGCTTTATTGAAAGTTTTTCCCTTTTCTAATGTTCATTGAATGTTACCAAGGAGTTTTCTTTTTGTCTTTTCATCAAATGTTCTGTTGAGTGGTACCCAATGGTTTATTCCATTTGCATTTTGTAGAGAAGATATGAAAATTGTAGAGATTTCTTTCTTCACTTTTTTTTTTCCTTTGTGATGCTTTTTTTCTAGTTACAAACAAGATTGCTGGTTTTGATTCTATTCATGTTGTGGTTTTTAGTTTCATTTTTGGCATTTGTGAGTTTCATCTTATCAATTTTGGTGATTTTGCTACACATACCATATATGATAGACAAATATTTTTGGTTGTTTGCCTTCTTTATGATGTTTCTCATTTTCATGTTCTCTTTTATATGCTTTTATATCTTGGTAAATATTTTCTTTCTTCACTCTCTTTTGGATTAATCTTGTTTAGAGCTATGTTCCTCTGGAATTTTCAATGTTTTCTTAGGTCTGATGATGATTTTCATTTTGGCTTTGTTATTCTATGTTTTGGAAAATTCTGCAAATCTTTCACTTCTAAGTTTGTGATTGTCTCCCACAGAGCAAAGCTTCTTGTACACATCCTGATTTCTGGTTTTGACTGATTATTGATTTGTTATGGCCATTGATTTCTTCCAGTGAGAACTCCATGGATTCTGGTTATAGGCCAGAGAAGAACTTAGAAGATGTGGTTGTTCAAGCAAGACATAGGAGGAAAGGGGCTAGGATTTCTTCATATTCATCAGCCCATGGTACTTATCTCCATTTCTCTGTTTGTTTGCGACCTCTCTCTTTCGTGTGTGTTGCATGTGTTTAAGTAGTCCGTGCTCTTACCGCTCTTTGTTTCTTACTCCATTGAAGAATTGAGGGGCTTAGACATGGAAAAGGAGGAAAAAGAAGGATCATCTCCCAAAGGAGTTATAGAAGCCTGCTTAGAAGGCGTGGAACCGAACATAACTTTTCCTGATGAGAGCCCCAAGGCAGAAATTCGTTGTGCGAATTCAGGAGCACTTTCTAACTGGAGAAAATTCTTCAGATTATGGAAAAGAAGATCAAAAAAGCACTTTGCTTCCTTAACCCCTCTTGCTGCACCGAAGCTATCAAGAAAGGAGAGCAGGAGCACGAAAGAGAATCCTATGCTGCGAGAATTATACAACTTCAAGTCTTCTTTGAAGAACTTCAGCCTATCTGAGCTCCGAGCTGCAACAGACAACTTTAACCCAGGTATGCAATTGATTTCAAGACTTAGAATACTTGCAAAAACTACTTGTATACATTTGGTCCGCATCTATTCCAGAATTTGGCCAAATCTTTTTCCCTATTTCCATTATTAATCATGAGAAAATATGAAGTTATATAAAGGTGCTTAATGACATTATGATTTAGTGATATAGACAAATATAAGGGTTCTATTCCTTGTAGTGAACATAATCGGGAAGGGTGGTTACGCTGAAGTCTACAAGGGTTGTTTGAAAGATGGAAAGTTTGTCGCAATAAAGCGGCTGACAAAAGGGACATCAGATGAGAGGACAGCTGGTTTCCTATCCGAGCTTGGCATTATAGCCCATGTAAACCATCCAAACACAGCTAAGTTGATTGGCTGTGGCATTGAAGGAGGAATGCACCTTGTTTTTCAGTTATCTCCGTTGGGAAGCTTGGGATCAGCTCTTCATGGTTTGTTCCTAATCTGCATTGTTTTCTCGAGTCATATTACTTTCACACTATGAGAAATTTTTTATGCTGTTGACATTATCCAGGATCGAAAAGTACTCTGGATTGGGGTAAAAGATATAAGATTGCTTTGGGTACAGCAGATGGCCTCACATATCTTCATGAGACTTGTGAAAGGCGAATTATTCATAGAGATATCAAGGCTGATAATATTCTGCTTACAGAGAATTTTGAGCCTCAGGTACTTTTCAAGTTTTAAAATTCAAAGGATACACCAAATGAGATGTTTAAAAAGCAAGGGTTGTGTAGGATTTGCAAGAATCCAGAGTGTACAGAACCACAAACACGCATCTGTATATTTCTTGATACAAACAAATCATGAAACTGTCATCTGGAGACAAGAAGAGAATGAACTTTCCTTGTAGAATGCTAGAACTAATATTCTGTAACCTGGGTACTTATGGTTATCTATGTGAAGTTGTGAACTAGATGCTATAAATTTAACAAAAGGATCTATGAATATTTCAAAGTGACGCACTATATGACTATTCTTGTTACCATTTTTCAATTTATTTTGTAGAACATAATTTACGTCTCCTTGCTATTTACCTACTACATTGAAATAATGGATAGTTATGGAAAACAGAAAAGAGTAGCATTTTATATTAATACAAGCAGTGTTCACTAAGTAGTATGTTCACAAAATCTGTAACAGTAGATAACATCTTAAAATAAGAAAACTATACTAATAATTGATACATATAGAAATGAATTTCATTGCTTGCATAGACAGAGATAATCACTATGTGTATTTTCAAAAGTAAGGGAAAACAAAAGAAAAGAAAAAGTAAGAATAAGAATTTATATGTGCTAAACTCTGTAACTTTCAAAGCCATAGAGTAGACAACTTAATCACCTAATACCTTTTCTTTTTCTTTTGCCTAGTTATTGGTCAAATAATTCAAAATTCATTGTTTTGCTGTCCTAGATTTTGGTTGTTATACCAGACGCTTGCCTTATGCACGAGGTGAGCCTTGTGCAAGCCTTAATCTTTAAGGAATAAATTTGGCTATTCGGATTGAGCCAATGAGAGATGGCTCAATAAGACTCACAATGAGGAGGGTTGAAGCATATGCGGGATATTGATTTCTTTCTTGCTTGGGGCTCACACTGCAGGTGCCTGCAGTTATGGTGAAAGTTTTAAACATTACGTGTCATGTTCTAGTTATGAAAATCAAGTATACTGACGCAATATCCTGCCATTACAAATGCAGGGGTGTAGTTTTGTGCTTTCCTTTCTTAAAGTAAAGATATGTATGAGAGCTAGTTTCATTGCCTTTTCCGTCTGAAAATTGTTTCCATTATTTTCTTTCCAATAAGCAGCTCACCTACTATGATCTTATTTTCATCAACATATATGAACAGGATCTACCAATAATAGTAGTGGTATAACTGTCCTTTCTTTTTTGTTGAAATTTTATGACTGGTCATGAATGTCAATTGGCCTTCAACATTTGTATTTTTTCCTTTGTCCGTTTTATTTATTGATTACGTAAGCCAATTTGTCATCCAGATATGCGATTTCGGCCTTGCCAAGTGGCTACCAAAGCATTGGACTCACTACAACGTATCAAAATTTGAAGGCACTTTCGGGTTTGTAAGCCTAAAGTATCTGTATTGAGTTAATAAATACTTTTGTGGTAATACTGATGCATTGTTTCTCGAGATGCAGCTACTTTGCTCCTGAATACTTTATGCACGGCATAGTTGATGAGAAAACTGATGTGTATGCCTTTGGAGTTCTACTTTTGGAGCTCATAACAGGACGGAAAGCTTTAGATGATCAACAGCAAAGCGTTGTAATATGGGTACATTTCCTCATGAAGAATTTGATCACTCCACCCATATCATAATTGTAAAGAATCCATACTTACCCTTTTAATTCTTGTAGGCAAAGCCTCTGCTTGATGAGAATGATATTAAAGAGCTTGTAGATCCTGCCCTAGGTGATGATTATGATGCAGAGGAGGCAGATCGCATGGTTTTGACTGCCTCTTTGTGCATTGAGCAGTCTCCTATTCTTCGTCCTCAGATGAGCCAGGTTGGAATTAGATTTAGAAGTTTTTTAATATTTGTTCACTCTGTTAAGAAATTAATTAATTGAAGTAATAATACGGGATATCCTTATAGAAATTATTAGTGACACATTATTGTTAACGTACAATGGAACGAAATTAGAGAAAGCAAAGTAAGACGATTAGGAAATAAAAATGCGAATTCTGATCTGATAACTCACTTAGCTCTTTTGAGAGGTGTCATCTCATTTCATTAGAAAAGTAATCATACTTTGTGATTTAATTCTTTTCATATCGATGAATCATTGATTTATTTCTAGCAAACAGTATTTATGAACTGCATGATTGCCCAAGCTCAATGGTAGGCGTAGCGTCCACTTGATGATATCTTGGTCAGCAGTAAAATGAACCTTTAAGTAGTAGGTATGAGAATGAAACTCGTGTTGGAGACCTAAGGACAATTACATATTTTTCGATGCTCTTGATTTAGGATTATTCTCGAGGCTGGTGTGAGTTAAATGGTTACAACTGACACTAAAGTGATCGATTCGATAGAGTAGCATCTCATTAAAGTTCATTTCGAAGATTAGCAGGCCTTGTTTCTTGTTAGCACAATAAAGATGAGCATAGTCTATCAGCAAAAAAGGGACCTTGAGTAGGAAGCGACTGATGCAGTTACTACCTTGAAAATTCATGCACCTCTACTTGCCAGTGCATCTGTTTCTTTTACGGTTGCTTCTAAAGTCAAATTAATTTGACTCATCTTCAATGAAAATGTAGCAGTTTTTTTCTCCTTTAGGACATCCTTGTCAAAATCGAACATTTAGGAGTATTACTTTCCTGCTAGTAGAAGCGAGCAACTTTATTTAAGCCTACAAACATTTAGGAGTATTACTTTCCTGCTAGTAGAAGCGAGCATCAGAGAAATGATTCAATCTTTGACTCATGCTTTCTGTCTGGCCAATCATATACTGAACTAGGTCATTGATCCTCATATTCTAGATCCCCTTTGCCCGGGTGCTCACAGATTAAGTAGTTTTGCTGAAGCAAATGTATGAAAACAAGCTAACTGAGTTCTTTTCCTTGTAGGTTGTGATACTGTTGAGGGGCGATGAATACGTAGCAAACTGCAGTAGAGAATCCCAGAAGCGGTCCATCCAAAGAACATACTCGAATGAACTCTTGGATGCACAAGAATACAACTCAACGAAACATCTGAACAATATCATTCGACTTCGGGAGATTGCTTTAGGTTCTTAAAAGCTACTTAACTTGGCTATGAAGGTTTGCTGGAAATCCCATGGAAGTAGAACCATTTGATACTGTTTTCCATGGCATTTGGAAGCATTAACCAATTTAAAATTGCTTCCAAATTTCAGGCGAAACAGTATTCCAGAAATTGAAATTACTTTCCTTCTGGTATGTATCCAACTTTCTTCCCTTGCTTTGTAATGTACATATAAGGTTTGCAGAAACTTGTAAGGACCTTGAAGCCTATATATATATATATATATATATATATATATATGAAAGAAACAGTTTTCAACAAAACAGAATGTTCAATTTGGAAAAAATTCAAGTTTCAAGAAATACTCCTATAAGAAACTTGATATAATACTTTTTAAGGTTGTCTTGACCAAGTTTACAATTGGATTGCTTTGGGTTGGTTACTTAATTAGTATTTTTTTTATATAAAGGATAAGAAATTATTTCATGGATTGTGAGTAAAGTTTTTCAAATTGTACAATGGATTAATAGGAGTACACATTTTAAAAATATATTAGAAAAATAAAAGAAACATATGTTAATCTTTTAATGTTGCTTTTGAAATTAAAAAAATTTCATTGTTGATGTATAATTATGTGAAAAGAAAGAGTAAAAGAGGAGAAACATGAATACTCTTCAAATTTCAGAAGTACAAGCAATCAATGTTTGAAAATTTCAAAATACGGAAAAAACAATATTAGGAAAGCTTTTTTGTATTGGGTACAATTATAATTTGATTTTGGATTAATTAAAATTCAAAGTAATCTTTGGATGTAGAAGAGTTTTAAAAACAAAATTTCAAAATATTTATGTAATATTAACTAATATCTAATGTTCAATTTTAAAAATCCCATCTTATATCTTTATATATATATATATATATATATATATATATATTATAAAAACAGAAAATATGCACACATGCAGAGAAAGCTTACATAGATGTTGATATATACGTTCTTATTAAACGACATATAAACAAGTTGACATGTAAGAAAATTAAACTTTAATAAAATATACCTAACTGTTATCAAATAATTAATCATTTCCATTTTTATCTTTTATAAATACTTAAGTTGTTTTTTAACAATACTCATGTTTTTTTTTTTAATAGACAACTTTCACTTTTTTCTCCTACAAATACTTGCATTGTTTTTTAACGGCACTCACTTAATGTCCTCAAAGATTCATTCAACATATTTTTTCTACGTTCTCTCGTCACTAATTTTAATCTTTGAATATATATATATATATATATATATATATATAGTATCTAACCTATTTAAAAATAAAATTAATTATCAAATATGTTTAAAACAGTTAAAATAATTAAGCATAATTTGTTATCAATTAATAGTAACATTTAAACGTTAAAAATAAAAATATATCGCTTATCAAATTTTAATAAATTGTCTAAAATCTTATAACTTAAAAATGATCTATTTTAATATTTTATTAGTTTAACTAAAATCTAATCACTTCAAATAAAATAATTAAAATATTATCTAATTTAAAAATAATTAAGATATTATATGATTTCTAATCCATTTAAAAATAAATTTAATTCTTTAATACATTAAAATATTTAAAATAATTAAGCATAATTTTTTTAAAAAAAAATGTGTGAATAGTTTGAATTTTTAATTTGTGCATTGCACAGGTTCGCAGACTAGAAATAAGTATATACCATTTTGTCTTATTCTATGTCTATGTTCCATTTTTAAGATCAAACAAATTTAGTTTTGACCATTATTTCTAAAATATTATATTAAATTAAATTGTTTTAAATATATGAACTAAAAAATTAAAAAAAGTTTCAAAATGACACGTAAGAATTAAGATGAGCGTGGCACGGAGGAAATGAAGTAGAAACGTCAACTTAGCATAATCTCTTTGTATTTGAGAGCTTACGGTGGGCAACCGCGCAAATCTACCCCCGTGTTTTCGTGGCTCGGCATCTTCCCTTGAGATATTCTCGCCCTTTGTCGTTTGTCGTAAGTCGTAACGTAACGGATCTTCCCCTCTACTTTTCTTTATTTGCTCTCTTGCCCCTCTATTTTTCTTCTCTTTCATTCATGTGCTATAAATATTTACAAGATGAATTTAGACTATATGTACCATTAAATTAGAGATATATTTTTCCATACATTAGCAAAAATCAGATAAATTTTCTGAAATAGAAAAGTTTCTCTCATCCAAAAATCCTTTTTTAAGAAAATAGGATATTAAAATTTTAATTACGAAAATGCATTAATTAAGTTTGAATAAAAAATAAAAGTGTTTGTTTGATGGATTCGATGAATTTTGAAAAATTAATCAAAATAAAAAAATTTATTTTACTTTTATGAATCGTATTGAAATTATTACTTTCAAACTTTTTATCAACTGAATTTATTTCTTTTAATTTAAAATGTTTTAAATAAATTAAGTAACATATTCAAATATTAAATAAAAATTTAACAACATTAAATTTATAATATCACCAAAACTTCAAATATCAAACATATTTTTAAATTTTATGTACTGTTAAATCTATATTTGAATTTCTTATATTTTGCTTTCAATTTTAATTCAATTTTCAAATAGAACTGGATGAGAACTTAATTATTTCCAAAATTATCTTTTTTATAATCGGCCAAAATTAATTTGATAACAAATGGATTAATCTAATTTAATTAGTTTGATCAGTTAATCTAATTAATATAAAGGATGTGAGCTTCTCAATCAAAAAGATTTCCTATCATTCCAGGAAAGGCCAATGACGCAATGTCATACTTTAACAGATAACCTGTCAACCAAATCCTTTTGCCCAAAAGGGACTCAATTGAACTCCCCGAAAACTTCAAAGAACTCATCTGCAATCCTCCATTTCTTGCTTACACCACAATTAACATTTAACAGAAGGCAAAGAGAACTGTCTTTTCTTCTCTTTCTCTGTGTCCAAAGGTCAAACCCAACCACCGCGAAAAACACTTTTTATTTCCGGTGATCCTGAAACCGTGAAACACCGCCGTTCTGTTATTTCCTCTTATGCTATTGCCGATCGTTTTCTCTTTCCCGGTAACGCCCCGGTGGCCGGCAAAAGAAATTAGTTTTGGATTCTTTCTTGACTATGAAGAGCAACGGCAACATCCGAAACAACAAAGCCTCCAAAAACAATGGTCATAGTAATAATGGGTTTTTGCCCAATTCTTTGAAATTTATATCTTCCTGCATAAAAACCGCTTCTTCCGGTGTCCGTTCCGCTAGTGCCTCCGTAGCTGCTTCTATTTCTGGAGACAGCCACGAACACCAAAAAGACCAGGTTTCCTAGTTTAAATTTTTAATTATTGATTATTAGTTTTTTATTATATAATTATATCCTTAATTAATTTAGATTTGATTTTTTTTAATTTTGTTCAGATTTTTGGAAAATAAGCTATTTTTTTTAGTTTTATTTTGCTGTTTAAATGCTCAGAAAAATAGGGAGAAAATTAATTGCTTTCAGAAAATTTGTAGTGAATTAGGGCTTAGTTAAGTGAATGTTGTAATGTACTAAAATGTTAATTTTTTTTTTAATTTTTACTTTTGAACTTAATTTATTCGTTAATATTTTTTGAATTTTAAATTTGATTATTGAAAATAATCCTTTTATTAAAAAGAAGAAAAGTTAACGGATATATAGGGATCTATCCCCTTTTTTTAGAAAAAATAAAAATAAAAACTCTTATGTAGAACTATTGTCGTTTTAGTGGTCATTGAATGGACATTGCATGGATTTCGTTTTTGGATTATTTCTTTTTTGTGAGTTTTTATTAAATGAATAAATTTGTGAATAATTGATTTAACAAAAATGAAAGCTAGTTTTTTTTTTTTTGGCCAGAAACAAAACTTTTATTCAAAGAATCTCAGTATCCTCTACAAATCACCAACCATACAACAAGCTTAAACAAAGCTACAGCAAAAGAAGCAATTGTCTCTCTGTTTAAGCTACTATACAGTATTATCTTGGAGGAGCAGGTATTCCATCTTTATTGAAAATGTGAACAAGAGAAGATGGGGGAAAAGAAATCCAATTCCCAGGACACATCTCCTTTTTTGCTTGTTTAGCAACCCAATCTGCTGCCAAATTAGCTTCCCTATTAACCCATCTGCATTGAAAATCTTCAAACAGTACCTTCCGCCTTTGAATGTCTCTAATGATTGGATAAATTCTCCAATCAGAATGCAGAACCAAATTATTAACTTCTCTACTAACAACCTCAGAGTCAGTTTCTATCACTATTTTGTTGAATTTCTTTGATATAGCCAGCATAATGCCTTCCTTGACAGCTTTAGCTTCAACTTCAATTGGAACAGTCGCCCTTACTTTTTTAGCTATTCCATCAACTATATTACCTTGAAAGTCCCTTACCACCACTCCTATCCCTGCTGCATCCTGATTTGCAAACGAACCATCACAATTAATCTTAAGCCATCCTTTAGCCGGCCTCTCCCAGGTTGCATTCTTGCGCTTAGCGGTCTTTACTGATTTTTTGGACTTTTGAATATATGGTTCATATTCTGCTACCACTCTGCTAATATTTTTTATACACTCCTCTGGTCTTATTTTCTCCTGTTTAAAAACCCAAGCACACCTACTCTTCCATATGCCCCAGCAAATCATAGCAATTTTGCAATTGAATCTCAATCTATCATCATTATTCTTATACTCAGCTTTTGCTACCTCTATAATCCACTTATCCATTGTAGATATCTTGCTTCTATCCATTTTATACCCTATATCCATTCCAAACCAGATAGTTCTAGTCCAATGACACATCAGCAAAGCATGCTCTATAGTCTCATCTTCTTCTTGGCATATTGGACACCTAGGACATTCCTTCATCTTTCTCTTCCACAGGTTCCAGCTCGTGGCTATGCTATTAGTACAGGATCTCCATAGAAAACATTTAATTTTGGTAGTAGCAGGAACTTTCCATATCCACTTCCAAACTAAATCCTCTACAACATGGGAACTTGAAGCCTTCCTTTTCTCATAAGCTATTCTCTTTTCATTTAAAACTGCATAACCATTCCTGACATTATATTTCCCATCATTTGAGTGTATCCATACAACTTTGTCTCTTTCCCCATTTAGACAGAATGGGGTCTCCAGAATTTCATTTGCTTGTCTGTCTGATAGAACATTCCTGATAGCATCAATTCGCCACATTTCTCTTTCTTTGTCTATAATCTCTGCTACCTTCTTTGGACAATTACTCCCCAGATCTCCCACAGCCACAAGCCTTGCTTTATTCAACCAAACATCATCCCACAGGTTTATATCCTCCCCATTCATCACTTGCCAGCAAATATTGGCCTTAAGAAAGTCCCTTCCTTCAATGATACTTGACCAAGCCCAAGAAGCTCTCGCTCCCTTCTTAGCATTCCAAACTGAGTCATTTGGAAAATATCTGCCTTTTAATATCTTCACCCACAATGCTTCAGGACAACAAACCATCCTCCAGCTTTGCTTCGCCAGCAGTGCAAGGTTAAATGTATGCATATCCTTAAATCCCATACCTCCTTTCTCCTTAGGCTTAGTTAGAGTTAGCCAATTAGCCCAATGTATCTTCCTTTCATCTTCTTTCTGTCCCCACCAAAATCTGGCCACAGCCGAGTTTATCTCATCACAAATCTTTTTTGGTACTTTAAAGCATTGCATGGTGTAAGTGGGAATTGCATTAGCTACAGCTTTAATTAATACTTCACGACCTCCATGGGAAAGTAATAATCTCTTCCAACTCTGCAACTTTTTCAGAACTCGATCTCTGATGTATCCCATTGCTGCCATTTTAGTCTTTCCCCAAAAAGATGGTATGCCAAGATAAGAGCCAATATTAACCGCTTCATTGATCTGCAACAAACTCACCATTCTATCTCTAATCTCTGTAGGTACATTAGCTCCAAAAATAATACTTGATTTCTGCAAATTCACCTTCTGTACTGAACCAAGACAATATCGTTGTAGCAGCCTCTTAATATTTTGACAACATGTTTCATTAGCTGGTAAGAATAAAAGTGAATCATCTGCAAACAAAAGATGAGAAATAGCAGGACTATATCTACCTACTTTGATTCCAGACAACCTATTAGATTGAACAGCTTTATTTATCAATCTAGAGAAGACATCAACAACAAAAAGAAAGAGGTAAGGGGATAGAGGATCCCCTTGCCTAAGACCTCTAGTAGGAAGAAAAGTGTTAGATCTCTTACCATTGACAAATATATTGTAGGAAACAGAAGAAATACACTCCATTATCCATCCAATCCATCTAGAATCAAATCCCATCTTCCCCAATACAGCTTCAAGGAATCCCCATTCAACTCTATCATAAGCTTTATTTAAATCAAGCTTCATAGCCATCTCAAACCTCTTCCCTGTCCTGCTAGCCCTCAAATAATGAAACACCTCATTTGCTACAAGAATATTGTCTTGAATTTGTCTGCCACCCACAAATGCACTTTGGTTTTGAGTTATAAATCCCTCCATGAACGGTTTCAAACGATTGGTCATCACCTTAGAAATGATTTTATAGGAGAAGTTACAGCAACTTATAGGTCTGTACTGGGAGACTTCTTCAGGTTTCTTAACTTTAGGAATTAAAACAATATTGGTATTGTTTAATTCCCTTAACATTCTTCCTGACTCAAAGAACCCCTTTACTGCTTCAATAACACCTTCTCCAACAATACTCCAATATCTTTGATAGAAAGCACCACAATATCCATCAGGCCCTGGGGCCTTCCTCCCTCCCATCTCAAAAACTGCTCTTTTTATTTCCTCCACTGAAACCTCCTTTACTAACTCCTCATTTATTGCCTGAGTTACCAAAACAGGTACTGCTTCTAGGATGTCATCCCATAAGCCACTACAGCTTGAACTAAACAATTCTTTGTAAAATGAGCAGAAGATTTCCTGAATTTCATCCTCCTGTTCAATCCATTCCTCATTCTCTCCTTTAATCCGTATTATTTTATTAAATCTCCTCCTCTTTATAGTACTATGATGGAAAAACGTTGTGTTTTTATCACCATGATTTAACCATTTAATTCTAGATCTCTGAAACCAATACATCTCCTCATTTCTCCATGCCTCACTCAATTCTCTTGTTAACCTATTAATCTCAATCATAGTCTCCTTTGTGTACTGATCATTCTGAATTTCTGCCAACCTACTCATAATTCCCTCAATCATTCTTCTATTATTCGGAAAGACTTTCTTACTCCAGTCCACCAGCAATCTCCTACACTTTTTCAATTTGCACATCAACTTATATCCCCTAGAGCCTCTTATATCTGTGTTCCATCCCTCCCTAACAACCATTTCACACTCTTCATTTTCTATCCAGTAGATCTCAAATTTAAACTGCTTAGGAGACTTTCTTTCCTCAAAATCAGAATCAACTAAAACAGGAGCATGATCAGACCCAACAAAAGGAAGATTAACAACTTGTGTTTTTGAAAATTCTTCTAACCATTCCACATTCACCATTGCCCTATCAATCCTTTCTTTTATCACAGCTTCATCCCTTTTATTAATCCACGTATATTTCTGCCCCTTAAAATGCAAATCTACCAATTTGCTTTTCTCTATCATTTCCCTAAATCCCTTAATCTTCCTTTCATCTCTAACATTGCCCCCTTCCTTCTCATAATGATATAGAAAATCATTAAAATCCCCTACACAAATCCATGGACTTCGTATACTACTACTTCTGTCTACTATGAGTCTCCAAACAATCTGTCTTTCATTAAAATCTGTAGGGCCATATACCCAGAAAACTCTTATCACTTTCCCAGAACAGTATTCATTCACTTCCATATCTATAAGATTCTTACAGCTACCCAATACCTTCACTCCTACATCATCATTCCACCACACCGCTAACCCACCACTCAACCCTTCTGGTTCCACGTAAATCTTCTGATCAAAATGCATTCTCCTTCTCAATTGTTCCATCTTCTCTTCCTTATTTTTTGTCTCCATTAAAAAGAGCAATTGGGGGTTGTATTTTCTTACTAGCTCATTAAGAGCTTGGACTGTCAAGGGGGCCCCGATCCCTTGACAGTTTCACGAGATCAGCTTCATTTCTCCTTGGTGGCTGTTATAGGACAGCCCCCATAACCTTCAGCCATATATTCAACTCCATCCTCGATACCTTGTTTCTTTGCCTCCAATTCCACACTAATCCCTATTGGCACCTCCCATAATTCATTACTGCAGAAATTAAAAACCTCAGTTCGAGTTACCTTCCTCCCACTCCTTCTTCGACCACTATCCTTACCCTTTCCTCTTCCCACAAATCTTTTATGTTTTCCTTTTTCTGAATTGTCTTCTTGATTCATTTTATTAAAATCTTCTTCTCCAAACCTTCCCTTCTTTGCTCTGTTCACTTCAATTTCATCACCCAATTCTAATAAATTCCTTTTTAAGCTGATATTTTGTATCCCAGTAACAAGAAATTTTTCTCTTTCACTAGTTAAGTATCCCAGTTGCCTTCCTTCATGCTCCTGAACATAATCTTCTGGAGGTAATTCCACGTAGTACTTGCTTCCTACATCTTCCTTATCCATCATATTCACCACTTTTTCATTTCCTCCTCTATCGTATAGTGTTACTTCTTTTTCTCCTAGTATTTTCCTCATATCACCATCATTTCTGCTCCCCTCACTATTCCATAAAATATTCCTCACACTTTTATAAAGCTTTTCTTCTTGTTCCCCATATCTACCTTCTGATACTTCCTCTTCTATATTGTTCCTCATAGTAATTTTTCCTTTATTTACACTCGAACCCATTCTCTCATCCTCCAAATATTCCCCACGTGCTCCAATTACTCCTCCTTCAGAATTAAAAATTTTAACAAAATTTCCCGCTTCTTTTTCATTTGAAACAACTTTATCTAACCGCCCACTATCATTCACGCGCCTATCCATCATAACCGCTTCGCCTACCTGCTGCTCATCCATTACGCGCTCTGTTCCCACACTAGTTACACGCGCCTCCTTTGAAACCTCCAACCGCCGCTCCTCCTATACCTCCTCCACCCTTCGAACACTCACCTTTTCCATTATTAGCTCCACTCTATCCTCCCTAATCTGTGCCGCCTTCATCCATGGCTCATATCCTCTCCTTCCTAAGACGGTCTCCTCCATTGAGTTTTCCTCTCTACAGTTTTTCATAACATGCCCCATTCTTCCACACTTGTAGCAAAAATCTGCCATTTTTTCATACTTCATTTCCGCCCATACCATTCCTCCGCCTGGTTTTTTCACCCAAAACCCTGAGATTAATGGCTTTTCAACATCTATTACCACTCTTATCCTTAGAAAACTCCTTCCTATACCCCTTTTCCACATAGGATCTTCGATTTTCACAAGAGATCCTATCGCATTTCCTATTTTCTCCGCATTTTGCATAGTAAGCATCTCCAATGGAAGTTTATGGACTTGAATCCAGAATTGGACTTTCGAGAAACATATATCTTGAATCGCCATATCAACCTCCCATTTTCTGATACTCAAACAATGGCCCATAACTGTCCACGGACCATTAATTAGAGCTTCCTCCATACTTTCTTTGCTCCTGAAAGCAATCGCAAAAACATTGTTTTCCAGTTCCCAAGCCGATTCTAGATCTTTTTTTCCCCACATACTCTGTAAAACTCCCAAAACGCCTTTTCTATTCAAGAATCTCCCCGCGATTAAACTTCCAATCAAAGTAAACTGAGTTGATTCTTGTACCTCCTCTCTAGCAGATTCCAATTTGATCTCTAAGTTCGCCATCATCTTATAACTAGTTCCCTTTTGATTCTATCAGGATTGAACTAATTCAAGAGTGGAGATCTTCTATAACCCTGTCAATGTAGGGCTAATCACTAGTTTCCCTGCAAAAAAAATTGTTAAGCAAACCTATACAGCAAAACAAACGAAAGATCAACCTAAGGAATCAAAGCAGTAGACCACACAGACTCTGGGATTACACTAGAATAAGAAAGAAAGAAAAGCAAAGAAAGAAAGAATACAAAGAAAGGAAGGTTACAGAAACCTAGGTTTTCGACTCTGCTATAGTTTTCTCATATCGAGAGAGAAACTCTCACTTTGTGGAGAGAGGAGACCTTAAATTGATGGAAAATTGTTGAAAGCTAGTTGATTATACAATTAGCAGATACAGTGTTTTAATTTGATTGATTTTGTTGTATTAATCAAACCAATATTTAGATGATATTTGTCAGAAATGATCTCTTAGGTAGTTAAGGAACGTGGTCGTGATGCATATTTATAGAATTGATTATTTATCAGTACATTGATGCTGTAATAACGTAAATCCTTTCTCATCCTCCGTATTTTTTGATTGTTTTAGAGTTTTATAAGTCTTGTTAATGTCTGATTATGTTTCTGAGGTCAAAACCACCATAGATGCTCAAGTCTTATATGTTATTATTTTCAAAGTAATGTTCATTTTGTTGGCCCATTTGTGGTTCTAGCATTGTGAAAAAGATTAGGTTATAAATTTGGTAATAGTGACTCTGGGCTCTGGACAGTAGTTATTTGCGTGAGACTGAGAACCCAATTGGTTTTAGGACAGAGTAACAGAGGCAGTTTATTAGAAGATTTTTCATGTGCCAATAGTTCAATTCTTGTTTGCACTCTCTATTACAGGCCATTCTGTTTCTATTAATTCCCTAAGGTAAAAATTGCCAAAATTGAAACTCAACTTCTGAATGTCTTGTATTCTGTGCAAGTTGTTTATCAGTTGCTCTGCTTTTTAATGGCAGGAGCTCCTTTTAAACAATGAGGGCAGTAGTTTACCTCTTATCCTAAGAAGGTGGGAGTGAATGTCAGATGAAGATATGGATTTATCAATTCCATCTGGCTCGCCATTTTTTTTTCTTGTACTCTTTGACGGCTTGCATAACTTGTACGTGCATTTGTCTTGGCACTATTGTGTTGCGTAACTTGTTGTTACTCTATTTGCTATCTCATTGGAATTTTTTGTAAAACAGGTGCTCTGGGCTTCCTTTGATAGACTAGAGCTTGGTATATCATCTTTTAGACGTGTTCTCTTACTTGGGTACTCCAATGGCTTTCAAGTTCTTGATGTCGAAGATTCCTCTAATGTCAGTGAACTTGTTTCAAGTCGTGATGATCCAGTTACATTTTTACAAATGCAGCCGCTTCCTAAAAGGTCTGAGGGCCATGAAGGACTTGGAGCATCACATCCTTTACTTCTGGTTGTTGCTTGTGATGAGTCGAAGGGATCTGGCATGATGCTTAATGGAAGAGATGGATTGACTAGAGATGGTTTTGATGAGCCTCAAACGGGAAATATTCTTGTCTCTCCTACTGCTGTTCGATTCTATTCACTAAGGTCTCATAATTTTGTTCATGTACTGAGATTCCGGTCAACTGTCTATATGGTTAGATGCAGCCCTCAGATAATTGCTGTGGGACTTGCAACACAAGTAAGAATAGCTTAGGTTGCTTTCCCCCTTTTTTTTATTAATTTGGCCAGTTATTTATATGGAGCCAAACAGTTCAAACCATGCTAATTTCTTTTATTGTTTGGCAGATTTACTGCTTCGACGCTCTCACCCTTGAAAATAAATTTAGTGTCCTCACCTATCCTGTTCCTCAAGCAGGAGGCCAAGGAATGGTTGGGATTAATGTTGGATATGGTCCCATGGCAGTGGGTCCCAGGTGGTTAGCTTATGCGTCGAACAATCCTTTACAGTCAAATACAGGTCGCTTGAGTCCACAGAACCTTACTTCATCTCCTGGTGTTAGTCCATCAACTTCACCCAGCAGTGGTAGTCTGGTTGCTCGATATGCCATGGAATCTAGTAAGCAATTAGCTGCTGGGTTAATCAATCTGGGTGACATGGGCTACAAAACTTTGTCAAAATACTATCAAGATGGTTCTGGTTCTCCTGTCTCCTCAAATTCAGGCTGGAACGTCGGTTGGGTTGCATCACATTCTGCAGAGACTGATATTGCTGGGACGGTTAGTCCTTGATGTATTTGAGAAGCAAACTTTAATCTTATGTTAGAATGTGTGATAGTAATGTACATGATCATTGCACATTGTCAAGAATATTATTGGAAAGTCAACTGCTGTTTTAATTAATTTGTTATTTTAGGAAATTAGTATATGTGTGTATTCCTAGCATTAAGGTTAGAGAATCACTCGATTATAGATTCTATTAATTAGAATAATATCTAGGATTATGAGTGATATACTTTCCTATTTAGTTAGAAGTTCTTTGTATATAAATAGGGTACCTATGTACAGTTTTATCTTAAGTCTTTTCAATACAATACTTTGATTTCCTACATGGTATCAAGAACTTTAGGTTTTTTTTTTTTTTTTTCTTGGAAATCAGTCACTTTTTCAGCCTTCATTGCTGATTTTCTGCAGTTTCTTCTTCAGCTTTCATTGCTGATTTTCTGCAGTTTCTTCTTCAGCCTTCATTGTTGATTTTTTTGCCTTAGGCCTTCATAGCCATTTTCTCATCCAGCCTTCATCACGAAAATTTGTTTTTGTTCGTCTCTATAGGCTCGGTTCTGGTTCTATTGTTCCAGCCTTCATCACTGTTGTCTTTGTTCTGTTTTCTAAAGACAAAACAGAGTATTTCATGTGTTCTTTTTTATCAGCCTTCATAGCTGAATTTTTCCTCTGTTCTTCATCATTGGTGGTTTCTCTTTGTTGCTTGGCCTTCATTGCCGATTTATCCCTGATTCTCACCTATCCTCCAGCAAGTTTTGATTTGTGAAAGATGTCAAAAGTTGCAGAAACAACCACTGCAGCACCAAAGGAGTTGGGCAGTCTCAACAAAGAAGAAATTGAAAAGCTGAGAAATCTCCTAAGTATCCTCGAAAAACCTTCAGGTACCTATTCATTGATACATTCAGGTAAACTTCCAACCTCCCACGCTTTAAATGCCTCAGATAGAACCTTTAAACATTTGTGGATTATTGATTCAGGAACCACAGATCATATGACTCATTCCTTTCAAAACTTTAGTTCATATTCACCTTGTTCTAGTAGTAGGAAAATTGCTACTGCCGATGGCTCCTTGGCCACGGTAGCTGGGGTAGGAGAAATAAAAATCAGTCCTAACCTTACTTTGAAAAATGTCCTACATGTTCCCAAATTGTCCACCAATCTTTTATCAATATCCAAGCTTTCTCATGACATGAATTGCAAAGTAACTTTTTTTCCATCTTATTGTCTATTTCAAGACCAGGGCTCGGGAATGATGATTGGACGTGCTAAGGAGAAGGACGGATTATACTATCTTGAGGAATTAGAGAAATCGAAAGTTGGTAAGTGGAACCAGCCCTAACCTACCTTTCTGGACAAAACCTCACCAATAAAGACACAATTTGGCTTCACCATTTTAGGCTCGGACATCCTTCTTTTTCAACCCTTGAAATTATGTTCCCTTCTTTGTTCAAAGGACTAGTTGATAAGCAGTTTCATTGTGATGCATGTGAACTTGCAAAACACAGACGTGCTACCTTTCCCACCAATAACAAAAGAAGCCTTTTTCCTTTTGAGTTGATTCATAGTGATATATGGGGTCCAACTACAATTCCAAATATTTCTGGGGCACGTTGGTTTGTTTCATTTATTGATGATTGTACAAGAGTTACCTGGATATTTCTGCTTAAATCAAAATCTGATGTGAGTGATATCCTCTCAAACTTCTTTTCCATGATAAAAAACCAATTTGGGGTCCAAATCAAAAGGTTTAGGTCAGATAATGCAAAAGATTATTTCAACCAAACACTTTCCCTATATTTTCAACAAAAAGGTATTATTCATGAGTCATCCTGTGTCTCTACTCCACAACAAAATGGAGTTGCAGAAAGGAAAAATGGCCATCTCCTAAACACTACCCGAGCATTATTATTTCAGAAAAATGTGCCAAAATACCTTTGGGGGGAAGCAGTTCTTACAGCCACACATGTCATAAACAGGTTACCATCCCGAGTGTTAAACTTCAAGAGTCCCATGGAGGTATTGTCTCACTTTTATCCAAGTCTCCGTACAACAAACCATCTTGTTCCTAGAGTATTTGGGTGTGTCTCATTTGTTCATGTCCATAGCCAAAATAGAGGAAAGTTAGACCCTAGAGCTATCAAGTGTGTCTTTGTGGGATACTCTTCAACACAGAAAGGATACAAGTGCTATCACCCACCTACTAAAAAACTCCTAATCTCAGCAGATGTTACCTTCATTGAAACAGAACCATATTTCACTCAGCCCTATCTTCAGAGGGAGACAACATTTGTGAAGATAAGGATCAAGACTTCTTTCTCCTTGCCTTGCCGTCATCATCTTCTAAATTCCAACCCGAGACCAAGACCTCCGCTGAAGTTACAATTAAGCAACCTGAGCCTCCTCCTTCACAAACCCAAAATGAGCCCTCCTTACAACCTAGTTCACAAGCAGATGGGGGAAAGGCCACTACTAACAATCGGTTCTCACAGGTTTACTCAAGAAGGAAAAGTCTAGCTCCTGAACCAAGGCCGGACCAATCTTCAGACTCAAATCCTGGAAATGAGGTAATATCTTCTAGCTCTACTCCTCAAAGTGATTCCTTATCTAACATTGATTTACCTATAGCCCTTAGGAAAGGAACTAGAGAGTGCACAAAACATCCATTATACCCAATATCCCATTTTGTGTCCTTTGAAAAATGCTCTCCATCTCACCGAAGTTCCTTACAAACATAAACACAATATCCATTCCCAAAACATTATCAGAGGCTTTAAATTGTGAAAATTGGAAGAATGCTATGAATGTTGAAATGCAGGCCTTGGAGAAGAACAATACTTGGGAGATTGTGGAGCTACCAAGAGGAAAGAAAGCAGTGGGATGTAAGTGGGTCTTTACAGTTAAGTATAAAGCAGATGGAACACTTGAGAGGTACAAAGCTAGGTTGGTGGCTAAAGGATACACACAGACATATGGGATAGATTACCAAGAAACCTTTGCTCCGGTTGCCAAGATGAATACGGTGAGAATTCTTTTGTCTCTAGCAGTTAACTTTGATTGGCCTTTACAACAGTTTGATGTAAAAAATGCATTTTTGCACGGAGATCTTGAAGAGGAAATCTACATGGAAATACCCCCTGGATTCAATAGAAACATGGCTGCAAATAAGGTTTGCAAGCTCAAGAAGGCACTATATGGCCTAAAACAGTCACCAAGAGCTTGGTTTGGGAGATTTGCCAAGGTAATGCATTCCATGGGGTACAAGCAGAGCCAAGGGGATCACACCCTATTCATAAAACACTCAGGTTCAGAGGGAGTTACTGCTCTCATTGTCTATGTTGATGATATCATAGTGACGGGAAATAATGAAAAGGAAAGGCAGAACTTGGGAAGATGTTTGGCAAAGGAGTTCGAGATTAAGGAACTAGGAAACTTGAAATATTTTCTGGGCATTGAAGTGGCAAGGTCGAAACAAGGGATCTTTATATCCCAACAAAAGTATGTCCTTGATCTCTTGAAAGACACGGGAAAGTTGGCGTGCAAACCATCCAGCACACCAATTGATCCTAATCATAAACTTGGGGAAGTAGAGGGAGACAATGCTACAGACAAAGAATCATATCAGAGACTGGTTGGTAGACTAATCTACCTATCCCACACACGGCCTGATATTGCCTATGCAGTTAGTGTGGTGAGCCAATTTATGCACAACCCTAAGGAACTCCATTTGCATGCAGTTCATAGAATATTGCACTATCTCAAGGGAACTCCAGGAAAGGGAATTTTGTTCAAAAAAGGTGATAAGCTCACTTTGGAGGCCTACACCGACGCTGACTACGCAAGCTCAGTGGTTGATAGAAGATCCACCACGGGTTACTGCACCTTTTTGGGAGGAAACTTAGTTACTTGGAGGAGCAAAAAGCAGAATGTTGTGGCAAGATCAAGTGCAGAATCAGAATTTCGGGCAATGGCACAAGGTGTATGTGAGCTACTATGGTTGAAGATCATTTTGGAAGATCTAAGACTCAAGTGGGATGGCCCTATGAAGCTCTACTGTGATAACAAATCTGCAATTAGCATCGCACACAATCCTGTGCAGCATGACAGGACAAAACATATTGAAGTTGACAGACATTTCATTAAGGAGAAGCTTGACAGTGGTCTCATTTGCACACCCTATGTACCAAGCGAATCACAGCTAGCAGATGTTCTAACCAAGGGACTTAACAATCCACTCTTCCACAAGATTGTAACCAAGCTGGGAATGGACAATGTTTATTCACCAGCTTGAGAGGGAGTGTCAAGAATATTATTGGAAAGTCAACTGCTGTTTTAATTAATTTGTTATTTTAGGAAATTAGTATATGTGTGTATTCCTAGCATTAAGGTTAGAGAATCACTCGATTATAGATTCTATTAATTAGAATAATATCTAGGATTATGAGTGATATACTTTCCTATTTAGTTAGAAGTTCTTTGTATATAAATAGGGTACCTATGTACAGTTTTATCTTAAGTCTTTTCAATACAATACTTTGATTTCCTACACACATTAATTCCATCTTGATGTAGAATGCTATTGTTCATATCTTTGCCAATATGCGTGGATTTTTTTATTTCAGATGCATTTTTGAGTTCAAATTTCTCGGAGGGGTATTGGGTGTGATAGTATTGCTCATTAGTTTTTAGAAATGCTAAATATCAGTTGCCTGGAAATTTTGACCTTTTAATTGTCTACTATGAAGATTTAAATGTAATTTTAGGATTTCATGTTTTTTATGATTCATTGCAGGTTGTTGTCAAAGATTTTGTTTCCAGAGCTGTTGTATCGCAGTTCAGGGCTCATACTAGTCCAATTTCTGCTTTATGTTTTGATCCAAGTGGGACTCTTCTAGTTACAGCCTCAATACATGGGAACAACATAAATATTTTTCGAATTATGCCATCCTCAACAAAGAATGGGTCTGGCACTCAAAACTATGATTGGAGCTCTTCACATGTGCACCTTTACAAGCTCCATCGTGGCATGACATCCGCTGTATGTTCCTGCAACTCCTACCTTTTCAAAAAACTGTAATGTTTTATCTATCTACATTTTTTTTTGTTTTGCAGGTGATACAAGATATTTGTTTTAGTCCTTACAGTCAGTGGATTGCCATTGTTTCATCTCGGGGTACTTGCCATATTTTTGTGCTTTCCCCATTTGGTGGTGAGAATGTTCTCCAACTTCAAAATTCTCATGTAGATGGACCTATCATATCACCAGCTATATCTTTTCCTTGGTGGTCCACTCCATCTTTCATGACAAACTACCAAACATTTTCTTTGCCAGCACCACCAACTGTTACCCTCTCTGTTGTTAGCAGAATAAAAAATGGTAACTCCGGATGGCTTAATACAGTTACCAATGCTGCATCTTCTTCTGCCGGAAAGGCAGCCTTCCCCTCTGGTGCTTTTTCTGCTGTTTTCCATAACTCTTTACCTAATGATCTGCAACGAGCCAAACTAAAAGCTAATGTTTTAGAGTACCTATTAGTTTACACTCCTTCTGGTCATGTTGTTCAACATAAGCTAATGCCTTCATTTGGGGGAGAGGCAGGTGAAAGTGTTTCAAGAACTGGACCAGGTTCTGCTCTTCAGGCTCAAGAAGAGGAATTACGAGTGAAAGTTGAAGCTCTGCAAGCATGGGATGTATGCCGAAGAACTGATTGGCCTGAAAGAGAGGAATGCCTTTCTGGAATATTTCATGGAAGAAAAGAAGCATTAGAGATGGTTACAGATGTTTCTGATTCTGGAGATAATGATGCTGGGAACAAGGACCTGTCAAAGCCCCAAGATTGGTCTCACTTGTATCTTTCTAATGCAGAAGTGCAGATAAGCTCTGCAAGGATACCCATCTGGCAGAATTCTAAGGTAGTTATTTTGAGAGGTAAATGAGATACCATCACTCATCACCTGTTTCACTTACATCTCATATGCGTTTTTTTAGGTATCTTTCTATACAATGAGTCTTCTGGGAGTCGACGAGCATAAATTCACTGCAGATCAGTCTCATGGAGAAACCGAAATAGAACAGTTGCCTGCTCACGAGGTTGAAATTAGACAGAGGGATTTATTACCTGTTTTTGAGCATTTTCACAAGCTTCAGTCTGAATGGAATGACAGGTAATTTCTACATTCTTTTACATTGTTCCTTTTCTTGGTTTCTGATTGTTCTTGCTTCCTTTTTTTTTTTTTAAATCTTGAAAGTCATATATGTATTTTATCTAGTTGAACAAGGGTTTTATGAAAAAATAGATGGACATTGGAAGTGAACTTTTTCAATAGCCATCTAGCAGTCTGTATTGCTCATGTCATGTTTGTTCTGACTTCAATACTTGCACTGACACATAGGTGGTCTATATATGCACCCCAGAAACACTGTAAACCATTTGTTGAAACTAACTGAATAAAACAGGCAAATAGCATCTGAAAGAAAATTGTGCTGATCTTTCGTTTTCAATTTTTTGTTTTTGTTTTTATTGTTTGGGTTTGGGAGGGGATGGGCTGAGAAGGCTTTAGGATGGTGTCACATGGTGCAGAATGGTATTTATATAGGAGTATGGTACCACCCAAAGAATTTACCTTCACACTATCCTTTGTTTTTTTTATTCTTTTTTTTCTATGAAGGGGCTTTGGTGGAGAAAAACATCCAATTTCTTCTTCTCATGATGCCAAAGCAAGGTTCTCTGAAGTCACTGTTATTTCTCACTCAAAGTTGATGTCACCTAGCTCAGTTGAAAACTCAGATACATCTGGTATAGCAATGTTTTAAATTTTAGATATTATCCGATATGCTTCTGGATTCACGTAACTTATCTGATGCTTGGTGTTTTAACCAGGACTATTGAGGAATTCTAGCATTCAATCTGCTAAAGGACCGAGTTCTCCCATACTTAATCAGAACACTATTAACAAAGATACTGGTTCAGTTTCTTTTAATCAATCCAAAATGGGTTTCTGTCACATTGAAGATAGTAACTCAACTAATAGTCTGTCATCGTTAACAAGTGGCTCTCTATCAAGCGGAAGAACTGTTACTAAGGAGGTTCAATTTCCAAGAAGTGGCGGAACCAGTGATATTTCAAGCACAAGTTCTAACCGATCTGACTTAAGCATGAACATGTTAGATGAGGGACCAGTAAATGACTCACCGGATTTCGAGCAATTTTTTCAAGAAGAGTACTGTAAAGCATTGCCCTTGAGTGCAAGTCGTGAACTGACAGAGGTTGTTACTGATGTTGACAGCAGCAGCAGTCCTTGTGAAAGAGAAAAATCCGAGGAAGAAGGTGACAACGATGAAATGCTCGGGGGTATCTTTGCCTTCTCTGAGGAGGGTAAGTATCTAAAAGCTGTTATTCAATTGTTTCTATTCCATATGATGCATTCTAGTCCTGAAACCTGAGAATCTGAAATTTTTCTTTTTCCATGTAACATACTAACCGTCTTCAAAACCTTATTGAATATCATCATTTCCTTTTGTGGCAGGTTGAGTTGTGCCACCTTCATGTGCTTTATTGTCAACTTCGGGTTCCTTTGGGTTCACATACTAATTGAAGTGTGGTTTCACTGATTTTCAAAAGCTACTGACTGATTGATTCAAGCAATATAATCACTGGCTTATTGTGCTGCCAGGGCAAATCTCTGGTTTCTTCTCTCCTAGTGTACATTGTTGTAAATTGACATTGATATATACAAATGATTTGTGAGGACATGTTCTTTCTGTGCTGTGTAACATTATTCATTCTTCAAACAAAAAGAGAAAGCAATAAAAAAAAATGAATTACTGTACTGTTGTGTTCATTTTGTGCAATTTCTGTTTATATAAGCAAGTTGATGGCATGCCATTATGTTCCTTGCATGCCTTGCTCTTGCATAACTTGTGCAGGTTTTCATCAAATCATCCATTTGGTTTTCCAGGATCTGGGCTAAATTGGCTCTTGCTTTGGAACTTGAAACTAGAGACTTTCTATTTTTTTTTTTAAATTTATAAGTAGTACAAGAGGGTAGTGAAAAATTGAACATTAGACTTAATTTTTCTCAAGGAAGATTAACAACTCTTAAGTCAAACTTTGGTTGTTAGTGGGTTTAAAACATAAATTTCGCAAATTTTTGAACCATACAAAAGAAATTAACCTAATATTCGGTATCTATCCTGTTCTGAGCAGCAAGGAATCATCATGCTACAACAGGGCCCTATTGAAGTTTATTTTTTTCAAGAACAATCCAAACACTTGATTCCAGACAAATCAAAAAACTAAATAGTAGCACACGAATTATACACATTCTGCATTATTTACGAGTACTGTAGAGGAACACACTATCTCCAACTTTTCTCTTTGATGAGCATTCTGTTCTGTTCATTTTATAAAAGCTTTGGATACCCAAAACATCCTGCATCTTTGTATTCTTGTGGCCTGCTGCATTCATGGCATGAAATCTCCCATGGAAATTCTGCCCCCACCACCTAGATGCCCTTCCCATCAAGCAGGCTAGGCAGAGAGTGGTCCCTTCAACTGTAACCAGGCAGTCACCAAGATAGTATTTCACCATTTTCTCATGGTGGAAATTCACTCCTAAAATCTTCACCATTTTTCTATGAAGACGAACTTCTTTATAAGAAATTAGGCTACATGACAATGTTATTGGCTGGTTGCTTTAAACACGACAATGAAAATGATATGAGAATGACACGAAATTAAATTTTGATAAAAATTATATATAAGTATCATTATAATTACAGTTTTTATTTTAATATTAAAATAGGTTACATGAACTAATATAAAAACTGACGCTAAGTGGCCAGCATGAGGGACATCTCAATGAAATTATGATATTAGTTTATTTTATAAAAATTGGATGAGTTTTGAATGATTAGTTATCCAAATCTGCTTCTAACTCTTTTTTATCCGAATTTAAAACCGACTGAATTTTCTTATAACAATACACACAAATGGAGTTATATAGATATGTACAAAGTTTTAAAAAAAATTATGTTTGACGTCGATATAAATAATAATACAATAATTTTTTATAATTTACGAAATATATATATATATATATATATATATATATATAAAAATTCTCAAATCTGCAAACTTTAAAAAGGGCTCACTTAGGCTACATGTGAGTACAAAGATATTGGAGCTGTTTTTCGTGTCCAGTCCATCTGGAGAGGGTCCATTTTTTTTTTTGTCGTTTTAAGGGCTTGAATTGTCTTAATCCAACAGACTTTGAATGGGCTACTGCAAAATGCCATAAAGATTAGAGGGGTCCCCAATTAAACCAACCGAATTGCTACCCAAGCTCTTTGCGAGGCAATAATTTCTTATCTATGTATGTAAAATTTTTTTAAATTGTTTCAATAAATTTATTATTAGAACTTGCATATGATGCACTGATATTATATAATTTTTATATACTATCAATATATCAGAAGTTGACATTTCATCAGTAAGTCTGTATAAGCAAATTAAAAAAAAATTTATTTGTATTATTTTTAAGAGTTTGATAATATTTTAATTTGTTTATTAATGAGGTGTTAACTTCTATTGTATTAACAGTATATAAAAATTATATACTGTCAGTGCATCATATATAAATTCTTATTATCATTAATAATTTTGATAATAGATAATTTAATTTTTTTCAAAAATGTGATATCCTTACATGATTCGAAAAAGAAGCATAAACTATGCTAAATAACGATTTCATAAACTCTTTTGTTTCCGAATAATGTTAGACAAATAATTGAATGTGTTTAAAAAGTTTTTTCTTCCAATTTTTATTCTTCAAATCCACAAAACTTCATGAATCATTTTCAAGGGGCCAAGACAAAAGAATTCTAATTCACGCCAGGGCCCCTCCATTAATTTCTCAATCCTTTGGAAAAGTTTGTGCATATGGAAAAAATAATACTAACATCTTTAACATATGGGGTAAAATAGAAAAAAAAAGTTGACACATGTTAAAAAGCAACCATAAAATGATTAATTGGGGAGATATGAGTTGTGGCATATTGTAAGTCTTGAGTTCGAATCCAAACACCTCATTCTCAGTTATTTAATATTCTTCTTGTAACAAAAAAAAACTCCATCATGTTTATGCTTATCTAAAGCCTTTGGTTCCCATAACAGAAATTAAGAAATTTTTCATAATTTATTATTCTGATAAGATTTTTTTTGAGAAAAACTAAATTCAAATTAGAAATATCTACAAATTTGATTTCGTGAAAGTTTTAAAAAAAACAAAGCATGAAATGTTTAAAGAGAGCAAATTTCTGCCAACCTCTTACCAAGTGATTAATAAAAAAAATTATTTTATGTAGCAAAGTTTAAATTCGAATTTAAATAATCTAATCCACTTGCCTAACTCCAGTTATATATAAGAAAAAAATGCAAATTTCCACAATGACATAAAAATCATGCAACATTTGAATGTAAATGGATGCAAATGAAAAGCATATAGAGATGCCCCTATGCACAATGCCCTAACCATATGACAAGTGTGCAAAACCAATAATGTAGAAAACATGTGTCTCTCTGGTAGCATGATGACATCCCTAAATCTAAAAAGGAGAAATGATTCCTGTCCTCCCCATCTTTTTCTTCTTTTTCCATTTCCTGTTGTTTTCTCCCTTACCAAGTGCAAATGAGAAAGATGAAACATCTAAACATCAAATAATAATCAAAGAAGACTTATTATAGGTATAGAGTATATGGAAGATATTACCCAATCAGACAACAACAACAACAACATTGCATTCAACAACTGTGGCTGTGGCATGAAGAGCAGCAACATGATAAGATTCTTGAAAAGATTGACAGCATTTAGGCATAAAATGTTAAGGGATAAGAAGGGCAGATAAGGAAGAAACCTGGTAGAAATGGATATGCTTCTGCAATAACAACAGCTTCAACTGTTTCTGTTGTTGAAGGAATTATCATTCCCACTTAGTTAAGATAGGGATGTTAAATTTACACTTTGTATTCACCCTTTTATTATTTTCTTCAGAAGAGACAGAATTTTACCCAAAAACAAGATATCTCTCTCCAGCTAAGATGTAACATGCATGGTTTTCACATCACTTTCACTTTCTTGCAATTTTGGCCTGGAAATGTGGGTCTTTTTCATCCTATGTTATTACCTGTTAGGTCATGCAAGATTATGTTCATGGAGTCTTTTCAATGCCCTAATTACCTTGGGAGACAAAGTCCTCATTCCAAAAGCAATTCAATCTTTCATGTGTCAGCAAATAAGCATGCTTCAATAACAATGACCTAACCCTTCTTCTGTCTGGTGCATGGCTCCAAACTGATTCATAAGTTTCTATTTGTTTATTTCCTAAAGGTTTCTTATGGTATTTAACTTAGTCCTTTTGATTCCAATAATGAACAATCAGATACTGTGTGAAAATATTTGTTTCTAGTTCTGCTGCTGCTGCTGCTACTGCCGTAATAATGTTTAAGCTATTGGATTTTACTGCTGACAGTGGAATAAATTATATATCTAGAACTGAATGTGGAGGTTTTGGCAGTAATGCCATATCCTTTAGGCTGGTTGTCACTTTGCACAGGAAAACAAAACAATAAATAATTGAAGAAAATGGAGTAGGGGAGAGAGAACAATAATTACTGAAAGAAAAAGATGGGAATTAAAGGTGAATGGTACATGGCATCAAGTTTTGGATCTAGTGATGCTTTTAACACTGTTACATTTCAGAGTTTCCAACTTGCTCATAAATGATGAGGTTAAATAGAGGAGGCAAAGGAAACAGAAGCACAAACCAAGAGAAGAAAGGGAAAAAACAACAAAAGAGGGAGAGAGAGAGAGTGGAAAGTGTGACTTTATATATACAGACTTACTGTAGTTATTTATAGTCCACTTCCAAGGGCAAGATTCTTTGGCCCCAACCAGTATAATATCCATTTAATCAAGCTCAGCTTTCCACTCATTTTAAGGCAAGAACATGATACTATAATTCTGTAAGATCTGCAAGTGGGAGTATACAACTTAAAAGCAAGCCGCAATGGATTTGGTTCAGTTGCAAAGACAGTTGGTTGAGTACAGAACTTCACTCTATCATGAGGTTAGTTTTCTTGTATTAGCAACTGTAGACATTCAAGAAAAGTTGCTTTGTTTTTGCTTTCTTGCTTTTAAATAATGAGTTCTTGTTTTATGAGTAGGGTTTTCTGGATGAGCAATTTACCCAGCTTCAGGAACTTCAAGATGAAAATAACCCAGATTTTGTGGTAGAAGTGGTGTCTCTTTTCTTTGAACATTCTGAAAGACATCTCAATGAACTGACCAAAGCTCTGTAAGGATTTTACCTACCATATTTCAATAATTCCTTTTGTTGTAAACTAAACTGTCAAGGACTCCATTTTCTGCCATGGTCTACTTTTGACATTTCTCCATGTCTTAATGTGGTTTGGTTATTGTTTCTCATCTTTTCATAGAGAGCAGCAGAGCATAGATTTCAGAGGAGTTGATAGTCATGTTCACCAGCTGAAAGGTAGCAGCTCCAGGTATTTCTCTTGTTTTCTCTATTGGAAAAATTTTAATTTTCCTGATAGAATCTTATTAACATTCATAAGGTTTTTGTTCTTTTACTCCAAACCTCGGACCTACAGAATTCTTACACTTTATGCACCTTAGAGGTCGAACATGACCAACTGAGCCAATGCTCAAGGTCAACATTCATAAGTTTTTAATCAGCTAAAATCCATTCAAATGCCATGGAACGATTGGGTTAATGAGAACTTTCTGTCACTGCAAAAATCAGTTTCAAGCTGCAAGTTTCTTTTCACAGAGTTTATATTGATGCACAACTGTAACATTTGTAATGTTGCAATAATAAATTTGTACTTCATACGATTCCACTATGTCCCACATGAAGGAAGCATATAATAATTGTGTATAACTTTTTTCCTATCTCTTGTCATACAACAAATTGTTCTTCATGTTTCTGTTCTTCCATGGCTGAAATGTTCTCAAATTAACAGCACTGGTGCTCAGAGAGTTCAGAATGTCTGCATAGCCTTCCGCAACTACTGTGAGGAGCAGAATGTCGAAGGGTGGGCTTATTTTACGCCTTAGATCATTTCAGTTGATCAAAATTTGCTGCTAATAGTTATAGAAGATTGAAATTTTGATGTCTTTTGTAGGTGTCTTAAATGTCTGCAACAAGTGAAGAATGAGTATTCCCTTGTGAGAACCAAGCTTGAATCTATGTTCCAGGTAATATTGAGAAATGTAACTGTTCAGAAGAGATTTTCCTTGTTCCCAAACAGGTTTTATCCTGATTCAGTTTTTTACTCCAAGGATTGATTTTCCATTTGTTTGACTGCAGCTTGAACAACAGATCCTGAATGCTGGTGGCTCAATCCCTATGTAATAGTTGCTTGAGTGAGACCTATATATGATCATCTGAAGAGAAAATCAAGGAAGCAAAACTGGGATTTTGGCTATGTAGAAGTTTTTGTTGTTTTTGTTGCTTTGCTTGCAGTCTTAATTGGGTGTCTAAGAAGGGTTCTATCTACTTTCGAGCTTAAGCTTATCATGTCCAGTGTATGAGCAATGAGAAAGAATGTGAATAAACCCTTCTATCTCTTTCCTAATCTAAATTTCTAGCTGTGTTTTGATCATTGAATTTCTTGCTTCAATAGTTATCAAACGATTTAGGAACAAAGCATGGACAAATGAAACAAATCCTTTGCAGCAAACATTGAATTTTGAGGTCAGAAATGGTTTATGCAACCACACTTAAGAGGTGACATCTGGCATATTAGAGTTCAAATCTAACATCTGCAATCTTACTCTAGTTTTCAGCTTCGGTCTCTTTTGTATCGAAAAAAAAAAAACCGGAGTTGTTGATGTCTAATGACTAATGAGACCAAAAAGAAATTTCCTATACCTGATTACGGCGATTTACCAAACTATTGTACTATCATTATCCATTAAAATGAGTTGCATCTACAACTGAAGCCAAGCCTCAACAAATCTTTGAGTTAGCCCCCAGGCTATGGTCAGCTTCTTGTGTTTCATTCTGGCATGTCTTCGAAGCAGAAGCATGCGGAGCTAAGCAGTAGCACCCAAGACGTGGAACATTGTCTCAATTCATAGAAACAGGAACAAGTTCTTGCTCTTTCAAGTCTATACTAATCCAACAGTAATAACTCAGCTTAGTATTCTCCTAACCTTAAAAGCATAGTTCAGAATCAAACATGTCTTGGTTCAGAAGTTTTACAAAACAAGACTGCTAGAGATGGTGGTTTTGGAGTACAGGAGAGCTGGAGAGGTTAATTTATTATTTCATCCACCTGTTTTAGGATAGGAGATTCTCTAAGCATCCTGAACAAGACAGCAATCCAAGAAGCAGTCTCAAGATCACAGAAAGTTTGGGAGTCAGGAAAGTTATCTCACTTCTAAGGTCAAAACAAACAGAAAATTTATTACTGGAATTTACAAATTCATTGAACTTTTATTTATGATTTTTTTGAAATTTACAAATCACTTATTAGCTAGAAACATTCAAAGTTGAGTACAAAACACTCAACATTCAAACTTCAATCATTTGTGAGAATCCCATTGACGCGAACCCATTGACTTAAAAGAAGCACTCTACCAGTGCAAGGATTATCAAGAATTATCAAGAATTATCAAGATTCTAGAACTCAATTGGGTGCTGGAGCTTTAACAAAATTAAATATTACAGTATGTGGGGTCAAAAAGTTTCATAATCCTGAACTTAATTTCCTCTTTATTACCTTCCTTTCAGATAAAGGAAGTGAAATTCTACAGCAGTTTAGCTAAATTAAACAGAAGAATTAGATTGTTAATTAATCAATAAATATTGATAGTCATCCAACAACTACTGCTAGTTGTGCTTGGCAATTTGCAACCAAACTAAAGGGTACGGATTCATGATATTATTGAAACAACTATTCTTATCAACACTTCCTGCTAACTGTTCTCATTATTACTAGCTTCAGCTTTACTACTTGAACTCACCAGCTTAATTTGTCTGAATCAAGGCCAAGGCAGCTTTTCACCATGCAAGTGGCAATTTTCATATTAAACACCAAAAGCAAATTAAAGAAAATTGAACCACATGCTACAAGGATATACATGCAACCATTTTTCGTCATTGAATTCAATCACGATGTATATATGTAGACGGAGATTTGATACCAAATTCGTATTATAACTTGTGAAGTATTGTTTGTTTTATCCAAAATTTTATCGATCACAACCATGATTTAAATTTCTATGCATACATTAGGAATCATCTCAATATTTTACAAAAGGGATAAAGAAGACAAAAGCTTCGGCCAAATAAATGTTATCACCGACCATGCACTGTTACGACAGGATATCTCATTGACGTACTTCAATGATAATACAAGTGGTTACAGTTGCATTTTAGGCATTGAAAATGCAGTGGAAACCCCACGTTATTGGTGATTACCCTCTAGAAGTCTGAATTTCCTCTCCCCCACCCCCCACCCCCCTTTTTTTTTATAATCACCATCCGGTACTGATTGAACATATTATTTTATAAGATGTTCTCCTAGTTTTGCTGGTATTCCTGCAAGAAAAGCCAAAATACATGCTGTAATGGCAGAATATCAAATAATTTTCTTCCATCTTTTCATATATTTTGTGGAAATGGATATCACCATCATCCAACCAAGTCACCGACCATCAACTTCAATCGTTTTCATGCCAGGATTCAAATGGGGAAAAACTGAGAAAATAACCATGGGGAAAAAGAAAAAAGAAAAACTTCCAGCTGGGGAGATTCCACTTTGCTGATATTTTAACTTTTAAAGTAATGCATAGGACAGAGGAATCAAAGTGCAGGCTTATATGAACAGTTCATGCACTGTAATGTGTCAGTGTTGTACGTTACAACCACTTGGACATTGAAGGACATGATTCAGTACATTATTTATGTTGAAGAACCAGGGAGCATGAACGTTTCTTTAGCAACTGAAGGTTAGTACATGTCTAAATCATTACAAGAGAGCATGATGCTTAAGTTCAAAGAGCTGAAACGTGAACTGTCAGACCTGATAAAGTCTAACAATGGAGAAAAGTAAGTACGAAAGACTGACTGGCTCAGTTCAGTACCCTTCGTCGGAACAATGAATTATACGTTTAGTCATAGAATCATTGCTTAATATAATTCTGTGATCTATGATAATCTGTATTTTGAGGCATGTCTAAAGGTTTCTTTCCGAAGACAGCATTTAGCAAAAGTGCTTATTCAAAATCCTCCTTATGCAACATTCTCTCGATTGTTCCAGTTATAAACGCTGTGGATTCTGAATAATTAGGAAATGATTAATTGCAATCTAATAATCTCATTATTGAAAAAGGGTATGCTCTTTCCATACATATAATTGAGCATCTATCTCATTTGTATAATATATATGTACACATGTCGTGCACGTAGACGCAAGGATTTGTATTTATCTTTTTGTGTAAAATTGTGTTTATATAATGTAAAATATGAAAATTTTGTGTCGATACATCAAATACAAAAACTTTTTTTTTTACATTTATCAAATTTATATGTAATTTTTATCAATTTTAGTCCATGTCATTTTTGTGACTCTTTTTTGTGTCGTAACATTGGCCGCGTGTCTAGGATTGCTAGGTATACATGCATGTAGATCTGAAAATATAAAATAAGTTTACATTTAACTAAGTATATATGCTGGATAATGTATATTAAACTCTGACAGGCTACTTATTTACTACTCATTTCTAGTTTAGTCATATAATTAGTAAATCAAGTTCATTGAACTGCAATATCTAATAAGATGATGAATTGCTGGAGCTAGCAAGTAGCTCAAGTACAGGAAAAAAGTAATAAACAACAGCAAAGAGAGACAAACCTCCTGTAACTTTCTCTTTACTTCATCTGTTGCTAAATACAAACTATGTAGTGCACCATGTAGAAACTGCTGCTTTGCAGTTGCATTAAAGACCAAAGATGTCAAAACTGTTTAAAGAATGGCTAAGTTATTTCTACAACTGCTGATTATGACTAATGTTCATCTTCTCTGGTGGTGAATTCCACATTCTTTCCTGCTCATGAAAGCTTCCTAGCACAGCAGACTGTCTGTGATCACCTAAAACTTTGGTGAAATGATCATAGTATGTCTCTAGATTAACATTTTCCAAAACAGTCACTTGCTTCCCCTGTTCTTCATCAATAATCATCTCTCCTGTCATTGTTATGTTTCCATCAGCCAAGACCTTAAGAGGCTTTGACGTAAATGTCAGATTCATATGTGGATTTCCAGCCAAGATTACTGCACCAAGGATCTCTCCCAAGAACATATCCTGCAAAGAGACAAAATTGTTTCAATCTAATCAGGAGAACGAGTTGCTTGACCTCCAATAAGGATAAGTCTTATAATCCACTATCAACATGTTTGTGAGCAGTAGAACACAGCTGTCTACTGCATTTCAAACTTTTTAAGAATTGTGACATCTACTATTATTCCAGCTGTGAGCTTTCCTATTTTTATTCTACATAATGTTGATGTTCTAATTGTTTCTAAATTTACCATGTGATGATATCTATAATGTTGCTGTTGCAATCGCCAAAGTCTCAAAAGTAAACGTTGGGCAAACACAGCTTCAGGAGTCTGAGTTGTAACATTCATCCTGTTAAGAATTTTGTTGAAGGAACTAACTCTTCTTTGCATCTGCAATGGAACAAGTGTGATGTCCACAGATGAAGTAAAAACTTCCTTTGCAGCTAAAGGATCAAGAAACATGTTAAATTCTGCATATTCATTTGACGGGATTGTGAAAAGATTGCCTTTCCCACTGTCATTCACATGGCCTATGTGTCCTCCAACAATGTAAACTCCCTGCACCAGAAAATATAAGTAGACATTCTCATTATCTGGTTCAGGATTGAGGGCATTTTTTTCCACAACTGTTTGATATTATTTACCTGAATCAGTGAGCTTGCATTCTGTGATTGAATGATCTGTGCTAAATTTGTCAAAGGTCCATTGGTCAATACAGTTATCTTTGATCTTGGGTCCAAAGACACAATTACAGAGTTCCAAACATCTTGAGCTGATGGTTGTCCGAGTTCATGTTTATTGGTATCTCTAGGAACTCCAAACTTGACAGAGTTTTCTGCTGTGTATCTGAAAAGTGATTAGAGGACCACATCTATTTAACTTGTTTTTGCTTGTGTGATTTTGCATATTTGAATGGTCAACAAATTGTACATGTAAGAATGCAAATCTGAAGGCTGGGAATGTTACCTTCTTGGACTTTGAGGTAAGTCACGAGCAAGTCCATATAGTGTGTCCGAGTCCAAGTAACCACCACTGCCATGAGGGATAGCTTTGGAATACTTGCAGTCTCCTATGGCAGTGAAAGCTGGATTTGCTTGCCCAATGGCAAATGCTTCACCAAGACCAACTGGAATATCATCACGGCCCATCATATGTAGCACATCATATACAACATCTATTGTTGCAGGAGTTGCCCAGCCTGTTGAGCTGATTAGTATTCCCTAGTTGAACATTGAAATATCAAGCATAAGGAACTTCAGGGAAACCATAAAATTGGGAATAGTTAGGTGTCCTGCTTCATGTAAAGCCTAAACATTAGTATTTAGAACATTGCCATATCTGTTCAATTTACAGTTGCAGATGCTTAACTTCATGAGATCAGTACTTCAGTAGTCTAGGTTGAGGTTTAGACCTAACAAATCTAATCCAATATAAACTACCTTGAGGTCGATTAATTCCACAGGTAATTTGAGGAGATATAGAAGAGCTAGAAAGTCCCCAGCACTCATATCCATGTCAAAAATAACTGGTTTTCCCCTCATCTTCGTTCCGAAATCTGGTTTATAGAGAACCTCCATGTGGAAAGGATATTGTCTTCTGATATCAAACCTTCCAGTTCTCTCAGGGCTGTTTATAACCTACAATTAAAAGAAGGAATGAAACTACAATTCAGTTCCAAAAACATTGCAACAGTTTTATGACCACATTCAACCAGCACCTCAACTTTTATGTCTAGAAGAAATTCTAATCTTAGAGGACTAGATATCATTAGCATTCCATGGCCACTTGTCTTTGTCTTTTAAGCATCAATTAAACGACAGAGATAAGGTGTTACTGAGAAAATATCTATAGGAGCTTACATGGAGAAAACTTTCGTAAAATTCTTTACCAAGTGAGCTTCTGTCATCATGATTGGGTTTAGCATTCGTTGCCACGAGAACACGTACTGAATCCTCTCCTGTATCTTCTTTTGTGTAACCATCCTGTTAGCATTGTGTAATTCTCTAAGATACTGAATCTTATAGTTCAAAGATGCTGTGTTGTTACAAGAAATTTGATGAAAGAACTTCACCACTATAGCTACTACATGAAAACCAGGTTCAAAGTCCTCGGACAGAAAAGAAAACAGAAAGCACATTTTATTGGAAAAAAGTGCATGAAAAACTGATATGCATTCACCATTTCTGCTTATGAACAACACATTAAGATCAAAGAACTAATAATACCTGACATTTCCCTTTTCCTTTCTGCAGGCAAAAGGGATCTCGCATTCCCATTTGAACATGGCCGGTATGAATCCCATTCATCTCTGCACCAAACTTTGGGATTGAATTCCCTGTAATGAGTGGATTCGAGCCATCTAATGTTCCATAAGGTTGATCTGAGGTAACGACCGTGATGTTCATATATTGCATCTCAGCAAACTCATTTTCTCCATGGAGATTGTGAGAGTTACGCATTATAGACAATGCTATACCAACCATAAAAGAATCCCACATACAATATTGCTGCAAACATTTCGTCACTCACTTGGTTGGATGTCTAAGATGAATACGCTCCACAAAACTAGAAAGAATTTCAAGGGAAATTACCTCATGAAATGCATCACTTAACCAGGTATCGCGAATAATATTTAAAGCTTGGAAGCTGTATTTTGCCTCGTATGTGTTCTGTCTTCTTTCAAACTCAATGAAGAAACTCCTACTCAAAGGAATGGTATTTGTTGCATCCAGAGGAACAAGTGTCACTGGTATACCAGAATGCAGAACCTGCTCAAAAGTACACATTCAAATACCAAATACAGTAATGTGTTCATGAATGTAAAACAAAGAAACCAGACAATACCTTGTATGCAGCTAAAGGATCTGAAAATATGTTGAACTCGGCATACGGATTGCTGTCCTGTGGATACAGATTACCAATATCAGAACATTCCCCTGAACTTCTGGAGCTGTCACTCTTTGGACAGTTTGGTCTGACAGAACCTCCCATGACATAAACGTGTTTAACATTGCTCTTCAAGTGAGGATTGTCCATAAGAAAGATGGCAAAATTTGTGTGTGCTCCCATGAGAAACACAGTTATGGGACCTGACGATATGGCATCTATCATTACTTCTTGTGCTGTAGGTTGCTGAAGAGGAGTGTACCTCCTGCCACCCTATATCATGTAGGGGAAAACTGTCACTATGGGACTTGGAACTCATTGAGTAAGAAGCTTAATGAATTCAACCTCAAGAACCTTTTGACATTTCACAGAATTTGGACCTGTCTCCAGAAAAATTAGAACTTTGTTTCGTGTATAACAGTGGAAAAGTTGAACTTTTTTAAAGCTGTTTGAACGACTTTTAGAAATGAGTCATGATAAGCATTTAGGACTCAAGTTAATCACTATTAACAACTTAATTTAAAATTTTATTTGAAAATGTGAATTATTATTACTTTCAATTCGACATATTCACAATTATATTCAAAATCATAAGATTTTTTAATCAAAATAATCAATATTTCAGAGATTGAGTGCAGATCTCTACAATTAAAATATTGGATTTAATGCACTCGAACATGCAAAATTTTATGTGCCATTGGATCTTCTCTAAGACCAAAAACTAGCTTAAGGGGTGAGATTGTCCTCAACACTTATAACCTCTTTCACAGCCGATGTGCTACATTAGGCTTTGAGAGAAGTGCATTTTTGCTTGAAATACGAAGAGATATTAGTAACATGAACTCTGATATTAGTGTTGGGTGATATAGGATTTTCTTACCAATAAGTGAGATTTCCCTCACACTTATAAGCAAGCACACACCCAATCCCTTCCATAATTGATGTGAGAACTTTAACAATCTTTCCCTTCAAACATCAGGTCTTAAAGAAAAGTTTTTTTTTGCTCGGAACACAATAAGATGTTAGCAACCTAAACTCTAATATCAATGTTGGATGCTATTGAACATTCTCAACTCCAAAATCCAACTCAATGAATGAAGTTTTCTCTCACACTTATAAATGCACTTAACTCCTTTGACAACAAATGTGAAAATCCGAACACAAATAAAACATATAAATTTACGATAATCATATGATTTATACCAAAAAAAAACCTGAATTAGTGATGCTTGGATCCCGGTCCTAAGAGATGATTTTTTTCGATCATGGATGAGTATGTTGTTGCAATCAAGAAACTATTGAAGTAATGAAAAATCGGACCTGTGGAAGGAAAGCTTTTCTAAGGCCATAGTTAGAGTTGACATCGAGACGCCCTCTTCCAGCCAAAGGAATTGCTTGTCTATATCTACACTCCCCAGCTGTTGACATTCCCTGCCACCACAGAAATTGTTATCGTCATCCTTCACTTTTCTTCATTATTGTCATTAAATTACCCTCCAAACAGTTTTTTCTTTTTCAATTCAATTTCGAAGTCCATATCATTTAAATTATACCGATAACAAACCAAAATAATAATCTTAGCCTGACAAAAAATTTCAAACAAAATAAGAAAACAAAATAAACCAAACTTGAACATATATTCGGATTCTGGTTTCAATTAAATTAAGTTTCATTGATAGAAAAAATACAGCTATCTAGAAATTTGATTATCTGTTCAAATTCAAAAACCTACTTAAATTTTCAAAGGATAAGAAAATAAATATTAAATTTATTAGATGAGTTTAATTGAATAAATGAGATTCAATAAAAAATGGGACCAATCTTTGATTTCATTTTTTAAAATTTAAGGTCAAACTCAATCCGACTTAAAGATTAATTATATAATAAATATTATATATATATATACATATGCACACGTAAAGTTTATAAATTTTAAACTTTGAAACTAAACATGTGTTTGATGAATGTAATTTTTTTAAACTCATGTTGTTTACTCATTAATCGTGGTGCTCATTGCATTTTTATTTTTAATTTTTTCTTAAAAAAATAATAGTATTTGAACAACTCTAAACAGACTTTAACTTTCTCTTTATATGTAAAAACAAAATCAGACTAAAACTCAGCTCACCTAATGTTTATTAATACTTTGCTTAGGTTCGATTCAAATTCAATTTAACTAGACCCATGAACAAATCGATGAAAACCATGGCACATATTTTTGGTCCATTGAATATGTTAAAATAAAATAATATTAAAAGAAAACTTATATAAATTCAAAGATATGAACCTGGTCAATTATCGGTTGAAATCCACCAACATTTGGAAGGATTGTAGCATTGGGCAAAATTCCACCTTCACCTCCTACTCCCACGAGTATGTCATCACGATCCATCATGAATAGAATATCATATACATGATTGATTGCATGCCCTGCTTCACTCCATCCATTTGCATTTATAGTAATTGCCTGCTATCATCCATGGTAATCATATATTTTATCATGATAATCTCAATTTTTATTTGGTTTTCTTTTGCAGTTGTTTGATTAAAATTGGCAAGTTGACACATTTTTTTTTTGCAATTATGATCATCATTTTCTTGTACGTAAAATTTTTAATTCATAATTTATCATTTACGTGTGAGCATCGATTTAAAATATGGAATTCAAAATATTTTTATCATCCTACATCTTTATTATCTTTTGATTTTTGCGAAATATGTAATATATTTTGAATCTTCATGCACATCGATAATGGATTCTTAGAGCTAGATAAACATGCAATCACTTTCAGACTTCAATTTTTTTAATCTTTATAGATAAACAATGAGCAACTATGTATATGCTCAATTGCTTTAAGATTATTGATGTTGATATTCAAAGAGATAGGGAACTATTTTTTTTATACATAAAACAAGCCGAAAATATTAAAAATCGAAGATAAAGAGAAAAAAAATAATGCATACTAAAATTTAAACCTTAAATCTATTGAAAATTATCTCTCAAAAAACTGTATGAATTAAATATCAGATTTGAGATCATTGCTGTGAATAAACAATAAGTATAAATAAATATATAGTATTGTTGATTGTATATATTTAAAGAAAGAGAGAAACCTGTAAATCGAATAGTGTGGTGTCTTGCTTCAAGAGATAAAGGAGAGCAAAAACATCGTCGGTATCAACATCTGTGTCGACCAGAATCCGATGAGGCTGCAGCACTCGATCATCAGTGTCCACAAAGATAACCAAAGCTGCCAAACCTCCAATCATGGCTATAATCCATATCACTCTCCTCATCACTCTAACATATCACCTCAACAAAATCAAACAAAACGATTCCATGCAAACTTTGAGAAAAGAAAATCGATCATCAACAAGATATCAATTATTGCTCACATATTTCCACTCATGCTCAAACATGAACTAGATACAATAATAAAAATAAACATAATATTATATAAATATATATATATATATATTATAATACTTGGGTAGATTTGTTATCTTTGAAACTTATCAAAAGAAGAGGAAGAAGAAAAGAAGGAAGATAATCCTTGCCTTTGAGAGAGCAATTTTCTAACTTCATTATTCCATACAAAGGCATTCATTGTTTACACTATAGCTTGAATATAACCTTATAATTGCATATGTATGTATGTATGTATGTATTTATATGTATAGTTGGTTGGTGGAAAGCCATAAAAAGAAAATAGGAACGAAAACTGATAACCGATAACAGATATTGTTTCGAAGTTTGCATGTACTTTCCTGTTGTTTTCTGTTGAGAATTGAATGCTGCATTATTTGCATATCAAGCTACTTCCATACGGCAACTAAATTTCCTCTATTGTTGCTATAATTTTTACATCCAATAAAGAATTTTCAAATTAATTTTGATCGTATGATAGAATATTATTACCTAATTTTCTTAATGCAAAAACTTTCTTGCTATTATTACCTACAATATAGCTTAATTATTGTAATACATCTCTACTTAAAAAAGAAAAAAAAACTTTAAATCAACATGATTTTAACACTATCATTCGTGATCTGAAATTTAAGATTAGTTTCAATACATGAATCTTTATTCAAAAAGTGAAATTTCATTTTTTATATATTTGATTTGTATATTCGATTGTATTGTATAAATATATTTACATATTGAGTAATAGAAGAATTATGACTTCCTCTTCGAATCCTATCTCTTCTCTTTGGTTTTTTTTTTTTTTCCTTTTTTCTTTTTCTCTTCTTAAACTTAATTAAGGTTAGCAGAATATGGAAGCGAAAATAATAAGTTTGAGATTGAAATATATGTTTTCAGATCGGAAAATTTTTTACTTAGAACTAAACATTAGGAAAGCTAAAAATATGGAGACTAAACGGAATAAAAAGATTGATGCATTGGTGGAAGAGAATAGAAAAAATGTAAGAAGAATCAAGAGATTAATGGAGTACAAACATTCTGCCTCAAACTTGTTGAAATTGACAGGAAGAATTTTATTTTAGACTTATTGGACTTTTGGGATTAAATATGTAACTCTAATTTGAATAACCTGAAAATTATTTATGTGATTTAATGATTTATATTTAGATCATGTGATTAGGCCTAAAAGGTACTGTTTGGGCTTATAATGAGTGGACTCAATTAGGATAAATAAACAATATAGGCTAGTTTTACTATTATTAAATTGTGAGAAGACTTCATTTTCCGAATGTAAAATTGCAAGGGAAGAAGACTTTATTCTCTAAGTTCTTTTGTGCGTGTACTATTAAAGTAAAAAATATGAAGACAATATTTCTTTTATTTGATTATGGAGATAAATTTTTTTTATTTAATTTATTGTGGTTCTAATTGAAGACAGAAAAATTAACAAGTTATTGGATGAAAGTGAAGCACATATAAAAATGCTAGAATTGAAGGTGAAGGAAGCTTTGCTCAAGCCAAAGAAACCTTTGAGGCTGAGTTTTTGGTCTACATGAGAGCCAAACAAGGGAAATGGAAATGAACGGACAATTGGGTAGTCTTGAAAATGAAAGGTTGAGTTTGGTTTGTAAAGACACAGATTTGAGAAGGATGATTTTGAGTTGCAGGTTAGCGAGAGTAGTTTGATGAAAATGAAGCTGAAGGAAATGGAGGAAAAAGAAAAGAGAAATTTGTGGAAGAGGTTCGGAAATTGACATTGAAATGCGATAGATTGGTTGGGGAGGAAGAAGAAGAGCTGCAGATGGTGAAGAGTATAATGGCGAAGGAGAATGATTTACAGGAAAGAAACAAGAAGAATATGGAGATGGAAGTTGAGAGCTTGAGAACAGTGAGTGCAAATGTTGTGAGAGAGAAGAAAGAGCTTGAGAGATGGATACATGAGCAAAGTGTGAAGATTGATAAGATTGGAAAAGAACATGGTAAATGAAAGAATCTATACTGAATTTGAGGATGGAAGCGGAGGATTTGCCTTTGAAGGGAACAAAATTGGGATGTTATGGATTATTTTCTATGTTCAAAAGAGAGAATACTTAATTGTTAATTGTGCTCAAATTTTGAACATGATGTTTAGGAGACAGGAAGGGCTCATTAGGTTTAAAGAAAACAAGAAAAAAAATGCAAAACTTATGATTTGCAGAGCAGATTGTAGCTGTTAAATGATGCATAAATACAGTACTCAGAACAAGTCATGTAATGTATATTATAGTCTATATAGCCAAAACAGTCTCGAAACATTCCGAGCTTAAGCAGGTAGGCAATGACAAAACTTAAAATGGAGCTGGCTATTGGCAAATGGTAGGTAAATTTTTATTGGTAACGTTGATTATTGATATCACGCAGAAACTGGGTGGAATTCTGATTTTATCCAACACCCTTTTTGCAGCAATCTCAAAAGATGCCATCTATAGCTTGATAAGAAGAGAAAATGCAGTTCTCCTATAATTTAATGAACCAAATTACTCATGAATTATTCAAATTCAATTTAATAATTAATCAAATTTGATTTATTTATTTTCGAGCTAAGTTCATGTTACATAAATAACAAATTGAGCCGGTTGAATTCAAGTATTTTAATTATTGACTGAAGAGCTTGAGTATTTTGTTGAGTTGAATTCAAGTTTTTAAAATTAAACTTGATCCAATTTGAATTGAGTTTCAAATTTTAAATTTTTGAATCAAATCAAATTTAATCTTAGTACTAAATCTTTTTAATTTGTCTCGATTATACAGCCAAAATAGTAATACTAACACAATGTCATCTGGTTCTTGTTTGTGGCACTGTAGGGGCACTCAGACCATCATAAAGGCATAATTCTGTAATAATTTGACTGGACAGCACCATCCAGCAGTCAGTCTTTTCATTTTCCAGATTCAAAACCACATTAAAGTAAATGTCTCTATGTAAACAGTGAAAAATGCAGGAAATTTGGGAATGGGATGGGAGATCATTGTCTTGAAGATTTGACAGTTTTATATTCTGATGCATGGTATCATCCAGGTTGGAAAAAGGTATTGACTTTAGAAAAGCAAAGAGGTGAAAAAACCATTTGAATGTTGGAAAAGTTTTAATAATGTTTCAAGTTAAGAAAGAATAAGACTGTTTACTCTTAAATCATCAACAATCAAGTTGGAAATTCATCATGCAGATTGCAGAATATGTTAAACCAAATTCAATATTTTTTTCAAGCAGTGTAATTTATGCAAGCAAGTCTTGGATTTTTAGTTGGTGAACAGAAGTCAATTAGACAAGGCCTGATGTCTTTATCAAAAGCTTAGCTGTTGTTTAACATTATGCTAATATTCTTCTAGCACTATGAAAGCAAATCCTAACAGCTTACAAAAAGGATGGTGTGTGCTTCTCAAGGTGGTCCCCTTGAATGCATCCAAACTGCAACCACCATTATATAAGTTTCCTACTTTCAAAACAAGCCAATTTCTGTATCTTCTGAAGCCCCAAATACTCTTCCATTACAAGCATTTCAAGAAATGACAAGAATGCATCAAATCATTCTCAATCCATGGCAGAAAATAGACCACTAGAATTTGCTCCCAATCATTTATCAAAGTGTCCAGATACCCTTTTGTCCTGGCTGGATTCAATGGATGAAATGGCCGCACGTTTTTGATTCCTCATCAGTTGTCTCAAAAATTATCTTCTGAGGAATGAATTTTGGCAGATAATGGTTTTTTAGGTGTTCATGCTAATCAATCATCAATCATTCAGCAAAAGCTTAAACTAGCCTTTGTTAGGATTAATCATATAGATAAGCCAAAAATACGTGAAGTCATTGTTTGTGCAACCATGAGTAGAATATACAAAATCCATCAACTATAAGCTTGTAGATCATCAACCACAGTCTGACCCTTCACTTCACCTCAGCAAGCACGCATAAATTCACTTGTCATGGAATCTGCAGTGCCTCCTTGTTTCAACCTGAAAGTCAAGTTTGGGAGTTTATTCTTGTCCATCCACGAGGAAGAATCTTGCTATCAGAAGGTTCCTGAAACCAGAAACCAGAGTTCACGAATCTCTACCTGCATAAGTTTGCTTGTATATGACAAAATATACACGAGGCATCGTAAGCTAGAAATCTCTAATTCAAACTTTCTGAGTCTTATAGAACATAGTTGTATTTACACTTGCCAAGTAGAGTGTCAAACAAAAATATAGCAAACAGCATAACAAAATTTAAAAGGGTGGGGAATAAAAATAAAAGACAACCGAGGAGATCGATTTAAGCAAACATCTTTATATATACTAACACATATGTATAAACATATAGGGTCACAACACCATAGAAACTTACTAATCCATGTTCTAAAATTAGCTTATATAACATTAGCAAGGCACCGACCCCACGACCAGGTACCATATGTTATCCATATATTCCTGTCTTCTTCTCCTTGGGGGAAAGAAGCCAGAATCTGTAACTCTTACATTTAGTGGTCTGCTAAACATAATCAAAACGCTCTAACCCCCTGCTAGAGCTTCATCAAACAGAGCCCAAGAGAGCCGACTAGCAATAACTAGCAATAACACCATGATTAATACCAGAGTAAGTAGTAATACTACACAATCAAAAACTGCAAACTTCTTGATTACCACAAATGGAATGTCAAGCTCCTGTAATTTAAGGCTGCCTGTAGGTAAGGTTAATTTCTATCAACAGTCAGAACTCACAAATTTACTTATCTCACCCATAACAGTATGGAAGTGATTGTTATTTGGCAACAAGTAGAAACCAATTGTTGCCTGTTCCATGTATAAAAGTTTAACCTTTTGGCCAGCCTTTTTGAGCCCTTCAACATAAGCCAATTGCCAATCCTGAATAAGGTCCAAACCAGCAACCACAACTAGACTCTTTGGAAATTTGATTCCTTCAAGACTTCTACCATTAGGACCGAATGGATTACATGCAGGATGGTCTCTGTCTTCTCCTTCGGGTAAAAAAGCTCTCCAGTACCAGTCGCGGTCTTGTAAAGTAACAAAATACTTCCCATCTAAACGCTTTTCAGATTCAGTTCTTTCTTGTCCACCAAACATTGGATTGAGCAATATATTTCCCAATACATTGATTCCTGATTCTACAGCTCGTACTGCAACATGGTGTGCAATGTTACCACCAGAGCTATCCCCAGCCAGATATATATGAACCTTTGAATCTTTTTTACTTTGAAGCCATGTTCTAGTGTTAACCCACTTAAGAGCAGTCCACCCATCATCATAAGCACATGGATATCTATTTTCAGGTGCACGACGATAATTGACAGAGACCACAACAGCCTTACAGATATCCACCAATCGGCGACATAGAGTGTCATATATAGCACTATTTGCTGAGGAATGTGCAAAGCTTCCACCATGAAAGAAAATTATAACAGGGACAACCTCATCCGTAACAGGCTTCTCAAGTTCAAGAATGTTGGGCTGAGGCTCTTCAGCAGTTGCTGGTTTATAAATCCGACTAAGGAGGCCCGTACCACGATCAATGACAACATCAAATGAAAAAACCCCAACAACTGGATTTGCATTAGCAGGGACTTTCCGATCAAGAAACTCTGCCAAGTGACGATTGAAAGTGCCATCAGGTCGACGAAGAAGATTGTAAGCCAACTTAAAATTGGAGATGAGGACCCATGTATTTAGGGGAACCACCATCTATTCATAGACAAAAGTAAAGAAAAAAAATCAAAAAAAGAGCTTCATCTTCCCAAGAAACAAAGTTCAGTAGATATACATACAGCAATTAAGACCTTACGAAATCAAATCTAAAACAGTCACCAAATACAATGAACAGAAAAACCCTAGAGACCCAGAAACTACTCAATTTGTCTAGATACACAAAAATTAGTAAGAAATATATGCTACGATGCTAATAAGGGATGCAAAATTGGCCATGTAACTCCATAATTTTCACAAAGTATTCAATCAAATGCTGTCCTCCAAAGCAAGGTGATCCAAATTCCAAACCAACAACTACATACAAGACTTCTCCGCTAACTTACATGATCTTCAAAATCCAATCAAACCCCAAGTAATACTACTTCAAAGACTGAAACTAAAACAGAAAATTCAAACTTTCTAGGAGAAACAAAAGAATAAGTCCCAAACCTAAATCACAAAACACACACACACACGCACACACAAAATCAGCAAACTTGTATATGATGTTGAAGCTCAATACCTCAAAAGCAACAAAATAAACAACTGTAAACAACCCAAAACCCCAATCAAAATTTTAAGAAAATCTTTAAGACTAATGATTTGATAAGACTACTTGCTCTAACCAAACATTAGCTAAAACCCAAGCTTTATTCAACCGGAAAAAAAAAACACTAAAATTTATCAAAATCATAAAAAAATAACCCATCTTTGACAACCCAATTCTAGAAAGAAATGAAACAAATTGACAAAAGAGAAAAGAAGGAAAACAGATTGTACCTTGCACTCATTGAGGTTGACTTCATTACTCCCATCCATTTCCCCAACTTTAAAGACTCAAAAGCAAAATCCAATAGCTTAAAACAGATCCTTTGGAAGAACAACCCGAAAACCCACAATTCATATCACAATCCAAATTTAAAACCAAAAAACAAAGATTTCAACTCTTTCTCATTCTTTTCCCACTCCAAGATCCGTCCTTTTCTCCTCCAATTCAACTCATTATCAAGTTCAAAGGAAAAGAATTTTTTTTCCCCAAATAATCACTGAAAAAGAAAACAGGGAAAGAGAAAGTAAACGATAAAACGATAAATCTCACTGCAATAAAACAGAGAGGCTTGTATTTGTATGTGTGTGTAGTGTGGAGTGGGCGAAGGATAGGATTGATATGCGCATGTTAGAAAACGTGTACGAATAAATGCTAAATTACAGCTAAGGTGAATGTGGACATGAGATACGACAAACTGAGCGGCCGAAAGATAACTGTTCTATGGGTCCCATGGATTTGGATTTACTTGTATTTTCTTAAAATAATAATAATTTATTTCACTCACAAAAGTTTTATAATGATATAAAATAAAAAATTTAATATGACATTGCTGCTTTTAAATTTTATTAATCAATTAATTTTAAATTGTTTGAATAAATCGATTGCCTCTGTATGTTTTATATGTGACAATCAATTGCTCTTTTAATGAATGTTTTAATATATGTATCAAAATTTAATTATCATTGACGGTCATTGATCGCTCGTACGGAAATCAACTGTTTTATGTTATTTCATTGAACAATTGATAATTTTATCAATGTATTTTGTAAAATAAATTTATATAATCGTTTGTTTTTAATACAAAAATTCATTATTCGGTGGGATTTTTGCTTGATGGAAGAAAAACAGCTTTTCAATGAATCAATCCAATTGGTTATCTATTTCAATTTTTCTATTTTTTAATCAATAAAAATATAACAATAAATTGATTAATTTTGATTAATTTTTTAATAACCAATTAATTTGTTGGCATTATAAAAAAACGACAGTTTATCCTTAACTATGTATATTGATAAATGATAGTATATTTTTATTTTCTTTGGAGAAAAAAACAAAAATGGGAACGGAGGGGACAGAAGCCACCGTGCGTGCGGCCGACTCCAGGTCACGTGAGAACAAACGGAGTCCGTAAGATCTCGTTTCTGGCGAGCTTTGAAATGACATTTACCCCTAGTTCAGTCATGACAACTACGGAAATGCCACCATTATGGAGAGAAGCTGGATGCCGTTTTGTTTTGTAGCTTTTGTCGTTTCCAAGAATCGGACTCCCTTTTATGAAAGAAGAATCGAACTCTTTCTCATAGCTGGTTTGTGAATTGTGATCATAGCTCATGGATGGGCGCCTTAGCCGCCAAGCCTATTTGTTATCATAAATACATATATATTTAATTTAATTCGATTTAAAATATTATTACAATTTATAATGAGTTTTGAATTTAATTTTTTATTTAATCGTATAAATAAATTACTGATATTTTTAAGTATTAAACTCAGTCGTCAATTTATTGCGAATTTGTTGTTAGATGTTCTTTAATTAACTTTTCATTAAGTTAATTTTTTTTATTTGGGATATCAACTGAATTTTGAAGAGAGCTTGAAATTCAAATTTCATTAGTTTTATTTTTCCTTTCCTTACCTCTAAAGCAAAAAATATAGAACCCAAGTTGCCTTTTTTTTGTACATATATGTAATGCAATTTTCGAAATGAAGAAAAAAGGAAAAAAAAGATTAAAATATCCAACTTAATTCATGTGGATTTGATTGAATTTGGGGTTTTATTATATCATCACGCGTGTTCCAAGTACTTTTTTATATTTATGAAGTTTTAGTACTTTCCTATCTTTTTTGTTTGTTGTCACTTGCTAACAGATAATTAGTAATCCATCCTTTTCAGCTGTAATATTACATGAAAATTATAAAAATAAAAAAAGACAATATATAATATTGTGCTCAAGCTCGGGTTACAAGTAACAGAACATCTTATCGAATTTAAGCTCAACTCCAAATTTATAATTTAAGTATCAAAATTTGATTAATTTTGATATATGAAAATTTAAATTGAAATATTTATTGAATTCAATCCCAGTAACTTATAAATTATTTAATTGCTCATACTCAAGAGATCAACAAAAACCACTCTACCAAGTTAGAGTGAGGCTTTAAACAAGAAGAATATTTTACCAAACCCTTTGGCATTTAGGAATCTATCTGTTATCCATCCCATAAGGGCTTTTTATTTTTCACTATGGTCCCATTCATGATTCACCCTAAGGAAATCGAATATGCCCCAAATGACCAATATTCCCTATGATAATTGGCCTCTCTTGGGTTTTGGCTTTTCTAATAAACTTGAGAATTTATGTATTTATATATTTTATGTTTGTTTGTTTTATGTAAAATACTTAAATTATTATGTAAAAATTCATGTTGATACATTAAATATTTATATTTTTAATTTTTATAAAATTTATATAAAATTTTTATTAAATTTTACATAAAATTTTTATTAAATTTTACTTCGTGTTTTATTTTATATTTTGCAGGTCGATTTTGTACCGTATCATTAAGATACATTGTATTTATTATTTAAGAGGTTTATTTTTTTATCTCATTGTGAGGATGAGGATAAGGGGGGGGAGGGGGCCCACTCAAAGATTGTACAATCCCATTCATCTCCACGTGTGAATAAATAGGAACCGTCCATCTCCATGATGCGGATGCAAAAAGGAAGATTTAATGAAAGATTTGTGTTGTTTTCCACCGTTCATTGATTTTTGTTTTTTACGACGAAAGGAATCGAAGGGCATGTTGTTTTCCAAAAGAGCAAAAAAAAAAGGTACCCTTGTCCTTTGCATGAACAAGTACGTTTGAGTACTTATGAATAGGTTACATCTTTCTACGACCAGCGTGGGGATGGGGTGGGCGGGCAGAGCACACTCATAAGCGAGACCATTTGACTGGTGGACCGTGCAGATAGAACATACAGCTTTGGAAGAATAAGGTACTCTTTTACAAAGATAATAAATGAGTTATTTTTAGTAGAAGATTTTATGATTTAATAAAATCGCTTAATTTAATCTTAGTATGAAATAATTTATTGATTATGGGTTAATTTGAACCGATGATAAAATTAATTTTAGTAAGATTAAAAAAATAAAATGATTATTAAAAATATATATTTTAAAATAAAATAATTAAAACAAATTGAAATTGGAAATGAAATGATAACTTTCTTTCTCTTTCATTTTCTATCTTTGGCTAAAAAAAGCCACCAATCACATCGCACTGGTGCTAACAAATGTCCCAAACTAATCCTATGATCTACTTTGATATGAGATTTGCAGAACTTATTAATTTAATATAGATGGTTGTGTAGATTTTAAGAATTAATAAATTTTAAAGAGTTTTTCTGTACAAAAAAAAAAAGGAGTTATTAAGGTTTTCTTGAATAAAATGGTTAAATTTCCTCTTTACTTCCAACTTACGGTATTTACTTATTGAGAATAGCAAGTAAAGAGAATAGTTAAGAGAATGATTAATTTAATCAATTTTGGTATTTTACTTTCGCTTTTAATTATATATTTGTTCAAATAAATATGTCCAACTGATGTTTTAATTTCCCTCCGAAAAACAAATTCAATAAAACGAAAATATTAGATATAAATAAGGTATTCTGAATTTAAGTTATCTTATTTATTTTATTATTTCACTCTTTTCATTTCAAGATTTAAATTCGACACTTTCAAAATAAAATCTTAAATTTAACCCATCCAAGTACTCCATTAAAAGAAGAATATATATTCATAATGTTGCTTGATCTTTCTTAAACTTGCACCTTTCTTCATGCTCAGCCTCAAGTCCTATAGTTGCATTTGCCAACCCAAATACCCAATTTGGTGCGGCCAAATTATGTCTCACAACTTTTCGAGTGACAAAGTTTGGTAAGCTCTCACTTTCTTTCTCTAACTCTCTTCTTCCCCATGTGTATCTCTTTCCATCGATCTCCCAACTTGTCTTTGTCTCATAATTCATTGATGTTTTTTCAAATCTACCTTTATTCTTTATTTACATTTACATTTACATATATACTTGAGAATTGGCATGCCGAACAATAATAGTTTATGCTTTATTCCTAATAATACTAAAACTAAAATATGGTCGTATCAATTTTACCTGCATCAAATGATTTTTATATCATAATCATAGTAATACAGGATAAATTTGAGTTAAAATTTTTATTTTGTTAATGTTTTTAAATATTTTTGTCAAACAATAAAAAAAATTTTGGCACGAAAGAAGAAGTATATAGGTTTTGAGAACCAAATTTTAGACTTTCAAAACATTTATACTCTACAAGTTACATGACTCTCTCTCTCTCTCTCTCTCTCTCTCTCTATATATATATATATATATATATTATAATCGAAGATTGGATTAAAATTGTTTAAGTTCGAATTCAAACCTTACATTATGTCACAATATTTTTAGTCATTCAATTGAGAAATTGTTGGTTAGAGAATTACTTTTTTAATCAATATTGAAATTCATTCTTTAATAATTTTTAGTAAAAATAAATCAAATGTTTAAGTTTCACATTTAAATCAAAGCTCTTAAATTCGAATTTTATTTTTATGGATAATTTTTTTGATATATTTACAATAGTAAAACTTTTCATAAACCAAAAAACAACTAGTTACTTTTTCTGTTTTATTCAAATATGACCAGGTTAAGCGGCTCTTTAATATTTGGTCGATGAATCTAATTTCATGTATGATGGTGGCAAGGCATGTGCATGCATTTATCTCCCTCATTTAAGGCAGTGTTCGGCATACCTTCTACCAAAAAAATTAAAATTTCTCTCATCTAAATGTTGTATTATAGTTATATTCTTCAATTTTATTTGGTAAAATACTCAAATGGTTCTGACACTTTGCCCCCTTTTCTTTACCCTTTGCTCCAGCTTTTAGGTGCAAATTAAGAAATAAATAAGAAAGTCTAAAATATGAAAGATGAGAGCATGAAAAGCTGTTCTCCTTGTGAAATTTCTTTGAGCTTCCATTGACATTTGACATTGTTTTTTTTTTTTCGTTTTTAATCTTAATGGCATAGTCCTCTTATTACAGTGTGGGAGTGGTTTGAGTAATGCTTTGAGTTGAGAGTGCATCATATTGTGCTACTCACATGGTCTCTTTTGATCTTGTATGGATTTCCCAATCCCATTTATTGTCAACAAAACAATTGTTAAATATAGTTCAAAATCATAATGTACAAAGCATTGGGGTACATTCATATAGAAAAAGAAACTGGTCTAAGTTAATCTAATTTCGAAAAACTGATTCAACGGCTAAGATTCATTTACTTTTGATGATACAAGTTTTTGCACGTCTTAAATTTTTTGTGTTAAATTCTCAATACACGGAAGAGTATATGTTGCCTTTGCTGTAAAAATTGAACAATTTATTTTCTCAAATTCTTGTATGGAAAAAAAAAAGGAAACAAAAGGATCAGCATGAAAGATTATTATATGAATTGTCATGACTATTTAGATGAATGATATGGAATATTGCCCCATTGTCCTTGCAATTATCCCAAAAGAAAATGCCTTGGTGGAACACTTTGCATCAAATAATCATAACAAAAAAAATGTGTATATTATTGCAAAAATGACTCATGAAGCAAAAACAAACAGGTAGCATCTCTCTCTGCTGTCACTGTCTATGAACTTCACTGTCAAAAGGGCAGCTTTGGGGTCTTTTTACTATTATTATAGTATATTATAGAGAAGCCCACCGTCCATAATGGTTTTGGAAACATATTGGTGTTGGGTCAACAGCTAGGAACACTTTTCGGATTCTTGTGGATCAGCCTCTTTCCATAAGGATGGATATTAGAGATTGGGAGATTTTTTTTTTTTTTTGGCCATCAAAAGAAACTTCATTTCATTGAAAAGTCAGTCAGTACATCAAATGATACATCATAACCAAGCACCAAACATTAATATTGAGACATCTAAAATTCACATATCTCAGAATATTTGGCATACAATCATTAGTTAGTCTGGAGGAGAGGGAAGACCATCTTTATTCAGAATATGAACCAAGGAAATTGGGGGTTGAATAACCCAATTTGACAAGCACAATCTCCTTTTAAATTGTTTTGCAACCCAGTCAGCTGCTCTATTTGCAGACCTTCCAACCCATTCAAACCTGCAATCCATGAAATCTCTTCTCACCAGATTAATATCTCTTATCAATGGAGCAATCCTCCATTGTCGACCATAATTCCTTTGCCTTAATTCCTCACACAGAAGCTTTGAGTCAGACTCAACTATTACGTTCCTCAACTGCACCTCTTTTGCTAAGAACAAACCATCCCTAACTGCTATAGCTTCTGCTTCAAGACAAGACTCCACCCCAACTGTCTTACCTTTTCCACCAATCAACTCACCATTACTATCTCTGATGATCACCCCAATTCCAGCCTCCTTATTCTTCTCACTAAACGCCCCATCACAATTTATTTTATACCAATCACATGGAGGTTTCTGCCAAATCATTTCCACCTTTTCCTTTTCCTTCTGATTCTGGGATTTATTCAGCAAGCTCATGCTTTCAGCTACAGCTTTATTGATTTTCCTAATCACCTCCAATGGTCTAGGTTTTATTCTTTGATACACTACAGTACATCTTTCCTTCCAAATAGCCCATACATCATGAGCTATGACTATTGATAACTCTGCCTTATTCTCAACAGTTAGTACTTTATCATCTATCACCCCTTTTATCCAACTATCCATTGTTCTAATCAGTCCCCTGTCAACTTTGTACCCAATATTTTAACCAAACCAAACCAGCATAGTCCAATCACATAATAGCAAAGAATGTTCAATAGTTTCAAGTTCCTTTCCACAAACCTGGCAAATAGGGTTGCTAATAACCTTCCTCTTCCATAAGCTCCAAGCATTAGCTGTTGCATCCTTGCAAGTTTTCCACATAAAACATTGTATCTTAGTAGGAACATGAATTTTCCAAATTATCTTCCACACTTCTTTGTCTATAACATATGAAGAAGATGGTCTACAATTCCCACTAGAGTTTCCTTTATCATGTAACATATGATATCCCGCCTTCACTGTATATTCACCATTAGGATTACTTGGCCAAATTATTCTATCTTTACCTGCACTCCAACAAATTTGAAGCCTTTTAATTGCTGCCTCTTCACTAGAAGAAATTACGCTGCTGATGGCATCTAGCTTCTAGCATCGCCCATCCCTATCAATAATCTCACTAACCTTTCTTGGTAAATTCCATCTTAACATTTCCTCTTCTGTTGGAACAAAAGATAGACCACCTGGAAACCAGTTATCCTTCCAAATGTTAACCTCTTCACCTCCTAACACCTGCCATCTAACATTCTCCTTCAGCACATCTCTGCCTTCAAGTAAGCTAGACCATCCCCAAGAAGCTCTGGCCCCTTTCTTTGCATCCCAAAAAGAGCACTGAGGGAAGTAAATACCCTTTAAGATTCTTGCCCACAAAGCATCAGGGTACATTAGAATTCTCCAGCACTGCTTTGCAAGTAGAGCTCTATTCATAACCCTTAAATCCCTGAATCCCATTCCACCCTCTTCTTTTCTCCTAGTCATATTATCCCAACTCACCCAATGGATTCTTTTTTCATCATTCTGCTGCCCCCACCAAAAATTAGCCACAGCAGAATTTACCTCATCACAGATTTTCACTGGAATCTTGAAACATTGCATAGTATATACTGGAATAGCACAAGCTACTGCCTTGATTAAAACCTCCCTTCCACCTTGAGATAGCAACCCTTGCTTCCACGCTTTCAATCTATCAATTACTCTATCTCTAATAAACTTCATAGACTCAATTTTAGTCCTACCCCAACATGATGGAATGCCAAGATAAGAACCTGGATTCTGAATAACTTCCATACCAAATCTTCCTGCCAACTCCTGCCTTAGCTGATCTGGAACATTAGAGCTAAAAACCATGCTGGATTTCTCGAAGTTTATTAGTTGCCCAGAAGCTTCACAGTATTCCTTTAAAATTCTGCTCAACTCCAAACAATTTTGTTTTGTCGCTGCTAAGAAAATTAGAGAGTCATCTGCAAAAAAAATGTGAGATAAAATTGGACAATCCTTACTTAGTTTGACACCTACTAACTTTTTAGACTCAATGGCTTTATTAATAGCCCTAGACAACACATCAATGACTAGCAAAAAAAGGTAAGGAGATAGAGGATCTCCTTGCCTAAGACCTCTAGATGGAAATATTGTACTAGAGAATTTCCCATTGACAATAACCTTGTAGGAGACAGAAGAAACACACTCCATAATCCATTCAATCCATTTCATGCTAAAACCCATTTTAATCATAATAGCTTTCAGAAAGTCCCATTCAACCCTATCATAGGCCTTATTCATATCAACCTTCATGGCCATGTCATACTTCTTCCCTTTCTTCTTTATCCTCAAATAATGGAAGACTTCATTAGCCACTACTATATTGTCCTGAATCTGCCTATTTTGTAAAAATGCACTTTGATTCTGAGTGATCAGGTCTCCCATGATAGGTTTTAATCTGTTCACCAAAACCTTAGCAATTATCTTATAGGAAAAGTTACAACAACTAATAGGTCTATATTGCCCTATTAATTCTGGATTTTTCACCTTTGGGACCAACACCACACTAGTTCTGTTTAATTCTCTAAGCATATGCCCTCCATGGAAGAAGCTTCTGACTGCTTTCACAATTAAAATGTAATAAAACATCAACCTCTACTCGTATAGAGAAATAATCTAGCCAAGTCAAGTTGATATAATAGCTCTTAAGTTTAAGTTTGAGTCTGACTTGAAAATTTGGATTCATAATTTGATTCGGATTTTATTGAGTTTTATTTTTATAATTTGAATTTGACTTGAGATACAAATTAAATTACTCAAACTACATCAATTAAGTTTGTTTATTGAGTAAAAAATAAATTCAATTCTCATACATGACTTCAAAATCAATTATTTGTATTTGATCTCAATTTTAAATCGGATATCTTTTATAAATATTTTATAAAAACATTAGGGTTAAAATTATAAATTAATAATTAAGATAATGAAATTATATATTTAAAAAAATTAATCAAACTTGCGATTTACGAATCAAAAATAAAAACATGTTATTCATTCGATAATTCAAACCAATCAAACTCGACTCAATACTAACAAATCATTGAATTTTATCAAATTCAACCCGATTAATTTACGAACACAAATATCTCATTTACCATCTGTTCCAATCATCAATTCTTTTGATCTGTTTTTGCCTTTGAATGGACCAAATTTCACCACATCATTCTTCCAACTTTCACATTTGATATCTTTTGGGCTCACTTTGCAATATTGGCAACTCTCTGTTGCTTTCTTTATTACACTTCCCTTGCTTTGTCACCCAAGAGCCAAATACTTACATGCTTCTTGACAAACTAAAGAACATTTTTAGGCTTGCTTTTGTACTTGATCATACATTAATCCAACGTCTCCACTTCTCTTTTCCAATGTACTTGATAATGTATTAATTAATATATATAAAAACTCACCAAATATTGTCTCTTTTCATAAATCACCACATTCTCTGAAAAATTAAAATTCAAAAATTCCCATTTTAGGGTTGGAAATCACATGCGAAAAGGAAGAAAACACAAAGTAATCCTTGGAAATGGGATGTTGACAAAAATGGCTAAGGCCTAAGGGCTAAGGGGAATCTCTTTGCCTTTTTAGGCTTGGAATCACTGCATGGTTGCTGGCAAGCAGAATGCGGAAAACTTGGGAAGTTGGGCATTTATAAATCAAGAATTTCCTTTGGCTACCAATTGGAGTATTGTCGGTGAACATTGTCTAACATTCAAGCTCCTCTTTCATGGTGGAAATTCTCATGTCAGGATTCAACTTTCCTTCTTCTATTAGAAAAAAGAGAATTCTGTGTAGGTATCTCTATCCTATCTTTCATTACAAATACAACCATCTTAACATGAAGTTTATACATAAGAAGATTTTAAGTATTGATTTAAATGGTCATATGCTCACTTTTAAATTTTAATTTCTGCGAGTTTTGTAAATACGAGTTCCGAATCTTGACACTTGTATTTTTTTAAATCAAAAGTTTCTTTGTACAAAAAAAAAATTATAGACAGAAAGAAATAGAATAAAAATTTTACATAGTGTTATTCGTTAAGATTTAGAATTTTTTTCCCACATCAAACTTTTTTATTTATACTTGAGAAAAAGAGCTACTAGCTAATAGTGGTACAATAATACCAAAGTATAAGTTGATGTAATACTATAATTTTTAAGTATGAAACTTAAAAAAATATAAATAAGAACACAGTTTTTTTAAAACTAACCCACATTCCTCACATGTCAAATATACAAATGATTGATTGTAATTAGTCCATACCATATGATAAATTTTTTTTATTACATCACCAATAATATTTCAACAAGGTTAGAGGTTGCCATGTACCTTACTAGGGTATATTTAAAAAAATATAAAATAACAAAAAAATATATTTAGATACAATATAATGGCAAGATATATATTTTTTTGAGCAAGATGACGAGATATTAAAATGATATAAAAAAGATACAAAAATGATACCCTACATGAATTTAGCAAAAATAAAAAATTTATTTTGTATTTAATGTGTTGATACAAGTGATCAAATGATGATTCTAAAGAAGGGAAAATGGAAAGGCCTAGCTTAGTTACTAGGACACTGAAGTGACCCATCTCTTCATCTATGTTTTGGGCTTTTTTAAGGCCTAAAGCAATTAAGATTTATATATAATTTAAAACCCAGACAATGAGATTTGGGCCATGGGCTTCTTCAGCCAGGCGGCGCCGTTTTAGACTAACAAAGACAACTACCCGACAAAGAACAGCGAAAACTCCAAAGAATAAGTGAAAAGGACATATTTTCCCGCGAAAACCAAAAATTCTCGTGCCACGTCGGCAATCCTCGTGAGCCTTCAATCAACCAATCAAATTCCGCCGATCTCTGCCATATAACTCACCGCTGCGCATTCTTCTCCAGTAGTCCATCAAATTTGAACCGCTGCTTTTCCCATTCTCAATTCCATCTTTATAGCGAAATTTAGGGTTACGGATTTTGAAAGATGAGTTCTACGGGAGGATCAACTAAAGGAGGGAGAGGGAAGCCGAAGGCATCGAAGTCGGTGTCGAGGTCGCAGAAGGCTGGGCTTCAGTTTCCGGTGGGGAGGATCGCGAGGTTCTTGAAAGCGGGGAAGTATGCCGAGCGTGTCGGTGCTGGAGCTCCCGTCTATCTCTCCGCCGTGCTTGAGTACCTCGCTGCCGAGGTGAGTTTCATGGGGTTTCTGTTTTTGATTTGGAGTTTTGATTTTTTTTTCAATAAAAATCGAGTCTTTTTGTATGTATCTTATGCTATTGATTCAAAATCTCATTTTTGTTTAATTTCTAATCTTCTTTGTCTAATCCTACTCTCAGGTTCTAGAGCTTGCTGGAAACGCGGCGAGAGACAACAAAAAGAATCGAATAGCTCCAAGACACATCCAACTGGCAGTGAGGAACGATGAAGAGTTAAGTAAGCTTTTGGGTTCAGTTACCATTGCAAATGGAGGTGTTTTGCCCAACATTCACCAGACTCTTCTCCCGAAGAAAGTGGGAAATGGCAAGGGAGACATTGGATCAGCTTCTCAGGAGTTTTAGGCTTTTTCCTAGTCTTTGCTTTCTTGGGGTTTTTCTCTGAAACAGTTGTATGATATAGGAATTAGGATATTTAGTTTTTTTTTTTTTTTTGGCTACGAACTCATGTTATCTTTTGAGCACAGAAGTTATATATCAAGCTAATTATATTAAATTTACCAGGTTCTTTCTTTCTTCTCTGGCATTGGCTTGGAAAATTTAATCTGCTTTGGTTTGCCCACAAGTTTTTGTGGTACAAGAATTGATTAACGTATTGAAATTTGGAAACCAAGATTCATTTTGCCAATTTCCTTCATGCTTTAAGCAAGAAAGGTTCAGCATTTGGTTTTGCTGACTCCAGTGAGAAATTTTCATGTATTGCTCATTGGATCTTTCTCAGATGTAAAGCAGAACTAGCTGAGATTTCAAGTTGAATTATAGGTTCTAGATACCGACCGTTTTGTACATGTAAGGGTAGCAGGTTGACTGATGACCTCTTGAGTTTGGGGAGCGCGGACTCAACAAACCATTTAGATTTCCTTCCCAACTACAGAGTTCTCTATTGTCTCAATACATTGGCCAATTGATCTCCCCAATGCCATTGCCTCTACCAGTCTTGATCGAGTTTCATTATGACGGTGCAAGATTGAAACAGTATTCAGTGCAGCCCATCTGACTTGATCATCTACTTCACTTTCTGTGTAACCCACCCATCTGAGTACTTTATACAGCTGCTTCCATTAATGGGAATTGTCAGTACTCAGCAGTCAGTAATCTGAAACTAACTCATGGCAACATCATTTGAGCAGTAGAATGTACCTTGTCAACATCAGAATGAAGTCCCTCTATGCATCCAAATTGCAGATGCTCAGCAACCAAGCCTCCTAAGACGACGCATGAAAAGTTGTTCAGAATCTGCACCACGTATTGTCAGGCAGAAATAAAAGTAAGTGATGCCCTTCATATGATTAATATAGTGTGCTTGGGTTTATAGGATGCACTCTGTTTGACTATACCTATGAGGCTATGACTTGGGAATGTGAACAATATGAAAAAAACCTTGACTTCTAAGGTTACATGCCTGATGTTTCTCACATTTCTTCCTTAACCTTCAATGATCTATTGGAAATCAAAGAACTGTAAATAAACCAAATTCTATGCACTTTAGACCATAAGAGTTAGATTCAGAGACTACATTGTCCTTAGTCATCACCTATATATGATAGAATTAAAAAGAAAATGCAGAACAACAAAACAGATGAACAGAACTTATTCCTTTTAGGCTGTCAAATTACAGTGAATTGTTATTGTTAGTACCAGGTGAAGTTGCCCCATTTCTGCTATTCTACCAGTCATATCTATTATCTGGTTTCTATTGTGGTTTGGCCTCTGAACAATTACAGTGGCAATACTGGACAGCTATCCAATGCTTATAAGGAACTAGAGCAAAAGAGAGTTTCTCACCTTGTTTGAAGTTCTGCGAACACTGGACTGTAAGGTTGCAGAGATACATAATTCAAAGTAAATAATGGCATTAAAAGTTGTCTTAGCATAACCATCGTAACATGTAATTGAACACCACAGTAGGCATCAAAGCAAATATGGCAATGCAAACTAATGAAATCTTATTCATTCTTACTTGAAGAGAATCGAAACCTGCTAAGTCCACACTTCCAGAAGCAAACCTATCATTCTGAAACTCCGCCATGCTTGGTATTTTATAAGCTTTTGGAAGAACCCCCAGCAAATAACCAATTAGAAAATGACCAGCTTCATGCTGCACATATATACATCATTTCAATTCATCAGCCATCAATCTGTTTCAAATGATAAGTCCGATCATACTTACTTCACTTCTTCAATGTTACAATTTCTTCTGAATGGTTACTCTTACATGTAAACAGAGAAAGCGGTAATCTTCATAGGAATAGGAAGACTCGTTGCTTTGATTACTCAAATCTGCTGCAAACCCCTCACTTGAAACCTATTGAAAAGGACAATTTTCTTTCTGTTTCTTCTTTAATTACTTTTATTTCCCAAAGAGAAAAAGCAAAAAATTTACCTGTTCTTGGGAAGAACGGTGAATGCAGCTTTTAATTGAATCCGTTACCAGATCAACCGTCGGTTTAAGATGAGATAAATCCACACCGTTGATTACCAACTCAAGTTTCTTAGGTACCTAATTGATAAGAATAAAAGTATTAAGATAAAGAAATATTTGTAATTTTCCCGTCAAATCATGAACAATTTGAAATTAAAGGAAGAATTACTTATTTATTTGACCTGTTTGGCAGTGCCAAAGGCGCGGAGGCCATCGGGCTGGCGTTGAAGGTGTCTGAGGAGAGAGAGCGCGGCTTTGAAGTTGCGTCTCGAGACCTCTCTGTCGATCCTTTGTAGAGCTCTGCGACGTCGTTTTGTAAAATCGCTTGTGATCGGAGAATGGATTCCGCTGGCCGGAGTGTCGAGATGGAGTTGAGCCGTGAAGTTCATTTTTGGATTGTCCCGTCTCCGGTGGATACGGCGACGAAAGAGGGCGGTTAAGATTCGGTCGTTTGTCGTTTAGGCGGATGAACAAAGCAAAATTACCAAAAAGTACATTATCCTTTCCGTGTCGGTCTGTTGTGGTTCATGAACAAGAAAAACGGTGCGTTTTGATTCAGTGGTCTTTTTTTAAAATTATTTTTGTTATTTTTATTTTTAAATAATTATCTTGCCTTTTAGAAATAATTTTACTTAATATAATACAAAAACAGCTTTTCCTTTGATTGTTCTGAGAATATTTTCATTTGTTATGGAATTATCATAACTGTGTGGCTGAGAAAATCCGAAAATGTGCAATTTGAAATGAAAGAGACATGATGCCATGATATGTTGGAAAACCATTTAATTTTTGATGAGTTCCTTTTCTTTGAAGTTATGGGCACTTTGGTTTATTACTGGAACATAAGCTCATGTCCAAGGCTGAGGTTATCCACTTTCAGGATTGTGAATTCATCAGAAATTGAAGTGTCAAGAAGACAAATATTAGAACAAGTGGACAAGGAGCTGAACAAGGGAGATGAGAGGGCTGCACTTTCTCTTGTCAAGGACTTGCAAGGAAAGCCTGGTGGCTTCCGATGTTTTGGCGCTGCCCGGCAGGTTTGAGTCTTGTAAACTATGATGCATGGTTTTCGATTACTTTGTGTTCATTAATTTAATGTTCTGAAGTTGGAAGAGATAAATCAGAAACCATGGAATTAGTACACAAGTGTCACATAAAAATGCTGCAGTCTGTTTTGCTGTGATTGACATGAAAAATTGGTACTGGTTTCCTTTCGGATACATAAGATTGTTGCAAAGAAAGGGCGTTTCTGCTTTAAAAGTTTAGCTGAAATAGGCTTCTGTGTAGTGTCACATGGCAGTAACATGGGATTTTTCTCTGGAGTTTGTTTACCACTGCTTTGGGCTAGATACTAGGCCTAAATTTTGTATCTGGTATGATTTACATAGTCTAAGGTTTTTGGTTGCAGTTGATTTGAGGAGCAAATTTGCTTTCAGGTTCCCCAAAGACTCTATAGCTTGGATGAATTGAGATTGAATGGCATAGAAACTAAATCTCTTCTATCACCAGTGGATGCAACTCTGGGTTCAATAGAAAGAAACCTGCAGCTTGCTGCTATCTTGGGAGGGGTTGCAGCATGGAATGCGTTTAGTTTTAGCCTGCAGCAAATCCTGTTTATTTCTTTGGGATTCTTGTTTATGTGGACACTGGACTTGGTAACTTCCTCATGCTGATCTAGCTCATTTCATTCAGGAACTATACTTCAGAAGTTTATTCTTATGAGTGTTTTTCATTGGCTGAAAGTGATTCTTGTAGTTCAGAATTTATTGCTTTAAGCATGGATTAATTGGCTGATGCGCAAATATTAATGGGGCAAAAGCCATTTTTTCTATAACATGCTATTTTTTTGTATAGGTTTCATTCAATGGAGGAGTTGGTAGCTTGGTCCTTGACACAATTGGTCACACTTTCAGTCAAAAATACCACAACAGGGTTATTCAAGTAAGATTCCTCTCCTTTATTTTCTATTTTTCTCTAATTTTGGTCATTTTGTATTCAGGATCACCATGTGCAAATGATGTTCTCTGTCTTAATCTCCTATCAGCTGATTTGTCTTTCATATTGCTTGGACACCAAAACTGATTTCCATGGAAACCAACTGCTTATTGTATGAGATATATATGTGCAGCATGAAGCTGGTCATTTCTTGATTGCTTATCTGGTGGGAATTCTTCCGAGAGGATATACATTAACTAGTTTGGAAGCTTTAAAGAAAGAAGGATCACTCAATATTCAAGCCGGAACAGCTTTTGTTGATTTCGAGTTTCTCGAAGAAGTAGGTTGTTTTCTTCAATATGTTGTTCATTCATGTAGCTTTCTCTTATCTCTGCTATATTCCATTCAGCTGTAGCTGCTGCCACCCATTCTGTCTCTAGTTTGGGTGGATAAAACGGTTGCCTTATCCAAGGTCCTAAATGATGACCCATAATGCTACTTTAAACAAACTGCAATGTTATTCCAGCACAGCATAAGGCTCTACAATATCTCAGTTAATTGTACCAATTAGCCATAACCAACTCACAAATTTATACGTAAAGCAATCCTGGGTTAGCATAAGGAAGATAATCATTGCTCAGCATCAGCTATAATTCTTCAATGTATAAAACCTGCTTGCCACTTGACCAATGGAAGAACTTATACAAACAAGCTACCTGTTTGATTGATTTCTGTGATGATAGTTTTAGTTTTATGAATAATGTAGTTTCATATTATCACTAATATTAGAACTTTCTTTTCCAATTTTGGTGTAGGTTAATGCAGGGAAAGTATCAGCCACAGTAAGTAGTCTAATTCTCACAATTTTCATTTTTCTGCTCTAATCATATTAGATTTCAGAAAGCCTAATAAAACAATGACAGAAACTCTTATGGGAATGTTTCTTAACCAGACACTGAACAGATTCTCATGCATAGCACTAGCAGGTGTGGCAACTGAGTATCTGTTATACGGATACGCTGAGGGAGGCCTTGCTGATATAAACAAGGTAGAGAATTCATCTGCTCAACTTCTATTCGCATACCGAAATTCAAGCTGTGGGAGTTTCAATACTTACTGAACTTTCTGGCAATGGAGCAGTTGGATATATTGCTCAAAGGCTTGGGATTCTCCCAAAAGAAAGCAGATTCCCAGGTTAGATGGTCTGTACTGAACACCATCCTACTGTTGCGTCGCCATGAAGTTGCTCGAGCTAAACTTGCAGAGGCAATGTCCCTAGGAAAATCTGTAGGATCTTGCATTGACATTGTAGAGGATAACATTAAAGATGCTGACATCTAGTTGCAACTGACATTACTGGCTAGCTTCATTTTCCCTTTTTTTTTTTCTCTTGATTTTTGAGTTACATGAGATTGGATTTTATATACATAAAAGAAGATTCTGTCAATATGGTATATCACTAGATTTTCTATTTGGGTTGCTGATAAAAATATTGAAAGGTAGCTGATTGAATTCTGAAATTTCTGTGAAGGGATTTGTAACCTTCCAATCTTACATCAAAAAAATTCTAAACATGATATATGTCATCGGGATTCAAACTATGTCCAAATGATTAGAAATGAAATTTCATTCTATTTCTTTCAACCATATGTTGATATCGGTAACGTTTATTTTGTTCAATATTTTTTCTTTAGACGTAAATTGCATTCTTACTTAGATGGTTGTTCAATGATTTTTTTTTTATTTTAACTGTTTAATTTCGATTTTTTTTTCATCTTGTAAGAATCAAAAATTATAGCCCCATATCAACTAGAGCTATAATAAATCAAAAAATAGAAATAAAAATACAGTAAATCTCGTCTCTATATTTATTACGTTTATAGTATACAAAAAAAAAACCTCATGGAGAACGCATGTAGTGAATAAAGTCTTCCTCTCTTATATTTTCAGTAGTTAGTGACGACTCTAGCTAGGGATGTAAACGGGTTCACTCTAAACGGGTACCCGGGATTACCCGCCCCGTTTAAATCGGGTTCGGGTATCCGTTAATCGGGTTTTAATCGGGTTTGGGTAGTTTATTTACTACCCATGACGGGTTCGGGTAGGATTCGGGTAATACCTTTAGGGTACCCGAAACCCGAACTCGATTAGTATATTCGGATTAGGGTACCCGAACCCGATTACCGATTTTTAGCAAAATATGTTAAGGTGAAGGCTTGAACCCTTGAGAACAAGGGTTCAAGCCACAGCACTTACCACGTGACTCCATGTTGTGTTTGACATGATATGTTAAAAAAATACTTATACAATAAAATTTTGTTAAGCCTTAAAAAAATAAAAAAAAACATAATAAAAATAATTATGAAATTAAATTAATTCTTAATTTAATCAGTGATCTACTGATCTTTCAACTTGATTGATCCATCAAATAATTGGTACGCATGCAACAATAATTTGACTAAAAATAATTAGAAAATATTGGTAGTATTGAGAGTTAAATTTTAAATTTGTAAAAATTTATATAATCATTTAAAATAGTACCAAACATCAAATATTTGTTGTTAAAAATTAAAACAGGTTCAAATTAAAGGTGAATAATAGGCTAATAATTAGATCGAATAATGTAATTTGATTGAAAAATCAAATTAATTAAATGCTTTTGAAAATAAGTGAGTGATTTAATTGGAAAATCCAATTTTTCCACAAGAAAACAATAGATCAATCATGTTTTAGAGAGAACAATCATTTTATATTGTAATTTAATTGTTTTAAAATGCTAGAAGACAAGAAAAAAAATCGATTTTTTCTAATTGTGCAAGTCTAAAGGATCATTTTTAAAAAATATATTCTTTTTTATTTTTCAAACAAAATTGACTATTTTGGTTGATTCAATTATTAATTATAAACATAAAAAATTAATCGAATCAATGGAATAAATTGTTTGTTTTAATCAATCATAATTGAAATTACACTATTTTCAACTTTAATAAAATATTGTTGACTAAAAAATTTAATGAAAGATGATGATGATAATAATAATAATAAATTAAGTGTGGAATTAAATTAGTTAATTATGCTAAAGATAACATGGCAATCTAATTGACCATTGACATATATTATACTATTGTATATGTATATGATACATTGACCGTTGACATATATTGGTTAATTAATAAAGATGCAATTTTTACACATTGACCATTGATATATATTATACTATTGTATATGTATATGATACAAATTATATTTAAATTGTATATATGTATGATACTTATAGTGGTTAATTAATATATGTGTATGATAGAAATTGTAATTTATCAATTTATGATCTATGACTACATCCATTCATTCTTTTAATATTATGATAATTGATCAAATTAATCTAGATTACATGAATATATCCTAAGAAATCAAATGATTGAAATTAGATATACAATATTATATTCTAATCTATGATAATAGATTAAAATTGAAAACATTTTATGTTAAGTTAAAAGTTGAATGGCCTACTATTTTAAATCAAATTATTTATGTTGTTATTATAAATTTATTAATTATCCTTAAGAGTTAAGATTATTTTAGAAAAAAATTAATGCAACATGTGAAATTAAGTTAGTTAATTATTTTTATAAATCTAAGATATTAATATTAAATTTATAAAAATTTTATGATAAGTTAATCTATTATTGTTGCACACTCATAATAAGTTAGCTAAACTCTAATTAAAAAAGATATTAAAATAATTTATTAAAAAAACTCATAATATAAAAAAATATTTATGTGTATACTATAAACTAAAAAACTAATACTATTACTATTCTATAGACTATAATAATTTATTTTTCATGAAATAAATAATTAAAAGGTAAAAAAAATAAAAAAAAGACAAAAAACGTGCAGACAGTAGGCTGCACGTTTTTTGTTCTCTCAGTCCCGGCTCTCCCAGCTCCCATACACTCACCTCTCAGTCTCAGAAGTCAACTCGATACCCACATAACCCTCCAGATCCCACAGCTGTGAGCTTAGATCTAGCACCGGCGAGCACAGATCCGGCAACGGTGAGCTTAGATCCACCGACGGCGGACTCAGTCCCAGCTGCAGTAGCTATCTTCCTCTCTCCAGCGGCGCGACATTAGCCTTTCCTTTCTCTAGTAGAGGCGACGGCAGCAACAAGCCTTCCTCTCTCCAGCAGTGGAGGCGGCAGCGGCAAGCCTTCCTATCTCCAGCGGAGGCATCGATGGTTGTAGCCTTTCCTCTCGCCGGCAGTGGTATCCTTCAGATCTAGAGGTGGCGGCAGTAGCTTTCTCTCCCTCCGGCGGCGACTCTTTTTTGAATCCAACAACACCATCATTTGCTGAATAAGTAAATATGCCATAACTGAAATTTTTAGTCAATGTGTTGAAAATACTTCTGATAATGAACTGTGTTTGTCTTGGAATTTATCAATACTAGTTGATAAATTAACTAACTGTATTGAAGATACCTACTGCTAAAAGGATTGTCAATGTGTTGAATATATTTATCGTTAAATCAACTGTGAATGTGTTGAAAATATTTGTTAAGTAAACTATCCAGAACTATCGTTAAATCAACTGTGAATGTGTTGAAGTCTCTGTAACCAAAAAAAAAATTGTAGAAGTCAGTATCAACTATCAACCAAATATTTTGTAGTAGAAGCTATTTCTTTCTTTTTTTCTTTTCTTGACAACATATTTCATTGTTAGTTTTAACCATATTGTTATATTATTCAATTTCATTATTATAATTAATTTTGTTGTTAGTGTTTTTAATTTCAGTAATATCAATTTATCTAAATAAATCTTTGGTTTGTGAGTTTTGATTGTTAAAATTAAATGGATATACTTATCAATCTAAATCCCATTTTAGAGTTCAAACCAATCAAACACACGTGCATTCTATAAACAGTTTGTCTTCTTTGTGCTGGCAATTGCTTTTGTTTGACCAACTATACCAATAACCTTTTTTTTAATTGTTTACAGGTCTTTAAAAAAATGGTAACAAGTGGAAATAATGAGATTGTTGATGAGAATGATAAGGTTGCAACCAGTCCATCAATTATGGGTTCAAGCTCAGAAAACAATGATAATCATGCTCCCAGTATGCCCTCTAACAGCCCCCTTAGTTTAACTCCAACAACATCTACTTCAACTAAACCTCCATTATCCAAACGGCCTCGTAAATTAACTTCAGAGGTTTGGGAGCACTTTGAAAAGAAAAATATTAGTGGAGAAGATAAGGCAATATGCAATTATTGCAAAATTAGTCTTAAGGCTAGTAGCAAGAATGGGACAAAAGCTTTGTTAAACCACATGAATATTTGTTCAAGTAAAAGAAATTCAGCTTTGAAAAGCAAAAGTTGATTAGTGTGGAGCAGAAAAATGATGGGAAAGTTCGGTTTGGGAACTTTACATTTGATCAAGAAGTTTCAAGAAATGAGTTGGCTCGAGCTATAATCTTGCATGAGTATCCTATTTCTGTTGTGGATCATGTTGGATTTAGAAGATTTATTGCAAGCCTCCAACCTCTTTTCAAGATGGTTTCTCGCAATACGATTAAAGAATACATTCTCAAAATTCATCAATCAGAGAAGGCAAAGCTAATGGGTGTGTTTGAGAAGCTGAAAAGTCGAATAGCAATTACAATGGATATGTGGACTTCAAATCAAAAGAAAGGTTACATGTCCGTGACTGCTCATTTTATTAATGATGCTTGGGTCTTGCAAAGTCGTATTTTGAGGTAAATAACTCTTTTGAACTCTTTAACATGTGGTACGTAATTCATTAATGTTTATGAATAAATTGTTAGTAAATTAACGAATGTTATTTTTAAACATGTAGGTTCATTTACGTACCAGCACCTCACACTAAGGAAGTTCTCGCTGAAGAATTGATGGCTGCTTTGACTCAATGGAATATAGAGACCAAACTTTCTACTATCACCGTGGATAATTGCAGTTCTAATGATGGTATGGTTTCTATCATAGCAGATAAGTTATGTTCTGAACTTTTACTTGATGGGAAAATCCTACACATGAGATGCTGTGCACATATTCTGAATATTGTTGTGAAAGATGGGTTATCCATGATAGAAGATGTAATTAACAATATTCGTGATAGTGTGGCATTTTGGTCTGCTAGTCCTTCTAGAGTGGAAAAATTTGAAGATGTGGTACGTCAAGCAAAAGTTTTATGTACTAAAAAGTTAAGCCCTGATTGTAGAACTAGATGGAACTCAACTTATTTGATGCTTCGAACTGCCATAGCATACAAAGATATTTTTCCTAGGTTGACTTTTAGGGATAAACTTTACACTAAAGTGCCTAGTGAGAAAGATTGGGAGATGGCAGAAATTATTGCTGAAAAGTTGGAAATATTTTATAATGCCACTGAATTGTTTTCGGGGACAAAGTATCCTACTGCAAATTGTTATTTTGTTCAAATTTGTCAACTTAGAAATGCACTAATGAAGTGGATGTGTTTTGATGATAATGTTGTTAGTGCAATGGCCAAGAAAATGTTTGGCAAGTTTGAAAAATATTGGAGTGTTATTCATGTTGTGCTAGCTGTGGCAGTTGTATTGGATCCTAGGTATAAGATGAAGGTGGTTGAGTTTTATTTTCCTGACATTTTTGGTGATGATGCACCCTTTGAGATCGAAAATGTTAAGAGAACTTGTTATGATTTACTTCATGAATACCAAAATAGATCCTCCAAACCAAAGTCACATGCTTCTTGCACTTCAACATTAACACCATCTCTTCAAGCATCAAGTGTCCCTACTTTTCAACAAGAGGATTTCAGCAAGTTGGTTGCATTTCTTAGTTCATCTTCTACTAGTGTGAATGTTAAGTCAGAATTGGATCATTATCTAGATGAGCCAGTTTTGCCATGGACCCAATTCTTTGATATTCTTAACTGGTGGAAGACAAATGGGATAAAGTATCCCACTTTGCAAAAGATTGCTAGAGACTTTCTTGCTATTCCTATTTCTACAGTTGCATCCGAGTCTGCTTTTAGCACTAGTGGGAGAGTCGTGAGTAGTCATTGAAGTAAGCTTAATTCGGACACTTTGGAGGCATTGATGTGCTCTCAAAATTGGTTAAGGAGTGACATAGGAGGTAAACAATTCACTTATTGTAATTCTTTTTATTCATTTGTTTTTTTTTTCAAAAGGAATTTATTATTACATTTTACCTCAAGATTAATAATATTTATTTATTTGTTTTATGTGTAGGACCATCACCAACAACTATGGATTCAAGTTGCATGTTTAATGATGATTGTTGTAACGGCTTCGCGCTCGACGAATTTGAAAAACGTTTTAAAAAAAACAAATGGAGTCGCCACCAATCTTTTTTTAGCTAGGTGTGATTGGCCACCTAAAAATGTTTATCTTTTTAACAAAATCTCAAAATTAATTAAGTTTTATTAAAAAGATAAATTTTTGGTCTGCGAAAACAAAAATCGGGTTCGGGGGTACGGTTACGCGTGAGGAAGGATTAGCACCCCCACGACGCCCGTTAAAAAACGGTACCATAGTAATCATGTGTTATCCTTTAATTTTAATAAAATGGTCCTGAATTGATATTCAAAAATAATTCTTATCTTATTGCAATCTTTTTATTCAAAACCAGTTTTTTTTATTTGTAAATTTATTTTGTTTTATTTTTAAGAGGTCAAACTTTATTTTTCGAAAATAAATGTGAACCTTTTTGTATTGAATAATTAAATCAAATACTCCAATACTTTTGGCAGCATTCGAAATAATTTTTCTCACCTAGAGATTTCTTAAGAATCACTACTTGTGACTTCTATAGAATCTCATCCTCAGAAGATTCACACTTATTTGGAAATTAAATGGATGCATATGATGCAAACAAATAATATATGATGCAAATGAATTTTTATTTTAAATTTCCTTATTTATTTATTTATTTATTTATTTATATTTCTTTGTTTTTAAAAAACTTATTCATTTTCTTTTTTAATAAAAATTTATTATTATTGAAAAATCATACTAAATATTCCAATACTTTTGGCAACATTTAGCAGGATTTCTCTCACCTAGGGATCAGTTAAGGAATCACTACTTGTGACTTCCATAACGTCCCATCATCGGAATTTTATTTAATTAAATTTAAAATTTATTATTAATTTTCTTTTTCTATTTTCTTTTAAAAACTCATTTATTTTTATTTTTAATAAAAAACTAAATTATTGAAAAATCATACTAAATATTCCAATACTTTTGGCAACATTTAGTACGATTCTTCTCACCTAGGGATCAGCTAGGAATCACTACTTGTGACTTCCGTAGCATCCCATCATCGGACACTTTATTCAATTAATTTTAATTTTATTATTAATTTTAAAAATTCAATTTTATTTTCAAAAATATAAATTATTGAAAAATCATACTAAATACCTCAATACTTTTGACAATATTTAGTACGACTCTTCTCACCTAGGGATCAGCTAGGAATCACTACTTGTGACTTCCGTAACATCCCATCATCGGACAAATTTTTTTAAAATTTTTATTGTATATATATTTATTATTTTTTTTAAACAATAAAATAGATTACATACTTCATATTTTTCAAATTATATTAACTAATATTTAATTTCATGTTTTTCAAACAAATTATTAAAATATATTAATTAACAAATAATATTTAAAAAAGAAAACAAAATAATTAAATAAATGAATAGCATAATGAAGTAAATAGAAAAAGGAAGGAATTATACCTAAATAATTTGGATTAAAAACCCAAAAAGGGCCCAAAATCAAACCCAAAAAGTGTGGGCCTAGCAGCCTGTTAAGTGGCCCAAAGCAGGTGGCGGACTGGGTCGGGCGCGGGGTCGTCAAACGGGTCGGACACGCTACGCGGGTCGCGGGAAGGAGGTGGAGCCGGGTCGGACGCGTGATCTCGGGTCGGGTCACCTGGGCGTGCGGGTCTCCCTTACTCGCGGGTCAGGCGAACGGGTCCCGGGTCGGATCCCGGGTCCCGCGCGGATCCTTCCCCTCTTTTTCTTTTTTTTTTTTAAACTATAAATTCCACCCTTTTTTTTTTACATTTCATTTTCTACCTTTTTTCAGAAAAAAAATTTCCAGAGCCTTTGAGCTCTCCGCCGGGGCGATTCCCGGCCGCCGCTGGGGTCGCTTCCGGCCACCGGCCACCGTCCGCCGCCGCCGGTGATTGGATCACAAAAAGCTTCCCACTTTCCGGAGGCTCTCCACCCCCTGAGTTCGATTCAGGCCTCCGATGCACCAAAAAAATCCCCCTACCCCGCAAATCTGACAAATCGAAGCCCTCTCCTTTTTTATTTTTTTTATTTTTGGTTTTCTTTTTTTGATCTGGTTGTTGTTTTGGTTTGTTTGTGGTTTGTTGGTGGTTTGTTTTGCAGGTTTGGGGTTCAGATCTCGGATTTGGAGGTCTCGATTCCGAGATCTAGGGCTCTCGGATTTGGGGGTTAGTTTTCGGTGATGGTGTCTGGTTTCGGTGGTGATGGTAATGATGATGGGTGGTATAGTCTGGTGGGAGTGATGGTTGTGGTTTGGACGGTGATGGGTAGTTTTCGGATTTCGGGTGATGGGGAGACCGAATGGTTGGGTTTCGGTAGGGTGAGGATGATGAAGGCTGAGAATGGTGGTTGTCGGTCTTGGGGTTGGTTGAGATGAAGGTGCTAACGGTGATGGTTTTGTTCAGGGTTGAGGGAAAATGGGGTTTCGGGTCCTCTTCGTCCTCCGGATGATGTTAGGGGGACTGGTATATGGGGTTTGGGAATGGTGGCTGCAGGGTTGGTGACCGGCGGACAGTGATGGTGATTGATGGATTGGACAAAAACAAAATAAAAATAATAATAATAATAATAATAATAATAATAATAACACAAATAATAACAATAAAAATATAAACAAATAATAATAATAATAATAATAATAATAATAATAATAATAATAATAATAATAAAATGGGACAAAATTAGGTGTCAACAATGATGAAGAATGAAGATGTCATGTCTTGAATGATTTCAAATTTGTTTGTGTTTTTATTCAATTATGTTTGTTTGTAGTTGCATAAACATATTTCTATGTGTTTAAATTGTTTGTTGAATTGTTGTAATGGATGTTTTTTTAATTTTATGCTTTTAATTAACAAAAAAATGAATTAATTTAGAAATGTTTTGGGTTCGGGTTTTGATTCGGGTTCGGGTTAATAATCGGATTGTCAAAAAGTTTGGAAGTGTAAACGGGTATTTAAACGGGTTCGGGTAATAAACGGGTAATATAAAAATTAATAGGGTAGGGTTCGGGTAGTACACTTAAAAATTAATCGAATTTTTATAGGATTCGGATTTTATTAATATTAAACGGGATCGGAGTCGGGTACCTCGAAATTGACGGGTACCCGCCCCGTTGATATTCCTAACTCTAACAGGGAGACCAGCATTATACCTCTCAGGTGGGGAGAGACCCAACCTATATTATTTATTTATCTTACTTGAGTCTATCTAATAGAGCGCGTTGGTTTTCAGCAAGCTTGAAAAAGGAAAAAGATGATTCTCGTTGGCTTAGAATTTGATGACTTATAGGCAGAGGATTAGCTCTAGAGGAAGTCGAAATTCCTTTTGGAAATCAACGCAAAGAAGGTAAGATACTACCAACTTTAAGAAAGTGAAGAGATGGATGTTTAGAAAACTTTTGAAATCAATTTTTTGAAAGAAAACGAATCTTAGAACCTGATAAGAAAACGGTTGGGACTGATTTTGAAAATCTAGAGTTACCATCGGTCGCAACCGAGGTGGCCAAAAGGAGTGCAGGATTGCCCCTTGCCACTCTAACAGTTGCAAGAGCTTTGAGAAACATAGCTTTATATGCATGGATGTATCTTAGCAATTTCAAAGGCCTTCTACAGCAAACTTGATACTAGAAGCTGTATTTTTAGATATGGATTTGAGTTACAATAATAATTTAGAAAGTCAGAAGCTCAAGCAGACTTTTTTGGTTATTAGCTGTCGACCTGACTACAGTGCTTACATTCAAGATCCGTTGAGATGTGCAATTATATGATTACACTTGTGAATAGTTTAGAATCATAATCATTGGTTTTTAAAAATTGTGATTATATTAAATAATTATGTTCGTTGGATCAGGTAACATAATTAAAAGATTTCATCATTTGATTGTAGGGTAATAGTTATTGGATTAAATCTCTATAAATAAAGATTTCATGGTAGTTTTGAAACACACTTGAAAGATAAAGAATTTCAAGTATGTGATTTTGTCTTCTTTCTCTCTTATTTTCATAGCAGAAACAAGTTTATTATATATTGTTCACTGCAAAAAAAATTATAGCTAAATCAAGATTCTTTTCTATAAGTGAAATCACATAAAATTAATTTTATATGATACAAATACGAATTATAAGTAAGAATTATTAGGTCTTACTAAATCATGTATCAAAACATAAAAAAAATATTAAAACTATTAAAAATAAAATTTGAAATAACCGGATACATGATCGGAAGCCAAACAAATTGAAATATTTGATCTGTTTTTCTTGACTGAAAATGCCAATTGACTTGTTTGAAGGAGACAGAGCCTAGGGAGGCGATTTTAACAAAATCAGACAGCTTAAAGATCCAAAGACTTTCCTCCCTCAGCCGTCTGCCACCACCAAAAAACCACCATCTTCAACCTCCAGCCCAAACCCAAAGAAGCCATCGGAAACATATCCACCACCCGAACACCCACCATCACCAACCGAAACCGACTCTACCCAAACCAATTGGGTCAGATAAACACAGGCTGCACAGACCCACCTTGAAAAACCAGAACCTCCTCCACTACCCACAAACCAAATTCATCTCCAATCAACTCACAACCCCAAAACAATAAACAAAGCATCATCAAGCTAATGTCATGAGAAAGACTAAAAAAGAGAAGCGTCGCTTCATCTTAATGGGTCTTCCGTTTTTGGCACCTTAAAGCCTTGACTTCTGTCGATTCTAGAGAGAAGAACAAATAAAGGCAGCGGAGTGTTGCGGACCGGCCATGGCTGAAGCTGCTGTGGCTAAAATAGGGAGATCAAGAAGACATGGGTCTTTGAAGGAGACGCGGATCGTGATGAAAAAGCGAAGGAAAGCTCGGCCCAATTAGGCAAAATGTTTCAAATAAAAAGGTAAAATGGCCGTGATTGACAGCCACAGATTTAATACTTTTCAACATTATTCATTTGTCTGTTTCCTTTGCTGTTTAATATGCCTTTATTTTGATTTGGCTTTTTGGTTTAAGTCCTGAACATGTAAAACATCATTGTACGTTAGTTGCCAACTAATAATCTTTAGCTTGAAAGTTTATCTATAAACCAAAACGTATTTTATTAAGCAAAAAATACTAGTTAGGTCTTGATTTAAATAAACTTTAAATGAAAGTTTTCTTTTATTGAATATATTTTTTTGGTATATATGAAAATGTTGAGAAATTAAATGTAATATTTCTAGAGTTCCTAAGTGAGGAATTTTTCATATCTTTCCAAAAGTGTTGGAAAGACTGTGGAATATATATCTGTACAAGAGAAATTTCTACAAAAAAATATGAGATTTGTTACAGACCTTTGTAAATAATTGATAAACTATATATTGGAAAAAATTATGAATGTTGATTTGTTTCAAGGTTCCTAAGTGAGGGACCTTCTCAAAATACTTACCATTTTCAAACCAACAATATGGAGTTTTCCATTAAATATGATTGGAACTAATTCTAATTTTTAAAAACAAGCAAAGAAGATTTTTAAAAAGTTCCTAAGTGAAGAATCATGTTTAAGTCTTTCTAAAGTGGGGAAAGATTTTAAAATATTTTAATAAAAAATTTATTTATCTTTAATAAAAAGTATCAGAGGTTAATACGATAAATTTACCCTAAAACTTTGATAAATGTCGCTTTCTAAAAAGGGTTTATATATGATGCACTGACAATATATAATTTCTATACATTGTCAATGCATCAAAAGTTGACATCTTATCAATTGACATATTAAAAAATATACCAAGCGCTTAAAAGTAAATATAAATAAATTTTTTAAATTTGCTCATAAGAGCTTATTGATAAGGTGTCAACTTATGGTACATTGACAGTGCATAGAAACTATACATTGTAAGTGCATCATATATAAATCATTCTAATAAATAGATAAATAAATGAATAAAAATATAAATATTGATTTTCCTAATAGTCCCTATGTGAGGGATTGGTTCTATAAATTTCTCAAAAGTGTTGAGAAGTGCAAATAAAAATTTATAAGATGATTTATATAAAAAATAAATACAGAATTTCTCGTAAGTAATAAATTAACTATAAAATCCTATTTTAAATAATTAACTTGAAAAGAATTTTCATATAATGATTTTCTAAAAAAAGTTCCTAAATGAGGAACTTTATATCATCAAAAGTGCTGGAGAAATTTTAAAATATTAAAGCAAAATATGAAAATAGAATATTAAAAAAAAAGTAAAATATTTAAAGTTAAGGTTCAAGATGAAGTAAAAGTCCACTACCTAAAAATATTAAATTTAAATCCAAGGACGGAGCTTTTTCGAGAGAATAATGATTTTCTTGAATACTCTTGAGGTGAGAGAATTTTTTAAATTATATTGAAAGTGTTGAAAAATATTTCAAAAAACTCTCAACACTTTAATAATAAATAATAAATAAAATAATAAAGAATAAAAGACTATCTTTGTTAAGACCTTTTAGGACAACATGCGCTTAATTGGTACCGTTAATGAGCGTTGTGAGAGTGCTAATATCTTCCCCACGCGTAACCGTACTCTTGAACATAATTTTTGGAATGTAGACTAAGTTTTATCTTTAAAATCAAATAATAGCCAAGACTAATAGCCACTTCATAAATTTTAATGTCTAGCGATTAAGTATCCAGACTTATACGTTCCAACACTAATTGAAGCAAATATTAAAAACTATTAGAAAATAAAACTTGGAAATTATTCGATACCTGATCGGAGGCCAGACAATTTAGAATTGAGAAATGTACGTAGAAATGTGTTTACTTAATAGCCAACACTAATTGAGAAATGAAGAACGAGAAAAAAGACAAAAAATTTACTTAATAAGACAAAAGGAAAAGTGTTTAAATGATAAGTGTTATATCAACGGGGATTGAATTGTTTAGTAAGGATAAATTTAATATGTAAGATTGTATTTATCCAAATATTTATTTAAATATTCATATTTGTAAGTATTATCCATGTTCTATTATGTACATTTTTATTCAAATTAATATATATTTTTTAAATAAAAGATCTAATCATGGATGAAAAGATTTAAAGAAATTGAATTTAGCCAATTCTTGTGCAGATAATACTTAATCTTTTTTCAAATATTAGTAATGATTTTTTAAAATTTTTCTAAACTATAACTTACGAGAAAGGACAAAGTTATATCTGTGTAAAATTAGATAGTTTACACTATTTTTTAACTATTAGATTGAAATAGATTTATGGTTGAGATTAAAAGTCTCTCTTCTTCCAAAGTGCAATTAAATGTAAAAATAGTTTTATTCTCTTTCTTTTTTCACATTTTTTCTTTTTCTTTTTTAATTATCTTAATTAGCTAAATATTGTTTTTTTTTTTTCATGTTTCTTCTCTTCATCTCTGTTTGCTCTTGCACGAGGTACAATAGTTGCCGCCATCAACGATTTACTTTGCTCCATTTTTTTTTTAAAAATTGTCTTCAATACAAATCACAACTCTTTTTCTCCTTACTACTGCAATGATGCCGAGGGATGTAATGTTCATCTTAGTGGCCAAAACCTGCCCAAGTGAATCAAATATTGTTTGTATTGTACTCTTGAATGCTCAACAAAATGACATTTGGATTTTTCCCAGGTTCATTTGCCTTCACTTTCATGATTGTTTTGTCCATGTAAAAATTTATTGCATTATTATTGTTCACATACCATGCATCAAATTAAAAAAAAAACCTTGGTGCGAAGTAGATTGTTGATGGTGGTAATTATTATATCTTGTGTGAGAGGAAACAGGGATGAAGAGAAGAAATGGAAAGAAAAAAAATAGAAGACAATAGCAAGATGATTAAGATAATTAAAAAAGAAAAAGAAAAAAAATGTAAAAAAGGAAAGAGAGTAATAATATATTTACATTTAATTGCATTTTGAAGGAAGAGAGAGTTTTATTTTCAACCTCAAATTTATTTTAATCTAATGATTAAAAAATTATGTAAAACTATCTTGTTTTATACACACATATATATATATATATATATATATATATATGTATGTAAGTTAATTCTTTCTCATAACTTAAACTATAATTTAATTATTACATGCTAGTTTTCAACTTATCATATTAAAAAAAAAGTTATAAAACCCAGACAACCGACAGCTGGGGACATTGTGGAAAGTGATGAGTTGTTGCGACCAATACCGATTGAAGTAGCCCAAAATTGCGCACAATATTGCCGATTGACAGGCGTTGTTGGGAGAGTTACAAGAGCTTGGAGAAAAGTATTGTAATGGAGTAGGATGATGCTTCGAGAAATAAAAAAGTATTTGCAGTAACATGGTGAAAGTGATGCGAACAGCTCCCAAGGAGCAACCAATTAATTCTTATCATTCTTCTATTTTTTTCTTCTACTTTTCATTATATAAGATAATTACTTTGTGTTACTGTCATACCGGCTTAAAAACATAAACAATACAAAATTTATTTATAATTTCTTGTATGTAGTCTTAGGTTTTCAACGTACGTCTTTACAATGCATAAAATATATATAGGATTGTTATCAATTGCACTGAGAGTGTATTGGATAATAATTCATGTATGTATCATAATCATTTTTTAAGCATTTAAGTTATATGAACCAAAATAAATTTATGTTAAATTGTTAATATGAATTTTCCTTATCTATTTGTTTTTATTCAAGATAATTTGTTTATTTAATTTTCATGCCATAATATCTTTACAAATGACTTTCTTTCAAGTTTTTTTTAAACATTTTTTAGCCTTGACCTTTTTTTTTTTAATATTCATAACCTTCATTCTTCTAACTAGATTGCCTATCAGTTTATATCATATATGTTCAAACCAATGTATAATAACTATGCTAAACTTATATTTGATAAATACTACTATAACTTTCTTACAAATATTTTTATTTTTCATTATATCTTTCATCATTTATTCACATATCCATAGCAATATTCATATTTCTTCTATATTTTCTTAGTCGCTTAACATTTTTTCACATTTCTTCTGCTACACTCATATTTTGTGTGTGTGTGTGTCTAAATATATAAATAAATAAATATATATATATATATATATATATTCTCTTGATAATCCAACATTCACTACCATTGAAGAATATTGATCTATGTAACAATAGTCTTGAAAAAATTAACTTTCAAACATATATATTTTAAAAAAACAAAGAACAATAATAGAGGTAGCAAGACTTTCACTTTTTTTATTTTATTTTTAACTGCTAATGTTTGCACATTTGTTATCCAAATTAATATATAAATTAATCCACACACCAATGAAAATAGCGAAATTAATAATTATAAAACTTATGATAATGATAAAGACCCGATGAAATTCAACAAAAATAGCGAAAAAAAAAAATAACTGGTCACTAATCATGTACTCTATTAATTAAATGCTGAACTCTTAAGTCCAATAATTAAAGACTAAATTGAAGAGGAAGTTTCCAAGCTTTTTCATTTATCAACAAGTCTTTCTTTTTTCAATATCGAAAGCACAACTCCTTTGTAGTTACTTTGTATTTGTAATAAATTACAAAAGCAGTATTATCAATTAGCAAGTTATGTGTGTGGCAATTATTGCTAATAATTTAAGCAGCCGTCTCCATTTTCATTTGATACGTATGAACATTGATTGAACAATGAAGATTTAACTAGAGAACACTGAAAAGTTATAGCAGAACCATATAAATTTGGGTCCTTTGCTCATTCATATTCTCCAAACCTTCTCAATTACTTTGTTTTGTTGCTCTTGTTATTTCCGTCTTTTCTTTTTGTTTGGCCTGCTGTTTAATTACTTCTCATCTCTTGTTCTACTAGACCCCTTTTCTCTTTGCCTCTTCGATAGCCAATAAAGAAAGCCACTGCCATTTCAAAAGTTCATTTGGTTCGTTAAGAAGGTCCAAGGGAGAAAGGGATTCAACTCTTAAACTAATCCCTTTTGAAAAAGAGTGATAATCATTAGACCAAGCTTTAGTCGTTAAATTCATTAATTTGTTATTTTCATTCTTTTGGTGTTCTATCATTTGCTTCGTCTGTTGAAATTTAAAAAAAAAATGGAAGGTATTGCTATTGGTGCCTCTGCCAATGTTTCTCTCCGGACTACAGAAGGCATTCTCCAAGAAATTATACCTCATGTCAAATATGTAATCATCCATAAGCAAACTGTTGAGAAATTAGAGATGAAAATGAAGTTGTTGATTGCAAAAAGAAAGAGTGTGCGTATTATGTGCTTGTAGTAGGCGAGCTCTCGTTCAGCCTCTGTCACGATGAGGAATTGTTCCTATCGTGAAGAAGCTCTCAAGGAGAAGACAAAAAAAATATTTTACTGCAGCAATTTTGGTGGAAGTTTCATGCCCATCCTTTCATTAATCTACCCCCTTTTAAGTACAACGAATAACCGAATACAATACCCACTACGTGCACAACCAGCTGCACTTCCTAAAATCAAGGAAACATGTTAAACAATAAACAAGAAATATGGCCAAGAGCCACTATGCAACAAACAGTAACTAACTAGAACATGGGCTGTACAACAATGAAATAAACTAGCAATAGTTGCTAAAAATAGCACTACACGTAACATTCCTCCCCCGTTGAAAACGACCTTGTCCGCAAGGTGTCAAATGACAACTTCTCGCGCCTCTCCAACATTTGTTTCAGGCAATGACTCCTCCAAGCTTGAGTGATTTTTGAGTTGCTTCTTGAGCAATGAGACATGCACAATAGGATGGACTTTACTACCTTTTGGTAGGAGCAACTTGTAGGCCATTGGACCTCAATGATCTTGTATGGGCCATAATATTTTGCTGATAACTTATGCCTCCTATTGCCGACTAAAGAATGCTGCTGATATGGTTGTAATTTCAGGTACACCCACTCTCCAACTTCATATTGTTGATCCTTCCTCCCCTTATCATATATAGCTTTCATTCTCTCCTTAGATTTAGAAAGGTGTTGGTGTAGTTGAGTAAGAATCTGATCTCGTTGTCTCAGTTCTATATCCACATCTGCTTCTTTAGCTGTTCCGTGCTCATAGAACGTTATAACTAGTGGAGGTCGACCATATACCACTTCAAAAGGTGTGTAGCCTGTTGACGAATGCCAACTAGTGTTGTAGCAAAACTTCGCCCATGGTAACCAACGAGTCCAATGTCTCAGATTATCTCTTTTAAAACATCGCAAATACATTTCAAGAGTACGATTGGTTACCTCATTTTGTCCATCTGTTTGTGGATGATATGATGATGAAAATCAAAATTCGGCCCTTTGTAGTCGAAATAACTCCTTCCAAAATGAACTTGGGAACAATAGATCACGGTCACTTACAATTGATTGTGGTACTCCATAAAGTTTGAGGATATTTTCATAATAGGCTTGGGCAGCATTGTTAGCAGTGACAGGTTGCGACATTGCAATAAAATGTGCCATCTTCGATAATCAATCTACAATTACCATAATTGTTGTCTTGCCTCTAGAAGATGGAAGGCTGGTAATGAAGTCCATGGAAACCTCAATCCATATTACCTTGTGCATAGGAAGTGGTTGTAGAAACCCAGATGGTGTGCTTTGTTCTCTCTTATTCCTTTGACAAACATCACAAGCTTTCACTACTAGTATTAAATTTAATGGTCTCTAACACTTGTCTGTTCATCCCTTGCTAATAAAATTGAGACCTTATGCGTTGAAGAGTTTTATGTAACCCCTCATGAGTGGCTGTATGAAACCCCTGTATAATGTCAATTGTCAGTGGAGAAGAAGGAAGCAAATAAATTCAATCCTTGAAGAATAGTATTCCATCTTTGCAAGCCCAAGGACCCAAAAGTTCCCCTTCTTGAAACAATCGATGAAGCCTCTGCATATCTACTTAGCTTTTGTTCTCTTCGTGAATGACCTTTAACCATGTTGGGATCAATGTAGATATTGCCATCATTTGTGCTGGTTCATCTCTTCTAGAAAGGGCATCTGCCACTGAATTGTCCTTTCCATGTTTGTACTCTATGGTGAAATCATAACTTATCAATTTACTAAGCCACCTTTGTTGCGCTGCCGTGGTAATTCACTGAGTCCACAAAATTTTAAGACTTTTGTGATCAGTATAAACCACAAATGCCTTCCCTAATAGGTAGGGACACTATTTCTACATAGCTAATACCAATGTAAGCATCTCCTTATCATAAGTTGACAAAGATTCATTCTTCCCTTCCTTTTTAAGACTTGGTTGAAGAAAGCTATTGGCTTCTTATCCTGCATGAGAATTGCACCAACCCTATAATTAGAAGCATTACATTCAATAACAAATGTCTTAGTAAAGTCAGGTAACGCCAATACTAGTCCCTGAACCATCACTCGTTTGAGTTCCACAAATGCATGCTCCGCTTCATGAGTCCACTTGAAATTATCCTTCTTCAACATTTCAGTTAAGGGGGCTGCGATTCTTCCATAATCTTTGATGAATTTGTGGAAGTATCCAGTGAGTCCCAAAAACCCACGCAAAGCTATTATTGTGGTCGGCTTGGGCCATTCTTCTATTGCATCAATTTTATTAGGATCCATCCTTACTTCTCCTTCTCTAATGAGATGCCCCAAATAATATATCTGCGAAACTCCAAAGCAACATTTTTCCTTTTTGACAAAAAGTTGGTGAGTAACTAAAATTGAGAATAGCAACCCTAAATGTTCTAAATGAGATTCCCATGTACAGCTATATACGAGGATATCATCAAAGAAAACCAAAATAAACTTCCGCAAATATGGGTGAAAGATGTCATTCATTAATACTTGAAAAGTGGAAAGAGCATTGGAAAGACCGAAATGCATTACCAGAAATTCATAGTGTTCGTCATGGGTGCGAAATACTATCTTCTCAATATTTACTGGATGCATGGTGTCGTAACGATTTTCGTCCGGGGATCTAATCGTTTAGACGTTAAAAATTATGGAGTCGCCACCAATCAATTTTAACTTAGGTGTGATTGGCCACCTATTCAAAACTAAGGATAAGTGCATTGATCTATGTTCCAAAATTTGGGTTCGGGAGTACGATTACGTGTGAGGAAGGTATTAGCACCCTCACAACGCCCGTCCAATGGACAGTACTAATTAATCATGTTTTATTTTTAGCAATCTTGATTTAAATGGTCTTTTATTCTTAATTAAATTTTCTTTTTATTATTTTCCTTAGGATATTCTCCAACACTTTGATCGAATTCCCAAGGAAAATTTGTTACCTCAAGAGTATTCACAGGACACACTCATCCTTGTGAAGAGGCTCCGTCGTCGGTTTTATATTTTTAATTCTCTTGTAAAATTTATTGAAATTATAACGAAAATCTTTAATATTGAAATTATTTTCCCTAAATTTTCCAACACTTTGATCAAATTTAGAAGAAATATCTTTTCACTTAAGAATTTTCTAAATATCGCACACTCGCGAAATTCTGAAATTTCATCATCGGTTAGGTTTTCATTTACTACTATTATAAAAAATATACATTTTTATTAAAAGATCATTCATTATTATAATAATTTATTCTTGAATTAGGCAAATTCCTACATCCTTCAACACTTTGATCGAGTGTAGAGAATTGGAATTATTAATTTTTATTCCAAATTTTTCCAACACTTTGGTGAAATTTGAAAAATTATTTTTATTTTTTTATAATCATAGATTTATTTTCAATTTACTAGCTCACCTGGAACAGTTCTTCTCACACAAATAACTTTTATACTAGAGCTCGCCACTTAACAGCTCGCCATGCACAAGTTAACTTGCTCGTGAGAACTCTATTTGGAAATTATTATTATTTTTTATTACCTTTTTCCTAAAGATTTATTTTTAATCTACTCGCCCGCCCGAACAGCTCGCCATGCACGAGATTTCGCCTTTTACTAATTCGCCAGGCATTTACCTTTTTCCTAAAGATTTATTTTTAATCTATTCGCCCGCCCAAACAGCTCGCCATGCACGAGATGTCGCCTTTTGCTAATTCGCCAGGCATTGACCTTTTTCCTAAGATTTATTTTTAATCTACTCGCCCGCCCGAACAAATCGTTTTTTTAAAAAATCAAATTTTTATAACTTAACAGCTCACCCCCAAAAAGTTAGTTTTCGCGAAAATTTTCTCTACATCCTTCAACACTTTGATCGAATGTAAAGAATTGAAATTATTAATTTTATTCCAAATTTTTATTATTATTTTTATTAAAGACTTATTTTTAACCTACTGGACGGCTTGAACCAACACTCTTCCTAATAGGTCGCCCGTGAACTAGAGTGTAGAGAGATCGCCCGCCCATTATAAATCACCCATGCAAGTGAACTGGCAAGTAGCGAGCTCGCCCATTCAACTAAACTATCGTTGAGAGTTCGCCCGGCGAAGAAGATTTAATAGTGTTTTGTAATTATTTGGATGAGGTAGGTTTAGTTAAACATAGGATTTATTTAAAATTTCTTAAATAAGGAAGGCAGAGTACACTTATAATGTTTGGCTCATTGAAGTTTTGTTAAGCTCGCCTTTCAATCTTGTGGATTGGTCACCACTAGTCCAACTGCATTCGCCTCTCGCCACTACACTTTCTTCTTCCCAGTAACAAATGTGGATACTGCTCACCGTCGTCTTCACATTCTCTTCACTGCTCCGGTCACCGTCCCAATCGCACCAGAACTGATATTGAGATTTTTGTTATGGTTGAATTCTGTCTTTCTCTCTGTCTCTCTTTCAATATTATCTGTCTCTGTATATCTTTCTTTCTTTTCTCTCTGTCTCTCCGTTTTTCTCTTTTTTTTCCTCTGTGTTTCTGTGTTCTTTTCTCTGTCCCTATCTCTGATCTCCTTTAGACTATTTATAAGCATTCTTAGTCAAAGAAAATCAGACGAAATCTTTGAAACCAGGGATTATAATCCATTGTTCCGTTGGTTTCCATTATTTCGCTGGTTTTTTCTGAGCATTCTTAAATGCTTGCTTAAAAATCTTGGTTTTTCTTGTGAATGTAGAGTTGCAAAGGATCTTGGAACTGATCTTCCTTTCTTCTTCATCTTTTCCGAGCAACATTTAGTCAATAAAATCGGAGCAAATTAATTTTCAGGAGACTTTCACTCCAAATGAGGTTTGTCTAGAGGTCGGCGAGGATAGCAGAGCTAAGCTTAGGGTGGCTTTCTTACAGCCCTCACACCGGTGTTGTTGACATTGTTCTTTCTTTCTTTTTTCTTTTCCTCGAGCAGCTTTTTATGAATTCCTTAGTCAACAAAAGCGGATCAAATCTCTAAGATGAAGAGATTATGATTGCTTTACACAGTCGGTGTCAGTGAAGTTGGTGAGACAGCAGGGCTCTAGCGACCACAAGGCTAGCGAACACCGATGGGCGAACTGGCGACCTCAAGGATGGCGAACACCGATGGGCGAACTGGTGACCTCAAGGCTGGCGAACTCAATTTTTATTATTATTATTATTATTATTTTTAAGTATTTATTATTAATTTTTTTATTTGTTTTATTATTTTATTATTTTATTTTTTTAATACTGATTTTCTTTTCCTTCTTTTTTATATTATTATTATCATTTTTTTTTACAAATTCAAACGTATGATTAAATAGATTTATTATTCCGGACAAAATTAAGTGTCTACACATGAGAATCTGATGGTAACCAGTACGTAGATCTAATTTTGAGAAATATTTTGCTCCAAATAGCTCATCCAGTAACTCATCTATCATCGGTATGGGAACTTGTCTTTAATAGTGGCCGAATTCAAAGCTCGGTAATCAACCCAAATCGCCACGTTCCATCCTTTTTCTTGACTAGTAGCAGTGGTGAAGAGTAAGGGCTAGTGCTGGGCCTGATGATGCCACTCTTCTTCATCTCTTCTACCAATTTCTCTATCTCTCTCTTTTGATAAAACAGATAGCGGTAAGGTCTTACTGAAAGTGGTCCATCTCTAAGTTTCAATGGAATTTTGTGACTATAAGCCTTGTCTGGCGAAATTCCCTTAGGCTTTTGAAAAATTCTTGAGTACCTCCTAAGGAGAGCCTCCATTTGCTAATGTTGTTGAGATGTTAGCACTACAAATCTATCATCTTCTGTAGGGGTGGTAACTCCGTCAAGTAAAAGAATCTGCATTATAGTTCTTCTGTTGCCATTTCCCTGTATCTCTTTTTTCCATCATTCGTCGATCTACCATTTTTGGCTGGTCAGGTTGAGCACCAGTGAGGGTGAGTTCCTTACCTTACCACTTGAATGTCATTGTGAGTCTTGTGAAATCCCATACAATAGGACCTAACGTTTTGAGCCACTGTGCTCCAAGGATGGCGTCGTACCTCCTAACTCTATCACTAAGAACTCCACCAAGAACGGGTTCCCCTGTATTAAGATTGAAGTGTTTGGTAATCGCCCCAAACAAGGAAGCCTTTCGCCATTGGCCACTATGACATTCAGCCATGTCCCATTTTCTATTTTCAACCCAAACTATGAAACCCATGCTTGATTGATGAGGTTGTGCGAACTTCCAGTGTCAAGTAATACCACTAGTGGTCGACCATTAATCTTAGTTGGTACCAGTATGATTTAAGGAGCTGTTGTGCCAGTAATGGCGTGGAGAGATACTTCAGCTTCTTGCTCTGGCTCAAGTTTTAGTTTTGTCTCTTCCTCTTCCTTCACAAATTCATCATCATACCTGCAATCGATGAGAAACAATCTCTTACAGCGATGACTCGGAGTGTAGACTTCATCACAATTGTAGCACAGGTTACGCCGTCGATGATCTTAAATTTCTTCAGCTGTGAGCCGCTTGGTCAATGGTGTTGAAGACTTTTGGGTTTGACTTGGTGCTTGGGTGGTTTTTGAAAATTGGGAAATTGGGATGGCATTAGAACGCTTTGCTTCAAGGTTGATGTGATCTTTCCTCTAATTTTGATGCTTTGTTTCATAGAGATGGGCAAGAACAACATCATGTGGCAAAGTTTGTGGATTTGCTGCTCTAACATCGGCTCGAATAGATTCCTTGAGTCCACTAACAAAGTAGTTGATTTGTTGCTATTCTGTTAAGACACCTGCCCTTGCTAATAGGCGATCAAATTGTGTCTGATAATCACGTATAGAATCAACTTGAGTAAGCTTAGTGAGTTCTCCACAGAAATCATCCAACAATGTTGTTCCATAACGGTCATTTAATGCCTGCTTGAATTCCTCCCAATTTATCCATACCCGAGCCCTTCTAAATGATTGAAACCAGAGATGTACTCCTCCTTCCAGATGATATGCTGCCAATGCCACATTCTCATTGTCAGGTGTTTTGTTAAATTCAAAGAATTGCTCTGCCCGATCAATCTAAGTGATAGGATCATCCGTACCATCGTATCGTGAAAAATCCAAACAAACCACATGAGGTACAACCGTTCCATGTGTTTGCTGGAAATTGGTTTGTTGATGTGATGATCTGATGTCGCGCCTTACACTTAACTCATCCATTTGTGTCTGTAGTTGAATGAACATCTCATGCATTTCACGTTGCATCTGTAACATTTGTTGTTGTGTTGCTTGCAACGAATCTTCTACTGGCTGTTTGGATGGATTGCGATGAGTGACCCCATTGTCAGAATCTTGCTTTGTTGCCATTTTGTTATGTGCTTGTAGTAGGCGAGCTCTCGCTCGGCCTCTACCACGACGAGGAATTGTTCCTGTCGTGAAGAAGCTCTTAAGGAGAAGACAAAAAAAATAATTTACTGCAACAATTTTGGTGGAAGTTTCATGCCCATCCTTTCATTAATCTACCCCCTTTTAAATACAACGAATAACCGAATACAATACCCACTACGTGCACAACTAGTTGCACTTCCTAAAATCAAGGAAACATGCTAAACAAGAAATATGGCCAAGAGCCACTGTGCAACAAACAACAACTAACTAGAACATAGGTTGAACAACAATGAAATAAACTAGCAATAGTTGCTAAAAATTAGCACTGAATGTAACAGTGTAACAACAAGTTGATGTCGCAAAAAGTAACTTGATGATAAAAGCAGGCGTCAAACTTTGGTGCAAACGTGTAGACAAGACAATTGATGAAGAGGTGAAAACAACGAAGGATCTTCAAGATAAAGCACAAGCCAAATGCTTCATTGAGTTGTGCCTTGATATCAATTCTCTTTACTAGCTTAGCAAGAAAGCAGAAGAAGTTGTGGCGACTATTGATGAACTGCTACAACAAGGTCAATTTAACAGAGTATATTCCACAAGCCATCATCCATGCAGCCCTGCAGCTTGTAACGATTTCAAGGCTTATTCCAAGGCTTTTGATTGGTTGATAGTATGTACGTTAACCATAAAATATCACCTTGTTAATAAAAAAATTAAAAGAATATGCAAACTATAAAAATAAATATAGGAAGCTTTTTTGATTTATTTTTTAGGGTGTATATTTTTAATGTTATTTATTAATGATGTTGCACTTTGTGATTGAGTACTATACATTATAAGTGTATCAAATATAAATTTCATATATAAAAACTGAGCAAAATTAACTTTTAGTCTTTCTTTCAATGATAATTGTTAACAAGAAATTATTTAATTACTGGTATTTTTATTTATGCATTTACTCTTCTTCGAATCTTTTTCTTGATTTATAGAGAGATAACAATAAGAAAAAAAAATTGAATCTTAGATCTTATTCCATCTAAAAGGATAACAACCATTAGTTAATGGTCAAAACCTTGGTTGTTAAACGTTATTTTTTTTGGTACATGGTTGCTAAACCTTATTATTTACATAGCAAATTCTCTTATTATCATTAAATGCTGGCGTTAAAATTAAATATTTAATTATTAACAAAAAAAAATTGGATATTAACAATGGCATAACACCCATCATTTTTTTTGCCATTTCATTATGAGATCAAATTGGCCAATGTGGCATGATCAATAATGAGCCGGTGATAAAAAGACTATACATATATGAACTCAAAATGAATAGACTTCTTCTCAATTGATCAAAAACTATAATTTAATGCCAATGAGGCCTTGACTTAGTGACAAGAAGGAGGTCCTGAGACTTTAAAGTCTCAGGTTCAAGTCTCACCGAGTGTGAGCTCGAGTAAGTTTATTTGTTATTTGTTTAGTTGGTTATTATCATTTATATTTATCAATTTATCTAGTTACCGGTTCACGAAATGAAATATACTGATTATGATTGTAACTTTGAATGAGAATGTAGTACTAAAAAAAGACATAATTTAATTGTTACTGGGCTGGTTTTCAACTTGTCATGATTATATAAAAAAAGTTATAAAACTCAAACAAGCAGTTGGTTCTACATGAACAGAATATATACATGCTACTTGGTTTAATTTTCTCTGTCGTTTGTTTCTTTTTCTCTTATTTTCCATGTAGTTTCCTTATGAATTTTGAATATCTGCATCTTTTCACATTGATTCTTGGATCTGCTTGTGTAGATAGAAAAGAAAGAGAAACAAAAAGTGGATGTTATTGCTATTAGGGCTACTACCAACCTTTCTTCAGACTCTACCAAAGGCATCTTCCAAGAAGTTAAACATCACCTGAAATATATCATTGTTTGTAAGAAAAACTTAGAAAAGTTTGATGAGAACATAAAACAAAAGAAATGTTTGTTGAATTTGCTCTCGAGAAATAGCTCATTGACACTATTGACTCAAAAAATTTAAGAATCTTAATGCAACTTTTAATTCATATTAAAAATTTAAGCAGAGGATTCAAAGCCTCCAAAACAATAATGAAAACTTCAACAAGCTTGTGAGCCATAAAAATATTATCTATCAAGCTTCTCCAATTCTGGTTTCATGTAGGTTAATGCAGGGAAAGATTTTCCAATTTTGGTCTCTACTCTAAATCACATTTGATTTCAGACAGCCTCGTAAAATAATGACAGGAACTCTTACTTGTTGGAAAAAATATTCCTCAAACCAAATACTCACAAAAACGGAAGAAAGTAAAAATAAACACAATAGTTTTTTAATGTGATTTGGCCAACCAAATTGGCTTATAACCACCCAATTAAACTAATAATCAATCAAACAATTACAACTGTGCAATTTTTAGAAGAGAAAAATTGTAAACTCCTTACAAATCTAAAGGCCAACTACCCAAAGAGTCCAATTACACCCTTTTATAACAGCCCAAACTCTATAACTCTCTGGGATACTCTACAAACCAAACCCGACACATTATTTATAAGAGGAGAGCCCTTGTAACTTCTCCCATACTTTTAATGTAGGATTCAAGGCAAACCCTAACAAATCTTGCCTTGACTTAAATCCTCAAACTCCTCAAACTGCTCAACAACATATGAAAAACTAACATGCCTCTGAATCTTCTTACTCTTGGAAACAACTCTATTCTTCGCATTATTAAGCAAATATAATTGTTTCTAATTCCTCTTACCTTGTAAAACTAAATCACCATTCTTGTATACTTTGCAACAATCATTATTACCAACATATGTGTACCCACATGAAGCTAACTCACCCAAAGAAATCAAATTGTAGCTAAAATTGGGTACATACCTCACATTACACAGGGTCTTAACACCACCATCATGAAGCTTGAGTTGAACACTCCCAATACCTTTGATCTTCACTTTATTACCATTCCCAACCGCAATATTGTCTAAACTTTTAACCTCTTTCAATTCATCAAACCGATCTTTATCATTGCAAATATGCATTGACGCAGCTGAATCCAAAACCCAACCTTTCTCATAAGTATGAGACCCATCCAAACAAGTTGCCAATATATCATCATCTGAATCAGTCAGAGCAACACATGTCTCATTCTTCTTTTTATCATCACTCTTTGGCTGGGCCTTCTTGAATGCAGCCATATCCTCCCTTAATGTCTTGTAGCATGTTTGGATATGACTTTTCTCTCCACAATAATAACATTCCACCTTACTATAATCTCTGAATCTTGATCTTGATCTTGATCTCCCTCTTGATCCATCATGTCTCTCATTAGTCCTCTCTCAAGTAAAACCTTTTGCAACAGCTAGTACACCTCCCCTAGATGAAGAATCTTCTTTGCTCATAAATCTTTCATTCTCATGCAGCACAACAATCACATCATCCAAAGTCAAAGTAGTTTTACCTACCAATAAAGTCTGAACTAAAGGTCTATAGGACTTAGGCAAAGATGACAACAACTGTAATGAGCCTTTATACTAGAATTATGAACCAAAATTTTTCCTTTACCTGCTTACATTGTTGGGCTGTACGTAATGTCTCAAACTCTGTTCATAAGCTAAATATATATTAGCTAAATAGATATCCTTCATATACCCGGTCCCAATTCAAATGTCCAAATCAAGCATGCATTCAATTCCCAAATCAATTCACTTAGCAAAATATAAAACTAACAAAGATGCATGCATCACCCTAAAACATCGATATGTCATATACTTTCTTTAGCTACATCCCCATATTCTAAAAGTACTGAAAATGCAAGTCTGAATATAAGTCAAATAACTGTACATAATATACCTCCAAGGTGGTACCAAAAGCCTTGAAGGAGGTGATAACTCCTTGCGTATACACTCCTACTGCAAGTAATCTGGAAGGTGGAGGAGGGGGTGAGCTTTTTGGAAAGCCTAGTAAGAAATAAATATAAGAGACGGATACTAAATTTTTATATGCAAGTTTCCAAAACTTTTATTAAGGTTCAAAATCGAAATTTATACATTTCGAAAACCAAAATATGCTTATGCGGTGCATCAGCAAACAAATCATTCAAAACTATAGGTAAACATTACAATTCGAAACATATTTCTCAACATAACATTCAAAATCCATAAATGCTGCAAGTACGAAAAGAAACATATATATCATAAGCTGGAGACATGATGACTAAGCAATAATCAAGCAGTTCAAATATTCCCATGAGGGAAAGTACAGTTGACATATGGCCATAGTCCAAAAGGTCCACAGTGAGCACTGATCAGGTGTCAACTGGGCCCATTGTGGACTGGATCAAGGTCACACCGTAATAGAAACTCTACTATAGACTGGATCAGGATCATATAGTAGCCCAAAACATTACCTACTGTGGATTGGATCAAGGTCACAGAGTAGTCCAAAACATTACTGCAATGATTGTTAGTCATGTCTCAAAACATTTCCATACATATATTCCTTAACAATACGAAACTTTGATGATTTCTATCAAAATGGGAGTTCCGAATAAATTTTCCATAAGTAATCCAAAAAATGCCATTTCGTACTCGTTTTCAAAACAAAACTTGCTAGAGGATTGTTATTGCAAATCATTTTCATTAACTCTAGCTCATTTTGTAAATCAATATTTTACAAAAATCTGATAGCATAACAGTTTAATTTTATTAAAAACCTCTCGCAAAGAAGATACAGTTCATAAACTACAAAGCAGTTGATTTTAACAATTTATTTAGTATCCCCTACGTTCCGATATATATCCCTTGTCGTAACGGCTTCGCGCTCGACGATTTTGAAAAACGTTAAAAAACAAAAATGGGAGTCGCCACCAATCTTTTTTGACTAGGTGTGATTGGCCACCTGAAAACGTTTATCTTTTCAACAAAATCTCAAAATTAATTAAGTTTCATTAAAAAGATAATATTTTGGTCTGCGAAACAAAAATTGGGTTCGGGGGTACGGTTACGCGTGGGGAAGGATTAGCACCCCCACGACGCCCGTTAAAAAACGGTACCATAATAATCATGTGTTATCCTTTTTGTTTTAATAAAATGTTCTTAATTTAATATTTAAAATTAATTCCTTTTTTATTCCAACCTTTTTATTCAAAATCATTTTTTATTTGCAAATTTATTTTGTTTTACTTTATTTTTCGAAAGTAAATGTGAACCTTTTTGTATTGAATAATTAAATCAAATACTCCAATACTTTTGGCAGCATTTGAAATAATTTTCCTCACCTAGAGATTTCTTAAGAATCACTACTTGTGACTTCTACAGAATCTCATCCTCGGAAGGGCTCACATCTATTTCGAAAAATTATCATGAATGCATATGATGCAAACAGATAAAAATGATGCAAATGAATTTTTTTTTATTTCAAATTTCATTATTTATTTTTTGATTTATTTATATTTCTTTATTTTTAACAAAACTTATTCATTTTCATTTTTAGTAAAAATTTAAATTATCGAAAAACCGTACTAAATATTCCAATACTTTTGGCAACATTTAGTAGGATTTCTCTCACCTAGGGATCAGTTAAGGAATCACTACTTGTGACTTCCATAACATCCCATCATCGGACACTTTATTCAATTAATTTTAATTTTATTATTAATTTTAATTTTATTATTAATTTTAAAAATTCAATTTTATTTTCAAAAATATAAATTATTGAAAAATCATACTAAATACCTCAATACTTTTGACAATATTTAGTACGACTCTTCTCACCTAGGGATCAACTAGGAATCACTACTTGTGACTTCCGTAGCATCCCATCATCGGAAAATCATTTAATTGAATTATTCGCATACCGAAATTCAAGCTGTGGGAGTTTCAATACTTACTGAACTTTCTGGCAATGGAGCAGTTGGATATATTGCTCAAAGGCTTGGGATTCTCCCAAAAGAAAGCAGATTCCCAGGTTAGATGGTCTGTACTGAACACCATCCTACTGTTGCGTCGCCATGAAGTTGCTCGAGCTAAACTTGCAGAGGCAATGTCCCTAGGAAAATCTGTAGGATCTTGCATTGACATTGTAGAGGATAACATTAAAGATGCTGACATCTAGTTGCAACTGACATTACTGGCTAGCTTCATTTTCCCTTTTTTTTTTTCTCTTGATTTTTGAGTTACATGAGATTGGATTTTATATACATAAAAGAAGATTCTGTCAATATGGTATATCACTAGATTTTCTATTTGGGTTGCTGATAAAAATATTGAAAGGTAGCTGATTGAATTCTGAAATTTCTGTGAAGGGATTTGTAACCTTCCAATCTTACATCAAAAAAATTCTAAACATGATATATGTCATCGGGATTCAAACTATGTCCAAATGATTAGAAATGAAATTTCATTCTATTTCTTTCAACCATATGTTGATATCGGTAACGTTTATTTTGTTCAATATTTTTTCTTTAGACGTAAATTGCATTCTTACTTAGATGGTTGTTCAATGATTTTTTTTTATTTTAACTGTTTAATTTCGATTTTTTTTTCATCTTGTAAGAATCAAAAATTATAGCCCCATATCAACTAGAGCTATAATAAATCAAAAAATAGAAATAAAAATACAGTAAATCTCGTCTCTATATTTATTACGTTTATAGTATACAAAAAAAAAACCTCATGGAGAACGCATGTAGTGAATAAAGTCTTCCTCTCTTATATTTTCAGTAGTTAGTGACGACTCTAGCTAGGGATGTAAACGGGTTCACTCTAAACGGGTACCCGGGATTACCCGCCCCGTTTAAATCGGGTTCGGGTATCCGTTAATCGGGTTTTAATCGGGTTTGGGTAGTTTATTTACTACCCATGACGGGTTCGGGTAGGATTCGGGTAATACCTTTAGGGTACCCGAAACCCGAACTCGATTAGTATATTCGGATTAGGGTACCCGAACCCGATTACCGATTTTTAGCAAAATATGTTAAGGTGAAGGCTTGAACCCTTGAGAACAAGGGTTCAAGCCACAGCACTTACCACGTGACTCCATGTTGTGTTTGACATGATATGTTAAAAAAATACTTATACAATAAAATTTTGTTAAGCCTTAAAAAAATAAAAAAAAACATAATAAAAATAATTATGAAATTAAATTAATTCTTAATTTAATCAGTGATCTACTGATCTTTCAACTTGATTGATCCATCAAATAATTGGTACGCATGCAACAATAATTTGACTAAAAATAATTAGAAAATATTGGTAGTATTGAGAGTTAAATTTTAAATTTGTAAAAATTATATAATCATTTAAAATAGTACCAAACATCAAATATTTGTTGTTAAAAATTAAAACAGGTTCAAATTAAAGGTGAATAATAGGCTAATAATTAGATCGAATAATGTAATTTGATTGAAAAATCAAATTAATTAAATGCTTTTGAAAATAAGTGAGTGATTTAATTGGAAAATCCAATTTTTCCACAAGAAAACAATAGATCAATCATGTTTTAGAGAGAACAATCATTTTATATTGTAATTTAATTGTTTTAAAATGCTAGAAGACAAGAAAAAAAAATCGATTTTTTCTAATTGTGCAAGTCTAAAGGATCATTTTTAAAAAATATATTCTTTTTTATTTTTCAAACAAAATTGACTATTTTGGTTGATTCAATTATTAATTATAAACATAAAAAATTAATCGAATCAATGGAATAAATTGTTTGTTTTAATCAATCATAATTGAAATTACACTATTTTCAACTTTAATAAAATATTGTTGACTAAAAAATTTAATGAAAGATGATGATGATAATAATAATAATAAATTAAGTGTGGAATTAAATTAGTTAATTATGCTAAAGATAACATGGCAATCTAATTGACCATTGACATATATTATACTATTGTATATGTATATGATACATTGACCGTTGACATATATTGGTTAATTAATAAAGATGCAATTTTTACACATTGACCATTGATATATATTATACTATTGTATATGTATATGATACAAATTATATTTAAATTGTATATATGTATGATACTTATAGTGGTTAATTAATATATGTGTATGATAGAAATTGTAATTTATCAATTTATGATCTATGACTACATCCATTCATTCTTTTAATATTATGATAATTGATCAAATTAATCTAGATTACATGAATATATCCTAAGAAATCAAATGATTGAAATTAGATATACAATATTATATTCTAATCTATGATAATAGATTAAAATTGAAAACATTTTATGTTAAGTTAAAAGTTGAATGGCCTACTATTTTAAATCAAATTATTTATGTTGTTATTATAAATTTATTAATTATCCTTAAGAGTTAAGATTATTTTAGAAAAAAATTAATGCAACATGTGAAATTAAGTTAGTTAATTATTTTTATAAATCTAAGATATTAATATTAAATTTATAAAAATTTTATGATAAGTTAATCTATTATTGTTGCACACTCATAATAAGTTAGCTAAACTCTAATTAAAAAAGATATTAAAATAATTTATTAAAAAAACTCATAATATAAAAAAATATTTATGTGTATACTATAAACTAAAAAACTAATACTATTACTATTCTATAGACTATAATAATTTATTTTTCATGAAATAAATAATTAAAAGGTAAAAAAATAAAAAAAAGACAAAAAACGTGCAGACAGTAGGCTGCATGTTTTTTGTTCTCTCAGTCCCGGCTCTCCCAGCTCCCATACACTCACCTCTCAGTCTCAGAAGTCAACTCGATACCCACATAACCCTCCAGATCCCACAGCTGTGAGCTTAGATCTAGCACCGGCGAGCACAGATCCGGCAACGGTGAGCTTAGATCCACCGACGGCGGACTCAGTCCCAGCTGCAGTAGCTATCTTCCTCTCTCCAGCGGCGCGGCATTAGCCTTTCCTTTCTCTAGTAGCGGCGACGGCAGCAACAAGCCTTCCTCTCTCCAGCAGTGGAGGCGGCAGCGGCAAGCCTTCCTATCTCCAACGGAGGCATCGATGGTTGTAGCCTTTCCTCTCGCCGGCAGTGGTATCCTTCAGATCTAGAGGTGGCGGCAGTAGCTTTCTCTCCCTCCGGCGGCGACTCTTTTTTGAATCCAACAACACCATCATTTGCTGAATAAGTAAATATGCCATAACTGAAATTTTTAGTCAATGTGTTGAAAATACTTCTGATAATGAACTGTGTTTGTCTTGGAATTTATCAATACTAGTTGATAAATTAACTAACTGTATTGAAGATACCTACTGCTAAAAGGATTGTCAATGTGTTGAATATATTTATCGTTAAATCAACTGTGAATGTGTTGAAAATATTTGTTAAGTAAACTATCCAGAACTATCGTTAAATCAACTGTGAATGTGTTGAAGTCTCTGTAACCAAAAAAAAAATTGTAGAAGTCAGTATCAACTATCAACCAAATATTTTGTAGTAGAAGCTATTTCTTTCTTTTTTTCTTTTCTTGACAACATATTTCATTGTTAGTTTTAACCATATTGTTATATTATTCAATTTCATTATTATAATTAATTTTGTTGTTAGTGTTTTTAATTTCAGTAATATCAATTTATCTAAATAAATCTTTGGTTTGTGAGTTTTGATTGTTAAAATTAAATGGATATACTTATCAATCTAAATCCCATTTTAGAGTTCAAACCAATCAAACACACGTGCATTCTATAAACAGTTTGTCTTCTTTGTGCTGGCAATTGCTTTTGTTTGACCAACTATACCAATAACCTTTTTTTTAATTGTTTACAGGTCTTTAAAAAAATGGTAACAAGAGGAAATAATGAGATTGTTGATGAGAATGATAAGGTTGCAACCAGTCCATCAATTATGGGTTCAAGCTCAGAAAACAATGATAATAATGCTCCCAGTATGCCCTCTAACAGCCCCCTTAGTTTAACTCCAACAACATCTACTTCAACTAAACCTCCATTATCCAAACGGCCTCGTAAATTAACTTCAGAGGTTTGGGAGCACTTTGAAAAGAAAAATATTAGTGGAGAAGATAAGGCAATATGCAATTATTGCAAAATTAGTCTTAAGGCTAGTAGCAAGAATGGGACAAAAGCTTTGTTAAACCACATGAATATTTGTTCAAGTAAAAGAAATTCAGCTTTGAAAAGCAAAAGTTGATTAGTGTGGAGCAGAAAAATGATGGGAAAGTTCGGTTTGGGAACTTTACATTTGATCAAGAAGTTTCAAGAAATGAGTTGGCTCGAGCTATAATCTTGCATGAGTATCCTATTTCTGTTGTGGATCATCTTGGATTTAGAAGATTTATTGCAAGCCTCCAACCTCTTTTCAAGATGGTTTCTCGCAATACGATTAAAGAAGACATTCTCAAAATTCATCAATCAGAGAAGGCAAAGCTAATGGGTGTGTTTGAGAAGCTGAAAAGTCGAATAGCAATTACAATGGATATGTGGACTTCAAATCAAAAGAAAGGTTACATGTCCGTGACTGCTCATTTTATTAATGATGCTTGGGTCTTGCAAAGTCGTATTTTGAGGTAAATAACTCTTTTGAACTCTTTAACATGTGGTACGTAATTCATTAATGTTTATGAATAAATTGTTAGTAAATTAACGAATGTTATTTTTAAACATGTAGGTTCATTTACGTACCAGCACCTCACACTAAGGAAGTTCTCGCTGAAGAATTGATGGCTGCTTTGACTCAATGGAATATAGAGACCAAACTTTCTACTATCACCGTGGATAATTGCAGTTCTAATGATGGTATGGTTTCTATCATAGCAGATAAGTTATGTTCTGAACTTTTACTTGATGGGAAAATCCTACACATGAGATGCTGTGCACATATTCTGAATATTGTTGTGAAAGATGGGTTATCCATGATAGAAGATGTAATTAACAATATTCGTGATAGTGTGGCATTTTGGTCTGCTAGTCCTTCTAGAGTGGAAAAATTTGAAGATGTGGTACGTCAAGCAAAAGTTTTATGTACTAAAAAGTTAAGCCCTGATTGTAGAACTAGATGGAACTCAACTTATTTGATGCTTCGAACTGCCATAGCATACAAAGATATTTTTCCTAGGTTGACTTTTAGGGATAAACTTTACACTAAAGTGCCTAGTGAGAAAGATTGGGAGATGGCAGAAATTATTGCTGAAAAGTTGGAAATATTTTATAATGCCACTGAATTGTTTTCGGGGACAAAGTATCCTACTGCAAATTGTTATTTTGTTCAAATTTGTCAACTTAGAAATGCACTAATGAAGTGGATGTGTTTTGATGATAATGTTGTTAGTGCAATGGCCAAGAAAATGTTTGGCAAGTTTGAAAAATATTGGAGTGTTATTCATGTTGTGCTAGCTGTGGCAGTTGTATTGGATCCTAGGTATAAGATGAAGGTGGTTGAGTTTTATTTTCCTGACATTTTTGGTGATGATGCACCCTTTGAGATCGAAAATGTTAAGAGAACTTGTTATGATTTACTTCATGAATACCAAAATAGATCCTCCAAACCAAAGTCACATGCTTCTTGCACTTCAACATTAACACCATCTCTTCAAGCATCAAGTGTCCCTACTTTTCAACAAGAGGATTTCAGCAAGTTGGTTGCATTTCTTAGTTCATCTTCTACTAGTGTGAATGTTAAGTCAGAATTGGATCATTATCTAGATGAGCCAGTTTTGCCATGGACCCAATTCTTTGATATTCTTAACTGGTGGAAGACAAATGGGATAAAGTATCCCACTTTGCAAAAGATTGCTAGAGACTTTCTTGCTATTCCTATTTCTACAGTTGCATCCAAGTCTGCTTTTAGCACTAGTGGGAGAGTCGTGAGTAGTCATTGAAGTAAGCTTAATTCGGACACTTTGGAGGCATTGATGTGCTCTCAAAATTGGTTAAGGAGTGACATAGGAGGTAAACAATTCACTTATTGTATTTCTTTTTATTCATTTGTTTTTTTTTCAAAAGGAATTTATTATTACATTTTACCTCAAGATTAATAATATTTATTTATTTGTTTTATGTGTAGGACCATCACCAACAACTATGGATTCAAGTTGCATGTTTAATGATGATTGTTGTAACGGCTTCGCGCTCGACGAATTTGAAAAACGTTTTAAAAAAAACAAATGGAGTCGCCACCAATCTTTTTTTAGCTAGGTGTGATTGGCCACCTAAAAATGTTTATCTTTTTAACAAAATCTCAAAATTAATTAAGTTTTATTAAAAAGATAAATTTTTGGTCTGCGAAAACAAAAATCGGGTTCGGGGGTACGGTTACGCGTGAGGAAGGATTAGCACCCCCACGACGCCCGTTAAAAAACGGTACCATAGTAATCATGTGTTATCCTTTAATTTTAATAAAATGGTCCTGAATTGATATTCAAAAATAATTCTTATCTTATTGCAATCTTTTTATTCAAAACCAGTTTTTTTTATTTGTAAATTTATTTTGTTTTATTTTTAAGAGGTCAAACTTTATTTTTCGAAAATAAATGTGAACCTTTTTGTATTGAATAATTAAATCAAATACTCCAATACTTTTGGCAGCATTCGAAATAATTTTTCTCACCTAGAGATTTCTTAAGAATCACTACTTGTGACTTCTATAGAATCTCATCCTCAGAAGATTCACACTTATTTGGAAATTAAATGGATGCATATGATGCAAACAAATAATATATGATGCAAATGAATTTTTATTTTAAATTTCCTTATTTATTTATTTATTTATTTATATTTCTTTGTTTTTAAAAAACTTATTCATTTTCTTTTTTAATAAAAATTTATTATTATTGAAAAATCATACTAAATATTCCAATACTTTTGGCAACATTTAGCAGGATTTCTCTCACCTAGGGATCAGTTAAGGAATCACTACTTGTGACTTCCATAACGTCCCATCATCGGAATTTTATTTAATTAAATTTAAAATTTATTATTAATTTTCTTTTTCTATTTTCTTTTAAAAACTCATTTATTTTTATTTTTAATAAAAAACTAAATTATTGAAAAATCATACTAAATATTCCAATACTTTTGGCAACATTTAGTACGATTCTTCTCACCTAGGGATCAGCTAGGAATCACTACTTGTGACTTCCGTAGCATCCCATCATCGGACACTTTATTCAATTAATTTTAATTTTATTATTAATTTTAAAAATTCAATTTTATTTTCAAAAATATAAATTATTGAAAAATCATACTAAATACCTCAATACTTTTGACAATATTTAGTACGACTCTTCTCACCTAGGGATCAGCTAGGAATCACTACTTGTGACTTCCGTAACATCCCATCATCGGACAAATTTTTTTAAAATTTTTATTGTATATATATTTATTATTTTTTTTAAACAATAAAATAGATTACATACTTCATATTTTTCAAATTATATTAACTAATATTTAATTTCATGTTTTTCAAACAAATTATTAAAATATATTAATTAACAATAATATTTAAAAAAGAAAACAAAATAATTAAATAAATGAATAGCATAATGAAGTAAATAGAAAAAGGAAGGAATTATACCTAAATAATTTGGATTAAAAACCCAAAAAGGGCCCAAAATCAAACCCAAAAAGTGTGGGCCTAGCAGCCTGTTAAGTGGCCCAAAGCAGGTGGCGGACTGGGTCGGGCGCGCGGGTCGTCAAACGGGTCGGACACGCTACGCGGGTCGCGGGAAGGAGGTGGAGCCGGGTCGGACGCGTGATCTCGGGTCGGGTCACCTGGGCGTGCGGGTCTCCCTTACTCCGCGGGTCAGGCGAACGGGTCCCGGGTCGGATCCCGGGTTCCGCGCGGATCCTTCCCCTCTTTTTTTTTTTTTTTTTTAAACTATAAATTCCACCCTTTTTTTTTACATTTCATTTTCTACCTTTTTTCAGAAAAAAAATTTCCAGAGCCTTTGAGCTCTCCGCCGGGGCGATTCCCGGCCGCCGCTGGGGTCGCTTCCGGCCACCGGCCACCGTCCGCCGCCGCCGGTGATTGGATCACAAAAAGCTTCCCACTTTCCGGAGGCTCTCCACCCCCTGAGTTCGATTCAGGCCTCCGATGCACCAAAAAAATCCCCCTACCCCGCAAATCTGACAAATCGAAGCCCTCTCCTTTTTTTATTTTTTTTATTTTTGGTTTTCTTTTTTTGATCTGGTTGTTGTTTTGGTTTGTTTGTGGTTTGTTGGTGGTTTGTTTTGCAGGTTTGGGGTTCAGATCTCGGATTTGGAGGTCTCGATTCCGAGATCTAGGTTTTTTGGCTCTCGGATTTGGGGGTTAGTTTTCGGTGATGGTGTCTGGTTTCGGTGGTGATGGTAATGATGATGGTGGTGGATAGTCTGGTGGGAGTGATGGTTGTGGTTTGGACGGTGATGGGTAGTTTTCGGATTTCGGGTGATGGGGAGACCGAATGGTTGGGTTTCGGTAGGGTGAGGATGATGAAGGCTGAGAATGGTGGTTGTCGGTCTTGGGGTTGGTTGAGATGAAGGTGCTAACGGTGATGGTTTTGTTCAGGGTTGAGGGAAAATGGGGTTTCGGGTCCTCTTCGTCCTCCGGATGATGTTAGGGGGACTGGTATATGGGGTTTGGGAATGGTGGCTGCAGGGTTGGTGACCGGCGGACAGTGATGGTGATTGATGGATTGGACAAAAACAAAATAAAAATAATAATAATAATAATAATAATAATAATAACACAAATAATAACAATAAAAATATAAACAAATAATAATAATAATAATAATAATAATAATAAAATGGGACAAAATTAGGTGTCAACAATGATGAAGAATGAAGATGTCATGTCTTGAATGATTTCAAATTTGTTTGTGTTTTTATTCAATTATGTTTGTTTGTAGTTGCATAAACATATTTCTATGTGTTTAAATTGTTTGTTGAATTGTTGTAATGGATGTTTTTTTAATTTTATGCTTTTAATTAACAAAAAAATGAATTAATTTAGAAATGTTTTGGGTTCGGGTTTTGATTCGGGTTCGGGTTAATAATCGGATTGTCAAAAAGTTTGGAAGTGTAAACGGGTATTTAAACGGGTTCGGGTAATAAACGGGTAATATAAAAATTAATAGGGTAGGGTTCGGGTAGTACACTTAAAAATTAATCGAATTTTTATAGGATTCGGATTTTATTAATATTAAACGGGATCGGAGTCGGGTACCTCGAAATTGACGGGTACCCGCCCCGTTGATATTCCTAACTCTAACAGGGAGACCAGCATTATACCTCTCAGGTGGGGAGAGACCCAACCTATATTATTTATTTATCTTACTTGAGTCTATCTAATAGAGCGCGTTGGTTTTCAGCAAGCTTGAAAAAGGAAAAAGATGATTCTCGTTGGCTTAGAATTTGATGACTTATAGGCAGAGGATTAGCTCTAGAGGAAGTCGAAATTCCTTTTGGAAATCAACGCAAAGAAGGTAAGATACTACCAACTTTAAGAAAGTGAAGAGATGGATGTTTAGAAAACTTTTGAAATCAATTTTTTGAAAGAAAACGAATCTTAGAACCTGATAAGAAAACGGTTGGGACTGATTTTGAAAATCTAGAGTTACCATCGGTCGCAACTAGGGGTGTAAACGATACAGTGGTACTCGCAAGCTACTCGGGCTCGACTCGAAAAAAACTCGAATTCGACTCGATTCTTGTCGAGCCGAGCTCGAGCTCGAGCTACTCGAGCTGTCGATCGAGCCGAGTTCGAGTAATAATATACCCGGCTCGAGTAGCTCGCGAGCCTTATCGAGCTTTTAATATTTTATTATTTTATTATTAAATTACATATATACCCTCATATAAACCCTAATATATTTTGCTTTTTTGAGTTTCTGAATTAAATTTCATCCACTTTCTTCTTCAGTAGCCGCACTATTATTTCTCCCATCCCATTCAACTACCGCCGACAGCCCACACTCCACACCGGCGTCAGCCGTGAGACATTGACGCCCTCACCTCAACTCCGGCAGCACCTTCACCTTCAGATCTTGCCTCTTTTCCTCACCAGACAAGCTGATCTAAAGCCATACCCAGATCTGAAGACGACAAGCCCCTCTGCCCTTAGAGACAGATCCGGCGTTGACGAGCCCTTTAACTGTTAGATCCGACGCCGGCGAACCCTGAGCCCTCGGATCTGGCACTCCTCCCTCAGATCTGGTTCTCCTCCGTCAGATCTGGTTCTCCTCGCTCAGATCCGTCTCTCCTCCCTCAGATCTAGTTCTCCTCCCTCAGATCTGGTTCTCCTCGCTCAGATCTGGCTCTCCTCGCTCAGATCTGGTTCTCCTCCCTCAAGTCCGACGACATAGTCACGCATGGTCGCCTCTCCTCCCTCACGCACGCACACACACAGCAAGTACTCCACTCCCTAGCCACTCTCTTCAGTCACGCACGCACCCTCATGAGCCTCGCTGCTGCTTGTAAGATTTTTTTTTTAGTAACACAGTGAGTTAGTGAGACATACACGCTTGACTTTTTTTTTGTTGGGATTTGTCAACTGTAATTTTTTTATAATGACATTTCTTTGCTGATAAAAAAAATCCAGTGGTGATATGTTTGATGTGTTTGAGTTGAGCGATTTTGTTGTTATTCATTGTTGGTTGTAGAAAGTTTTGTTGGTTTTTTATTATTTGTATTCTGGGCTTTGAGTGTAAGGGGTTCTTTTGTAGGAAGCTTATTTTGGACTTTCATGTCTCCTAGCAATGGCTTTCTCTGATGAGTCTGTTTGATGGGTTGTGATCTGGGCACGCATCTTTGAATGTTGATGGATTATTGGAGGTTTTTTAGTGCTATGGAGGTTGGTTCTATAAGTTAGCAATCGTTGCGCACCAAGTGTTCCTGAATTTTTCTCATCAGGTGGTGGTGGCTTTTGGCTTGGTTAACAGATTTGAGTAATAAGCCTGCCGTTTCATTGAAATTTGATGATTTCAATTGGCCCATGGATTGTAGTGTTTATAAGTTATCCTTGTAATATGTTATGTCAAAGCAAGTTGGGTCAGTTGTTTGTATTTCTATTCTATTATCCTGTTGGTTTAATATCACGTTATGCAGTCATTAGTTTGTTTTATAGTTTTATTTATTTACTAGACATGAAAAAAATTTTGTATTTTTATTATATTTAATTGATAATATTATTATATATAAATAAATTCGAGCTCGAGCTCAATTTCGAGCATAAAAACGAGCGTATAAACAAACCTAAACGAGCTTAATCGAGCGAGCTCGAGTAGCTCGACTTTAATCTCGAGTCGAGCTCGAGCTCAAAATTTAATGTTCGATCGAGCTCGAGCCGAGTATCGAGCTCCGAGTTTTCAAGTCGAGCTCGAGCTCGAGCACTTCATTGTATCGGCTCGGCTCGGCTCGATTACACCCCTAGTCGCAACCGAGGTGGCCAAAAGGAGTGCAGGATTGCCCCTTGCCACTCTAACAGTTGCAAGAGCTTTGAGAAACATAGCTTTATATGCATGGATGTATCTTAGCAATTTCAAAGGCCTTCTACAGCAAACTTGATACTAGAAGCTGTATTTTTAGATATGGATTTGAGTTACAATAATAATTTAGAAAGTCAGAAGCTCAAGCAGACTTTTTTGGTTATTAGCTGTCGACCTGACTACAGTGCTTACATTCAAGATCCGTTGAGATGTGCAATTATATGATTACACTTGTGAATAGTTTAGAATCATAATCATTGGTTTTTAAAAATTGTGATTATATTAAATAATTATGTTCGTTGGATCAGGTAACATAATTAAAAGATTTCATCATTTGATTGTAGGGTAATAGTTATTGGATTAAATCTCTATAAATAAAGATTTCATGGTAGTTTTGAAACACACTTGAAAGATAAAGAATTTCAAGTATGTGATTTTGTCTTCTTTCTCTCTTATTTTCATAGCAGAAACAAGTTTATTATATATTGTTCACTGCAAAAAAAATTATAACTAAATCAAGATTCTTTTCTATAAGTGAAATCACATAAAATTAATTTTATATGATACAAATACGAATTATAAGTAAGAATTATTAGGTCTTACTAAATCATGTATCAAAACATAAAAAAAATATTAAAACTATTAAAAATAAAATTTGAAATAACCGGATACATGATCGGAAGCCAAACAAATTGAAATATTTGATCTGTTTTTCTTGACTGAAAATGCCAATTGACTTGTTTGAAGGAGACAGAGCCTAGGGAGGCGATTTTAACAAAATCAGACAGCTTAAAGATCCAAAGACTTTCCTCCCTCAGCCGTCTGCCACCACCAAAAAACCACCATCTTCAACCTCCAGCCCAAACCCAAAGAAGCCATCGGAAACATATCCACCACCCGAACACCCACCATCACCAACCGAAACCGACTCTACCCAAACCAATTGGGTCAGATAAACACAGGCTGCACAGACCCACCTTGAAAAACCAGAACCTCCTCCACTACCCACAAACCAAATTCATCTCCAATCAACTCACAACCCCAAAACAATAAACAAAGCATCATCAAGCTAATGTCATGAGAAAGACTAAAAAAGAGAAGCGTCGCTTCATCTTAATGGGTCTTCCGTTTTTGGCACCTTAAAGCCTTGACTTCTGTCGATTCTAGAGAGAAGAACAAATAAAGGCAGCGGAGTGTTGCGGACCGGCCATGGCTGAAGCTGCTGTGGCTAAAATAGGGAGATCAAGAAGACATATGGGTCTTTGAAGGAGACGCGGATCGTGATGAAAAAGCGAAGGAAAGCTCGGCACAATTAGGCAAAAGGTATCAAATAAAAAGGTAAAATTGCCGTGATTGACAGCCACAGATTTAATACTTTTCAACATTATTCATTTGTCTGTTTCCTTCGCTGTTTAATATGCCTTTATTTTGATTTGGCTTTTTGGTTTAAGTCCTAAGCATGTAAAACATCATTGTACGTTAGTTGCCAACTAATAATCTTTAGCTTGAAAGTTTATCTATAAACCAAAACGTATTTTATTAAGCAAAAAATACTAGTTAGGTCTTGATTTAAATAAACTTTAAATGAAAGTTTTCTTTTATTGAATATATTTTTTTGGTATATATGAAAATGTTGAGAAATTAAATGTAATATTTCTAGAGTTCCTAAGTGAGGAATTTTTCATATCTTTCCAAAAGTGTTGGAAAGACTGTGGAATATATATCTGTACAAGAGAAATTTCTACAAAAAAATATGAGATTTGTTACAGACCTTTGTAAATAATTGATAAACTATATATTGGAAAAAATTATGAATGTTGATTTGTTTCAAGGTTCCTAAGTGAGGGACCTTCTCAAAATACTTACCATTTTCAAACCAACAATATGGAGTTTTCCATTAAATATGATTGGAACTAATTCTAATTTTTAAAAACAAGCAAAGAAGACTTTTAAAAAGTTCCTAAGTGAAGAATCATGTTTAAGTCTTTCTAAAGTGGGGAAAGATTTTAAAATATTTTAATAAAAAATTTATTTATCTTTAATAAAAAGTATCAGAGGTTAATACGATAAATTTACCCTAAAACTTTGATAAATGTCGCTTTCTAAAAAGGGTTTATATATGATGCACTGACAATATATAATTTCTATACATTGTCAATACATCAAAAGTTGACATCTTATCAATTGACATATTAAAAAATATACCAAGCGCTTAAAAGTAAATATAAATAAATTTTTTAAATTTGCTCATAAGAGCTTATTGATAAGGTGTCAACTTATGGTGCATTGATAGTGCATAGAAACTATACATTGTAAGTGCATCATATATAAATCATTCTAATAAATAGATAAATAAATGAATAAAAATATAAATATTGATTTTCCTAATAGTCCCTATGTGAGGGATTGGTTCTATAAATTTCTCAAAAGTGTTGAGAAGTGCAAATAAAAATTTATAAGATGATTTATATAAAAAATAAATACAGAATTTCTCGTAAGTAATAAATTAACTATAAAATCCTATTTTAAATAATTAACTTGAAAAGAATTTTCATATAATGATTTTCTAAAAAAAGTTCCTAAATGAGGAACTTTATATCATCAAAAGTGCTGGAGAAATTTTAAAATATTAAAGCAAAATATGAAAATAGAATATTAAAAAAAAAGTAAAATATTTAAAGTTAAGGTTCAAGATGAAGTAAAAGTCCACTACCTAAAAATATTAAATTTAAATCGAAGGACGGAGCTTTTTCGAGAGAATAATGATTTTCTTGAATACTCTTGAGGTGAGAGAATTTTTTAAATTATATTGAAAGTGTCGAAAAATATTTCAAAAAACTCTCAACACTTTAATAATAAATAATAAATAAAATAATAAAGAATAAAAGACTATCTTTGTTAAGACCTTTTAGGACAACATGCGCTTAATTGGTACCGTTAATGAGCGTTGTGAGAGTGCTAATATCTTCCCCACGCGTAACCGTACTCTTGAACATAATTTTTGGAATGTAGACTAAGTTTTATCTTTAAAATCAAATAATAGCCAAGACTAATGGCCACTTCATAAATTTTAATGTCTAGCGATTAAGTATCCAGACTTATACGTTCCAACACTAATTGAAGCAAATATTAAAAACTATTAGAAAATAAAACTTGGAAATTATTCGATACCTGATCGGAGGCCAGACAATTTAGAATTGAGAAATGTACGTAGAAATGAAGAACGAGAAAAAAGACAAAAAATTTACTTAATAAGACAAAAGGAAAAGTGTTTAAATGATAAGTGTTATATCAACGGGGATTGAATTGTTTAGTAAGGATAAATTTAATATGTAAGATTGTATTTATCCAAATATTTATTTAAATATTCATATTTGTAAGTATTATCCATGTTCTATTATGTACATTTTTATTCAAATTAATATATATTTTTTAAATAAAAGATCTAATCATGGATGAAAAGATTTAAAGAAATTGAATTTAGCCAATTCTTGTGCAGATAATACTTAATCTTTTTTCAAATATTAGTAATGATTTTTTTAAATTTTTCTAAACTATAACTTACGAGAAAGGACAAAGTTATATCTGTGTAAAATTAGATAGTTTTACACTATTTTTTAACTATTAGATTGAAATAGATTTATGGTTGAGATTAAAAGTCTCTCTTCTTCCAAAGTGCAATTAAATGTAAAAATAGTTTTATTCTCTTTCTTTTTTCACATTTTTTCTTTTTCTTTTTTAATTATCTTAATTAGCTAAATATTGTTTTTTTTTTTCATGTTTCTTCTCTTCATCTCTGTTTGCTCTTGCACGAGGTACAATAGTTGCCGCCATCAACGATTTACTTTGCTCCATTTTTTTTTTTTAAAATTGTCTTCAATACAAATCACGACTCTTTTTCTCCTTACTACTGCAATGATGCCGGGGGATGTAATGTTCATCTTAGTGGCCAAAACCTGCCCAAGTGAATCAAATATTGTTTGTATTGTACTCTTGAATGCTCAACAAAATGACATTTGGATTTTTCCCAGGTTCATTTGCCTTCACTTTCATGATTGTTTTGTCCATGTAAAAATTTATTGCATTATTATTGTTCACATACCATGCATCAAATTAAAAAAAAAACCTTGGTGCGAAGTAGATTGTTGATGGTGGTAATTATTATATCTTGTGTGAGAGGAAACAGGGATGAAGAGAAGAAATGGAAAGAAAAAAAATAGAAGACAATAGTAAGATGATTAAGATAATTAAAAAAGAAAAGGAAAAAAAATGTAAAAAAGGAAAGAGAGTAATAATATATTTACATTTAATTGCATTTTGAAGGAAGAGAGAGTTTTATTTTCAACCTCAAATTTATTTTAATCTAATGATTAAAAAATTATGTAAAACTATCTTGTTTTATACACACATATATATATATATATATATATATGTAAGTGAATTCTTTCTAATAACTTAAACTATAATTTAATTATTACATGCTAGTTTTCAACTTATCATATTAAAAAAAAAGTTATAAAACCCAGACAACCGACAGCTGGGGACATTGTGGAAAGTGATGAGTTGTTGCGACCAATACCGATTGAGGTAGCCCAAAATTGCGCACAATATTGCCGATTGACAGGCGTTGTTGGGAGAGTTACAAGAGCTTGGAGAAAAGTATTGTAATGGAGTAGGATGATGCTTCGAGAAATAAAAAAGTATTTGCAGTAACATGGTGAAAGTGATGCGAACAGCTCCCAAGGAGCAACCAATTAATTCTTATCATTCTTCTATTTTTTTCTTCTACTTTTCATTATATAAGATAATTACTTTGTGTTACTGTCATACCGGCTTAAAAACATAAACAATACAAAATTTATTTATAATTTCTTGTATGTAGTCTTAGGTTTTCAACGTACGTCTTTACAATGCATAAAATATATATAGGATTGTTATCAATTGCACTGAGAGTGTATTGGATAATAATTCATGTATGTATCATAATCATTTTTTAAGCATTTAAGTTATATGAACCAATATAAAATTATGTTAAATTGTTAATATGAATTTTCCTTATCTATTTGTTTTTATTCAAGATAATTTGTTTATATAATTTTCATGCCATAATATCTTTACAAATGACTTTCTTTCAAGTTTTTTTTAAACATTTTTTAGCCTTGACCTTTTTTTTTTAATATTCATAACCTTCATTCTTCTAACTAGATTGCCTATCAGTTTATATCATATATGTTCAAACCAATGTATAATAACTATTGCTAAACTTATATTTGATAAATACTACTATAACTTTCTTACAAATATTTTTATTTTTCATTATATCTTTCATCATTTATTCACATATCCATAGCAATATTCATATTTCTTCTATATTTTCTTAGTCGCTTAACATTTTTTCACATTTCTTCTGCTACACTCATATTTTGTGTGTGTGTGTCTAAATATATAAATATATATATATTCTCTTGATAATCCAACATTCACTACCGTTGAAGAATATTGATCTATGTAACAATAGTCTTAAAAAAATTAACTTTCAAACATATATATTTTAAAAAAACAAAGAACAATAATAGAGGTAGCAAGACTTTCACTTTTTTTATTTTATTTTTAACTGCTAATGTTTGCACATTTGTTATCCAAATTAATATATAAATTAATCCACACACCAATGAAAATAGCGAAATTAATAATTATAAAACTTATGATAATGATAAAGACCCGATGAAATTCAACAAAAATAGCGAAAAAAAAAAAGAACTGGTCACTAATCATGTACTCTATTAATTAAATGCTGAACTCTTAAGTCCAATAATTAAAGACTAAATTGAAGAGGAAGTTTCCAAGCTTTTTCATTTATCAACAAGTCTTTCTTTTTTCAATATCGAAAGCACAACTCCTTTGTAGTTACTTTGTATTTGTAATAAATTACAAAAGCAGTATTATCAATTAGCAAGTTATGTGTGTGGCAATTATTGCTAATAATTTAAGCAGCCGTCTCCATTTTCATTTGATACGTATGAACATTGATTGAACAATGAAGATTTAACTAGAGAACACTGAAAAGTTATAGCAGAACCATATAAATTTGGGTCCTTTGCTCATTCATATTCTCCAAACCTTCTCAATTACTTTGTTTTGTTGCTCTTGTTATTTCCGTCTTTTCTTTTTGTTTGGCCTGCTGTTTAATTACTTCTCATCTCTTGTTCTACTAGACCCCTTTTCTCTTTGCCTCTTCGATAGCCAATAAAGAAAGCCACTGCCATTTCAAAAGTTCATTTGGTTCGTTAAGAAGGTCCAAGGGAGAAAGGGATTCAACTCTTAAACTAATCCCTTTTGAAAAAGAGTGATAATCATTAGACCAAGCTTTAGTCGTTAAATTCATTAATTTGTTATTTTCATTCTTTTGGTGTTCTATCATTTGCTTCGTCTGTTGAAATTTAAAAAAAAAATGGAAGGTATTGCTATTGGTGCCTCTGCCAATGTTTCTCTCCGGACTACAGAAGGCATTCTCCAAGAAATTATACCTCATGTCAAATATGTAATCATCCATAAGCAAACTGTTGAGAAATTAGAGATGAAAATGAAGTTGTTGATTGCAAAAAGAAATAGTGTGCGTATTATGTGCTTGTAGTAGGCGAGCTCTCGCTCAGCCTCTGTCACGATGAGGAATTGTTCCTATAGTGAAGAAGCTCTCAAGGAGAAGACAAAAAAAAATATTTTACTGCAGCAATTTTGGTGGAAGTTTCATGCCCATCCTTTCATTAATCTACCCCCTTTTAAGTACAACGAATAACCGAATACAATACCCACTACGTGCACAACCAGCTGCACTTCCTAAAATCAAGGAAACATGTTAAACAAGAAATATGGCCAAGAGCCACTATGCAACAAACAGTAACTAACTAGAACATGGGCTGTACAACAATGAAATAAACTAGCAATAGTTGCTAAAAATAGCACTACACGTAACATTCCTCCCCCGTTGAAAACGACCTTGTCCGCAAGGTGTCAAATGACAACTTCTCGCGCCTCTCCAACATTTGTTTCAGGCAATGACTCCTCCAAGCTTGAGTGATTTTTGAGTTGCTTCTTGAGCAATGAGACATGCACAATAGGATGGACTTTACTACCTTTTGGTAGGAGCAACTTGTAGGCCATTGGACCTATCCGTTCAATGATCTTGTATGGGCCATAATATTTTGCTGATAACTTATGCCTCCTATTGCCGACTAAAGAATGCTGCTGATATGGTTGTAATTTCAGGTACACCCACTCTCCAACTTCATATTGTTGATCCTTCCTCCCCTTATCATATATAGCTTTCATTCTCTCCTTAGATTTAGAAAGGTGTTGGTGTAGTTGAGTAAGAATCTGATCTCGTTGTCTCAGTTCTATATCCACATCTGCTTCTTTAGCTGTTCCGTGCTCATAGAACGTTATAACTAGAGGAGGTCGACCATATACCACTTCAAAAGGTGTGTAGCCTGTTGACGAATGCCAACTAGTGTTGTAGCAAAACTTCGCCCATGGTAACCAACGAGTCCAATGTCTCAGATTATCTCTTGTAAAACATCGCAAATACATTTCAAGAGTACGATTGGTTACCTCATTTTGTCCATCTGTTTGTGGATGATATGATGATGAAAATCAAAATTCGGCCCTTTGTAGTCGAAATAACTCCTTCCAAAATGAACTTGGGAACAATAGATCACGGTCACTTACAATTGATTGTGGTACTCCATAAAGTTTGAGGATATTTTCATAATAGGCTTGGGCAGCATTGTTAGCAGTGACAGGTTGCGACTTGCGACATTGCAATAAAATGTGCCATCTTCGATAATCAATCTACAATTACCATAATTGTTGTCTTGCCTCTAGAAGATGGAAGGCTGGTAATGAAGTCCATGGAAACCTCAATCCATATTACCTTGTGCATAGGAAGTGGTTGTAGAAACCCAGATGGTGTGCTTTGTTCTCTCTTATTCCTTTGACAAACATCACAAGCTTTCACTACTAGAAAAAAGGCTTTTAGCAACCAAAATTTGCAACAACTGAGAATATCGTTGCAAAATCTCATGATATTTGTAACGATTTTTTATAGTCGTTGCTTAATTAATTTTTTTTAGATTTTATACGACGACTTTTTTTTGTTGTTACGAATTCCTATGAAATTGACAACGACAAAAAAAATCGTTACGATATCTTATTATATTTGCAACGATCTTTCACTGTCGTTGTCTAATTAACTTTTAAAATATTTTACACAACCATAAAATAACTTGTTACTATATATATATATATATCATATTCATAATGACAAAAAGAAAGTCATTTTAAAATCTTATCAAATTAGCAATGAATTTTTATAGTTGTTGTCAAATTAAATTTTTCTTAACATTTTATACAACAATAAAAAAATTTGTTACGATATCTATATCACATATATAACGGCAAAAGAATGTCATTTTGGAATCTTATAAGATTAGCAATTTTCATGGTTGATTTTTTTAATATATTATATAGCTAAAAAAATTTATTACGATATTTATATCATATTTATAGCGATAAAAAAAATCATTACGAAAATCTTTTAAATTTACAATGATTTTTTTATAGTCATTTTCAAATTAAAAATTTCTTAAAATTTTATACAATGATCAAAATAATTATTATGAAATATCATTGGCAATTTCATTGATAATATTCTGAAATTTAAATTATAAGTTCAAACTTTTTATTTAAGAATATAATAAGAACAAACATAAATCTAATTTTTTTTCTTAAACTATATTATATTCACATGAAAATATAACTTTTATCGATTAAAAAATTATTATTTTTATCGATATCTAATCCAAAACTTATATTTTTTATTATTTTCCTAATCCCATAATTGCAATTTTGCTTCTTTTTTTTTTTGAAAAACAAAGTTTTATTGAATGGACTGGATGCCAAGTCCAGCTAAGATGAAAAGTTAGCAAGCATGGCAGCCTACTACAACAAACCCAACAAAACAATAGAGAACAAAAACGTGACTCTGAGGGGCTTTACAACAAACACCTAAGAGGCACTAACACAATTAGCTGAATGTTCTAAGCTTGGAGACCAAACAACCCAAAAAAGAATGGAGGAAGCAACACCAATCAGCAAATCATCCAAAATTTTGCTATTTTTCTTTATATACTTATTATTTACATATTGCTATGTTTAATAAATATACACTGTATTTTTTTGGGGGAGGGGGGGGGGTTTGTCCATTTTTGTTTTGTATAATTAATATATTATCATGTGCATCTTAAATTTATTCAAAAATAAAATTGATATATATTAATTAAAAAAATTCATAAAATTTTAAGTAGGGATATCATATACTTGTATAATATATAAATAAATATAACATATATACTTAATATATTTATATATAAATAACTATATTTGCTTACACTAGGCCAAAACTATGTAGTTTTGACCACTTAGCATATAACCATTGAATATTTAAAACCATATCTCCATTCTCCCCTTTTTTTCTCTCTTTTTCCTCCACCCTTACAGTCGCATACTCGCATACACCCTTTTTTCTATTCACTCACGTTCCTCTTATTTGCAACGCCCTTTTTTCATCTTCCTTATTTTCTCTCCCTTCACTCGCACGCCCACAACTTCTTTTTCTCTCACTCATGTTTTTTTTTTACCTTTGAAATTTCACTAAAAAAAATTTTCAACCAGCGATATAAGCCAACCGACGCAGCATCCACCATCCGCACAACTCAGGCTGCATCGACCTTTTTCCTCTATTGTCGCAGTAATTTTAACAATTCCCTCTCTATTTTATGCTTAGGGTTTTTATTTTAAATTTCTTTGTTATGCTTTGTATTTTAAATTGCTTTGTTATGCATCTAAATTGTGGCTATCGACAGTTAGGTTTAAATTCCTATTCGAAAAGAATTAGGGTTATTTGGAGTTAGTGAATTTCGATAGTATCAATAATTTATTGGTGGCATATGTTTATCCAAGAATTTATCATAGGAATTGAAATTTATCAGTGCATGAATTACTGAAAAACAGTTCTATAGTGTAAACTTTTCTTGATAATTTGAAACTTTTCTCTATACTTTGAAATGATAAGTATTCCCTCAGCATGTTCCTACCACTAGTATTTTTGTCTACATAGGTTTAATTTTAATATAAATGATTTTTTTGTATTTTTAATTTTTTATGTGGGTTTTTATTTCAAGGAATTATTTAATTATGCAATCTCTTATATTCAGGTGCATGGAGTTCGAATCCTTAATTCCTTACCTTCTTTATCCATGTTGAATATTTTGAGTGTATTTGAGTAATTTTATATTGCATTTGGTTTCGTCAGGAGCTCACATCTAGTTGGTTTGATCAAGGTACAAGTTAGTTGTATCAAGCAATGGTTTAAATGGCAGTGCTGATAGCTGTTCAATTAGGCTAAGGTTGATTTAGAATGAGAGGTTTCCTAGAGCTATGCTGCTTGCAAGGGCAACAAGGGCAAGACTTCTTGAAAGACTGAGAGGCGTGTTTGTTGCTACTAACAAGTTTGTGATTATAGATCTTTGCAAGTTTGAAACTTATACTTTTCAATTCTCATTTACTTATATTATCTCACTTATGCAAATAGCATCTTGATTCATAATTGCAACCGTTAACTTAATAGTGGTTGATACTATGATGTTATATGTGAGATTTCTCAAGACTCAAATACATTCTCTTGACCAACATATTTAAAAGTGTAGGTGTTGAATCTCACTATTTTGTTTACATTTCAGGTGGCATTATTGGCCATGAAAAGTGTCGGGGAAAAGCTTCTAGTATTTCAGTCAGGCAAGCTCATATACATATACAACATTTTTAGCTTAGTTATTGTACGAGGTTAAGTATTTCTAGCTTTTCTAGCCAATGTTGGACAAATTTACCTGTCTAATTTTTAGACTCAGAGTTCAAGAATATGCTTAGTTGTTGTATGAGGTTAAGTATTTCTAGCTTTTCCAGCCAGGTTTGGGATTTTTCATGTAATAATTTGAAGTGGAATGTGCTTTGAAGACATCATTTGTATTGTATAAGATTTACCATTAATGACATAAGGTTCTTTTGCTACACTGTTTTGTTATTTCAAATGCTTGATTTCATTTGTTTTCTTTCTTCTTTGTAATTTTAGTCTATTAATTATTTTTGACGACTATAGTTGTAAAACAAATTAAAACCACAAAATTGTGGTTTTGTAACTATTTTTTATGAATATAATTGTAAAAAAATGACAAAATGGTGATTTCATAATTATTTTTAGCGACGACTATAATTGTTGTGAAAAAATTAAAAACGATAAAATTGTGGTTGCAATTATTTTATTAGCAATGATTATAGTTGATGTGAAAAAAAATTAGAAACGACAAAATTGTGGTTTTGTATCTATTTTTAGCAATGACTACAGTCGTTGCAAATCTAACTATTGCAACAATAAAAAAAGTGTTGCCAAAAAGGATTTGCAACCAAATATATTGTGTTGCTAAAACAAAATATAGAGAAAATATTAAGTCGTTGCTAAAACAAAATTTAATTAGTAACAAAAAATGTTGTTGCAATAAATACTTTTTCGCAACGATATTTTATACGATGAAAGTCGTTGTATATACTTTTAGTAACGGAATTTTACACAACGACCTTGCAACGACTAAAAATCGTTGTTAAAAAACTTTAGCAACAATAAATCAGTGTTTCAAATAGCGGCCGCAAAACGAAATAGCGGCCGCTATCTCGCGGTAGCGGCGGTGGCCGCCACCGCTATTGCGGATAAAGCGGATGTGATTGTGAATCACATCAGTAGCGGCCGTTAATGGCCGCTATGAAGCGCCGTAACAGTAGATAGCGGCGATAACGGTCCGTTATCGCCGCTATCCTCCGTTTTCCGTTGAAGAACTTGGGTATAAAAAAAATTTTCAGTTAGAAATTACAAAAACCTAGATCGACAGATCACAGCAAACCCAAAAAGAAAATCCCAAATTTCACAGGCAATCACAATTGTATAAGCACAGACGAAACTGATTTGAATGTAAGAAACTATAAAACTTAAAATTATCTTTTTAATTTCCTGAATTTGTTGAACTTGCAGAACCTGGAGCTTGGTGTGGTGAGCGAGATCCATTCGACACCCATGAATCTTCTGCTAGGGGGCAAGGGCTAGCTTGGGGATTTATGGTCGATCAAGGGAGGGTGAGGGCCACTGGAGATGCTTTGAAGAGAACTAAAGGAGAGGAAATGAGAATTGAGAAGAGAATGGTTGAGGGGAGCATTTTGGGGAAGCCCACGGCAAAGGAAAGAAACAGAGTAGAATGTGGGAAGAGAGAAACAGAATAGAACGTGGGAAGAGAGAAACAGGGATCTGTTGTGTTGTGGGTATCGGGTAACAACACAAGTGAAAAAAGCTACTCAATTAATATTCTAAAAAAAACTCATAATAATAATATTTTTTTTAAACACAATAATGTTATTAACACAGTTATCTCTTAATAGTCTATTAACAAAAAGCATAATATGTTTCAAATTCTGACTCTTAATATATTATTAAAAGTTTTTTTCTAATTTCAGTTAGGCTTTACCAAATGTTCTATATTTAATTAAAGAAAAGAGAAAAAAAAATAATATAATGATCATAATAAAAATTTTCAAAACAAAAATTATATTTTTCTTGTTTGGAGTTTGGAATGTGATTCATCATTAGTACATTAATTTTTATTAGTACATAATTATTTATCTCCATTTTCAATATTTGTTATTTTTTAATTATCATAAGTAATTTTTTAAGTATGAATGTTTTATTATAATTCAAAAAATTATGAATAACCTTTTTTTCACATAAATAATAGACTTGATGTATCATAAATTACTTTAAAAAATATAAAATAAGACTTTACATTATTATAATTACAATTATTACACTTTATATAGAATTGTGAAAAATTAAAAAAAATTCACGACCGCGACGACCGCAATGACCGCAATTACCACCGCTATATCCGCAACCGCGATAAACGCAACGCAACCGAAAACGCGACCGCGACCGCAATTTAAAACAATGCAATAAATTTGCATTTGACAACGACTTTACGTGTTGCAAAAAACCCATTTTCTAGTAGTGTTTAATGGTCTCTAACACTTGTCTGTTCGTCCCTTGCTAATAAAATTGAGACCTTATGCGTTGAAGAGTTTTATGTAACCCCTCATGAGTGGCTGTATGAAACCCCTGTATAATGTCAATTGTCAGTGGAGAAGAAGGAAGTAAATAAATTCGATCCTTGAAGAATAGTATTCCATCTTTGCAAGCCCAAGGACCCAAAAGTTCCCCTTCTTGAAACAATCGATGAAGCCTCTGCATATCTACTTAGCTTTTGTTCTCTTCGTGAATGACCTTTAACCATGTTGGGATCAATGTAGATATTGCCATCATTTGTGCTGGTTCATCTCTTCTAGAAAGGGCATCTGCCACTGAATTGTCCTTTCCATGTTTGTACTCTATGGTGAAATCATAACTTATCAATTTACTAAGCCACCTTTGTTGCGCTGCCGTGGTAATTCACTGAGTCCACAAAATTTTAAGACTTTTGTGATCAGTATAAACCACAAATGCCTTCCCTAATAGGTAGGGACACTATTTCTACATAGCTAATACCAATGTAAGCATCTCCTTATCATAAGTTGACAAAGATTCATTCTTCCCTTCCCTTTTAAGACTTGGCTGAAGAAAGCTATTGGCTTCTTATCCTGCATGAGAATTGCACCAACCCTATAATTAGAAGCATTACATTCAATAACAAATGTCTTAGTAAAGTCAGGTAACGCCAATACTAGTCCCTGAACCATCACTCGTTTGAGTTCCACAAATGCATGCTCCGCTTCATGAGTCCACTTGAAATTATCCTTCTTCAACATTTCAGTTAAGGGGGCTGCGATTCTTCCATAATCTTTGATGAATTTGTGGAAGTATCCAGTGAGTCCCAAAAACCCACGCAAAGCTATTATTGTGGTCGGCTTGGGCCATTCTTCTATTGCATCAATTTTATTAGGATCCATCCTTACTTCTCCTTCTCTAATGAGATGCCCCAAATAATATATCTGCGAAACTCCAAAGCAACATTTTTCCTTTTTGACAAAAAGTTGGTGAGTAACTAAAATTGAGAATAGCAACCCTAAATGTTCTAAATGAGATTCCCATGTACAGCTATATACGAGGATATCATCAAAGAAAACCAAAATAAACTTCCGCAAATATGGGTGAAAGATGTCATTCATTAATACTTGAAAAGTGGAAAGAGCATTGGAAAGACCGAAATGCATTACCAGAAATTCATAGTGTTCGTCATGGGTGCGAAATACTATCTTCTCAATATTTACTGGATGCATGGTGTCGTAACGATTTTCGTCCGGGGATCTAATCGTTTAGACGTTAAAAATTATGGAGTCGCCACCAATCAATTTTAACTTAGGTGTGATTGGCCACCTATTCAAAACTAAGGATAAGTGCATTGATCTATGTTCCAAAATTTGGGTTCGGGAGTACGGTTACGTGTGAGGAAGGTATTAGCACCCCCACAACGCCCGTCCAATGGACGGTACTAATTAATCATGTTTTATTTTTAGCAATCTTGATTTAAATGGTCTTTTATTCTTAATTAAATTTTCTTTTTATTATTTTCCTTAGGATATTCTCCAACACTTTGATCGAATTCCCAAGGAAAATTTGTTACCTCAAGAGTATTCACAGGACACACTCATCCTTGTGAAGAGGCTCCGTCGTCGGTTTTATATTTTTAATTCTCTTGTAAAATTTATTGAAATTATAACGAAAATCTTTAATATTGAAATTATTTTCCCTAAATTTTCCAACACTTTGATCAAATTTAGAAGAAATATCTTTTCACTTAAGAATTTTCTAAATATCGCACACTCGTGAAATTCTGAAATTTCATCATCGGTTAGGTTTTCATTTACTACTATTATAAAAAATATACATTTTTATTAAAAGATCATTCATTATTATAATAATTTATTCTTGAATTAGGCAAATTCCTACATCCTTCAACACTTTGATCGAGTGTAGAGAATTGGAATTATTAATTTTTATTCCAAATTTTTCCAACACTTTGGTGAAATTTGAAAAATTATTTTTATTTTTTTATAATCATAGATTTATTTTCAATTTACTAGCTCACCTGGAACAGTTCGTCTCACACAAATAACTTTTATACTAGAGCTCACCACTTAACAGCTCGCCATGCACAAGTTAACTTGCTCGTGAGAACTCTATTTGGAAATTATTATTATTTTTTATTACCTTTTTCCTAAAGATTTATTTTTAATCTACTCGCTCGCCCGAACAGCTCGCCATGCACGAGATTTCGCCTTTTACTAATTCGCCAGGCATTTACCTTTTTCCTAAAGATTTATTTTTAATCTATTCGCCCGCCCAAACAGCTCGCCATGCACGAGATGTCGCCTTTTGCTAATTCGCCAGGCATTGACCTTTTTCCTAAGATTTATTTTTAATCTACTCGCCCGCCCGAACAAATCGGTTTTTTAAAAAATCAAATTTTTATAACTTAACAGCTCACCCCCAAAAAGTTAGTTTTTGCGAAAATTTTCTCTACATCCTTCAACACTTTGATCGAATGTAAAGAATTGAAATAATTAATTTTATTCCAAATTTTTATTATTATTTTTATTAAAGACTTATTTTTAACCTACTGGACGGCTTGAACCAACACTCTTCCTAATAGGTCGCCCGTGAACTAGAGTGTAGAGAGATCGCCCGCCCATTATAAATCACCCATGCAAGTGAACTGGCAAGTAGCGAGCTCGCCCATTCAACTAAACTATCGTTGAGAGTTCGCCCGGCGAAGAAGATTTAATAGTGTTTTGTAATTATTTGGATGAGGTAGGTTTAGTTAAACATAGGATTTATTTAAAATTTCTTAAATAAGGAAGGCAGAGTACACTTACAATGTTTGGCTCGTTGAAGTTTTGTTAAGCTCGCCTTTCAATCTTGTGGATTGGTCACCACTAGTCCAACTGCATTCGCCTCTCGCCACTACACTTTCTTCTTCCCAGTAACAAATGTGGATACTGCTCACCGTCGTCTTCACATTCTCTTCACTGCTCCAGTCACCGTCCCAATCGCACCAGAACTGATATTGAGATTTTTGTTATGGTTGAATTCTGTCTTTCTCTCTGTCTCTCTTTCAATATTATCTGTCTCTGTATATCTTTCTTTCTTTTCTCTCTGTCTCTCCGTTTTTCTCTTTTTTTTCCTCTGTGTTTCTGTGTTCTTTTCTCTGTCCCTATCTCTGATCTCCTTTAGACTATTTATAAGCATTCTTAGTCAAAGAAAATCAGACGAAATCTTTGAAACCAGGGATTATAATCCATTGTTCCGCTGGTTTCCATTATTTCGCTGGTTTTTTCTGAGCATTCTTAAATGCTTGCTTGAAAATCTTGGTTTTTCTTGTGAATGTAGAGTTGCAGAGGATCTTGGAACTGATCTTCCTTTCTTCTTCATCTTTTCCGAGCAACATTTAGTCAATAAAATCGGAGCAAATTAATTTTCAGGAGACTTTCACTCCAAATGAGGTTTGTCTAGAGGTCGGCGAGGATAGCAGAGCTAAGCTTAGGGTGGCTTTCTTACAGCCCTCACACCGGTGTTGTTGACATTGTTCTTTCTTTCTTTTTTCTTTTCCTCGAGCAACTTTTTATGAATTCCTTAGTCAACAAAAGCGGATCAAATCTCTAAGATGAAGAGATTATGATTGCTTTACACAGTCGGTGTCAGTGAAGTTGGTGAGACAGCAGGGCTCTAGCGACCACAAGGCTGGTGAACACCGATGGGCGAACTAGCGACCTCAAGGATGGCGAACACCGATGGGCGAACTGGTGACCTCAAGGCTGGCGAACTCAATTTTATTATTATTATTATTATTATTATTATTTTTAAGTATTTATTATTAATTTTTTTATTTATTTTATTATTTTACTTTTTTAATACTGATTTTCTTTTCTGTAATATCCCGTTACCACATTTTTCACGTATTTCCTTACAACTTAACCGGTTGGGCTGTCTGCGATACCATTAACATTTAACAGTAAAAATCATAAATGATAAACATTTATTTAACAGAAATGGAATATGAAAATTCTTTTCATATTTCCTTACATCTGACATCCCCTATTGTCTTTATTTCAATAAAGTAGTACTGTATACATATGTCTGGAATGTAAAAGAGAGAGACTGTACCTGTCACGTTTAACATAACATGCCTCCGCGCTTTAAACGTAACTATACCCATATGAGAGCTAATTCACTCAACTCCGTGTACTTTTATCTGTGGAGTTAAAAACAAAAGGGTGAGCGATTCATACGCTCAGTAAAGGAGATATATGCTGCTTTATAAAATCAAAACTATATACCACAACATATTTGATTATCCCAAAATCATATCGAATATGAAAACAGTGGATATAGTAAAACAGCACTCTCTATACACCATTCAAATCATTAGCAATCAGTTTACTTTAAATTGTAGTAAACAGTAAATAGGATTTTACAAATCCTTTTAATAAACAAATCAACAAGACTAGGCAACAAATAAATCATGCTATCATCGTTCCCCCTCCCCATTGCGAGAACAGAATCTGCCGCTTTTGGGGTGCACCCGTAGGCCATCGCCCCTCACGGCTATCTCAGATCTATGGCCATAATCTATAGTGGTCCTCGGGTCCACTTGCCAAGTGACCTCGAGACCGCTGATGACTTGGCGGGTCCATCAGCCCTGTGACGCCCTAGGGTGCACTCGTTGGTCTATATGACCCGAGCCATCGCCCCAGGTAGGTCACGCAATAGTAACGCATGAACTCAGGGCCTAAAGTCTCAAAAATAACTTTTATATCTCATGTTATCATTTCCACCAAATGATTTGATTTCTTATAAAACAATAAAACACCAAAAACAGTTCGTAACCTCAACTTTCAAAACCTGCTCGCCCATGGTCAGCTCGCCCGATATGGCTTGCCCATGGAAGCAGCTCGTTCGTGGCGGAGAACATGTGCTCGCCCGCCCAACTTTACCCTTTAGATCGAAGGCAAATTGGCTCGCCCTCAGTGGCTCGCCCGTTATTCAACTCGCCCAAAAGGTTTCATATTCTATTTTGAAAATATTTAAGATAATTCATTTTTCGTATAAGAATTTAAACTTTAAAACCGTTCGCCAGGATCAGCTCGCCCTTCACGACTCGCCCCTGACTAACTCGACAAGACGGTGAATTAGTATCCGCCCGACACTTAGCTTTTCAAAACAGAAATCTCGTTGATAGAAGTTCGCCCGCCTTCAGTTTAAAACAAGGGCCGCCCGCCCCAACAGCTTAAAAAGGGTTCGCCCGACTATGGCTTTACCCGGATTTCTCTTTAAAACAAGGGCACTCGCCCAGTTCTCATAAAAGAGAGCTTGCCACTTGGCTCACCTTATAGTTTTCTTTAAAACGGTTTCGCCCGCCCTTGCAACTATAAACGGGTGTATAAAACTATAAAAGGGCTTGGATCGCCCGCCAAAACCAATTCGTCCGACATAAAAATACAAGGACTCGCCCGCCCTGTATCAGTTCACCCAAAACAACATAGGGGTCGGCCTTTAGCTCGCCCGTATCAAAATAATTATCAAAATAACTTTTCTCAAACAATGCATGTCACAAAACAAAACATTTAACTTCATGTTTTCATAAAACTTACTCCACAGGACATGCATTACTTCACACATATCTCCCTTACCTGTTCCAACGAAGCCTTGCTTCGCCCTGCTCTCTGTTCGCCCATAGCCATTCCCATTTATCGGCTGCAAATTATATAAATTCCATTAATATTTCCTTTATAAATATTTTTCCATTACTTGGGCGAACTGAAATAAATCAAATGACTACTCGCCCAAATAGAGCTCTACTAGTTCACCCAGATGAGCTCGCCATTCACCATATGGCTACCACGTGTCATCTCGCCCGCCAGGCAACTCACGAGACCTTCATTGGCCTAATTGTGGGAGTTCGCCCATAATCCTATTCGCCCAAAGCCTCTTCATTTGAGCTCGCCCATGAATTCATTTCACTAGAATTGGGCATTCTCGCCCCTTGAACACCTTCTTTACTTTGGCGAGTTCCTCAATATCTATTCGCCTCATTGGCGATTACTAGATTTCAACATGGGCGATCACTGTAGTCGCCATTGTCGTTATTCATTTCATTATTTTCCTTGTTTTCATGTTCTCTAAGGATCTAACTAAAACAAAACTGTATATATGTTTATTACTTCATAAAACATAGCAATCCATCATTAAACATCAAGAACTCCTCGGAAAATATGAAACTCACCTCAACCAACTGCACTTCCAAAACAGCTTATTTTCTGTCTCATGTTGGCCTTCTTTTGCTTATTCCTTCAGCTCATCAACGAGGAGAGGTTTTACAAGCAGGTTTATGTGTTTAGCCAAGTTAAGGTTGAACTTTAGTAGATCGAACATGGCAGAGAAATGGAAGAAACAGAGAAATGGCTCTCGTGAAGAAGATGAAGTTTGCCAAACGAGTTTTCCTCAACCCTTTCTCCTTATATAACCATGCTAAACCAATCCGAAGCTACCGCCTGTCCCTTATCCTGTTTCCTTCATCATTGTTCACATCCTTCATGCCTTTAATGCATGAAGAAAACTGAAGCACAAATGGCGTGAAAGTCTCCCTTTCATACGCCTTTTTCTTCTGCTGCAGCCTTTGTTTACTTCCTCAACCAATAAGGCTAATTCCCTTATTGACTTTAACATCTTCACCATTAATTGTCTTCAACCGTATCACTTACAAGTCAATTTTGGCTGCTAATGGTTCTGAAGCCATTTTCCTTGTCCACACAAGCTGATTCCCGGTCTCCACCTCGTCTGCTCGCCACACTACACCAGTTCGCCAGCCATTCAGTTGCCAGCTTTATCTTGGCAATTAAAAGAAATTCTCTTTTTTTTTTCTTTACAATTACCTTGAGACTTAGCGAATGGCAGTTGCCTTCTCGCCAACTAGGCTATTCTTTGCATCTCAGTATGGCGATTACAAGTTCTCGCCCAATTAGGCGATCACCGGGAAAGATCAACTCGCCAACCTTGTTTTGATTCACCTAACACGTTGGCGAAAACACCTATTCGCCCACTCCATCGTCCAACTCGCCATCATCATTGGCGATCACTCCATTAACTTGCTCGCCCATTGGCGAGCCGTTTCATTATGGTACTCGCCCGTCGAGTATTTCACCTAATTGGCTCCGTTCTCATCTCAAATAAAAGAGCTTTTCACCCTTTTGGAAATTAATATTCATTATTTATTTAATTTCCATTATCAATTTTTATGAATTTAGACTCTACAGTAGTGTAGAATCGGATCTTACATTTTCTCCCCACCTTAAGAAATTTGGTCCTCCAAATTTCAACCAGACCTATCAGTGAAAAAACTCTGGATAGTTCTTATGCATAAGGCTTTTAAATTTTCAAGTAGCCTTATCCTTAATATTATGCTATCAGAGCACCATAGCCATAACATGATCTTAGATCACAGCACTTTATCACTGCAATTTATCTTTCCTATCCAGAATCCGTACCAATTTCTCAATGTAATTCATGTCCTCTCTAATCTCTAGGACTCATTTGGAATCACGTGAGAAGGATATGGATAATACTTTCTCATTATTGAAACATGGAACACATTGTGCACTCCTAACAACACGGGAGGTATTGCACATCTTTCACATGATCTAAGATCTCTAACGATCCAATGCATCGGGAACTCAATTTCTCTCTCGCTATGCATCCCAATGGTGAGACCTTAATATTCATAACCTCTTGTATATCTCAAGAAGTCTGTTCGACCAAGTCGAAAATAATTTTCGATCTCCCATTTTCTCATGCTATCGTGGATTATATCGTCTGCTAAATAATTTCTTTCAAATGTTATGCCTATACTCTCTTGAGGCCATTATTATCAACAAACTCTGCCAGGGTAGAGGATTATCCCAGGAGTCTATAAATCAATAGCATACGCTCACACCATATCCTCGAGCGTCCATCTCATACGCTCGGACTGTCTCTCAGTCTGTGGATAAACTGCGGTGCGAAACTCAATCGGGATCCCATAGCTTCCTGTAATCTCTCTCACCACTGAGATACGAAGTGGGACTCCCTATCAACTATAATGCTCACTGGAATACTGTAAACCTCACCATTTCCCTGACATACTATCCGGCCAAGGCATCAATCAACTCAACAAATTCCAAAATCAAGGAATGAGCAGACTTACGAAATATACCCACAAGCATCCAGATAGCATTTTACTCTTTTAAATTTTTCACTGAGTATAGGAAGTACCTCTAATATAGGTATTTTTCTTCCTTATCACCTTCTCAACTCTTATTTAATCTCGTCTCAATATGAGACCACGAATATCTCTTTATACTCCTTATTGTCTCTACGAGTACTGCCCATCTCTTTAGGCCATCAATAATCATCCCTTTGGCGCTTTTCCGCGCTCTAGGATTATTCTCTCAAGTGAATTGGCAACCACATAGTTCGCCCACTTCTCACAACATGTTATCCGGTATTGAGCGATCACCCCACTCGTGGGTCGCCCATCCTGAATTTTCTCAAGGTCCTGAAGAATCTCGGGCGTCTTCTCTCAAAACCAATTTACACTTCCTCAAGTGTTTTATCATCCTTGAGAATTAACAACTCATCTATACTATTTATCACTTATCATCTCACTCGGTGCTTAGTCGATAATAATTTGATGACTATCCTTTAGATAGTTTTAATCAATCGTACGTAATTGTCCCAGTAGTCTCTAAAATACCACGCACTCGCTCTCAATATATCCCAAAGCATCCACACAATGCGCTCGAATATCTATACCAATCTGAGGCGGTGCTAACAGTAAAAATTTGGAATCCCAAAGCCTCTTGCTATTCTCTCATAGCATATGACGAATCAGGAATCCCTATCACAAGTACCCATTCACTGGAACTTCACATACGTTCTCTCTGTTTCACCAATATATATCGACTAAGGCACTCATTACATCCCGAAACCTGATGATGAAGAAGTGAAATAATTTGGTTACTCAATCCATAATCACTTTTATAACATCATGGTTCTTTCGGATTCTTCACCACTTCACAGTGATTGTTTCATGATTAATCTAATCGATTATGTCTCAAGTAATCATTCTCCCCTCGATCACTTCTCTTATCTCAAGTGATCATTCAATCTCTTATTCTCCTAGCACACGTAAGGTCACGACTTGGAGAATATACTTTTGCTTACATCAATTTCTGAAATTTAAATTTATTATCATTCAAATTTCATCACCACTTTCCTTATACAATTTCACATTTATTCCTATACTTGGGAACTAACTCATAACTCGTGTTCCCCAGTCATCATATGACTTGTCTCTCAAGACAATTTCATTCTTTTACAATTCGTCACCACAGTTGTTTTCCCACTTAATATAATACTTTACTGTTACAATCTCGTAACCCTTTCGAATACTTTATTCATACATACCCGTTCACTTTCACTTTTTCCATCCATAAGTATTACATCAATAGGGTAGCAAGTTTCACAACTCTTCAACAATTCATTTATGCTATACGGGTAAAACTTATAAATTTTATACCCCAATAAGCACACTTTACCTCACTTAAGTAGTAAATCTTTTACTCAGACAATTTTAATGTCCACTTAATCTTTCGAGACCTCACGTCTCTAATATATATATTCAATTAGATCTCATATTCACTGACTTAATAGTAAGGTTTTCCATACCTTATATAATAATATTGTTTATATTAACATACATATTTATTCTCTTTTAATTCATCCTAGTTTGGCTCTAGGCACACACAAATAGGAAGGATACTACAGTCGGCTAGGGATCCAGATAGAATATGATAGGTATTTTAGAATACCATACTTGTTCCGGAACCTAGAAGCAACTGTAGAGAGTACTAATCCCATTGTTTTCAAAACGATAAAATTTTTTGTTTTCACCAGTTATATCAAACTAGTTTAATTCTTTACTCATCAATCTCTTGAGTAATTTCTCAAGCTCCACTAATTCACTGGTAAGAGCTTACAACAATTTCTATTTCAATTTTCCAACCTCTAAGCTTGTCAACTAAATCTCGATGCCAACTTTATCATTTGGCAAATACGAGACATTTCATTTTCTTGGCGATTACAGCTTTTATTCTATTCGCCACATTGCTTTGATTCATATCTTATCATTGGCGATCGCTCTTCTCGCCACATTGTGATGATTTACACCACAATTTGTTTATCAGATTACTCACCATACTCTTTGGGCGATCATCACTAAAATTATTTGGGGGATCAGGATCCTCACCCACTTTAGCAATTCATGTTATATTGGCGAACTAATGTTAGTTCTCGCCATCATCTAACTCGCCCACACCATTGGCGATCATATATTTGCACGCCCATTGGCGAGCTATCCCAATGTAGTTCTCGCCCATCGAGTATTTCTCATAAATCTCATAATACCACTGTTCTATGGATATCGTAACGGACCAGCCCAACCGGCCATGGCAATCCCCTTTTTGGGCCCATCGACAACGATTGCTGTGACATCGCTACTCATCCATACTGTCCTCTTTGGCGATCACCTCGATGCCCGGTTCTTCCAACCGTGTTCGAGTTCGCCCATCTCAAGGTTTTTTTTTCTCATCCACAGACTCAAACACTTGACTTCCTCAAATGTCAAGTCACTACTAATATCCATTCTCCTAAAACATAAGGAGTATATATAACCAGTAATATCATAATCGATTTTACATCATTTCTCACACAATTCACCTTTTTAAATCCAGACCCCAAAATCCACAACAAGACTGACTATCTCGCGACCTCTCATAGCTTGTACTCTGGGTCGCCTTACTTATCAATATATCAATGAGGTCCACAGTAAAAATCATCATTTACACCACCACATATTATTTCACCATCAATTTCTATTTTAAATTCATTCAATCACTTATGACTTTGAAAGAAAACATGTCAATATAGGGTATATTCATAAATTCCCCTTTATTTTTCTCTCTCATCAATATAACTCCAAACACACGATCTTAGAACTTATATGCTAATATTATCCCTTTTCGTCTCAATATCATCATTTCAGGATCTTAGTTCGATATGGACAGAGAAGTCCTGGTGGGGCCCTCACCGAGTTCCTCACTGCACCTTATCAAATAGACCCGACATTATAATGATAAGATCGCCTATCTCAGGCAAAATTTCCGGATTACTATCTCTATTTGTAACCCATAACTAGTCAACTTTCACAACATTTCATCACTTAACTCAATTCACAGTCATTCGACTCCTCTATACATTCAGACTATACAGTACTACAGGGGATGTTAACCTTTCTCAACACTTTCTATGCTAAGGGCATCCACAGACATCAGACCAACCCAAGCTCTGATACCATTAAATCTGTAATATCCCGTTACCACATTTTTCACGTATTTCCTTACAACTTAACCGGTTGGGCTGTCTGCGATACCATTAACATTTAACAGTAAAAATCATAAATGATAAATATTTATTTAACAGAAATGGAATATGAAAATTCTTTTCATATTTCCTTACATCTGACATCCCCTATTGTCTTTATTTCAATAAAGTAGTACTGTATACATATGTCTGGAATGTAAAAGAGAGAGACTGTACCTGTCACGTTTAACATAACATGCCTCCGCGCTTTAAACGTAACTATACCCATATGAGAGCTAATTCACTCAACTCTGTGTACTTTTATCTGTGGAGTTAAAAACAAAAGGGTGAGCGATTCATACGCTCAGTAAAGGAGATATATGCTGCTTTATAAAATCAAAACTATATACCACAGCATATTTGATTATCCCAAAATCATATCGAATATGAAAACAGTGGATATAGTAAAACAGCACTCTCTATACACCATTCAAATCATTAGCAATCAGTTTACTTTAAATTGTAGTAAACAGTAAATAGGATTTTACAAATCCTTTTAATAAACAAATCAACAAGTTGAGACTAGGCAACAAATAAATCATGCTATCATCGTTCCCCCTCCCCATTGCGAGAACGGAATCTGCCGCTTTTGGGGTGCACCCGTAGGCCATCGCCCCTCACGGCTATCTCAGATCTATGGCCATAATCTATAGTGGTCCTCGGGTCCACTTGCCAAGTGACCTCGAGACCGCTGATGACTTGGCGGGTCCATCAGCCCTGTGACGCCCTAGGGTGCACTCGTTGGTCTATATGACCCGAGCCATCGCCCCAGGTAGGTCACGCAATAGTAACGCATGAACTCAGGGCCTAAAGTCTCAAAAATAACTTTTATATCTCATGTTATCATTTCCACCAAATGATTTGATTTCTTATAAAACAATAAAACACCAAAAACAGTTCGTAACCTCAACTTTCAAAACCTGCTCACCCATGGTCAGCTCGCCCGATATGGCTTGCCCATGGAAGCAGCTCGTTCGTGGCGGAGAACATGTGCTCGCCCGCCCAACTTTACCCTTTAGATCGAAGGCAAATTGGCTCGCCCTCAGTGGCTCGCCCGTTATTCAACTCGCCCAAAAGGTTTCATATTCTATTTTGAAAATATTTAAGATAATTCATTTTTCGTATAAGAATTTAAACTTTAAAACCGTTCGCCAGGATCAGCTCGCCCTTCACGACTCGCCCCTGACTAACTCGACAAGACGGTGAATTAGTATCCGCCCGACACTTAGCTTTTCAAAACAGAAATCTCGTTGATAGAAGTTCGCCCGCCTTCAGTTTAAAACAAGGGCCGCCCGCCCCAACAGCTTAAAAAGGGTTCGTCCGACTATGGCTTTACCCGGATTTCTCTTTAAAACAAGGGCACTCGCCCAGTTCTCATAAAAGAGAGCTTGCCACTTGGCTCACCTTATAGTTTTCTTTAAAACGGTTTCGCCCGCCCTTGCAACTATAAACGGGTGTATAAAACTATAAAAGGGCTTGGATCGCCCGCCAAAACCAATTCGTCCGACATAAAAATACAAGGACTCGCCCGCCCTGTATCAGTTCACCCAAAACAACATAGGGGTCGGCCTTTAGCTCGCCCGTATCAAAATAATTATCAAAATAACTTTTCTCAAACAATGCATGTCACAAAACAAAACATTTAACTTCATGTTTTCATAAAACTTACTCTACAGGACATGCATTACTTCACACATATCTCCCTTACCTGTTCCAACGAAGCCTTGCTTCGCCCTGCTCTCTGTTCGCCCATAGCCATTCCCATTTATCGGCTGCAAATTATATAAATTCCATTAATATTTCCTTTATAAATATTTTTCCATTACTTGGGCGAATTAAAATAAATCAAATGACTACTCGCCCAAATAGAGCTCTACTAGTTCACCCAGATGAGCTCGCCATTCACCATATGGCTACCACGTGTCATCTCGCCCGCCAGGCAACTCACGAGACCTTCATTGGCCTAATTGTGGGAGTTCGCCCATAATCCTATTCGCCCAAAGCCTCTTCATTTGAGCTCGCCCATGAATTCATTTCACTAGAATTGGGCATTCTCGCCCCTTGAACACCTTCTTTACTTTGGCGAGTTCCTCAATATCTATTCGCCTCATTGGCGATTACTAGATTTCAACATGGGCGATCACTGTAGTCGCCATTGTCGTTATTCATTTCATTATTTTCCTTGTTTTCATGTTCTCTAAGGATCTAACTAAAACAAAACTGTATATATGTTTATTACTTCATAAAACATAGCAATCCATCATTAAACATCAAGAACTCCTCGGAAAATATGAAACTCACCTCAACCAACTGCACTTCCAAAACAGCTTATTTTCTGTCTCATGTTGGCCTTCTTTTGCTTATTCCTTCAGCTCATCAACGAGGAGAGGTTTTACAAGCAGGTTTATGTGTTTAGCCAAGTTAAGGTTGAACTTTAGTAGATCGAACATGGCAGAGAAATGGAAGAAATAGAGAAATGGCTCTCGTGAAGAAGATGAAGTTTGCCAAACGAGTTTTCCTCAACCCTTTCTCCTTATATAACCATGCTAAACCAATCCGAAGCTACCGCCTGTCCTTTATCCTGTTTCCTTCATCATTGTTCACATCCTTCATGCCTTTAATGCATGAAGAAAACTGAAGCACAAATGGCGTGAAAGTCTCCCTTTCATACGCCTTTTTCTTCTGCTGCAGCCTTTGTTTACTTCCTCAACCAATAAGGCTAATTCCCTTATTGACTTTAACATCTTCACCATTAATTGTCTTCAACCGTATCACTTACAAGTCAATTTTGGCTGCTAATGGTTCTGAAGCCATTTTCCTTGTCCACACAAGCTGATTCCCGGTCTCCACCTCGTCTGCTCGCCACACTACACCAGTTCGCCAGCCATTCAGTTGCCAACTTTATCTTGGCAATTAAAAGAAATTCTCTTTTTTTTTTCTTTACAATTACCTTGAGACTTAGCGAATGGCAGTTGCCTTCTCGCCAACTAGGCTATTCTTTGCATCTCAGTATGGCGATTACAAGTTCTCGCCCAATTAGGCGATCACCGGGAAAGATCAACTCGCCAACCTTGTTTTGATTCACCTAACACGTTGGCGAAAACACCTATTCGCCCACTCCATCGTCCAACTCGCCATCATCATTGGCGATCACTCCATTAACTTGCTCGCCCATTGGCGAGCCGTTTCATTATGGTACTCGCCCGTCGAGTATTTCACCTAATTGGCTCCGTTCTCATCTCAAATAAAAGAGCTTTTCACCCTTTTGGAAATTAATATTCATTATTTATTTAATTTCCATTATCAATTTTTATGAATTTAGACTCTACAGTAGTGTAGAATCGGATCTTACATTTTCCTTCTTTTTTATATTATTATTATCATTTTTTTTTTACAAATTTAAACGTATGATTAAATAGATTTATTATTCCGGATAAAATTAAGTGTCTACACATGGGTATCTGATGGTAACCAGTACGTAGATCTAATTTTGAGAAATATTTTGCTCCAAATAGCTCATCCAGTAACTCATCTATCATCGGTATGGGAACTTGTCTTTAATAGTGGCCGAATTCAAAGCTCGGTAATCAACCCAAATCGCCACGTTCCATCCTTTTTCTTGACTAGTAGCAGTGGTGAAGAGTAAGGGCTAGTGCTGGGCCTGATGATGCCACCCTTCTTCATCTCTTCTACCAATTTCTCTATCTCTCTCTTTTGATAAAACAGATAGCGGTAAGGTCTTACTGAAAGTGGTCCATCTCTAAGTTTCAATGGAATTTTGTGACTATAAGCCTTGTCTGGCGAAATTCCCTTAGGCTTTTGAAAAATTCTTGAGTACCTCCTAAGGAGAGCCTCCATTTGCTAATGTTGTTGAGATGTTAGCACTACAAATCTATCATCTTCTGTAGGGGTGGTAACTCCGTCAAGTAAAAGAATCTGCATTATAGTTCTTCTGTTGCCATTTCCCTGTATCTCTTTTTCCATCATTCGTCGATCTACCATTTTTGGCTGGTCAGGTTGAGCACCAGTGAGGGTGAGTTCCTTACCTTACCACTTGAATGTCATTGTGAGTCTTGTGAAATCCCATACAATAGGACCTAACGTTTTGAGCCACTGTGCTCCAAGGATGGCGTCGTACCTCCTAACTCTATCACTAAGAACTCCACCAAGAACGGGTTCCCCTGTATTAAGATTGAAGTGTTTGGTAATCGCCCCAAACAAGGAAGCCTTTCGCCATTGGCCACTATGACATTCAGCCATGTCCCATTTTCTATTTTCAACCCAAACTATGAAACCCATGCTTGATTGATGAGGTTGTGCGAACTTCCAGTGTCAAGTAATACCACTAGTGGTCGACCATTAATCTTAGTTGGTACCAGTATGATTTAAGGAGCTGTTGTGCTAGTAATGGCGTGGAGAGATACTTCAGCTTCTTGCTCTGGCTCAAGTTTTAGTTTTGTCTCTTCCTCTTCCTTCACAAATTCATCATCATACCTGCAATCGATGAGAAACAATCTCTTACAGCGATGACTCAGAGTGTAGACTTCATCACAATTGTAGCACAGGTTACGCCGTCGATGATCTTAAATTTCTTCAGCTGTGAGCCGCTTGGTCAATGGTGTTGAAGACTTTTGGGTTTGACTTGGTGCTTGGGTGGTTTTTGAAAATTGGGAAATTGGGATGGCATTAGAACGCTTTGCTTCAAGGTTGATGTGATCTTTCCTCTAATTTTGATGCTTTGTTTCATAGAGATGGGCAAGAACAACATCATGTGGCAAAGTTTGTGGATTTGCTGCTCTAACATCGGCTCGAATAGATTCCTTCAGTCCACTAACAAAGTAGTTGATTTGTTGCTATTCTGTTAAGACACCTGCCCTTGCTAATAGGCGATCAAATTGTGTCTGATAATCACGTACAGAATCAACTTGAGTAAGCTTAGTGAGTTCTCCACAGAAATCATCCAACAATGTTGTTCCATAATGGTCATTTAATGCCTGCTTGAATTCCTCCCAATTTATCCATACCCGAGCCCTTCTAAATGATTGAAACCAGAGATGTACTCCTCCTTCCAGATGATATGCTGCCAATGCCACATTCTCATTGTCAGGTGTTTTGTTAAATTCAAAGAATTGCTCTGCCCGATCAATCTAAGTGATAGGATCATCCGTACCATCGTATCGTGAAAAATCCAAACAAACCACATGAGGTACAACCGTTCCATGTGTTTGCTGGAAATTGGTTTGTTGATGTGATGATCTGATGTCGCGCCTTACACTTAACTCATCCATTTGTGTCTGTAGTTGAATGAACATCTCATGCATTTCACGTTGCATCTGTAACATTTGTTGTTGTGTTGCTTGCAACGAATCTTCTACTGGCTGTTTGGATGGATTGCGATGAGTGACCCCATTGTCAGAATCTTGCTTTGTTGCCATTTTGTTATGTGCTTGTAGTAGGCGAGCTCTCGCTCGGCCTCTACCACGACGAGGAATTGTTCCTGTCGTGAAGAAGCTCTTAAGGAGAAGACAAAAAAAAATAATTTACTGCAACAATTTTGGTGGAAGTTTCATGCCCATCCTTTCATTAATCTACCCCCTTTTAAATACAACGAATAACCAAATACAATACCCACTACGTGCACAACTAGTTGCACTTCTTAAAATCAAGGAAACATGCTAAACAAGAAATATGGCCAAGAGCCACTGTGCAACAAACAACAACTAACTAGAACATAGGTTGAACAACAATGAAATAAACTAGCAATAGTTGCTAAAAATTAGCACTGAATGTAACAGTGTAACAAGAAGTTGATGTCGCAAAAAGTAACTTGATGATAAAAGCAGGCGTCAAACTTTGGTGCAAACGTGTAGACAAGACAATTGATGAAGAGGTGAAAACAACGAAGGATCTTCAAGATAAAGCACAAGCCAAATGCTTCATTGAGTTGTGCCTTGATATCAATTCTCTTTACTAGCTTAGCAAGAAAGCAGAAGAAGTTGTGGCGACTATTGATGAACTGCTACAACAAGGTCAATTTAACAGAGTATATTCCACAAGCCATCATCCATGCAGCCCTGCAGCTTGTAACGATTTCAAGGCTTATTCCAAGGCTTTTCATTGGTTGATAGTATGTACGTTAACCATAAAATATCACCTTGTTAATAAAAAAATTAAAAGAATATGCAAACTATAAAAATAAATATAGGAAGCTTTTTTGATTTATTTTTTAGGGTGTATATTTTTAATGTTATTTATTAATGATGTTGCACTTTGTGATTGAGTACTATACATTATAAGTGTATCAAATATAAATTTCATATATAAAAACTGAGCAAAATTAACTTTTAGTCTTTCTTTCAATTATAATTGTTAACAAGAAATTATTTAATTACTGGTATTTTTATTTATGCATTTACTCTTCTTCGAATCTTTTTCTTGATTTATAGAGAGATAACAATAAGAAAAAAAAAAATTGAATCTTAGATCTTATTCCATCTAAAAGGATAACAACCATTAGTTAATGGTCAAAACCTTGGTTGTTAAACGTTATTTTTTTTGGTACATGGTTGCTAAACCTTATTATTTACATAGCAAATTCTCTTATTATCATTAAATGCTGGCGTTAAAATTAAATATTTAATTATTAACAAAAAAAATTGGATATTAACAATGGCATAACACCCATCATTTTTTTTGCCATTTCATTATGAGATCAAATTGGCCAATGTGGCATGATCAATAATGAGTCGGTGATGAAAAGACTATACATATATGAACTCAAAATGAATAGACTTCTTCTCAGTTGATCAAAAACTATAATTTAATGTCAATGAGGCCTTGGCTTAGTGACAAGAAGGAGGCCCTGAGACTTTAAAGTCTCAGGTTCAAGTCTCACCGAGTGTGAGTTCGAGTAAGTTTATTTGTTATTTGTTTAGTTGGTTATTATCATTTATATTTATCAATTTATCTAGTTATCGGTTCATGAAATGAAATATACTGATTATGATTGTAACTTTGAATGAGAATGTACTACTAAAAAAAGACATAATTTAATTGTTACTGGGCTGGTTTTCAACTTGTCATGATTATATAAAAAAAGTTATAAAACTCAAACAAGCAGTTGGTTCTACATGAACAGAATATATACATGCTACTTGGTTTAATTTTCTCTGTCGTTTGTTTCTTTTTCTCTCATTTTCCATGTAGTTTCCTTATGAATTTTGAATATCTGCATCTTTTCACATTGATTCTTGGATCTGCTTGTGTAGATAGAAAAGAAAGAGAAACAAAAAGTGGATGTTATTGCTATTGGGGCTACTACCAACCTTTCTTCAGACTCTACCAAAGGCATCTTCCAAGAAGTTAAACATCACCTGAAATATATCATTGTTTGTAAGAAAAACTTAGAAAAGTTTGATGAGAACATAAAACAAAAGAAATGTTTGTTGAATTTGCTCTCGAGAAATAGCTCATTGACACTATTGACTCAAAAAATTTAAGAATCTTAATGCAACTTTTAATTCATATTAAAAATTTAAGCAGAGGATTCAAAGCCTCCAAAACAATAATGAAAACTTCAACAAGCTTGTGAGCCATAAAAATATTATCTATCAAGCTTCTCCAATTCTGGTTTCATGTAGGTTAATGCAGGGAAAGCTTTTCCAATTTTGGTCTCTACTCTAAATCACATTTGATTTCAGACAGCCTCGTAAAATAATGACAGGAACTCTTACTTGTTGGAAAAAATATTCCTCAAACCAAATACCCACAAAAACGGAAGAAAGTAAAAATAAACATAATAGTTTTTTAATGTGATTTGGCCCAACCAAATTGGCCTATAACCACCCAATTAAACTAATAATCAATCAAACAATTACAACTGTGCAATTTTTAGAAGAGAAAAATTGTAAACTCCTTACAAATCTAAAGGCCAACTACCTAAAGAGTCCAATTACACCCTTTTATAACAGCCCAAACTCTATAACTCTCTGGGATACTCTACAAACCAAACCCGACACATTATTTATAAGAGGAGGGCCCTTGTAACTTCTCCCATACTTTTAATGTAGGATTCAAGGCAAACCCTAACAAATCCTCCATTGACTTAAATCCTCAAACTCCTCAAACTGCTCAACAACATATGAAAAACTAACATGCCTCTGAATCTTCTTGCTCTTGGAAACAACTCTATTCTTCGCATTATTAAGCAAATATAATTGTTTCTAATTCCTCTTACCTTGTAAAACTAAATCACCATTCTTGTATACTTTGCAACAATCATTATTACCAACATATGTGTACCCACATGAAGCTAACTCACCCAAAGAAATCAAATTGTAGCTAAAATTGGGTACATACCTCACATTACAAAGGGTCTTAACACCACCATCATGAAGCTTGAGTTGAACACTCCCAATACCTTTGATCTTCACTTTATTATCATTCCCAACCGCAATATTGCCTAAACTTTTAACCTCTTTCAATTCATCAAACCGATCTTTATCATTGCAAATATGTATTGACGCAGCTGAATCCAAAACCCAACCTTTCTCATAAGTATGAGACCCATCCAAACAAGTTGTCAATATATCATCATCTGAATCAGTCAGAGCAACACATGTCTCATTCTTCTTTTTATCATCACTCTTTGGCTGGGCCTTCTTGAATGCAGCCATATCCTCCCTTAATGTCTTGTAGCATGTTTGGATATGACTTTTCTCTCCACAATAATAACATTCCACCTTACTGTAATCTTTGAATCTTGATCTTGATCTCCCTCTTGATCCATCAAGTCTCTCATTAGTCCTCTCTCAAGTAGAACCTTTTACAACAGCTAGTACACCTCCCCCAGATGAAGAATCTTCTTTGCTCATAAATCTATCATTCTCATGCAGCACAACAATCACATCATCCAAAGTCAAAGTAGTTTTACCTACCAATAAAGTCTGAACTAAAGGTCTATAGGACTTAGGCAAAGATGACAACAACTGTAATGAGCCTTTATGCCAGAATTATGAACCAAAATTTTTCCTTTACCTGCTTACATTGTTGGGCTGTACGTAATGTCTCAAACTCTGTTCAGAAGCTAAATATATATTAGCTAAATAGATATCCTTCATATACCCGGTCCCAATTCAAATGTCCAAATCAAGCATGCATTCAATTCCCAAATCAATTCACTTAGCAAAATATAAAACTAACAAAGATGCATGCATCACCCTAAAACATCGATATGTCATATACTTTCTTTAGCTACATCCCCATATTCTAAAAGTACTGAAAATGCAAGTATGAATATAAGTCAAATAACTGTACATAATATACCTCCAAGGTGGTACCAAAAGCCTTGAAGGACGTGATAACTCCTTGCGTATACACTATTACTGCAAGTAATCTGGAAGGTGGAGGAGGGGGTGAGCTTTTTGGAAAGCCTAGTAAGAAATAAATATAAGAGACGGATACTAAATTTTTATATGCAAGTTTCCAAAACTTTTATTAAGGTTCAAAATCGAAATTTATACATTTCGAAAACCAAAATATGCTTATGCGGTGCATCAGCAAACAAATCATTCAAAACTATAGGTAAATATTACAATTCGAAACATATTTCTCATCATAACATTTAAAATCCATAAATGCTGCAAGTACGAAAAGAAACATATATATCATAAGCTGGAGACATGATGACTAAGCAATAATCAAGCAGTTCAAATATTCCCATGAGGGAAAGTACAGTTGACATATGGCCATAGTCCAAAAGGTCCACAGTGAGCACTGATCAGGTGTCAACTGGGCCCGTTGTGGACAGAATCAAGGTCACACCATAATAGAAACTCTACTATAGACTGGATCAGGATCATATAGTAGCCCAAAACATTACCTACTGTGGATTGGATCAAGGTCACAGAGTAGTCCAAAACATTACTGCAATGATTGTTAGTCATGTCTCAAAACATTTCCATACATATAGTCCTTAACAATACGAAACTTTGATGATTTCTATGAAAATGGGAGTTTCGAATAAATTTTCCATAAGTAATCCAAAAAATGCCATTTCGTACTCGTTTTCAAAACAAAACTTGCTAGAGGATTGTTATTGCAAATCATTTTCATTAACTCTAGCTCATTTTGTAAATCAATATTTTACAAAAATCTGATAGCATAACAGTTTAATTTTATTAAAAACCTCTCGCAAAGAAGATACAGTTCATAAACCACAAAGCAGTTGATTTTAACAATTTATTTAGTATCCCCTACGTTCCGATATATATCCCTTACCTCAATATGTAGCACGAGTGGCACCCTTGTTCTTCTTAATTGTCTTTTTCCTTGGTCTTTAATTTAGTTTGTTTAATGTCCCCTACCTTGTATCCTCTCTTCCTACATTAAGGCATAAAAATAATAAAATTTATATTATTAATTTATCTTAAATAAGCTTACATTTTTGGGTCACTTAAGGAAGTTTATATTTCTTAAAGTTTCCCTTAAGTGCCTTACCTTATAGAATCTTCCTTTGGTCGTCAAATGGTTCTTCACTAACTTGGATGTTCTTTTCTCACTCAACCTAGGTCAGCAATAATATTTCGTCACCATATTTTTACCCTATCAATATCCTTTAAGTATTCGTAATAAAATCAAGTTCTTACCTTTGGTTGCTTAGCCAAAACCGATAGCCTCTAGAGCAGTTCAATCTTTTCGGTTTTGAGAGCTTCAATTAACTTCACAAAATGCAGCCACAACCCTTATATATTTAACCTTAATTCATGAGCATTCATTCCTTGGATATATTTCCTATTTCAAACTTGATTAACTTTTGTATTTGACAACCTTACCTCTTACTTAGACCATCGCTTGTCTTTTCCTTTTTTGTTCAATTCCCACACAAATAAAGTAGCCCAATACAAAAGCATTAAACCTGCCATGGTTCAACCTTGTATTACCACCATTTATTTTCTTAAATAAATTTCTTAATTTAACTTACTTAACTTTAATATTACCTTTCGATCAAACCAACCTTTGTCTTGGTCAACTTCCACTTGATTAAAAAAATCCCCAAGCAGAATGGTCCACGTTTTCTACTCTCCTCTTCTAATCGAGATAGCTTTGCTGTCCTGTTGATGCCGAAAAGGATGTAGCCCCTTTAGGCTGCTATGGAGTCGAAAAGCAGCAACTTGGAGCTGCTACGTTGGTGCAAGAAGAGAGGAAACACCTTGCAGCCCTTGTCCTTGTTTTGGTTGCACTCTCCCGATTCCTTCCCTTTCCTTCACTCTCGATTCCCTCTCCTCCTACTGTATCAATAATTCAGCCCCTGTTTTGCTCTCTTTTCTCCCCCTTGATCAGCCCCATTCTACCGAAATCTAGAAGCCATTTTCCTTCTTGTTTTTTCTTCCCTAAATGATAGCCAATCTAGTAGCCACCAAATGCAACCAATGTGCTTCTTTTTCCCTTCCTTTTTCAATCACTTTGGCCACTGGTCAACCCCATTTTTCTGCACTTTGCTTCAACGTTGGATCAGCCCTCTATTTTCTCTTCGAGTTCAGCCTTCTACTCACATTTTCATCCTACAAAACCTATTTTGTTTCAGCAACAAAAGAGAGTCAAAACTCTGCTTGTTCCCCCTGTTTTGGCTCCCAAAACTATACTTAAATTCCCTCTTGCCATAACTCTTTCCTTCTTTAAATCTTGCTGTCAATGCCCACTTACCTACTTTGCAACAAATCCACAAGAATGATGATGGTTGTGATGCTTTCGTACAATAGAAAAATGGCAAAAATAGGCAAGATGGAAGTAGCTAAGATGAAGATGATGATAGACAGTGATGAACGTGAGGCACATGGCCGATGACAATGAAGAGAAAGTGGGATTGGGATTGCCGAGGCTTCTTCAAGTAGCCATTGTCCATGTAATATATTTTATTCCCACTACTATTAATATATATTTTATTCATTTACTATTAACTCTATTTTAATATTTAACAAAAATATATTTCTAACTAGTTTAATTTATTTTATATATATTTATCCCACTAATATTTCATAATTTCTATTTTTCATTAATTTGTATTATCTATTGTCTCTTAAATCCTAATGTCCTTCATATAGTTTAATTTTCTTCACGGTATTGATATCCAATCCTTTAATTATATCTTTTCATAGTCTAAATTTTCATAATTTCTCATAGTCCAATTTAATGATTCCTTGCCTTGAACATTCTCAATTTATCTTTTTAATCATCATAGCTTCAAGTTAAATTCTCAATATACAAATTTGTCTCCACATTACATTGCTTAATCCACCAAAATAAATAATTTGCAGTTGTTACAACAACAACAATGCCTTCTCTTCTTCTTTTAACTCTTTAGAATCAATAGTTTATAAATATGAAACTAGTCTATTAAATTCATTTAAGTTATCATGGAGACTTGTACCTTCATTCATCTTCAGAGAATATAAATCCATATTCAAACACAATTATTTGTTAGTGATTTTGATACATAGATGTCTCCTAGCTTCTTCTCCAATCCGGTTGGTGTTATATCAATCAATACATTATACTTAATCTCTGAAGCAAGTGCAATCTAATTGTGCTCACAGCCCTCTTTTGAATTCCAACCCAATCTTATCAAACATTCCAATTGGCTTATTTTCTTCTAATGCCAAATCTAGACCTGGTTGCACTAGAAGATTCTGAATCGTACTTTGCCATAATAGAAAATTACTTTTACCATCAAATAAAGCAAAAATAAATACAATAATTTTTTAAAATGGTTTGGCTCAACTAAATTGGCCTATACCCACCCAATCAAACTAATAATCAATCAAACAATTATAACTGTGCAATTTTTAAAAGAGAAAACTTGCAAACTCCTTACAAACCCAAAGCCCAACTACACCCTTTTATAATAGCCCAAACTCTATAATTCTTTGGGATACTTTACAAACCAAGCCTGACAGATTATTTAAAAGGGGAGAGCCTTTATAACTTATCTTATACTTTCGATGTAGGATTCAAGGCAAACTCCAACATTACTATGAGAATGATTCTTAACCAGACACTGAACAGATTCTCACACATAGCACTAGCAAGTGTGGTAACTGAATATCTATTATCCAGATATGCTGGGGCAAGCCTTGATATAAACACAGTACAGAATTCATCTGCTTAACTTATATTCTTATACCGAAAATTAAGCTGTACGAGTTCACTACTAATTGACGGGTTCTTCCTTTTTTATTTTTTGTGTCTGACTTTTTTTTCCTTTAATTTATTTTTAGGAAGTTTTTGGGGGCTGTTTTTGGAGATAAGAAAACATATTTGATCCTTTCTGTTGAGTATGTTAAGCAATTGAAATTATTAAATTGAACCCTTCAAAATGAAGTTGAATTTCTTTTCTAAGTGAGTTTGTTTTCTTGTTTCATGGCATGTTCATGAATGAGTGTGAATGAATTTTGGTATGAAGTGTGTTGTATTTTGGGATTTTGGACCTAAATTGGAATATTAATACATGTTATGTTCTTTGTAAACATTAGCAACCAATATAGCATAGGTAATGATGTTTAGTTTCATTTAATTTGATGCTAAAACATTGAAATTTAAGATTCTTTTGAAGATAAATGAAGGGTTATCTGTTGGATTTATTTTATTTTGGTATTTTAGCAAAGTTATTTGATCTAGATTTAATATTAACTTATATTAAATTAATAAATAATTTAACAGTATTATTTTTTAATATACTCGAGTTAAGTAGTATAATTTTAATGACGTCTGATTTTTATGTCTTTTTTATATATAAAATTGATCCATTAAATGCTAATGAGGCCTGAGCTTAGTGCTAAGGAGGAGGCTCTAGGATTTTGAGGTCCTAAGTTTGAGTGTTATCGAGTGTAAGTTTGAATTAGTTTATTTGTTATATATTTATTTTGTTATTATTATTTGTATTTATCAATTTATCGATTTATCAGTGCATGACATATAATATACTGATTGTGATTATGCTTTTGAATGAGAATGTACTACTAAAAAAATGATCCATTAATAGAAAGCATTTTTTTGATGGTATGGAGACCTAAAGATGATCAATGAAACATATTCCAAAAGTGTTATAATTAAAAAATAATTCAATGTTACCTTTGTCTTCATTCAAGCCAATTTTTATTACAATGTAATTTTATGTTAATGACTTGTCGAGACTAGGATTAATTTTAACACTATGACGTTAGAATCGTGAGAGAGGTTTGCTTCTATCCCATACAAAAGAGGATACACGTGATATCTACATTTTTTTTTCATCCTAGTTCTAACATCTTTGTGGTTTTCTCCCTTTTTAAGTTCTAAGTGTTTCTTGGCTTCGTCTAATGACTCTAATTCCATTGCAGTCCTCTATAATATTGAGTGAGTCTGAGACAAAGACTCCCATTTGCCAAGAATTTGACTACCAGTATCTTTCAAGTTCCAATGGTGGTCCCAGCCAACGGCTCACACATTTTTTTATAGTTGGAGTCATAATTATCAAAATCGTACGATATGTGATATGTATCATATAATACGATTCGATTCACTATAAAATCGATATGTATCAATATAAAGAATTGGATTCATCATGAATCGATAGCATATTTATCGATGCACAAACGAATTGATACGTATCGTACAATACACAGATACACTTTGATATACTTTATAGTAAAATTGGGCCAAGCCCGATTAAAATCTAATATGACCTAATTAATTAAAAATACAATTTTGATAGTTTTTAACTTAAAAAAAAACTTAGAAACATATTCTATATAATTTAATTTTCAAAAATTAAATAAATTAAACTTTTAGTGAATAAATTAAATATAGAAAATATTATTTAAAAATATATACTATTAATGAATATGTTAAGAGTTTGCAGACAATCATATTATTATTATTATTATTATTATTATTATTATTATTATTATTATTATTATTATTATTATTATTATTATTATTATTATTATTATTATTATTATTATTATTATCATATACTCACTTAATCTTATTAATATGTATAATATTTTTTATTTTTTTAACCTAAAAAACTTAAAAACATATTCTCTACATAATTCAATATTGAAAAAATTGAATAAAATTAAACTTTTGGTTGGTAAATTAAAAATATAAAAATATAAAATATTATTTAAAAATGTATACCATTAATGAGCATGTTAAGAGTTTACAAGCAATTATCGGATGTCCTCGAAGAGATAGTTTACAAGTAATGATATTTTTTATTTTTATCATATTACTCACTTAATCCTATTAATATGTATAATATTTTTTATTTTTTATTTATCTTATATGTGTATGTATTATTTATAATTAATTTTAAAATTATTCGCCATATTTTACGATACGATACTCGATATTTGATTCTTCAAAATAAAATTTTGATTCATGATAATGTGTCACACTCCGAAAATACGAGACATTTTCAATAACGAATTAGCGGAAGAAGAGATTTTGAGGCTAACTCTTTCTTTTCCCTTTAATTATGGTTTGTGTAGCGAGTAGTCTTACTCTTTCAATTTCGATGTACTATTCACCGGATCACAGTTCAAGGTTGATTTCCTTAGGTGCCAGTTCATTTCACAACTTAAAATTACTCAAGACTAATTTTGGCAGCATTTTTGCTCAACTACGGAAAACCCCCTGCACTACAATTCAAACCACAATGCAGAATACTATTCACATCAACAATCAATCAACACTCGTTTACATCCCGTTTTAACCCGATTTTTGAAAGTAATCAGATATTTATACTTATCACATCTCACACTACATTACTATACAAAATTATCAAATTCCAAGTACATAGGAATAGTAAACCTATATACCGAGCTATGAACTGAGGTCTGACGTCTAGCTTGAAACGTCAAAACGAGGAACGGCTCTTATCAAATCTTGCTATCTCAGCTTAACCTGTGGAGGAGAATGAAGGGGTGAGCTTTTGGGAAAAAGCTCAGTAAGCCACTACACAAGGGCAGAGATAGTAACAAACATGATATAGCACCACTAATGCATGCAACATGTGTTTCGTGTAAAATAACATATTAACAACTCCTTTAAACTTCATATCTCATGTAACTCCATAACACAATGCCTTTATGATAAAACCGATGTCATGCATATAAAATGATGCAAAGTTGGTTTTGTCAAACCATGTTGTTATCATAAAAACAATGCTTCGTAAAGTTCAATCACATATCATGTAATCTCATATATCATGTTCATAAAACATTTCTCATTAGGCAAACCCAGTAATTCAACTAATAAAATCTTAGCTTACTGTAGCTATCAGCAAGCAGTCCTCATTACCCCGGAACTAGGGTGTTACCTATGGCCATGCCATAGATCCTCGTCATCTCCAATCCCAATGATCAGCTAGAATTGGAACCTGTCAACGACAATGTTGGACAAGCCTCGTATTGCCCATATAAGAGTATCAGCTACTCGGGCATGTTCCATATGCTCTATTAGTCTCATAGTACAATGGGATGCCATAAAAGTCTGTAAACTAGTCATCATCTCATGTTTTGAAGTTTCACATCAATAGGATGTACAAGCAATGCATGCTCAATCCAAAAACTCATATGAATATGCTATAAAGTCATATCATTCACATACTTCAAAACATGATGTAAATGAGATGTAAAAGCTTTCATACATTTCGTTTAAACTTCATGCAAGCTTAAATCTCATAAAACAATTATGCATAAAGATGTAATAACTTGATGTAGACATGGAGATCTACATCCAACTTTAATCAATTTTGCAAAAATAATAATAAAATAATTTTGCAAAATTTCTGCATTAAGACGGGGTTAGGATATGTTCTTACCTAGCCTACAAAGGAAAAACAATTTGTATTCCCAACAGTAACACATCTCAAAATTCACATCCAATCAATTCCTTTACTTTATAAACCTTTGATTTATTTTATAAATCATTACGTGTAGCTCATGTAGGGCACTTACCTTGTAAGTTAATACTCGTAACTTGCATAGCAACTTACCGAAAGCAAAGATTAAGCTCGCTCGTTCAAACTTGGAAATCCGTGTACTGTATACCACCAACCCGCGTCATTAACACTACAAGCATATACAAACAGTGTCATTTACCACCTTACACTTTCCTTTTGGAAACCCCTTTGGCCAATACTTAAAACACTTCTTTAGGGTCAATTTTACCCCATTATAACATTAGAAATAGGCCTAGAAGAGTTAGAAATGCAACCTATATCCAATATAGAAAGAACAGTAAATTCCAGCACTGCTTACCCTGTACAGCAGAAATTTCTAGAACAGATTTCCCCTATCAAACTTGGTCCGTTTGATTTGATTTTCGGATATATGGTTGAGAAGAGGTAGATCTTCAATTCATCCTTCTTGGCCGTTTCAAGAAAAAGTCATCTTCCCGATCGTTTCTGCCCTACAAAATGATTCTCTTAATCTCGTCAAAACAGGGCAGCTTGACAGATCTGACTTCCAGCAACCTTTTCACCCGCCAAACGAACTCTGTTTGAGACGAATTTTGGATATGTTTTAGAGGAGAGGATTTGGAACAACTTTAATGAAGGGAGGAAAGGCTAAAATGGACTGGAAATAGGATAAAAAATGGCAACAAAATCTGCTTGCACAGTAAATTACGGGATTTCCTCTTTTCTTCCCATCTATCATGTTTTGTTTTTCTTTCTTTCTTTCTATCTTGGCTTTTAAAGGGTTGGCTGGTCACTCAATGAGGGGGAAGAAATTATAATTAACCCATTTGGATAAGGTGGAAGCTTATCCCATAAACTTTGTAACCAAAAGTCTAAGTTTTCCATATACCCTGCTTCCTTGACCTTCTTTCTTTGACTTTGCTTCCTTTAATTCTCACATGTGCTATTCATATATGACAAAATACATATTCTGGTTGGCTATGATAATGCTTTATAGGATTTATGACCCAATTTAACATTTTTCAATCTTTTTGGTAAAATTACGAATTAAGCTCAAATAGCTGTAAAAGCTGTAACTTGACTTATTTGAGACCATAAATCACCAACATATGATAATTCAGATGTCTTTGGCTAGGTGCGCACTCTTGTGGGGCCCACTAGCTTACTTGTACGAAAATTTAAACTATAGTCACCTGAAACAGAAATTTTTCGATTAAACGTCTTTTTTTCCTTGTTTGCTTAATTCATGTTATTCGTATACTTGTAAAATTGTAATTCTTACATAATGAGGCCTTAGCTTAGTATTAATGAGGAGGTCCTGAGATTTTGAAATCTCATGTTTGAATCTCACCGAGTTATTAGTGCATAAAATGTAATATATTAATTGTGATTATAATTTTGAATGAAAATGTACTACTAAAAAACAAGAAATTGATCCATTAAATTTTATAACTTAAATTTAATATAAAGATAGAAAGCTTTATATTTTTGATGGTATGAAAACCAAAAGACGATCAATGAAACGTATTCCAAAAGTGTTTTAATTAAAAAAATAATTCAATGTCACCTTTGTCTTCATTCAAGTCAATTTTTGTTACAATTTAAATTGATGTTAATGACTTGTCAAGACTTGGATTAATTGTAGGATAAAATATTCAAAAAGCCTCTGAACTTTGTTACTTTATTTAAATAAGCCCTTATACTTTGATTTGTACTCAAATAAGCCCTTATTTCAAATAAAAGATTAAATATGAATAAACATTATTTCAAACTAATTTAACCAATCAAAATTCAATTAATTTGATTCAACTAAGTCACTTTTGGATTTAAATTAATTTTTATAAGTTGATTTATTCGATATCTAAAATTACGAATTAAATTAACTGAATTAATTAACATTTTTTTAAGTATATAATAAATAGTATAATATACATAATTAAATATTGTATAATATATTCTATGTAACTAGCCTTTTTTTTTATGTGAAGTTAGGTTTTAAACATAATAAAAAAAATCGATTAATCACTTTTATAAAAGATTGATTTATATTAATGGCTTATTTGGGTATAAATTAAGAATGAAGGGCGTATCTGAATACAAATTAAAGTCTATGAGTTTATTTGAACTCAAATAAAAAGTTAAAGACTTATTTAGATGCAATAAAAGTATAAAAACCTATTTAAATAAAGTAACAAAATTTAAGGACCTTTTTAATATTTTAACCTTAATTGTAACACTATCACGTTAGAATCACGAGAGAGGGTTGCATCTATCCCATACAAAAGAGGATACACGTGCTATCTATATTTTTTTTTTCATCCTGGTTCTAACATCTTTGTGATTTTCTCTCTTTTTAAGTTCTATAAATGTTTCTAGGCTTTGTCTAATTCCATTATAGTCCTTTAAGTCTTCAGTGAGTCTGAGACAAAGATCCTCATTTTCCAAGAATTTGACTACCAGAATCTTTCAAATTCTGATGGTGGTCCCAACGACTCACAATTTTTTTATTTTATTAGGGTTGGACTTGTTAGAATCTAACCATTCTTTAGACTAACTAATTAAAAATTAGTTTGGATGAACGTGTAATTAATTTCGATGAAATTGGAATAAATAAAATAATCATGGTAGAAATAAATTTTTTTTAATAAAATATTTTTAAAAAAAGGTAAAAAAATAATTTTACGAACTTTTTTTTTTGCTGATTTTTTTTTATCCTATCTGTTGGAATCAAACGCACCGGCCTAAGTGGACTTGAGAGTAGCCTTGGATCACTCAACTGGCTGCTGCATGTGCAAAGACATACGCATCAGACCAAAGCTCTGAGCAGACCTGCTAGTTGGGTTTTCGTTAGATGCTACCAGCTAAGCAATAGTATTATAAAGTTACGTTTAGACGGAGAATTTGAAAATTTTGAGACATTTTAAAATAAAAGTATTTCAAAATATTTCATTTTAAGATATTAATATTTTTAATTAACTTGTTTGAGTCAATAATATTAAAAAAGAATTTTTGAATATTAAAATTTGATTAAATAAAAATTAATTATAAAAGAAAAATAATAATATTATATATTAAAAAAAGAAAAAAATCAAATAAAATATACAATATGAATATCATTCAATTTGTAAAAATATATAGATGTTATTAATAATATAAAAAAATAAAAATATATATTATATTTAAATAAAATAATATGTTTTTATTTTTAACTTTATATTTAATAGTGCGGCATGTCTAATGAAGGAAAAAAGAGTGGGGGGAGTTTTAAAAAACCACCTCTTTAGGTGGATTTTCAAGAGGGAATTTGAGATGCTCAAATTCTCTTTTGAAATCCTTCCTAAATTTTGAAATTCTTTAAAAAATTTTACCAAACAAAAAATTTAAATTTTAGACTTTTAAATATCTTTATTAAAATAAATTCTCTCCTTAAAATCACTCATCTAAACACACCCTAATAGTGGTTTTCTCTCTTTTTAAATTCTAAATGTTTCTTGGCTCTGTCTAATTCCATTGCAGTCCTCCGTAATATTGAGTGAGTGTGAGTCAAAGACTCCCATTTTCCAAGAATTTGACTACCAGAATCTTTCAAATCCCAATGGTTGTCCCAACGGATCACACATTTTTTTTAGGGTTGGAAATTGTACCATACGCAATATGTATCAATACAAATAATATGATTTATCATGAACCGATAGCATATTTTTTGATAAACAATTGAATCAATATGTATTATACGATATATTGATATATTTCGATATATTTTATAGTGAAATTAATCAACGTCCGATTAAAATCTAATCTAACTAAATTAACCAAAAATACAATTTTAATAGTTTTTTAACTTAAAAAAATTTTAAAATATATTCTCTATATAATTTAATCTTGAAAAGTTGAAAAAAATTAAACTTTTAGTGAATAAATTAAAAATAGAAAATATTATTTAAAAATATATACTATTAATAAGTATGTTAAGAGTTTGCAGATAATCATTATTATTATTATTATTATTATTATTATTATTATTATATTATTATTATTATTATTATTATTATTATTATTATTATATACTCATTTAATCTTATTAATATGTATAATATTTTTATTTTTTTAACCTAAAAAAACTTAAAAATATTGAAACAATTGAATTACAATTAAACTTTTAGTTAGTAAATTAAAAATATAAAAATATTAAATATTATTTAAAAATGTATACCATTCATGAGCATGTTAAGAGTTTACGAACAATTATATTTCTTATTTTTATCATATTAATCACTTAATCTTATTAATATGTATAATATTTTTTTATTTATCTTATATGTGTATGTATTATTTATAATTAATTTTAAAATTATTTGCCATATTTAACGATACGATACGATATTTGATACTTGATTTTTAGAAATAAAATTTCGATTCACGATAATGAGACCTTAGCTTAGTGCCAATGAGTAGGCTTTGAAATTTTAAAGTCCCAAGTTTGAATCTCACCGAATTACCAATTTATAAAATTTAATATACTGATTGTGATTATAATTTTGAATGAGAATATACTACTAAAAAAAAGAAATAGATCCATTAAATTTTACAACTTAAATTTAATATAAGGATAGAAAGCTTTTCGTTTTATGGTATGAAGACCCAAACACTATCAATGAAACGTATTCCGAAAGTGTTTTAATTAAAAAAATAATTCAATGTCACGTGATCAAACCTTTGTCTTCATTCAAGTCAATTTTTATTACAATTTAATTTTACGTTAATGACTTGTCGAGGCTTGGATTAATTTTAACACTATCACGTTAGAATCACGAGAAAGGTTTGCATCTATCCCATACAAAGGAGGATACACGTGACATCTAATTTTTTTTTTCCATCCTAGTTCTAACATCTTAGTGGTTTTCTCTCTTTTTAAGTTCTAAATGTTTCTCGGCTTTGTTTAATTACTAATTCCATTGCAGTCCTCTATGATATTGAGTGAGTGTGAGACAAAGACTCTCATTTTCCAAAACTTTGACCACCAGAATCTTTCAAATTCCAATGGTTGTCCCAACGGCTCACACATATTTTTAGGATTGGAGTTGTTAGAATCTTACAATTCTGTGGACAAACTAATTAAGTGGATTTAAGAGTAGCCTCGGACGACTCAACTGGCTGCTACATGTGCAAAGACATGGGCATCAAGCCAAAGCTCTGAGCAGATTTGCTAGTTGGGTTTTCGTCAGATGCTACCAGCTAAGCAATAGTATTATAATAGTACAATTTGGTTTCTTTTTTGAACTTTCCGAATATGGAGCAGTTGGATTTTGCTCAAAAGCTAGGGATTCACCAGAAGAAATCAGATTCCAAAGTTAGATGGGTTGTTTGGATTGCAGATAAAAATATTGAGATGTTGCTGATTGAATTCTGCAATTATTTCATAAATTTCAAGTTCCATGACTATGAAAATTCAGGGTTGCCATGAAGCCATGATTATTTGTATTAGTAATAGCCTTCATATGGTGCTTAATTCTGTAAGATAAGATGCAAATAAACCAAAAGTCTATTACATTGGTCAAAGTTGAATCTGCAGAACTGCAAATGCGACAAGTACTAAAATGCCTAATTAAGAAAATAAGTTTAATTTAACATCTTAATGATTTCTCTCTTTTAAAGTGCTAAAATGTTTCTCGGCATTTTTTTAGTTGCAAGAGCAGTCCTTTATAATATTGGTGAGACTGAGAAAAGACTCCCACTTTCCCAGAATTTGACTCCAAATTCTTTCAAATCCCAATGGCGTTGGAGTTGTTTGAATCCTGCAATTCCATGGACAAACCACGTGATAGTAGATTTAAGAGTAACCTCGGACGACCCAACCTGCTGCTGCATGTGCAAAGACATGCGCATGAAGCAAAAGCTCTGAGCAGAGCTGCTGGTTGGTTTTTCGATAAATGCGACCAGCTAAGCGATAATATTATGATAATCGAAGTTGATGAAATTTAATTTGAAAAAACTGTCAATTTGAATATATATTGTACCGTAATGTATAAAATAGTACAACTTGGTTTTGTTTAAATCAAGCTATGGCCAAATCACAGCTGCGATCACGATAGATTAACTAGAGAGAACGTTTCAACTCAACTCATCCTCACCCTTATCAGCTCTATCCTATTATCTTACATTTGACTCCTTTGGTCATTCATATTCTCAAAACCCTTTCAATTACTTCACCCACTTAAATTTGTTGCTTTTCTCTTCAGATATCAATCTCATAACTTGCTCTGATTTTCTTCTTTACCTTTTCTATGGTCTGTTGTTTACTTCCCATCTCTTGTTCCACACCTCAAACTCAAAAACACCACAACCTTTCACTTCGATTCTCTGTTTTCAAAACTTGTTCTTCACCCCTTTTCTCCTTTCCTCTTTGATAGCTAATAGAGAAACCCACTGCCATTTCAAAAGTTCTTTTGTTATTTTCATTCTTTGACTGTTCTGTCATTTGCTTCGTCTGTTCGAACCAAAAAAGAAAAAAAAATGTCAGCTCCTGACTTTGGCGTTGGCTCTGCTGCCAACGTTTCTGCTGCGGGTATCATAGGCATCTTCAAAGAAATTTATCGTCATGTCAGATATGTATTCATCCATAAGAAAAATGTTGAGAAATTCGAAGAGAAAATGAAGTTACTGATAGCAAAAAGGGGGAGTGTGCAACAAGAGGTTGATGCTGCAGAAAGGAACCTGGAGACGATAAAACCAGACGTCAAGCACTGGTGCGAACGTGTGGACAAGACAATTGATGAAGAGGTGAAGAAAGTGAAGGATCTTGAAGACAAAGCAAAGGCCAAGTGCTTCCTTGGGTTGTGCCCCAATATCAAGTCTCGCTACCAGGTTAGCAGGAAAGCTGAAGAAGATGTCGCTGTTGTTGATCAGCACCTAGGGGTTGAATTTCCCATAGTAGCAGATCCTGTTGTTCCAGAAGCCCTGATCAGTGCAGCTCCCAAGGATTTTACGGCTTTTGATTCGAGAAAGGTGGTTTTTGACAAGATTGTGGAGGCACTGAAAGATCCTACTCTCAGCATGATAGGGGTGTACGGGACAGGTGGTGTGGGCAAAACCACACTCGTCAATGAAGTTGCCAGACATGTCAAAGAGATTGACTTATTTTGTCCCGTGGTTGTTGTAACCGTGACTCTGACTCCTGACATTAAGAACATTCAAGAAACAATCGCAGCGTCATTGGGTTTAAAATTACAAGAAGATGGTGAATCGGTCAGAGAACATAAGTTAAGGGAAAGGTTGGAGAAGGAGAAGAAGATTCTCATTGTTTTGGATGACATTTGGAGAGGATCAGAGGTAAAGCAAGTCGGAATTCCATTTGGAGATCAATACAAGGGATGCAAGATACTGCTGACTTCAAGAGATCGACATCTGTTAACCAATGAGATGGATGTTAGGACAACTTTTCCAATGGATGCGTTGGAAGAAAATGAAGCTTGGAACCTGTTTGAGAAGATAGCAGAGATCAACGATTTTGAAAACTCAGAGTTACAATCTGTTGCGACTAATATAGTCAAAAGGTGTGCAGGATTGCCCCTGGCCATTGTAACAGTTGCAACAACTTTGAGAAACAAAGAGTTAGCTGAATGGAGGGATGCTCTTCTTCAACTTCAGAGGCCTTCTCCGGAAAACTTCACAGGGATACTAAGTGCTGCATATTTGGCTGTACAGTTGAGTTACAACAATTTAGCCAGCGACCAACTAAAACAGACTTTTCTGCTTAGCTGTCTACTCGGCAACAATGCTCGTATTCAAGATTTGTTAAGATGTGCAATGGGTTTACGTTTATTTGATGGTGTCTACACAGTAGCAGAGACCCTTGACAGAGTGAAGAGCATGATAAATAAGCTGAAAGCCTCTTGTTTGTTGCTTAATGCTTACAACGATGATCGCTTGGTTATGCATGATTTAGTTTGGGATGTCGCCTTAGCAATTGCCTCTAATACCTCCAATGACATTCATGCCTTTGCATTGAGACATGGGGATGTTTTTGAAGAATGGCCAGATGAAGAGAAAATGCAGAAATTCAAAATGATTTGTTTGAATTTTGCTAGTATTAAAAACCTTCCTCATGAGTTGGACTGTCCACAACTTTCTTTATTCTCTATGGTTAGCCGTGGATGGAATTCTTATGTGGAAATGCCACCTAGCTTTTTTGAGAAAACGAAAGACATCAAAGTCTTAGATCTGAGACGGATGGATTTTTCATCTTCACCTTCATCAGTTAGTCTCCCAACAAGCCTTCGAACACTGTGCCTACGATGGTGTAAGCTGGGAGATGTGGCCAGCCTTGGAGAACTCAAGAGTCTAGAAATTCTTAGCCTTTCTGAGTCCAATGTTGAAATGCTACCTGTGGAAATAGGGCGATTGAAAAAGCTAAGATCGTTGGATCTGAATGCTTGTAGGGAACTCAAAATAATTCCACCTGGTGTCTTATCGAGTTTGTCCAGATTAGAAGAATTATTTATGGGTGAGGTTATTGTTAGCTGGAACCGACAAGGCAATGCTGATCTAGATGAATTGAAGGAGTTGTCTTGTTTGACAACTCTAGATATTTGTATTCTTGATGCCGAGATTGTGCCAAAAGACTTGTTCTCTGAAAAGCTCCAAAGGTACAAGATTCTGATAGGGGTTGAATGGCAGCAGTGGGAAATATTCCCACACTCGAGAACACTAAAACTCAAGGTAAATACAAGCGTTGATCATTTGGATCATGGGATAAAAGGTTTATTGAAGAAAACTGAAGCTTTATATCTGGAGAATCTAAAAGGTGTCAAGATTGTTTTGAGTCAGGTGGTCAATAGGGACAACCTTTTGCATCTGCACCACCTTCGCATCGTAAATGCTTCCCAAATACAATATATCGTAAATGATGATGATACAGTTGATAAAATTGCATTTCATCAATTACGATCCTTGCAACTTGGGAATTTACCACAGCTTATTAGCGTCTGCTCCAAAAACAGATCAGAGGGCTCTACTTCTTCAATACCTCAAGCTGAGTTGCCACTTATCGGTGAAAAGGTATATTTATTTATTCTTGACTCCTGCCTTCTTTCTCCACTTCACTGTCCGATTCCTAACATAATTTTCCATTTTAAATATATTTTAATAATTGTATCATATATATATATATATGTGTGTGATTTTTTAATCCACGACCACCAAATGTACCGTCCAATTCTTAACATAATGACACTTTTTTTCTTGCTTTCTTTTTGAATAAAGAATATATATATATATATATATATATATAAATTAACAATTTTTTAAACAAACAATTTTTTCAGTTTTTTTTGGAAATAATCTTTTTTTAAAAAATATTTCTTAAACATAAATTATTAAGAATTAAATTTTTTTAATTTATAAATTTTGAATTATTAAAATTAGCTAATATTTTTTCTTATGTTTAATTTTTTTCTTGCTTTCTTTTTTAGATTTTTTCTTCTTGTTGGCAAGAGAAGAAAAGAATGTAAAGAAAAATAAAAATAAAAAAGCTATTTTTTTGAAAATTCAAAGTATATTTTTAAAAGCCAACTTATTTTTTCTAAAATAAATGTATTTAATTTAAAATTATAACAATTATTTTAAATTTAAATTATATAGTAAATAAAAAAATAAAAATAGTGAAAATATAGAGCAATTTTTTCTAATAAAAATTATTTTTAGTTTAAAAAAAATCTTTGAATTATATTTATGTGAAAAAAATTGTAAATTTAAAATATATTTACTTTAGAGAAGAGTACTTTTAATTAATAAAAAAATTAATTTTATCCTATTTTTAATTTTGCACATAACAAATATGACAAAAATCATTCTATCTTAATCTTAATCATTAGATATACCAAAACATAGGATAGAATAAGATAATTTAATCATCCTATGTATATTCTTATATCATTCTATCCATAATCTTATGAAACAAACACAATATATATATATATATATATATATATATATATATATATATATTATTCTTGAATATTTTGCAGACTTTGTAAGTTTCTATCAAATGAAGTAAAATGACGGAATGTCCATGTTTGATAATAAAACTTTTTTACTTTTATATAATTATTTTTTTAAACTGCTCGTATGGTTTTTTCTTGTCCAGATTTCTCTAGTGTTTAAGGTTTATGGTCAGGCTTTTGGTATAATGATGCCAGCTAGAGTTTAGAGAGTGTAAAATCTCCTTATGGCCAATTATTTCAATAGCTTTTCTTCTCATTTTATGATTACTAGAGATCGTTTGCAAGTCTCTTTGTCATCTGACAGTGATAGAATTTTTTCTGTTTTATAGGCAAATCAAATGAGATTGAATAGTAGTAAAATAACCAAATCTATTCATCGATTAAGATTCATGACTTTAAAATAAAAACAGAATTTTTAATGATAGCATATATGTTATGCAACCTTCTTCTATTTCTTTAATATAAGAATGTACATTTGTCATTTTTTTGATATATTTTTAGTTTATAATAATGCATATTAATTTGTCATTTTGTATAGATAGAGTTGCCTTGCTTGGAGGACTTGTATTTGTTCAAGATCGATGTTGTTGGAAGGATATGGCACAAGCAGTTTTCGACTCTTGAGAATCTGACAAGTTTGAAGATTACAAATTGTGACAACTTAAAGGGCATATTTTCATCTTCAATGGTTAAAAATCTAATGCATCTCAAAAGGTTTCATGTAAATGGATGCAAGCAATTAAGAGAAATAATATTCGGTGAAGATATAGAAGAAGACAAAGTTACAATTTCATTTCCTCAACTAAGCACTCTATGGATGGAGAATCTTGGGCATTTCATTGGATTTTGTTCAGAAAATTATAATATTGCATTCCCATCCTTGAAGAAACTGACTATAACAAACTGTCCGAAACTGAATGGATTCATTTATAATGGCAGCCCACTTTCTATGCAAGCTCTGTTTGACGAAAAGGTAAATTATTTATTAGGTTTTTTTTATTTATATTTGTTAATGTTTTTTCTTTAAAAGTAAATTACTTTTTTGATTACTTGATTATTCAAAGATTTATCTATACTGATTGTCTAACTTTTTTTCTAAATTTATTTTCTAAAAAATATTTGTAAAACATAAAATTATTATGAATTAATTTTTTTATTTATAAAATTTGAGTTATTAGAATTAGCAAGTATTTTTTTCTTATGTTTAAATTTTAATTTTGTTTCTTTTCTGGCTCTCTCTCTCTCTTTTTTCTTTTGAAGACTTTTTCCTCTTGTCGGCAGGACAATAAAAGAATATAAAGAAAAAAAACTATTTTTTGAAAAATCAAAGTACTTTTTTTAAACAACCAACTTATTTTTTATAAAGTAAATATATTTAACTTAAAATCATAAAATTTATTTTTAATTTAAATCATAAAATAAATAAAAATAAAAAATAATGAAAAAATAGAGAGAAATTTTTTAATAAATTTTTATGATAAAGTGACTGAAATGGTGAAATGGGAGAGATGTGGCAGAGGCAAGCGAGAGAGATGAAATGGGAGAGAAGGATGGACTGAAATGATATAGTGACTGAATGATGGTGAAGGAGTGGTGCTCTGCCAAAATGGCAGAGCATAGTACGCGTTAGTGGGATTTTTCCCACTAGCCAGATTTCATCTCTTTTTTTTTTTTTAATCCTTTGCTTTCTATTCTTTGGCTTATCCGTTAACATTCATGACATTAAAATAAAAGCAGAATTTTCAATACTAGCATATATGTTATGCAACTTCCATTTATCATTTTTTTAATATATTTTTAGTTTATAAAAATGTACATTAATTTGTCATTTTGTTTAGATAGAGTTGCCTCTCTTGGAGGACCTGCTTTTGTCCAAGATCAAAGTTGCTGGAAGGATATGGCACAACCAATTTTCAACTCTTGAGAATCTGACAAATTTGACAATTACAGCTTGCGACAACTTAAAAGACATATTATCATCTTCTACAGCTAAAAGTCTTGCGCAGCTCAAAAGCTTTGAAATACGTGGATGCAAGCACTTAAGAGGGATAATATTTAATGAGGATGTTGAAGAAGATGACAATGTTCCAATTTCATTTCCATCCTTGAAGAAACTGGTGATTTATTACTGTCCTAAACTGAAGGGGTTCATTTATAAATCTACAATTGAGGATAGCATCCCACTTTCTATGCAAGTTGTATTTGATGAAAAGGTAAATTATTGTATAGGTTTTTTTTTTTTATCTTCGTTAATATTTTTTCTTTAAAAGTAAATCACTTTTTTGATTACATGATTATTTTAAGATTTTTCTATCTTAATTGTCTAAATTTTGAAAAAATTAACGTTTTAATTCACAAATGTTTACAAAATGTTTTTATATTTTAGTGATAAACATTAAATATTTTAATATTATTACATTAATATAAATAATATTTTAGTTCTACTAATATTGTTTTAAATATTTTATATTAATATTAATAATATTTTTAAGTGTTTAATATTAATTTTAATATTAAATATTGTTATTAAAATATATTTATTTTAAATATTAATAATTTTAATAATAAATAATTTCAATATTATAAGATTAAATATTTTTAATACTTTAATACTTATATTTGCAAAAAAATTCCAAAACACAGGCACAGCCAAATAATTTACAATTTCTTGCATTTTGTTTTTCATAGTAAACAATTGCCCAGCATGAAGATCTATAATTTGTTATAATATTATCTATATATGCAATTACTAACAGAATCAAGAAAATGTTGTAGGTGACATTCCCTCAACTAGAGGAACTGAAACTTGACGGTTTCAAAAACTGTAGAAAGATATGGAATGATCATTTTGTTGATGATTCATTTTCCAAATTAAAAAGTCTTTCTGTGTGCAACTGTGATAGCCTTCTGAATATTTTTCCATTTAATATGATGAGCGAAAGACTCAAGAATCTAGAAATTCTTAGTCTTTCTTTTTCTGATATTAAAGTGCTACCTGAGCAAATAGGGCAATTGACAAAGCTAAGATCGTTAGATCTGACTGGTTGTGAAGAACTCAAAAAAATTCCACCTGGTGTTTTATCAAGTTTGTCGAAATTAGAAGAATTATACATGGGTGGCGTAACTGTTGGTTGGAACCGAGAAGACAATGCTCGTCTAGATGAATTGAAGGAGTTGTCTGAAAAGCTAGAAAGATACGTCATTCTGATAGGAGTTGAACCAGTTGGTTGGCACACGTGGAAAAGATTCGAATACTCTAGAGTACTAGCAGTCAAGCTAAATACAAGCGCTGATCATATGGATGATGGGATCAAAGGTTTATTGAAGAAAACAAAAGCTTTATACCTGGACCAAGAGGGCTCTACTTCAGTACCTCAACATGAGTTGCCACTTTTCGGTGAACAGGTATATTTATTTCTCTTGACTCCTTCGTTCTTTCCCCACTGCACTGCCCGATTCCTAACATAATTTCCCATTTTAAGTATATTTTAATAGTTGTGACAATATATGTGACCTTTTCATCCGCGGTCACCAAATGTATTCATCCGCTGTCCAATTCCTAACATAACGACTCTTTCTTTATTTTTAGTTAAAAAAATCTTTGAATTATATTTATGTGAAAAAAATTGTAAATTTAAAATATATTTACTTTAGAGAAGAGTACTTTTAATTAATAAAAAAATTAATTTTATCCTATTTTTAATTTTGCACATAACAAATATGACAAAAATCATTTTATCTTAATCTTAATCATTAGACATACCAAAACATAGGATAGAATAAGATAATTTAATCATCCTATGTATATTCTTATATCATTCTATCCATAATCTTATGAAACAAACATAATATATATATATATATATATATATATATATATTATTCTTGAATATTTTGCAGACTTTGTAAGTTTCTATCAAATGAAGTAAAATGACGGACTCGAGTGTTTAAGGTTTATGGTCAGGCTTTTGGTATAATGATGCCAGCTAGAGTTTAGAGAGTGTAAAATCTCCTTATGGCCAATTATTTCAATAGCTTTTCTTCTCATTTTATGATTACTAGACATCGTTTGCAAATCTCTTTGTCATCTGACACTGATAGAATTTTTTCTGTTTTATAGGCAAATCAAATGAGATTGAATAGTAGTAAAATAACCAAATCTATTCAACGATTAACATTCATGACGTTAAAATAAAAACAGAATTTTCAATGGTAGCATATATGTTATGCAACCTTCTTCTATTTCTTTAATATAAGAATGTACATTTGTCATTTTTTGATATATTTTTAGTTTATAATAATGCATATTAATTTGTCATTTTGTATAGATAGAGTTGCCTTGCTTGGAGGACTTGCATTTGTCCAAGATCGATGTTGTTGGAAGGATATGGCACAAGCAGTTTTCGACTCTTGAGATTCTGACAAGTTTGAAGATTACAAATTGTGACAACTTAAAGGGCATATTTTCATCTTCAATGGTTAAAAATCTAATGCATCTCAAAAGGTTTCATGTAAATGGATGCAAGCAATTAAGAGAAATAATATTCGGTGAAGATATAGAAGAAGACAAAGTTACAATTTCATTTCCTCAACTAAGCGATCTATGGATGGATCATCTTGGGCATTTCATTGGATTTTGTTCAGAAAATTATAATATTGCATTCCCATCCTTGAAGGAATTGTGGATAAGAGATTGTCCGAAACTGAATGGATTCATTTATAAGTCTACATCAGAGGATGGCAGCCCACTTTCTATGCAAGCTCTGTTTGACGAAAAGGTAAATTATTGTCTAGGTTTTTTTTTTTAATCTTTGTTAATATTTTTTTCTTTAAAAGTAAATTACTTTTTCGATTACATGATTATTTTAAGATTTTTCCATCTTAGTTGTCTAACTTGTGAAAAAAATTGACGTTTTAATTCATATGTTTTTACTATATTAGTAATAAAAATTAAATATTTTAATATTATTACATTAATATAAATAATAATTTAATACTACTAATATTGTTTTAAATATTTTATAATATTAATATTAAATAATATTTTCATGTGTTTAATAATAATTTTAATATTAAACATTGTTATTAAAATATAAATATTTTAAATTTTATAATTTTAAAAGCAAATCATTTCAATATTATAATATTAAATATCTTTAGTACTTTAATATTTATATTTGAAAAAAATTTCAAAATACAACCAAATAATTTACAATTTCTTACATTATGTTTTTCATAGTAATTAATTTCTCAGCATGAAGATCTAAAATCTGTTATATCATCATCCATATAGGCATTATTGACATAATCAAAAAAATTTTGCAGGTGACATTCCCTCAACTGGAGGAATTACAACTTTGGGATCTCAAAAACTGTAGAAAGATATGGAGTGATCAATTCGTTGGTGATTCATTTTCTAAACTAGAGAGTCTTGAGGTGTACGATTGTGATGGACTTATGAATATTTTTTCATTTAATATGAGAGAAAGACTTCAAAATCTGGTGAAGTTGGAAGTATCCGACTGTGTTTTGCTAGAAGAAATATTTGAACCTCAAATTCTCAATGCCAACGAATTAGATGCAACAACGGCCACTCCATCCATTACGGAAAAAACTACCACCAGTTTTGTTTTCCCTAAACTAACATCCCTGGATTTTGGCGGGCTGCCCAAATTGAAGAGTTTCTACTCTAAGATCCATACCACCTCGTGGCCATTATTAAAGGAAATGAGGCTATCTGGAAGTGACATGATGGAGACTGTATTTGCTTCAGAAAGCTTGAGCTTTGGAGAATTAACAAATCAACAACCCTTGTTTTGGGTCAATGAGGTACGTATGAGCACATAAACTAAGTAAAACTTTTACAAATTTGGATGTTTTCATTTTTTATAAATTAAAATTTTTTTGATGTTTGGATGAGTGATGACTTAATGAAAATATTTTTATTATTTGGTTGTTCTGAAAAATTATTTTTTTTAAATAATATTGACATAACTATTATAATATTAAGAAATTATTTATTATTAAAATAAATTTACATTATTCATTATTAAAATTTCTAATTTTTTTAAAAAATAATATTAAAATATTATATTAAATATTAAATACCCAAAAGAAAATTATTTACTAATTATACCAATATTTTTAAAATATATAAAACAGTATTGCCATTATTAAAATATTATATATATTAATAAATAATTTTAAAAAAATTATACTGGTAAAATACTTATATTTTATATTGAAAGTATTTGTTATTAAATCACAAAAAAATTATTGTTTATTTATATTTATCAATTGTTAAAGATATATATAGTTTTCAATAAGTATAAAAATAATATTTTTTTCAATTGAAAATATTAAGAAATGGTTCAAAGTATTTTCATATTACTATAATAAATAATATTAATAATAAAATTATTATGTATTATATTAATTTTTATTATTAAAATAATAATATATTATTTATTATTGAAATATTAAAAATATTTATATCTAATAATATGCAAAATAAAAGATTTAAAATTAAAATATTGGAGATTTTAGAATTTTAATAATATTTTAATTTTAATCTTGCCTAGTGTTCAACTTAGCAAAACTATATATGTTCACAAATTGATAAATTGATAATATTTTAATTTTAAACCGTCAGTGGAGTTTTTTAACTCCACAAGCGGAGTTAAAACGATGACATGCATCTTACTTTATTTATTTTTTATTTTTTAATATTTTTAAAGAACACATGTCAACCTCTTAACTTTGCTTGTGAAGTTAAAATATTTCATTAAGGGTGGATAGAATAAAAATCCATATTATATTCCCTCAAGAAAAAATAAAAAGTTAGATTTCTTAGATAGTTCAACTGGGGTAAGTTCGGCTGCAAATCCAAGGAGGTTGTTAGGATATTGTTATAGCATTGACTAGTTTAAGTCTTTACTTTAGTCTTAACAAATTTGTTTCTTTTTTTTTAATACAAGTTTGAGACATTTTTTATATTCTAGGTTACATTCCCCAATCTAGAAGTATTGGAGTTGCAGCGGATTCCAAGAGAGATATGGCATGGACAACTTCGCACAGATGTTTTCAACAAACTAAGGGTTCTTACGCTCGAGGGTTTTCCTGATACATCACCTAATCTTCCAAATTGTTTCATTCAATCATTACCTAATCTTGAAAGACTTGTTGTTAGTGATGCTGCCTTTAGTGGTAATGAAATAGATGCTTCGGTCACTTCCATAAATGAATTAAGTTTGGTTAAACTTCCCCATCTTACACATCTTTGGAAAGAAGAATACAATCTTTGTGGAGCTTTCTGTAAACTAAGATCTCTTGAAGTGAGGTATTGTGGCAAATTAAAGAATTTGGTGCCATCATCAGTGCTTTCTGAAAATTTAACAACTTTGAAAGTTTCAACATGTCATGGATTTGTGAATTTAATGACATGCTCCACAGCTAAGAGCCTGGTGCAACTCACAAGTATGAGTATTGCTGATTGTGAGATGATAAAGGAAATCATAGCAAGTGAGTGTGATGAAGTGAATGGCGGCATTGTTTTCACTTGTCTGAAGTATTTGGAGCTAAAAAGTCTACCGAGTCTAGCAAGCTTTTGCTCGAGGCAACACAGCTTTGAATTTCCAACCTTGGAAAAAGTGTGTGTGGTAGGATGCCCAGAGATGAAGATTTTCAGTCAAGGAGATTTAAGCACACCAATATTGCAAAGAGTGCAATTTAATGAAAATGCAGATGAAGGACGGTGGGAAGGCTGCCTCAATAGCACAATCCAATGGTCGTTTGCAGAACAGGTATGCATTAATGGAAATGATTTTCCTAAATTAGGTGTTTGGATTCCCATCTTGGGAAATGGTGATAATTTAATCTGAAACTATTATTTTTTTTAATTCAATTATTCTTGTATCATAAACTAGTGCAATTGATTGGATTTCATAAGTTGGGTACCGAGAGATAATTAAGATGTCACTCTCCGATTCGTCTAAGTGGATGGAGATTTGGAGAAGTCCTCAAGGAATTTTAAGTTTTAAAAGTCTTGGATGCTTAGAAGTTCATGATTGTAGCACCCTGAGGTGCCTGTTTACAGTTTCCATAGCCTTAGACCTACCACAACTCTCCTCGCTCAGAGTAAAAAATTGCAGTGTGATGGAACATATCATCTTAGATAATGGACCAGATGAAGAAGTGGAAAATAAGATTGTCTTCCCTCATCTGCGTTATATTACTCTCGAATCTTGTGCAGACCTGGCAAGTTTCTATCAAGGAAGCAAGATATTGAAATTTCCAGATTTGTGGAGTCTTGAAGTGATTGATTGCCCTAAGATGTTTGCTTTTGCATCTACATTTTCAAGAGAGCAAAGCACAGAGACAATTGATGATGGAGGAAACACGTCAAGGCTTTCCATTGATGCAGCGTTTTTCAATAACATGGTCAGTATATTTTGCTTATGATGATAAACTTTGCGTTTTTACTTTGATGATTGTATAGTCTTTTTCATAATTATTTTGTTAAACCACTAAAATATGGATTTTCCTTCTCCACGTTTCTCTATTGTTTAGTCTTAACGGTAGAGTTTAGGGAGTATGAGAGTATCAAATAATCTCTGAATGGCCATTGCCCAACTATACCAAAAGCTTCTCTTCTCCTTTTATGATTAGTAGAGATAGTTTTCAATTCATTTTTTAATCTTTTTAATCTGACATGTAGAATTTTGTCTAATTAGTAAGCAGATCAAACTAGATTGAATAGGAATAAAGGAATTCAAGGCATTGCCGTATTGGTTTTTTCTTTTTTACTTTTTTGAAAATGCATTTCATTTGGGTTTTGTTTATTTAGCAGAGAATTGATTTTTGAAAAATAATTTATAATTTTAGTTTTTGTTTGGCACTAAATAATATTTTTATTATATTATTTATTTTTATTGCTTTTAATAATATTGATATTTTTAAACATTTCTTAATTATTTTTATATTTTATTGACAAATGTATTTATATTACTGTTTTATTACTGATAAATATAGATAAATAATATTTTTGCTTTGATTTATTAATAAATACTTTTCAATATAAAATAAACTCTTTTCATAGTATACATATTTTTAATATTTAAACAATAAATATTAATATTTTAATATTATTACATTAATATAAATAATTGTCTAATAATTCTAGAACTGATTTAAATATTTTAAAATATTAATATAAATATTTTAAGTGTTTAATATTAATATAATATTTTTATTAAATATTATTATTAAAATACAACTATTTTAAAATATTAATTAATTTTAATGATAAATCATTTTAATATTTTACTAATAAATAATTTTTTAATATTTTAATAGTTATATTAATATTATTTAAAATATATATTTTTCAAAAAATAATCAAACAAACATAGAACATTTTTCATTAACTCATTAAACAAATAAAATATCTGTTTTTTAAAAAATAAATATTTTTCAATAATCTTTTTTGAAAAAAATGAATTTCTAAAAAAAAGAAACGAAACTATAATGCAAACAGAACTCAGAGTTGTAAATATGCCAAAGGAAACAGCTCCTATGATGATGTCCCTCCCCTGTTCAATGAAAAGTCGATTGCTTATCCTATTTTCTTTTTTAATCATTCCTCTGTTTCACATGTTATCAAATTTTAAGTGTTTGTTTCTTCATTTTTTCCGTATTAAGTAATTGCTTAGCATGGAGATCTAAATTTTATTATGTTATCATCTATATTGACAACTATTGACATAATCAAATAAATTTTGCAGGTGGAATTCCCTCGCTTACGGAAATTGCAGATCGAAAATTTGGGAAACTGCAAAAAGATATGGCACGATCATCTCATTGATGATTCATTTTCCCAGTTAATTAGTCTTGAAGTGCGGAATTGTGATAAACTTCTACATGTTTTTCCATTTAATATGAGCCAAAGACTCCAAAATCTGGGGAATTTCCAGTTAGAATGTTGTGATTCCTTAAAAGAAATATTTGAACCTCAAGTTATCAATGCCGACGAATTACATACAGAGACAGCCACTGAATCCATTGTTTTCACTAATCTGTGGCGTTTGCAGCTAAGTTGTCTACCAAGTCTAGCTAGCTTTTGCTCCGGAAAACACAACTTTGAATTTCCAGCCTTGGACGAAATGATTGTGAGTGAATGCCCAAAGATGAAGAATTTCTGCCAAGGAGATTTAAGCGCACCAAGATTACAAGAAGTGATATTGACAAAAGATAAAGAAACAAAGCGGTGGAAAGGCGACCTCAACACTACTATACAACGGCTGTTTGAAGAAATGGTAAGCAATAATAGTAAAGATTTTTCTTTTAAGTTGCTTTTGCTGATCACCCCATACGTATTGCAAGCAGAGAGCTTCTAACTGTTTTCCTTTCTACAATGAAATTAACTGTAAAATGTAGCTAATTCATGAGTTGTTGCTTTCACCTTTCAATACGATGTTCCTCATGATTACAGAATGTCCAAAATCCCGAAGAAGACTAAGTTTACCATTTTAATTGCCCAAGTTGGAAGAGGGCAATACTGTTTCTGAACTTGTGAGACGCTAAGGCTCATGTTCCTTGGATTGAAGTGAGATGGTAAGATCTTCTACTTCCAAAATCTTTGTTTTTCCACTTCATTCCCATCATCATGGCCTAGTTGCTTTGTGGAGTAACAGTAAAGCTGCCCTTTTCAATGCAGGTTGAGTTGCTCAACTCCAGTCTGATGCCACGTTCTTTTGAACCCAACAATGTTATTTCACTTCTTAATAATATGCTATTTGGATAGTTGCATTTTCATTTGTAACTTAAATTGTCAATGTTGAAAACTGAGGTGCATGGTAATGTTAAATGTAGTTGTGTTTTCTTTTATATGTAATCTTTAAGTTTCATCAGCTAAGACTCCCCTGTTTTAGTATTTCTAGAAATTTTTTGCTTTTCAAAATACAAAGATTGCCAATTTATCAAATTACAAGCAAGTTTAAAAAATTATCAGATGTGTTATTTTTCAATTAATTTTTTATTTTTAATATATTGATTGCAAAAATCCATTTAAAAATAAAGAGAACATGATAGTGTCTTTTAATCAAGGGGTTTTAAAAGAAAGACTAACCCCTTCAAGAACAGAGAAAAGGAACAGTATTAAATGTAGCAATGTGTTGCTTCAAGTCAGTGTGACAAAGAGCTAGAAGAACACGAGGACAAAACGAATAGGACTACATGTCGCAGTCAATTCTTCCAGCCATGAAGTTAGTGGAGATAAAAAGCAGAAGTTCGTACGACTGTCCAATTCCAGTAAAGAACCAAAGTACAAATGATTGCAGCTTACCAAATTTTGCAAGGTAAAATCCACACAGCCCAGACTTTGCTACCACATCTTTTAGGATCTACCATGAATGCACTAATAAGGAGTTTATGCCAGTCAATATTACTTTGCTACCTTGCTTTAACATAGTGGCTATTGTATTCCATGACATTGTATGACCAGGGCAATACCTTGCGAAGCTTTCACCTCCAGTGAAGAGGTGCACCAAATGCACTTGCTCTAAGGAGTAGAATATCATAATTATAAAAACATCAAACCCAGAATACAAGTAATAAATTTGATGACCTGAATCTGGAGTTTCCGCTAAAACAATGAATGTGCCTGCTAAGCATAAACCCTGCCAACTAATACATAACAATTACTTGAACAAAAGAATATTCATTTCAAGTGCTAGACCATGTAATTAGCACCAACCAACCACTCTTTGGGCAAGTGGTGTTGCAGCCAGCAAATTGGATCCAACAAGAAATGTTTTAAATATGCCTCTGAAAACACTTGACTATGTCAACGGAAAGTTAGTCACTAATCTTGCAGATATCTGGAATATGCCTCTTGAATTTGTTGTTGAGTACTATTCTCGTTCCACGACCAGTTTTTTTCTTCATCAAAGACAACATCACGACTGATAACAATTTTCTTGGTGATAGGATTGTAAAGTTTATAAGCTTTTGATTGATCACTAACACCAAGAAAAATGCATTTTTCTCCTTTATCGTCTAGCTTCTTCCTCTTCTCATCTGGAATATGGGCATCACAATACACCCAAAAATTCTAAAATGATCAACTGTTGGTCTTCGTCCACTCCATGCTTCCTCCGGTGTCATATTTTGAACAGAGAGGGTTGGGCATCTGTTCAAAACATGAATGCTCCAGTTGACTGCTTCAGGCCAAAAGGTTTTTGGAATACCACTCCTCATTAAAAGACTTCGCACCATATTTAGAATTGTGTGATTTTTCCTTTCACAAACTCCATTCTGTTGAGGTGTGTATGCTGCTGTAAGCTACCTTTTGATTCCATGATTCTCACAAAAATTTGCAAATTCTTGTGAGTTGAATTCCCTACCACGATCTGTACGAAGAACTTTTATTGGGCATCCAATCTCTTTTTCAACTTGTGTTTTATCGCTTTTAAAAGCTATAAAAGCTTCAGATTTCTCCTGCAAAAAATAGACCCATGTTTTCCGACTATAATCATCAATGAAAGTGATTATGTATCTTTTACCTCCATTGGAAGATGGATTTATTGGCCCGCACAAGTCAGAATGAACCAATTCCAGTTGCCTTTTTGCTCTCCATGATTTTCCTTGTGGGAATTGATTACGATGTTGTTTGCTAATAACACATTCTTCACAGACCTCTGAGGGAGTTGTAATTTGAGGTAGACCAGTCACCATATTTTTCTGTTGTAGAATCTTCAATCTACCAAAATTTAAGTGACCATAGCGAAAATGCCATAGCCATGAAACATCCTTCAATCTTGCTAAGAAACATGAGTGAGTGGTGTTGTGGAGATAAAGTGGAAACATACAATTCTCTGTCATGTTTACTTGAGCAATTAAGCCCAACTTTGTATCTTGAATTCGACATACTCAATCTTTGATAGAAATCTCATACCCTTTTTCTTGCAGCTGACCCACACTAAGCAGATTGGTCTTTAAATCTGGAACAAAAAGAACGTTAGAAATAGTGTGGGTAGAATTTCCTTTAGTTTGAATAGTTACCCTTCCTTTTTCCCATAACAGAAATTGTGTTGTTGTCACCAAACTTGACTTTGTTCCGAAACGATTCGTCCAAATCAGAGAACGCCTTCTTATCTCCACACATGTGGTTGCTGCAGTCGGTATCCAAGTACCACATGTTCTGTTTTGTTTCTTCATTCACATGGCATGCCATCAAGAGAGACACCTTCTTCTTTTTCTGCATAATTAGTTTTCTCTCCACTTTGTCTGTTCAAATTAGTTCGACATTCTGACTGATAATGTCCATACCTACGGCATCTGTAGCATTCAACATTAGACTTGTCTGCTGACTTTGGTCTATAAGATGTTGAGTGATGGCCTCCTCGTCTTCGTCCTCTTCCTTGAGAATCACGAGAATGATCATCTTGGTTTTGGAATTGTTGTTGGGTTCCACATTCATTACTTCCTCTACCTCTATCTCGACCTTTACCTCTACCACGTCTTCTATCTCCTCTTTGTGCCGAATGATTTTCTGTTGAGGCCTTTAAGACTTGCTCCTCTTTCTCCTGCTGGTTAATTTTATGCTCATGAACCAACAAAGAACTTTGTAATTCGTCAATTGAAAGTTCATCAATATCATGAGATTCTTCAATGGAACAAACAACAAAATTAAACTTTGGTAATAGGGATCGAAGAATCTTCTCTACTATGGTCACATATTCCGTCTTATCACCGTGACTCCGCATCTTGCTCACGATAGCCATTGTCCGAGAGAAATAATCTAAAATGGATTCTCCTGACTTCATTCGGAGTGTTTCAAACTCTGTACGAAGTGCTTGAAGCTGCTGCCTCTTTGCCCTTGCGGAACCTTGGTACTTTCTTTTCATGGAGTCTCAAATATGTTTGGAGGTATACTTGTGAAGAATGGTTTCCAAGATTGAGCGGTCAATGGCTTGGAAAAGATAATTCTTCGCCTTGAGATCTTTCAGTCGTCGTTCTTCTAACTCCTTTCTTTGAGTATCTGTCATTGTTGTGCCTGCTGCGGGTTCCATAATTCCATCAGAAACGACTTGCCAATACTCCTTTGACCTCAAGAAATTCTCCATCAACATGCTCCAATGATCATAGTGACCATCAAAGCGGGGAATAGCTGGTTGAACAAAGTTGTCAGTGGCCATCGTCTGCTACTGCTGCTGCAAAATAAAGACTGAAATATGAAACTCTCTCACTTACTATTTAACCAAGCTCGGATACCACTGATGCACAAAGAAGACAACTGTCGTACTTTTCATTGAGCAAATAGGTAGCCTTTATATAGGCAATTTACATGTAACAAAACAAGAAAATAGGACTGTTATTGACCACCAATCCTATAAACTAGGCAGCCACTCTAACCACTAAAGCGAGGCAAGTATTGCACATTAGCAGCCACTCTAACCACTAAAGCGAGGCAAGTATTGCACATTAGCAACCACTCTAACCACTAGAACTAGGCAACTATTACACGTTCTTGGCTGAACAATGAACGACTCTCCCAAAAGACTCGGACAAAACAAGACTTTCAACACTCGGGCCAATTTTATAAAGAAGCACTCTGCGATTATGTAGTGCATCTCAAAACCTCTGAAATAATAAAATGAATGAGCGTAAGAAAAACAGTATTCACTAACGATATAAAATGAAGAAATAATTGTAAATATCTAATTTTGTTCGGGTTGATAGACTACCGTATCAATGGATTTTTGAAGTTTGCTAAAGTTGTTGGACGCGTGTGTTACTTAGCTCGATTGAATTAAATTTAGTTCATTTTGGACTATCTTTTTTTCTCAGCCGAAATCACCTTTCATTAAAAGGAGAGATTCTACAACTGACAACTTTCAATCAGAACAAATACACAAAACTGATGAGAAGCCCCAAAAAGAAATACAAAACCAGCAGAGAAACACTCCAGACCGAAACAGGGACAAATCTTCATCACTTTTGAAACCAATTCAAAACTTGAAATCAGTTTTCAGAGCAGACGCTTGAAGTTGGCAATAGTTCATTTTAGACTATGGGTTAAATCGAGCCAATTCAATTGGCATCCAATAATTTGATTTGTATTATTTAATGTTTGGGCTTTGTAGGTCAGGTCCAATTAAATAAAGATTAAATCCGTTTACTCAGAATCACTTTAGTTGTATTATATAAGTTTTAAAGCTCAATATCTATTAAATTGAAGCGCACTTCTTAGGCCGATCAGTGTTATCTTTTATTTTTTTTAAAATTTAGATTATCAATTAACTAAGAAAATAAAATAAAATAATAAAATTTTGTTGGTGCCTTGGGGCGGCATGGCAGCATAAAATCGGCTGCCAGCCACCCTACTCTTCCACTCTACCTCCCTGACCACCTTAATGACCGACCATCTAAAAATCCTTTGGATTTAAGCTTGATCATTGGATAATGACGAAGAGCTTAATTTCTTTAAAAGAAGCGAGGATTCTCTAGTCAAGGGGAGAGTCGAATGAAAACACATACAGAAAGACCACTGCCACAACAAACACCTGTCTTCACCGTGGCCACCACCACACTCGGCACTACCTCCACCGAAACGACCAACACAGCCCAAAAACACTAAGAACTTTGAAGCCTCATAAACACTTCACAACACCCGCGACATCACTTTCTTCCAGTCAAGAGACCCACACAGTGTGAGCCAAAATTTTCTGCTTGACCCGAGACAACAGCCACCACCTAGTTGCTTCAAAACCGAATCAAATCGTGCTTGTACTTGTTAGCACCACAAAAGAAAAGAAATCATGCCTGTACGTGTGCACTTGTATATTTGTTATTAATAGCTTGATTTGTGTTTTACTTTTGGATGCTTTATTACTTGATCTTCCTTCTACACGTAAATTGGGCTGTGGCCTGTGAGGATAAGGGTTTTGTTTTGGTTTCCTTTTACACATTGATAAGTTGGAATTGGGACTTTGAATTGGGCTTAGCTTAGGTTCTGTTTTTATTCATAAATAAATATATGTATAGTTGTTAAATATTATTAAAGAGAATACAAACAAATAAAGTAAAAAATAAAATAAGAATTAGTTATAAAAGATAATATACGAATTGAGTTATAAACTATGCTTACGATGAAATTTTAAGAGGATCACACATAAGTAATCTTCTTGAAATTTTTAAGTAAGAGAATTTTTTACGAGCCCTCACTAGTACAAGGAAGGGTCCATAGAGAATTTTCAATAACAAATAGTTTATGCTCGTCTTCAAAACCATGAACAACATGTTAACAAGAAATATTGTTCAATGATATAATAATAATAAAATAAAAATCATAACTTTCATAAAATTAATAAATTATGGAATTAAATATAGGTAACTCAGATGATAAAGTTCCCAAAGAATTGCGCATAAACATTATTTCAGAAATCTTTAGGTAAGAAAGCTCTTTTTATAATCCCATCAGCATAATGACGGATATAAAATGAGGATTTTCAATGAACATATTAATTATAATGGTTTTTTAGAAATAAAAAAAGAACAAAAACGACAAATAGAAAATAAAAATAGCAAAATAAAACAAAAAAATAAGAGTTAATTATAAAAAATCAATAAATATGAGAATAGTCTTCTAAAATAAAAAAACAAGAATAAAAATGAGAGTAGAAAATAAAAATGGTAAAATATAATAAAAAGTATAGATAGTGGTGAAATTTAATTATAAGAAGTAGCAAATATTAGAATTGAATTAAATTATTTTGACGATGAAACTTCGAAGCCGAGGTGAGTTCCAAGGGGTTTTGTTTTTGATTTGGAGTACTGATTTTTTTCAGTAAAAATTGAGTCTTTTTGTACGTATCTTATGTATTGATTCAAAATCTAATCCTAATCCCAGGTTTCTAGAGCTTGCTGGAAACGCAGCGAGACACAACAAAAAGAATCTAATAGTTCCAAGGCACATCCAACTGGCAGTGAGGAACGATGAAGAGTTAAGTAAGCTTTTGGGTTCAGTTACCATAGCAAATGGAGGTGTTTTGCCCAACATTCAGGAGACACTTCCCCGAAGAAAATGGGAAATGGCAAGGAAGACATTGGATCAGCTTCTCAGGAGTGTTAGGCCTTTTCCTAGTCTTTGCTTTCTTGGGGTTTTTCTCTGAAACAGTTGTATAATATAGGAATTAGGATGTTTAGTTTTAGATTTTCTTTTTTTTTGGCAATGAACTCATGTTATCTTTTGAGCACAGAAGTTATAAATCAAGCTAATTATATTAAATTTACCTGGTTCTTTCTTTCTTCTCCGGCATTGGCTTGGAAAATCTAATCTGCTTTGGTTTGCCCACAAGTTTTTGTGGTACAAGAATTGATTAACGTATTGGAATTTGGAAACCAAGATTCATTTTGGGAATTTCCTTCACGCTTTAAGCAAGAAAGGTTCAGCATTTGGTTTTGCATACTCCAGTAAGAAATCTTCATGTATTGCTCATTGGATCTTTCTTAGACGAAAAGCAGAACTAGCTGAGATTTCAAGTTGAATTATATGTAAGGGTAGCAGGTTGACCGATGACCTCTTGAGCTTGGTGACTCCGGACTGAACAAACCATCTAGATTTCCTTCCCAACTACAGAGTTCTCTATTGTTTCAATCCATTGGCCAATTGATCTCCCCAATGCCATTGCCTTTACCAGTCTTGAACGAGTTTCATTATGACGGTGCAAGATTGAAACAGTATTCAATGCAGCCCATCTGACTTGATCATCTACTTCACTTTCTGTGTAACCCAACCATCTGAGTACTTTATCCAGCTGCTTCCATTAACGGGAATTGTCAATACTCAGCAGCCAGTAATCTGAAACTAAATCATGGCAACATCATTTGAGCAGTAGAATGTACCTTGTCAACATCAGAATGAAGTCCCGTTATGCATCCAAATTGCAGATGCTCAGCAACCAAGCCTCCTAAGACCACAGATGAAAAGTTGTTCAGATTCTGCACGGCATATCATCAGGCAGAAATAAAAGTAAGTGATGCATTCATATGATTAATATAGTGTGTTTGGGTTTATAGGATGCACTCTGTTTGACTATGCCTACGAGGGTATGACTTGGGAATGTGAACAATATGGAGAAAACCTTGATTTCTAAGGTTACATGCCTGATGCTTCTCACATTTCTTCCCTAACCTTCAATGATCTATTGGAAATCAAAGTACTGTAAATAAACCAAATTTTATGCACTTTAGACCATAAGAGTTAGATTCAGAGACAAAATTGTCCTTAGTCATCACCTATATATGATAGTATTAAAAGGAAAATGCAGAACTACAAAACAGATGAACAGAACTTAATCCTGTTAGGCTATCAAATTACAGTGAATTGTTTTTGTTAGTACCAGGTGAAGTTGCCCCATTTCTGCTATTCTACCTATCATATCTATTATCTGGTTTCTATTGTGGTTTGTCCTCTGAACAATTACAGTGGCAATACCGGACAGCTATCCAATGCTTATAAGGAACTAGAGCAAAAGAGAGTTTCCCACCTTGTTTGAAATTCTCCGAGCACTGGACTGTAAGGTTGCAGAGATACATAATTCAGAAGTAAATAATGGTACTAAAAGTTGTCTTAGCATAACCATCATAACATGTAATTGAACACCACAGTAGGCATCAAAGCAAATACGGCAATGCAAATTAATGAAATCGTATTCATTCTTACCTGAAGAGAATCGAAACCTGCTACGTCTACACTTCCAGAAGCAAACCTATCCTTCTGAAACTCTGCCATGCTCAGTATTTTATAAGCTTTTGGAAGAACCCCCAGCAAATAACCAATTAGAAAATGACCAGCTTCATGCTGCACACATACATCATTTCAACTCATCAGCCATCAATCTGTTTCAGATGATAAGTCTGATTATACTTATTTCACTTCTTCCATGTTACAATTTCTTCTGAATGGTTACTCTTACATGTAAACAGAGAAAGCGGTAATCTTCATAGGAATAGGAAGACTCGTTGCTTTCATTACTCAAATCTGATTCAAACCCCTCACTTGAAACCTATAGAGAAGGACAATTTTTTTTCTGTTTCTTCTTTAATTACTTATATTTCCCAAAGAGAAAAAGCAAAAAATTTACCTGTTCTTGTGAAGAACAGTGAATGCAGCTTTTAATTGAGTCCATTACCAGATCAACCATCGGTTTAAGATAAGATAAATTGACACGGTTGATTACCAATTCGTCCAATGATGAAAGCTTCTTAGGTACCTATTTGAAAAAAAAAGTGTTAAAAGAAAAAAAATATTTGTAATTTTACCATTAAATCATGAATAATTTGAAATTAATAGAAGAATTGTTTATTTATTTGACCTTTATGGCGGTGCCAAAGGCGCGGAGGCCAACAGGCTGGCGTTGAAGGTGTCTGAGGAGAGAGAGTGCGGCTTTGAAGTTGAGTCTCGAGACCTCTCTGTCGATCCTTTGTAGAGCTTTGCGACGTCGTTTTGTAAAAGCACTTGTGATCCGAGATCGGATTCCGGTGGCTTCCGTATCGAGATGGAGTTGAGCCGTGAAGTTCATTTCTGGATTGTTCCGTCTCCGGCGAATACGGCGTCGACAGAAGACAGTTAAGATTCGGTCGTTAGTCGTTAGGCCGATGAACAAAGCAAAATTACCAAAAGTACATCATCCTTTCCGTGTCCGTGTGTTGTGGTTCATGAACAAGAAAAAAGGTGCGTTTTGATTCAATGGTCTTTTTTTTTTTAATAATTATCTTGCCTTTTAGTGCTAATTTTGCTTAATATAATACAAAAACAGCTTTTCTTTTGATTGTTCTGAGAATCTTTGCATTTGTTACAGAATTATCATAACTGTGTGGCTAAGAAAATCTGAAAATGTGCAATTTGAAATGAAAGAGACATGCCATGAAATCTTGGAAAACGATTTAATTCTTGATGAGTTCCTTTTCTTTAGAGTTAAGGGAACTTTGGTTTATTACTGGAACATAAGCTCCAAGGCTGAGGTTATCCACTTTCAGGATTGTGAGTTCATCAGAAATTGGAATGTCAAAAAGACAAATATTAGAACAAGTGGATAAGGAGCTGAACAGGGGAGATGAGAGGGCTGCACTTTCTCTTGTCAAGGACTTGCAAGGAAAGCCTGGTAGCCTCGGATGTTTTGGCGCTGCTCGGCTGGTTTGAGTCCTGTAAACCATGATGCAAGGTTTTCCATTACTTTGTGTTCAATAATTTTATGTTCTGAAATTGGAAGAGGTAAATCAGAAACCATGGAATTAGTATAAAAGTGTCACATTATAAAACTGCTACAGTCTGTTTTGCTGTGGTTGACATGAAAAATTGGTACTGGTTTCCTGACTTAAATTTTACACGAATTTTTAAAATAAAATTATTTATTATTACATAATATTCAAGAACTAAAAAAACTCTATAAAATGCTTATTTGTAGAAGATTACCTTACTTAAAATTTTTTTATTTCAAGAACTAAAAATGTATAAAATATATTACATAAAATATATTTGCAAGGAAATTTTTAAAGAACTTATCAATTAAAATTTTAAGAAAATCAATACTATAGAGTTATTGAAAGAGTTTTAAAAAATATATGAAAATTAAACAGACATATTCTCTAAAACAATAACAACTTACAAAGTAAAATGTTTGAAATTAATAACCCTTTAAATTAATATTCAATTGTTGGTGTCAAGAATATTAATTTTTATGGGTTCTATTGTAATTGAATCATTTTTTAGATTGAAAGATTATGAAAACATCAAATAATTTTTTTAAAAATCAATTTACCGAAAACTGTTCTTATATTTAAAATTTTTAGTTTTTGAAATCACCATTGTATCAATAAATAAGTGACATGATTGTGTATTTCGGAATCTTTATAGTTCTATCCGCAATTGCAACCTCAAGTTGCACCAAATAGAAAAACAATTGAATTTTCATTTTAATTAGTTGTTTATTTGTGATAAATTTCATATAAAGAGTTTTTTGTCGAAGACATTAGTCTTTCTTTATATAACATCAATTTGGCAATTCTGTTCACTTGCCAATTCTTTTTGGTTTAGTTGAAATTGATTTAAGAATTTATAAGATAAAAAATAAAAAATAATTATTTTAATTATACAATGAATACAACACTACATATTCAAACATAAAAAATAAAAATATAAAAGTTATCAAACCCAAAAATAATTTATCCCTAAGGATCTTCGATGCGTGCACCTATTCAAACATAAAGCTTATGTTTCGACAATTCATCCATTAAGAAAAAAATTCACAATGAACTTTTGAATCTCTCTCTTCGCAGAATTCTAAGAGCGCGTTCATGAAAAACTGCATATGTACATGACTAGGGAGAACATGAGTGTCTTGAACAGGATAATTGTCAGAAAAGATAAAACGTGTGAAGAAGAAGTAAACGTGTTATTTAAAACTTTGGTCAGGAAAAAAATAATGTAAAATTTATATAAAATAACAAAAAACGAAGAAACGAGTGAAGAAAAGCAAAATTTTTCTTTTGAAAATGCTCTGCTGTCAACGTTCAACGTTTCCCGATCTTTCTTTCGAAAATACTTTCTCATTTATGAGCTTTTTTAATATCAATTCACTTCTCTGATTATAAAAAAAAGAAGAGAAAAGGAAAGCATTGGTGTCTTCTGACAGAGAAAGGGAAAAAGCTGAAAACACAATAAAGCGAGTTGACATGAGTCAATGTCTAAGAGTCTAAGTCTTTGTCTCCTTTTTTGGAGTTTTTATATAGTACAATAATTGAAGCGGATTATAGCGTAAGATTTTTAGGGTTGTCTTAATAGAGTTTTTTTTAAGGTGTTGGTAATTTCAACGCCCAAAAAAAAGTATTGGGAAGACAAATTAAGTTATTATGTGATAAATTTAATATAAAAATGCTGTATAAGAAAAAAATGATTTAATATAATTTTGTATATTTTTAATAAGTAAAAAATAATAAATTTTATTAAATTAATTAATTACAAGGTTTTAATTGAAATAAATTAATAGAAACTTCGCTTATATAATACAAAAATTTTTCTGCATTAAATAATAATCTAAAAAAATTGAAAATACACATTCAACCCAATCACATTCCTATTAATCTCATTTTTTTAGTAATCAACTTTTCTTTTCAAATGTATATGTACTTTTGTATTTTTGTTACTTATGTAATTAAATTATTTTATAATCATTATTTTTTATTCAATTTTTTCATACATTTCCTTTTTTTTGCTGCATTTTAATTAGATTACTCCTTTTTTTTTTAACATTCTATAAAAATTCTATGTTAATGCATTGTGACCACCAGTTCTTTTCCTATTTATATATAAAAATTCTAACTAAATTAATAAATATTATTTATCAAAATTTAAAAAATAACATATTTTAGTATATGAACTTTATGGTGAAATTTTTTAATTAGACATGTTAAAAATTTATTATTTTATCATTTTCTTGCTTAACAATATTTTTTTATTATATATTTAAAATTCTGTTAAAATTTTTAAAAAAGTTTATTTTCTTATGACATGTCATTGGGATATATAAATTATATATTTAAAAAATTTTGATATAATTTTGAAAAATATCAATTAATGTATTTATTTTTATACATTGTCTCTTTTTTTTTATTGGTTGGAAAGTCTTCATTTTTTATTTTAACATGTTGCAATTTATCATCATGCAGAGTGCAAAGGGTTCAAAAGCGATTTGCAATTATTAATAATAGAATTATTGAGCAATAAATCCTCTTTTTCTTTTGTAGCGAATTTCACTCTTATGTTTGTTAGAAGAACACTAAATATAAATTTTGAGTTTAAAAATATAAAATAATAATATTTAGAGTCAAATAATAAATTTAGTTAAAAAATATAAAATACAATCTCTGAAAATAATTATTTTACTTTTTTTAAATTCACTTTAAAAGTCTTAATAACTTAAATAAAATTTGAATTAAAACGTTACGAAATTTTTGAGATTTTAAAAATTTAAAATCGTTACACAGTACAATAATTGAAGAGGGTTATTATCATAAAATTTTCGACATGACATTTGCAATTTGGAATCTTTATATAGTACAATAATTGAAGAAGATAACAATAAAAGTAAATTCATTTATATAAGACGACAAAAGTCAAAAGAAGATTAATTACATTTAGTAAGAACCTGTTTATAATTTGTCATAAATTTTATGTAAAGACTTAAATCACGAGTCTTCTTTATATTTCATCAATTGCCTTTTTTATTTGGCTCAGTTGAAGTTTACTTATGGTCAAATTACTCTGATTTTACGATATAAAACAACGAGTCATGCACAGTTTTTTTTTAAGGGAAAAATAAAGAGAGGGAGATTTGAATATTTAACTTAATCCATTTTAAAAAGGTAACAATTGTGAAACCAGACTTTAGTTATTAGGCACGCGTCTTCAAATAAGGGCAAAGGTTTTCTTCAAGGAATTAAATAAAAAAAAAATGAATGTTTGATGTAAAGAACATTACTTGTAGTATACTCTTTCAAATGATCAAATAAGATTTTATTTACCTATTCAATCAACTTAGCCTCGACGTGTAGCCCGGGCTCCAAACTAATGTAAATACAATAATTGGGGTCTATTTGTATGAGTGATAAGATTAGATCTAATAAGATTGAAAAAAATGATGGCAGTGAAGTTAATTATAATTGTGAGATTAAAATTAATGGTAAAATACTTATTTGAAAAAAGTAACGGTGATAGTAGAGTAAAAATGATGAGAAGAGAAAATAAATTAGATTAAAAAAAATATAATTTAATTATAATATATTTTTATATTTAAATAATTAAAATGATTAAAATGATTTTTTATATCAAATAATACTTTTTTATAAAGTGAGATACATTATATTTAAGATTTAAAGTGATAAAGATTTAATAATTATATATTATAAATGTAAAATAATAGATGTGCATATAAAAAAAATAAACATTGAATGTTAATGAAAAACTAAGAGAATTAACAAAAATAAGTAAGTTAAAATTTTTAAGTAAAAAATAATATGATAAAATAAAAAATTAAGAGTAATCAGTTAAAAAATTAAATTATTAAAAGTAAAAAATCTTTCATAGTGCTGTCACTGCCTGTCAGTACAATAATTGAACTAATGGGTGAGTCTTTGAAACTAGTGTGAATAGAGATTCACAGAATTCCAGGGGCATTTTCAAGAAAATATGCATATGTACAGGAGGTAAGAGAAAATGAGATGCCTTGAAGAGAAAAAGAGTCAAAAAAAAAAAAAAGGGCAGAAAACTAGTGGAAAGCTAATGGGTTAATTGCAAAAAGTGTTGTTGACAAAATATGGTAAAAAAAATATGATAAAAGCAAATGAGTAAATGCCCAAAGATAAGATTTTCTGCCAAGGAAATTTAAGCACGCCTCAATTGCAAAAAGTGACCAAAACATGATAAAAAAAAAAAGAGTTAGGCAAGTTCTTTTTAGGCTTAATAGCCAAATACATCCCAAACGTTTACCACAATATGCAATTAAGTCCTCAACGTATAATTGCATGGAAATAAGGACATTACGTTTAATTTTCAGCATATTAAACCTAAACGTTATAAAATAATAGAATTAAGGATATAGCCGTTAAAAACTGTGATTTCCGTTTGTTTTGCTGACGTGGCATGCCACGTGTCATGCTGACGTGGATTATAATGCCACGTGTCATGCTGAAATGACATAATATTGCCACGTGTCATGCTGACGTGGATATAAGTTAAATTTTCTTTTTTTTTCAAGGTTTATTACCCAAATACATCCCCAACGTTTATCAAAATATGCAATTAAGCCCTCAACCTATAATTGCATAGAAATAAGGATACTAAGTTTCATTTTCAGTATGTTAAACCTAAAAGTTATAAAATAATAGAATTAAGGAGATAGTCGTTAAATAGCTGTGATGTCCGTTTTTCTTACCCAAGTGGCATGCCACCTCAACGTTGGCATTGATTATAATGCCAGGTGGACCAGTGACGTCGCATAATATTGCCATGTGTCATGCTGACGTGGATATAAGTTATTTTTTTCAAAATAAACATTTTTTAAAAGTTTATTTCTTTTCAGACTTACATTTTTCATAGTTTCATTTTTTTAATTACATATTTTTTAAAAATTACATTTTTTTCATAACTTCATTTTTTAAAATTACATTTTTTTCATAATTTCATTTTTTTAAATTACATTTTTTCATCATTTCATTTTTTAAGAATTACATTTTTTTCTTCTGTACAATACCAAAATTAGTACAAAAATGCATGTGGTATGGTTCTTTTCTTTATTTTTTTCTACTACACTAATTCTTTCTTTCTCATCGTTTCAGTATTTTTGGTTGAATACCACATACATTTTTGTACTAATATTGGTATTGTACAACAAAAAAATGAAATGATGAAAAAAAATGTAATTATTAAAAAATGAAATGATAAAAAAATTTAATTTAAAAAATGAAATTATGAAAAAATGTAATTTTAAAAAATGAAGTTATGAAAAAAATGTAATTTTTAAAAAATATGTAATTAAAAAAATGAAATTATGAAAAATGTAAATTTGAAAAGAAATGAACTTTTAACAAATGTTTATTTTGAAAAAAAATGAAATTTTGAAAAAAGAGAAAATTTAACTTATATCCATGTCTTCTTAAAAAAATGATGAAAAAAATGTAATTTAAAAAAATGAAATTATGAAAAAAAATGTAATTTTAAAAAATGAAATTATGAAAAATATGTAATTTTTAAAAAATATGTAATTAAAAAAATGAAACTATGAAAAATGTAAGTTTAAAAAGAAATGAACTTTTAACAAATGTTTATTTTGAAAAAAAAAGAGAAAATTTAACTTATATCCACGTCAGCATGACACGTGGCAATAATATGCCACGTCACTGGTCCACTTGGCATTATAATCCATGCCAACGTTGAGGTGGCATGCCACCTAGGCATCCTTAATTCTATTATTTTATAACTTTTAGATTTAACATGCTGAAAATGAAACTTAGTGTCCCTATTTCTATGCAATTATAGGTTGAGGGCTTAATTGCATATTTTGATAAACGTTGGGGATGTATTTGGGTATTAAACCTTGAAAAAAAAGAAAATTTAACTTATATCCACGTCAGCATGACACGTGGCAATATTATGCCATGTCAGCATGACACGTGGCATTATAATCCACGTCAGAATGACACGTGGCATGCCACGTCAGCAAAACAAACGGAAATCACAGTTTTTAACGGCTATATCCTTAATTCTATTATTTTATAACGTTTAGGTTTAATATGCTGAAAATTAAACGTAATGTCCTTATTTCCATGCAATTATATGTTGAGGACTTAATTACATATTGTGGTAAACGTTGGGGATGTATTTGGCTATTAAGCCTTCTTTTTTTAATAACGAGGTGTTCTTGTATCGATTCATCTTCATTCGTATTGTGTGATTAACGTTAATTTAAAAAAAATTAATTTGGATCTTATTTGCTGAATATAGGAAAGTTTTTGGTTCAAGAATATAGAAATGTCTTTAAAGCTAAGATTAACCCTGGTAAAGTAGGGAAAACATGTGAAGGACAAAAAAAAAAAAGGAGTTAGGGGAGTCTTTAAAACTTTTCAGCAGAAAAATAATGTAAAATTATATTTAATAAATAAAAAAATAAAGAGCAAAAAGAATATCTGAGAATCCGCGTGAATGGAAAAAGTAAACAAGTGATCTGAGATGAGTGTTCTGGAATCTTTATATAGTACAACAAAAAAAGATGAATTACATTAATTAACAATCTTTTCTTTGGTTGTCATATATTTTTATATAAAAACTTAAATCACAAGTCTTTTATATTTCATCAATTATCAATTTTACTTGGTTTAGTTGAAATAAGCTAATTATATCAGATCACTTTAAATTTATGATATGAAATAATATATTTACATATAAATTGAAATTTTTAAAATAAAAAAATAAAAAACAAACATTGAATGTAAATGAAAAAGTAAGAAATTAACAAAAATAAGTAACTTAAATTTTTTAAGGAAAAAAATAATATAATAAAATAAAAAATTAAGAGTAATCAGTTAAAAAATATTAAATTATCAAAAGTAAAAAATTAATAAAATAAAATAATAAATATTAAATAAAAAATAAAAGTTAGGGTGGGAAACCTAATTCCCATCATAGGTCCAATCTTTTAAAGTGTCGTTAGTACAATAATGTGTAAGTCTTTCGAACAGTGTGTACAATAATCGCGTCAGTGTATAGTCTTTGTCTTTATTCACAGAATTTCAGCAGCAGGTTCATGAAAATATAATGACATGTACAAGGGTTAGGAGAAAATGGGATGCCTTGAACAGAAAAGGAGTGAAAAAAAAAAAAAGCAGAAAACGCGTGGAATTTAAATGCGTTAAGTGAGTTTTTTTAGTAATATATTTTTATTAAAAGATATAATCACAATTAATATATTATATTTTATAAATAAATAATTATAAAAATTACATTATTTAAATTAAATAAATTAATAAATAATTATAACAAACTAAATAAATTAATAAATAATTAAATTAACTTTTAAATTCACATTTGATAAAACTTAAACTTAAAATTTCAAAATCTTAAGATTTTTTTTTTATCACTAAACCAAAATCATATTGACAAATAAGTTAGGTGAGTCTTAAAAAACTAAAACTGTGGTAAAAAGAATAATGTAAAATTTATATAAAAACAAAAAAGGAATGAAGAAAAAGAAAGCATTGGAAGCTTGGACAGGAAAAGAGAAGGCTAAAATACTAAATAAGCCATTGTACTTTTAAATTTTTCTTAAATAAGCTCTTATACTTTGATTGAACTCAAATAGATCCTTATACTTCAATTTATACTCATATAAGCACTTACATCTAACGGAAAGATAACTTTTGTTAACTTGTTAGCAAGTTGGCATTTAATGTCAAAGTGGATGATTACATGGCATAAAAATCTGGCCAAATAGAATTGAGTTATACTTAGATAGTTGACTAAATTAATTAACATCTAATTACAAAATTAAAAATTACCCAGTTTTTTGCTTTTGCTAGCTACCTCGATACATTGCTTAGCAAGTTCGTGCCTTGCCGCTGCACATTCTTTTTTGTAGATTGTTTTGTTACTGCTCAAGTGCTCATTTTATTTCTGGTTTTTTGCCCATGGCTTCTTGGCTGTGTTTTTTGGTTGAGTTTCATTTATACAATCATGGTTTATGCACATTCTGGTGGTTCTTGTTTTTGTTCTCATGGCTGTGCATGTGCTTGGCGTGTTGCTAGTTTGCTACAAGATGGTGTGGTTGCTGTGTTGGCATGGCTAGAGCAAGGCAGGTGTAGGTGTGTGGCACTGGCTGGACGTGATTATCTACACATGGAGAGGCAGCAACATGAGCTGCTGCATGGATGAAGGAGCTGCAGACAGCAAACTCCCAAGCCACATGTCTATGGCTGTATCTGTATTGCTATTTCATGATTGGATAATTAAATTGTTTTAATTACTTTTAGAAACAAAAAAAATTTGATTATATTTTTTTGAATTTTTTTTTGTTAATCAAGATATGGAAGGGTTTATATTTTGGTTGATCCATGACGATAACATTATGTTTATTTTGAGTAATTTTTAATTTGGTAATTAGATATATTAATTAATTTGGTCAACTATCTAAGTCCAATTTTATTCCATTTGATTAGATTATCATGCCACGTGGCACGTAATCATCCACGTGGACATTAAATGCCAAGTAACAAATGAGTTAACGGAAGTTATCTTTCCGTTAGATAGAGGAGTTTGTATGAGTATAAATTAAAATATAAGAGTCTATTTTGGTGTAATTAAAATACAATGACTTATTTAAGAAAAATATAAAGGTATAAACGCTTATTTAGTATTTTAGCCAAAAGAGAAAAAGCTGAGAAAACGTACGTGTTAAATCAAAAGGTAAATGGCACGAGTCAATGTAAGTCTTTGTCTCCTTTTTTGGGGTCTTTATAAGTACAATAATTGAAGAGGATTATTAGCTTAAGATTATTACGAGTCTCTTTAGTCCTCTTCGAGTATTTATAATAGGTATTGTCTTAATAGAGTTTTCTAATAGTATGGGCAAGAGAAGTTAAACTATTATTTGCTAAATTTAATATGTTATTTAAGGTAAGGATTTATTTATATATGTGTAAAATAATTTTAATTTTGTATATTTTATAGTTTTTTGTATAGTTTATATTTTTTTAATTTGATTGTTAATTTTTAAGTTCTATTCACTTCGAGCATATACGTTAAATTTTAAATTAATCGAAAATGTTTACTATTTGTTTCACAATAATAAAATTTTAATTGTTAATATATATTAAAAATAAAAATAAAAATAAAAATTATTTTCGCTTTTTTTTTAGCAAATTTAACAGACAATAACGTGTTTGGTATTATGATATTTCATTTTCTTCCACTTCCTTTAACGAGTTTGGATTTTACACTTCATTTAACGAGTTTGTTAATTTATGGGAATACTCTTTTTTTTTTGTGAAAAAATAGTTTTTCATTGAAATTGGTTGTATTGTTGCTTTCAATATCTTATCCTGATAATGAATGACATTAAGTTTTTGAATTAAAGAGTAAGAAAGACCATTTATTTTAAGATTGGGGCGGTGCTCTAAAGATGCTCTATCAAAATACAGTTTTGTCTTTTTATTATTATTATTAAAAGAATAAATTTGATACCAAAGACTTCAATGAAGAGTCTTCCTTCATATTTCATCACGTGGCAGTACTTCCTTTACGTGCCCAAAGCTGTGATCATGGTGGATTAAAAAAAAAAAGTTTACCAGACAGAACGTCTCAAGTCTCAACTCAACTCAACTCATCATCACTCTTAGCTCATTCATATTCTCCAAACCCCTTCAATTACTTCACCCACTTTTGTTGCTTTTCTCTTCTGATATCAATGTCTTACTTGTTTTGATTCTCTTCTTTTCGTTTTCTTTGGTCTGTTGCTTACTTCCCATATCTTGTTCTACACCTCAAACTCACTTTGGTTCTCTGTTTTCAAACTTGTTCTACATCCCTTTTCTCATTGAGTCTTTGATAGCTATTAGAGAAACCCACTGCCATTTCAAAAGTTGATTTCTTATTTTCCTTCTTTGGTTGTTCTGTCAATTTCCTTTTTGTCTGTTGAAACCAAAAAAACAAAGAAAAAATGGAAGCCATTATTTGCACTGGCGCTGCTGCAAACCTCTGTTCCGGGTCTATAACAGGCATCTTCGGAGAAATTAAACGGCATGTGCGATATGTATTCATCCAGAAGAAAAATGTTGAGAAATTCGAAGAGAGAATGAAGTCGTTGATAGCAAAAAGGGTGAGTGTGCAACAAAAGGTTGATGCTGCAAAGAGGAACCTGGAGACGATTTATGAAGACGTCAATCATTGGTGCCAACAGGTGGACAATACAATTAATGAAGAGGAGAAGAATGTGAAGGATCTTGTAGACCAAGCAAAAGCTAAGTGCTTCGTCGGGTTGTGCCCCAGTATCAAGTCTCGTTACCAGCTAAGCAGGAAAGCGGAAGAATATGTCGCGGCTGTTGATGAACTCCTACGACGGGGTGAATTTGGGAGAGTAGGATTCCGTGATGTTCTAGAAGCTCCGATCAGTGCAGCTACTAAGAATTTTACTGATTTTGTTTCAAGAAATGTGGTTTTTGACGATGTTATGGAGGCATTGAAAGATTCTACGACCAGCATGATAGGGGTGTACGGCATGGGTGGCATTGGCAAAACTACACTCGTCAAAAAAGTTGCCAAAGAAGTCAAAGAGGCTAAGTTATTTTGTCACGTGGTTCTTGTAACTGTGACTCAGAATCCTAACATTGAGAAAATCCAAGGCGAAATCGCAAAGCCATTAGGTTTAAAATATGACGATGAGAGTTCATCGACCAGGGCATGTTTGTTGCGGAAAAGGTTGGAGAATGAGAAGATTCTGATTGTTTTAGATGATATTTGGGAACAGTTAGATTTAGAGGAAGTCGGAATTCGTTTTGGAGATCAAAACAGAGGATGCAAGATGTTGCTGACTTCAAGGGATCAAAATGTGCTAAACAATGGTATGGATGCCGAAAAAATATTTCCAATTGATGGTTTGAAAGAAGAAGAAGCTTGGGACCTGTTTAAGAAGATGGCTGACAACAATTTTGAAAACTCAGAGTTACAATCTGTAGCGATTAAGGTAGCCAAAAAGTGTGCAGGGTTGCCCCTCGCTATTGTAACCGTTGCAAGAGCTTTGAAAAACAAAGAGTTACCTGAATGGGAGGATGCTCTTCTTCGACTACAGAGGCCTTCTCCAGAAAACTTCACAGGGATACCAGAAGACGTATATTCAGCTATACAGTTGAGTTTCAACTATTTAAAAAGCGAGGAACTCAAAAAGACTTTTCTGCTGAACTGTCTACTTGGCCGCGATGCTCACATTCAAGACTTGTTGAGATATGCTATGGGCTTACGTTTATTTGATGGTGTCAACACAGTAGCTGAGACTCGAAACAGAGTGTTCACAATGGTAAGTAAGCTCAGAACCTCTTGTTTGTTGCTTGATGGTTACGATGATCGCTTGGTTATGCATGATCTAGTCTGGGATTTCGCCTTCGCAATTGCCTCTAAGGACAACCATGCCTTTGTATTGAGACCTGGGGAGGTTTTTGAAGAATGGCCAGATGAAGAGAGAATGGAAAAATTCAAAATGATTTGTTTGAATTTTGCTAGTATTAAAAACCTTCCTAATGAGTGGGACTGTCCACAACTTACTTTATTCTCTATGGCTAGCCGTGGATGGAATTCTTATGTAGAAATGCCACCTAGCTTTTTTGAGAAAACGAAAGACATCAAAGTCTTAGATTTGATGGGGATGGATTTTTCATCTTCACCTTCATCAGTTAGTCTCCCAAGAAGCCTTCGAACACTGTGCCTAAAACGGTGTAGGCTAAGGCTGGGAGATATGGCCAGCCTTGGAGAACTCAAGAATCTAGAAATTCTCAACCTTTCTTGGTCTAATATTGAAGTACTACATGAGGGACTAGGGCAATTGAAAAAGCTAAAGTTATTAGATATGAGTGGTTGTATCAAACTCAGAATAATTCCACCTGGTGTTTTATCAAGTTTGTCAAGATTAGAAGAGTTATATGTGAGTAAGGTTATTGTTCCTTGGAACCGACAAGACAATGCTCGTCTAGATGAATTGAAGGAGTTGTCTTCGTTGACAGCTCTACATATTTGTATTCTTGATGTCGAGATTGTGCCAAATGACTTGTTCTCTGAAAAGCTAGAAAGATACGACATTCGGATAGGAACTGAATGGAGCTGGTGGGCAAGATTCAAATACTCGAGAACACTAAATCTGAAGGTAAATACAAGCGCTGATCATTTGGATGATGGGATCAAAGGTTTATTGAAGAAAACAAAAGCTTTATACCTGGAGGGGGAGGGCTCTCCTTCAGTACCTCAACATGAGTTGCCACTTTTCGGTAAACAGGTACATTTATTTATCTTGACTCTTTTGTTCTTTCCTCACCGCAGTGTTCAATTCCTAACATAATTTCCCATTTTAAGTATATTTTAATAGTTGTGTCAATATATGTGACCTTTTCATCCACGGTCACCAAATGTATTCATCCACTGTCCAATTCCTAACATAACGACTCTTTCTTTATTTTTATTTTTTTAATAAAGAAATAAAATATAGTTTTTATAAAATAATGACTTTTTAAACAGATAATTTTTTCAGCTTTTTTTTAAATAATCAATTTTTTAAAATTTATTTTTTAAAACATTTCTTAAATATAAAATTATTACGAATTAATTTTTTTAATTTATAAATTTTGAATTATTAAAATTATTTTTTAACAAAATCAATTTTTTGAAAACATTTAATTTAAAAAAACAAATTTTTATTGAAAAACCAACTTTTTTTGAAACAGTAAATTTAAATCTTAACTATAAAAATTAGGCTTAATAGCCAAATAAGCCATCAACCTTTAGTCCAAAATGGAATTCAGCCCTCAACATTTTATTGCATGAAATTCAGTCCATAAACTTTTATTTCGGTGGAAATAGACCAAATCTGTTAAATGAACTAACTACCGTTAGTTTTGCATACGTGGCATGCCATATGGCAGCTAACTAAGCTATCCACGTCAGCTGCCACATATGCAAAATTAACCGCAGTTAGTATCATTTAACAGATTTTGACTTAATTGCATAATTGTAAAAGGTTGAGAGTTTATTTCCACTGAAATAAAAGTTTATGGACTGAATTTCATACAATAAAATGTTGAGAATTGAATTCCATTTTGGACTAAAGGTTGAGGGCTTATTTAGCTATTAAGCCATAAAAATTATAATAATATATATTTTAGTTTAAAAAAAACTTTGAATTATATTAATATTAAAAGTTTTCTAATATTTTAATTTAAATATTTTATTTGTATATTGTTAAACATATATGAATATTTCCAAATATTCCTTAATATTGTCAAGTTTAATTATATTATTTTTATATTTTATGAACATATATATTTATATTATTATTTTAATAATAAATATACAGCAATAATACTTTGTTATGATTTAATATTAAATAATTTAAATATAAATATAAATATTTTAATAATTGTATCATTTTAATGTGACTTTAATTTCATCCGTAATCATCGAATCTACTTAACCATTAACATTCATGACATTAAAATATAAGCAGAATTTTCAATGCTAGCATATATGTTATGCAACCTCCATTTGTCATTTTTTAAATATATTTTTAGTTTGTATATTAATTTGTCATTTTGTTTAGATAGAGTTGCCTCTCTTGGAGAACCTGCGTTTGTCCGAGATCAAAGTTGTTGGAAGGATATGGCACAACCAATTTTCAACTCTTGAGAATCTGACAAATTTGGAAATTATAGACTGCGACAACTTAAAAGATATATTATCATCTTCTACAGCTAAAAGTCTTGCGCAGCTCAAAAGCTTTGAAATACGTGGATGCAAGCACTTAAGAGGGATAATATTTAATGAGGATATAGAAGAAGACAACAATGTTACAATTTCATTTCCATCCTTGAAGAAACTGGTGATAGAAGATTGTCCTAAACTGAAGGGGTTCATTTATAAATCTACAATTGAGGATAGCATCCCACTTTCTATGCAAGCTGTATTTGATGAAAAGGTAAATTATTGTATAGGTTTTTTTTTTTTAATCTTTGTTAATATTTTTTCTTTAAAAGTAAATCACTTTTGTGATTACATGATTATTTTAAGATTTTTCTATCTTAATTGTCTGAATTTTGAAAAAAATTAACGTTTTAATTCACAAATGTTTACAAAATGTTTTTATATTTTAGTGATAAACATTAAATATTTTAATATTATTACATTAATATAAATAATATTTTAGTACTACTAATATTGTTTTAAATATTTTATATTAATATTAATAATATTTTTAAGTGTTTAATATTAATTTTAATATTAAATATTGTTATTAAAATATATTTATTTTAAATATTCATAATTTTAATAATAAATAATTTCAATATTATAAGATTAAATATTTTTAATACTTTAATATTTATATTTGAAAAAAAATTCCAAAATAAAACCAAATAATTTACAGTTTCTTGCATTTTGTTTTACATAGTAAACAATTGCTCAGCATGAAGATCTAAAATTTGTTATAATATCATCTATATATGCAATTATTAATATAATCAAAAAAATTTTGTAGGTAACATTCTCTCAACTAGAGGAATTGACACTTGACGGTCTCAAAAACTGCAGAAAGATATGGAGTGATCAATTTGTTGATGATTCATTTTCCAAATTAAAAAGTCTTTTCGTGTGCAGCTGTGAGAGCCTTCTGAATATTTTTCCTTTTAATATGAGTGAAAGACTCAAGAATTTGGTAGAGTTCACGGTACAATATTGTGATTCGTTAGAAGAAATATTTGAACATCAAATTATGAATGCCATCACTCCAACCATTGTGAAAGAAACAGCCGCTGGATTTTTATTTCCTAAACTAGCATTCCTTCGTTTTGAGCGGCTGCCGAAATTGAAGAGCTTTTACTCTAAGATACATACTAGCGAGTGGCCATCATTAAAGAAAATGGTGCTATATAGATGTAACATGGTGGAGATCGTATTTGATTCTGGAAGCTTGGGCATTGGAGAATTAACAAATCAACAACCCTTGTTTTGGCTCAATGAGGTACGTACGAGCACAAAAACTATGTAAACTTCTACAAATTTAGATGTTTACTTTTTTATAAACTAAAGATTTTTTAACGTTTGGATGAGTGATGACTTTATAAATTTTTTTTTTAATATTTGTTGTTCTAAAAACTTATTTTTTTTTCAAATGATATTGGCATAACTATTATAATATTAAAAAATTATTTATTATTAAAATAAATTTAAATTATTCATTATTAAAATTTCTTATTTTTTTAAAAAATATTAAAATATTATATTAAATATTAAACACCCAAAAGAAAATTATTTACTATTTATATCAATATTTTTTAAGATATATAAAATAGTATTCCTATTATTAAAATATTATTTATATTAATATAATAATATTAAAAATATTTATACTGGTAAAATATTTATTTTGTATTAAATCATAACAAAATTGTTATTGTTTATATTTATTAATTCTTAAAGATATAGTTCTCAATAAATATAAAAATAATACTTTTTTCAATTGAAAATATTAAGAATGGCTAAAAGCATTTCATATTACTAAAATAATTATATTACTACAATAAATAATATTAGTAATAAAATTATTATGTTTTATATTAATATTTATTATTAAAATAGTTATATAATATTATTTATTATTGAAATATTAAAAATATTTACGTTTAATAATATACAAAATAAAAGAATTAAAATTAAAATATTAGGAGATTTGAGATTTTTAATAATATTTTAATTTTAATCATGCCCAATGTTCGACTTGAGTAGAATTATATATGTTCACAAATTGGCAAATGGTTCTATACTTTGACATCTCTTTTTCGAAAAATATTTTTTTTAAAGAGAAGATTATTTTAAGAAAAAATGATCTCATTTCCATCAATATGGAAGTCACGTTCTATTTGTCCGTCAATTTTTTACTAGATAAATAAAAAAATGCAAAAATCATTTTTTGAACAACATTTTCTACTAAAAAAGGGACTTTATTGTAACACTAGAAAAAACCTATTTAGGCTTGGATGAAATTGGATGCTATATTCTCAGGATCTCTTGCTTATTTTCATTCTCTTTCATGTTGATGTATAGATTGTTTTGAATATTCAACCTCTTATGATGTATTTATTCTCCTATTAATAATATTATATTGCCTTTCAAAAAAGACAAAAGGTTAGATTTCTTAGATGGTTAAACTGGAGTAAGTTTGGCTGCAAATCCAACAAGGTTATTAAAATATTATTACAGAATTGAATAGTTTAAGACTTTACTTAGCCTGAACAAATTTGTTTCTTCTTCTTCTTCTTTTTTTTTACAAGTCTGAGGCATTTTTTTAAATTCTAGGTTACATTCCCCAGTCTAGAAGAACTGAAATTGAAGCTGATTTTGAGAAAGATATGGTATGGACAACTTCGGGTAGATGCTTTCAACAAACTAAGGGTTCTTGAGCTTGAGGGTTTTCCTGATACATCACCTGATTTTCCAAATTGTTTCATTAAATCATTACATAATCTTGAAAGACTTCTAGTTGGTGATGTTGCCTTTAGTTGTAATGAAATAGATGCCTGGGCACTCACTTCCTTAAAGGAATTAAGTTTGGCTAAGATTCCCCAGCTAACACATCTTTGGAAAGAAGAATACAACCTTAGTGGAGTTTGGCATAATCTAAGATCTCTTAAAGTGTGGGATTGTGGCAAATTAAAGAATTTGGTGCCATCATCAGTGTCTTTTTAAAATTTAACCACTTTGGAAGTTTCAAGATGCCATGGATTTGTGAATTTAATAGCATGCTCCACAGCGAAGAGCCTGGTGCAACTCACAAGTATGAATATTGTCGATTGTGAGATGATAGAGGAAATCATAGCAAGTGGGAGTGATGAAGTGAAAGGCGACGTTGTTTTCACTCATTTGAAGCATTTGGAGCTGAATAGTTTACCAAGTCTAGCAAGGTTCTGCTCAGGAAAACGCAACTTTGAATTTCCAGCCTTGGAAAAATTGAGTGTGATAAAGTGCCCAGAGATGAAGATTTTCAGTCAAGGAGGCTTAAGCACACCAATACTGCATAGAGTGCAATTAAGTAAATATGAAGATAAAGGATGTTGGGAAGGTTGCCTCAATAGCACAATCCAATGGTTGTTTGCAGAAAAGGTATGTATCAATGGAATTGTTGATTTTCCTAAATGAGGTGTTTGGGTTCCCATCTTGGGAAATGGTCATAATTTAGTCTGAAGCTATTAATTATAAATTATTCTTTTTTTTTCTTTGGTTCATAAAAAGAATTTTAATTTAAATTATTCTTGTATCTTGAGCTAGTGCAATTTATTGGATTTCATAGGTTGGATACAGTGAGATAAAGGACTTGTCACTCTTTGATTCGTCCAAGTGGATGGAGATATGGAGAAGTCTTCAAGAAAATTTAAGTTTTAAAAGTCTCCGATTCCTAAATGTTCATGATTGTAGCAGCTTGAGGTGCCTATTTACAGTTTCTGTAGCCTTGGACTTGCCACAACTCGAGATGCTAAATGTAGAAAATTGCAATGTGATGAAACATATCATCTTAGATGAAGCATTAGATGAAGTGGAAAATAAGATTCTATTCCCTCGGCTGGAATATATTACTCTCAAATCTTGTGCAGACTTGGCAAGTTTCTATCAAGGAAGTAAGATATTGAAATTTCCATCTCTATCCAGCCTTAAAGTGACTGATTGCCCCAGGTTGTTTGCATTTGCGTCTACGTTTTCAAGAGAGCAAAGCACAGAGACAATTGATGATGGAGGAAACACGTCAACGCTTTCCATTGATGCAGCGTTTTTCAATAACATGGTCAGTATATTTTGCTTATGACGATAATCTTTGCGTTTTTACTTTGCTGATGATATAGTATTTTTCATAATTATTTTGTTAAACCACTGAAATATGGTTTTTCCTTGTGCACATTTCTCTATTGTTTAGTCTTAATGGTAGAGTTTAGGGAGTATCAAATAATCTCTAAATGGCCGTTGCCCAACTATACCAAAAGCTTCTCTTCTCCTTTTATGATTAGTAGAGATAGTTTGCAAATCATTTTTTAATCTTTTTAATCCGACATGTAGAATTTTGTCTAATTAGTAAGCAGATCAAACTAGATTGAATAGGAGTAAAGGAATTCGAGGCATTGCCTTATCAGTTTTTTTTTTTTTAATTTTTTGAAAATGCATTTTATTTGGGTTTTGTTTATTTCTCAGAGAATTGATTTTTGAAAAATAATTTGTATTTTTAGTTTTTGTTTGGCACTAAATAATATTTTTATTATATTATTTATTTTTATTGTTTTTAATAATATTGATATTTTTAAACATTTCTTAATTATTTTTATATTTTATTGACAAATGTATTTATATTACTATTTTATTACTGATAAACATAGATAAATAATATTTTTGCTTTGATTTATTAATAAATACTTTTCAATATAAAATAAACTCTTTTCATAGTATACATATTTTTTAATATTTAAACAATAAATATTAATATTTTAATATTATTACATCAATATAAATAATTGTCAAGTAATTCTAGAACTGATTTAAATATTTTAAAATATTAATATAAATACTTTTTTAAGTGTTTAATATTAATATAATATTTTTATTAAATATTATTATTAAAATACAACTATTTTAAAATATTAATTAATTTTAATGATAAGTCATTTTAATATTTTACTAATAAATAATTTTTTAATATTTTAATAGTTATATTAATATTATTTAAAATATATATTTTTCAAAAAATAATCAAACAAACATAGAACATTTTTCATTAACTCATCAAACAATTAAAGTATCTGTTTTTTAAAAAAATAAATATTTTTCAATAATCTTTCTTTAAAAAAAATCAATTTATAAAAAAAGAAGTGAAACTATAACACAAACAGAACTCAGAGTTGTAAATATGACGAAGGCAACAGCTCCTATGATGATGTCCCTCCCTTGTTCAATGAAAAGTCGATTGCTTATCCTTTTTTCTTTTTTAATCATTCCTCTCTTTCACATGTTATCAAACTTTTAAGTGTTTGTTTTTGCATTTTTCCGTATTAAGTAATTGCTTAGCATGGAGATCTAAATTTTATCATGTTATCATCTACATTGACAACTATTGACATAATCAAATAAAATTTGCAGGTGGAATTCCCTCGGTTATCCAGTTTGGTGATCAAACATTTGGGAAACTGCAAAAAGATATGGCACAATCATCTCATTGGTGATTCATTTTCCAAGTTAAATAGTCTTGAAGTGCCGAATTATGATAAACTTCTGCATGTTTTTCCATTTAATATGAGCCAAAGACTCCAAAATCTGAGGAATTTTCGGTTAGAATGTTGTGATTCCTTAGAAGAAATATTTGAACCTCAAGTTCTTGATGCCGATGAATTACATACAGAGATAGTTTTCACTAAACTGTGGAGTTTGCAGCTAAGTTGTCTACCAAGTCTAGCTAGCTTTTGCTCAGGGAAACACAACTTTGAATTCCCAGCCTTGGAGGAAATGATTGTCAGTGAATGCCCAAAGATGAAGAATTTCTGCCAAGGAGATTTAAGCACACCACAATTGCAAGAAGTGATATTGACAGAAGATAAAGAAACAAAGCGGTGGGAAGGCGACCTCAACACCACCATACAACGGCTATTTGAAGAAATGGTAAGCAATAATAGTGAAGATTTTTCTTTTAAGTTGCTTTTCCTGATCACCCCATATGTATTGCGAGCAGAGAGCTTTTTACTGTTTTCCTTTCTATAATGAAATTAATTGTAAAATGTAGCTAATTCATGAGTTGTTGCTTTCACCTTTCAATACGATGTTCCTCACGATTATAGAATGTCCAAAATCTTGAAGAAGACTAAGTTTACCATTTAATTGCCCAGGTTGGAAGAGGGCAATACTGTATTTGAACTTGTGAGATGCTAAGGCTCGTGTTGCTTGGATTGAAGTGAGATGGTAAGATCTTTTACTTCCATAATCTTCGTTTTTCCACTTTATTCCCATCATCATGACCTAGTTGCTTTGTGGAGTAACAGTAAAGCTGCCCTTTTCATTGCAGGTTGAGTTGCTCAACTCCAGTCTGATGCCACGTTCTTTTGAACCCAACAATGTTATTTCACTTCCTACTAATGTGCTATTTGGACAGTTGCATTTTCATTTGTAACTTAAATTGTCAATGTTGAAAACTGAGGTGCATGGCAATGTAAAATGTAGACATGTTTTCTTTTATATGTAATTTGTAAGTTTCATCAGCTAAGACTCCCCTGTTTTAGTATTTCTAGAAATTTTTTGCTTTTCAAAATACAAAGATTGCCAATTTATCAAATTACAAGCGAGTTTAAAAAATTATCAGATGTGTTATTTTTCAATTAATTTTTTATATTTAATATATTGATTGCAAAATACATTTAAAAATAAAGAGAACATGATAGTCCTTTAATCAAGGGTTTTTTCAAAGAAAGACTAAACCCTTCAAGAACAGAGAAAAGGAAGCGGATAAAATGTAGCAATATGCTGCTTCAAGTTAGTGACAATAAGTTAGAAGAGCATGATGACAAAACGAGTAGAACTACATGTTGTAGTCGTTTCTTGCAGCCATGATGTTAGTACCGATAAAAAGCAAAAGTTCGAAGGACTGTCCTATTCCAGTAAAGAACCAATGCACAAAATGATTCCAGCTTACCAAACTTTGCAGGGTAAAATCCACACAGCCTAGACTTTGCTACCACATCTCTTAGGATCTACCATGGATGCACTAATCAGGAGTTGATGCTTGTCAATATTACTTTGCTACCTTGCTTTAACATAGTGGCTATTGTATTCCATGACATTTTATAATCAGGGCAATACCTTGCAAAGATTTCACCTCCAGTGAAGAGGTGCGCCAAATGCACTTGCTCTACGGAGTAGAATATCATAATTTTAAAAACTTCAAACCCAAAATACAAGTAATAAATTTGATGACCTGTATCAGGAGTTTCAGGTAAAACAATGATTGTTACTGACCTTATGTGCCTGCTAACTATAAACCCTGCCAACTAAAACATAACAATTACTTGGACAAAAGAATATTCATTTCAAGTACTAGACCAGGCAATTAGCACCAACCAACCACACTTTGGGCAAGTGGTGTGGCAGCAAGCATATAGTGTGAGATCCCAAATTTCTCCATTCTTCTTATATTTATTAAAAATGCTAAATTAAAATATTGAGTAGAGTTATGGAAATTAATTTCTCTATGTGCTGTGGTAAAAATAAATAAAAATAAAAAATAATAATAAATAAAATAAATGTGAAATCGACCAAGGCCTAATACATGAGCTTATCATGAAAAATTTTATAAGGTCATAGTTAAGGAATGATATATATATATATATATATATATATATATATATATATATATATATATGTAGGATGAATAAAGATTAATTGTGAAATTAAATGGAAATATGCATAATGATGTATAAGGGGGAAAAGCATTTAGTTAAAGAAAATATGTATGTGATTGAAGTGATTTTTATGATTATAGAAGGTATATAACAAATATACCAATTGAACAAAGATTACTAATGAAATTTAAACTAAGAAAGAATGAGTTTGAGTAATAGCATATATTTAGATAAAAGGAAATTGGTAGGGGTTTTATGTTAAATTCATAATTTAAAGGTAAAAGAAATATAAATTAAGCTTAAAAGGATTATTGAAGAAATTAGGTGGAGGAAAAAGAAAATGATTTAATTGTAATTATTTTATGTTATTTAATAGGAAATAAAATAAATAGATTTTGAAAATTAATAAATATGGAAGTAGTTGTGATATAAGCAAATGTTGAATTAATATTAATAATGAATAAAGATTGTGGTAAAATTTGAATTAAAAAATAATAATATAATGTAATAATGCAATATTGGCCATAGTAAATAATTAAACAAGTAAATAAATAAAATAGAATCTGAAATCTACAAGCAATAAAATAATGGTAGTGGTAGAGGTGTAAATACTAGGATTTTAAGGGGCTAATTTGTTCTTTTGCTACATCAGATTTTTTGGAATAAAATATATATTTTATTATGTTCAAACGGGACAGAAAAACACATTCTTGAACCTTCCCTGCACCGACCTGCTCTGTGTGCGTTTCTGCTGCATAATTCTTCAAGCTTAACTCACGTAACCTTGCAAGAACTTCATTTTCTTTCATCAATTCATTCAGCCATCTCAACAAAAGTTACCCATCACCTTAAGAGCACCATAAAACAAAAATTAGAAGTGCAGAATTGAAGGAATTTGGGGCGAGAAGTGCAGAATTGAAGGAATTTGGGGCGATTTTCTGGGTTGTACAGTCAGCAGTCCAAGGTAATTTAGCTTACTGATGTTTTGCTTCCTCCTAGTCACAATATTTACTTGTTTAAGGCTAGGATTATATGATTAGGGCCATGAAATTAATTGAATAGAAGTGTAGGAGAAAATGATAGGTTCGAATATGGCAGAAAAATTAAGAAAATTTTGGTAATTTTCGTGTATGTTGGATAGGAATTAATAGAAGATTAATAGATTAATAGGAAAGGATGGAGTAGACTTGGGTATGGTAATGATTGTGCAAAACGTGATTGTCGGCTGAAAATTGGTGCAGTTCGGTTATGGCATGTGGTGAACGAGAATGATGAAAATTTATGAATTGTAAATGTTTGATAAAAATCTCAAGTGAAGTAGGAATTGGTTATAAGTTGGGTTGAGAAAGAACCAAAAGAATTCAACAAAGAACCAGCCAAGGGTGTTCGGCCAAAACCAAACAAGATGGAAACGGGAAACTGCTGGCAGGAAAAGGAAAACAGAAAAAGAAACAAAAACAGAAAAAAAATAAAAATAATAAGGATTGGATAAGTATGAAATTGGCCAAGGCATAATATAGGTTAATTACCAAGTGAATTTTTATAATTAATGTTTAAAAGAATAGTTATAAAGATTAATAAGATTATGAGTGAAATTAGATTTAGAAAAGATTAGAATTTAAGAGTAATGATATTGTAACAATTAGCAGAAAATAGATAAATTAATTGTTGGAATTAAATTTGGAAAAGAATCCAATGTAATTGAGGCTATATTTTGATATTTAATTGAAGATAAAAGATGAGAAAAGAATAAATTTTTAGTAATTGGCAAATTTGGCTAAGATTAAGAATGAGATTATTATATTGAATTACATGATTCAAGAGTTAAAGAAAAATAAATTACAAATTATAAGATTATTGATGAGATTGGAAGTTTGAAAAGAATACAATTTAATTGAAGTTATATTTTGGTGATTAATAGAAAAGAAACTAAAGTAGTTATTGGAATTAATATTTAGAAAATAGAAATTAATACAATAAATATTGTAGTTAAAATATATAATATTAAATATAGTTGGAATTATTAGTAGAACGAAAATTTGGAAAAGATTATAATTTGAATATAGTTAGGTGATAGAATTTGCTAGGAAATAAAATAAAGAAAATGGATAAAAGGAAAAATAAGAAGTTATAGAATATTTATCGAAATTTTATATGGAATTTTGAATAAAATATGGAATTATTGTGCAGTGTTGAATTTGAAAAATAAGGAGGCGTAGAGGTGCTAGCAGGATTATATATATTGTGCGGAATAGAGATAAGGAATCTTATACAAAAGTGGTATAGGAGAGCTATGCTTGCATGGTTTTAAAAATGAAAGTTATTTGAAATTTGAAAAAAAAAATAAAAAGTAAATTTAGTGATCTAACTACCTTAAATGGTTTCAAAGAAAAATTGGAATTTATTTTAAATTCCATATGAATTTTTATATGATTAATTTGCATAAGAATTATTTTATTACATGATTATTTTACATGAATTGAATTTCATGAAACCATTTACATGAGATGAATTACATGACTTGATTTACAAGAAGTGATTTATCTGCATTGATTTACATGAAATGAACTTCAAGAAAGGATTTATATGAATTGAATTACATGAAAGGAATCACATGCAATGATTTAATTGAAAATGATTTCTACTATTAATCGCTATTTGAAATTGATTTCTACTGTTAAATGAATGATTTATGAAAATGTTTTGAACAGTCGTTCGTTAGTGATCATGCATATTGTTATTTGACTGCGAGACCTGTTCAGTCTGCAGGTTTGTTATGTTGTATATGACTATGGGAATTATGGTCAAACCCACATGTTTACGCAATGAACACCTGACCAGTGCAAATTGTGAGTGTTGACGATGGCCATTCTTTACAGTGATCGTCCCTTCGGGGATAGTGATAATTGTTGACACCTAATTTTGTCCCATTTTTTTTGTTATTATTATTACATATATATGTATTTATTTTTATTTTTCTTATTTATATTATTTTTATTATTATCTGTTATTATTATTATATTATTACTTTTTTTTTTATTATTATTATTATTAGTTTTTATTTTGTTTTTGTCTAGTCCATCAATCACCCTCTGCCTAACGGTCCCATCTCCACCAGCCCCCAGGCAAGCTTTTCCCTCCAAAAACCCCATCAGACCCGAGAAGAAAAGGGGGGAACCGGGAGGAACCGGGGGCATCATCTTCACCATCCTCGCCTCACCGAAGCTCTCTCCCGTGCAACTGGAACACCCTCAGCCCCAGCCTCACTGTCAAACAGAACCCAAAACCCCAATCCGAGCCCCTTTCCCCCAAAAAGACAACATCACCCGGAACCAAAAAAGGAACCCAGCTCCCCCTCACCACCGAGAACAGAATGGACCCTTAGCCTCAATCCTCACCGAACTATCACCCAAGACCACCACCGCCATCACCGAGCCATCACTTGAGACCACTACCACCATCACCGAACCACCCGAGACCCCAACCTCATCCTCACCACCAAAAAACCATCGCCCCCCCTAACCCAGATCTAAAAACCCGAGAAAACCCGAGAACCCCGGACCCCAGATCTGAGATCTAGGTCCCTTTCGTACCTGCAAAAAAGGGAAAACGAACCAAATAACAGCAACCAAAAAACCACAAGCAAACCACAGCCACAACCAGATCTAAAACAAAAAACCAAAAAAAAGCAAAAAAAACACACGAAAAAAGGGGAAAGGGTTTTCGGTGGAGTTAGATCTAGATGGTTAGAGAGTTTTTTTTGTGAAACGGTGGCCAGATTTAGATTTAGGAGGTTGAAAGCTTTCGGAAAAAGGTGAACTTTTTGATTTATGGCCACTGGAGACGGCGGTCAACGGCGGCCGGCGGCGAACTAGGCGGCGGAGGAAGGCAACCGGAAATCGCCTGGCCGGGGGAAGCTCTGAAAATTTTTTAGAAAAAAAAAGGAAAAAGTGAAGAAGAAAAAAAAAACGGAGGCTTTTATAGAAAACGAGCGACCCACGCGTGGACCCGGATCCGACCCGAGATTCGCGCGCCCGACCCGCCAGTGAAGCAGATCCGCGTGCGCCTGCCGACCCGACCCGCGCCCTTGCCGACCCGACCCGATCCGCCCCACCTGTTTTGGGCCACGTGGAAGGCCTTTTGGGCTCTCAATTTGGACTGTGTTTTTGGGCCATTCAAGAGCCTATTTGGGTTCCAAACCCAAATCCATTTTGGTAAATTTTTTTCTTCCTTTTCTTATTTGTTTATTATTTATTTATTTAGTATTTATTTATTTTGTTAAATAAAAATTAAAAATTAAAAATTAAAAAATTAAAATTTAAAAATAAAAAATTTTATTATTATCATGTGTGCTTTTAATATATTTTCATGGCAATCAAAAAATATATAAATAAAAAATAAAAAGAAAATTTTTTTAGAAAGAAAAAGGAAATTAATAATAAATTTTAAATTTAATTAAATTCGTCCGATGATGGGATGTTACGGAAGTCACAAGTAGTGATTCCTTAACTGATCCCTAGGTGAGAAGAGTTTTACTAAATGTTGCCAAAAGTATTGGAATATTTAGTATGATTTTTCAATAATTTAAATTTTATTAAAAAATGAAAATGAATAAGTTTCTCTAAAACAAAAATATATAAATAGATCAATAAATAAATAATGAAATTCAAAATTAAAAATTCATTTGCATCATTTTTATTTGTTTGCATCATATGCATTCATAATAATTTTCGAAATGGGTGTGAGCCCTCCGATGATGAGATTCTATAGAAGTCATAAGTAGTGATTCTTAAGAAATCTCTAGGTGAGAAAAATTATTTCGAATGCTGCCAAAAGTATTGGAGTATTCGATTTAATTATTCGATATAAAAGGGTTCATACTCATTTTCGATAAACAAAACCTAACCCCTTTTTTTAGAAAAATTGGAAAAATAATTTTGATAAATAATAAAATGCTTCAATAATGGAATAAAAAGGAATTAATTTTAAATATTAAATTAAGACCATTTTTATTAAAACTAAAGGATAACACATGATTATTATGGTACCGTTTTCTAACGGGCGACGTGGGGGTGCTAATCCTTCCCCATGCGTAACCGTACCCCCGAACCCAAGTTTTGTTTTCGCAGACCAAAAATTATCTTTTTAATAAAACTTAATTAATTTTGAAATTTTGTTAAAAAGATAAATATTTTAGGTGCCCAATCACACCTAGTCAAAAAAGATTGGTGGCGACTCCTCTTTTTTTTTTTAAATATTTTCAAAATCGTCGAGCGCGAAGCCGTTACGACAATAATGATTGTCCCTTTGGGGATAGTGATGGTGATAGTGCATGATTTTACTGAATGATGACCGTCTCCACTGATTGATTATTGAATTGCTTAAATATTGATTTGACTGAAGTGAAAAGAAAGAAAAGGTTTATGGTGAATGATAGTAAATGATGATTTTAAATGAAATGATTTTACTGTATTGTTGCTATCTACTGTTTACATGTAATATGATTTGGATGATGATTATAGATGATTTTTAAAGAATTGTTTTTACTGTGCAACTGTATTTAAATGTGTTCATTAATAGATTTGCATCATTGGCAAATAAAAATTTATTAAATGATTTTATCTGCATATAGTAGCATAGTTCAGCTCTTTTGTATAGGTTTCCTTACTGAGTGTAAACTCACTCCCTTATTTTTCCACCCAGGTTATTGGCTTTAAATTCCGTCCATTGTAGAGGAGCTTACTTTTGGGGCATACAGTATTCCTTCAGGGCGTGCGTATAGTCCATTGAAGGTATATTGTATTTTATTATATATATTTCAGATGTTTTGTACAGTACTCACTAATCGTAAATAACTGTGGGGATGTAAATTAATAGAATTGGTAGTATGTTAGTAATTAGAATCTGAAAAATTGTATTTGAAAATGTTATGAATATAAGAATACATTTAGTAATGGACACCGAACCTTATTGCTATTGATTTTAAATATGAATTTTGGAATTATGAGATTATTGTATTGGTTTATATGATATGAGCAAAGAAAATGATATTGACAAATAGCCTAACTATTATAAGAGAAAACGAAAAATTTTAGTGGTATTTTTATGAGAAACCAGATGTTACATATAGGATCCGACAAGAAATGTTTTAAATATGCCTTTAAAACAGTTGACTATGTCAGTGGAGAGTTAAGTCGCTAATCTTCTAGAAATCTTTTCTCCTCCATGTAAGAAACTACTTCCCCTGCCACAGCAGCCGGTGGGGGCAAACTCCATCTTGCTAATTTATTCCTCTCTGAAAGGGTGTGAACATTATCCATTTCAAAATTTGTAGAAATATGGCTGTATTTAGCTCAGAATAATAGCCTAATTATAATCTCAGTGTCACTATTAATAGTTTCCATATGCAACTTAACCCATATCTCACAGTTCAGTGGTGGTTCATAAGGATCATCTATGCCAGTAAGACCTACAATAATTACACAATTAGCTAGTAACGGATAAGGTTAGTTGCTTTATTAACCAAAAGTAAAATGATGAAAGTATCATTATTTATTAAAAACATAAATGTCTGAAAGTCAGAACTCATTTTTTGTATGGGGAAGTAGAGTAAAGATCTTGAATGCAAAAACACATGATAAAAAGAAAAATATTAAGATCTTCAATGCGTGCTCCTCCTATTCAAACTCAGATGTTATCTACTTATCTTTCTGCGAATCATCCATAAAAAAAAAACCAAAAATTTTCACAATGAATTTTTATGTGACAATATGTATATGTTGTTGGTAAAAGAAAGCGAATAGCAGAATGGGAACAAGAAGGCAACTTCTCTCAATAAACGTACCAAGGCAATTGAGCAATTCCGGGGGGAACGTTCATGAAAAGCTGCAGATGTACAAGGAAAAAGGCATTTCAACTTAAGTAAGAAGTCCACATGTATTCTTTTATTTGTAATTTGAAAGGTCCACCGCTGAGGCTCCCCCGTTTTAGTATTCCAGAAATTTTTTGTTTTTCAGAATACAAGGATCGACAATTTGTCATAATATATAACATCTACTGCTTGCAAGATTAACTTAGTTGCTATTGTCTTCTGTAATATAACTTAGTTGCCTTTGCTCTGCTTGTCTGTGTGGAAAGAAAAGAAAAGAAACAAAAGAAAAATGGATGCTATTGCTACGTACTGGCATTGCTGCCAACCTTTCTTCAGACTCTTTCTTACTATTTCCATTCCAATAAACCATACATCATGATTATTATTAATTTATTCTGGTCCTTTCCATTTTTACAAAATATTTATTTCATTTTTCTACTTGATTATGCGAAGCTACAGTATTTTTAGTGATTTTTTCTCTTTTAAATTACTAATTTTTTCTTGCTTTTTCTAATTCCACATGCAGTAATTTAAAATTTTTATGAGAGTGAGACAAAAACTCCCATATTTCCTCAATTTGACTTAATTTCTTCCAAATTCCAATGGTGATCCCATCAAATTACACATTTTTTTTATAATTGAATTTTCCTAAGATTAAATCTTAGGATAGAAATTAAGAATTTGAAATTTTACTAGTACACCATGTGATCGTTGCAATGAGTGAAACAATATCGTCTTTATTCTACATGGCAAGATAATAGTAGTAGTAGTAGCAGCAGCAGCAACTAATTAATTTATGGGAATAATTTTTCATTAAAATCACATATAGAAGATTGTTGGGATAGCCCATTAACTCTATTAATCGACACAAAAATCTTAAAAAATGTCAATGCAACATGTAATTCAAATTAAAACATTAAGCAGAGAATGAAATGCCTCCAGAAAAATTTCAATTGATTAAATCAAATGCTTCTTTTAAATCAAGTTTTACTTTTAGAGAAAATATGATTTTTCTATTATTACTTTCGACAAAGTTTACGAGCCACAAAAACTTTATTCTTGAGCTTCTACCTTCAATGAAAGCAGACTAACTGGCACTAATTAATAAGGCACTAATAAGACGAGACAAGCATTTCTCGAGTACGTAGACCTGGTAATTTTAGACACAACATGAACACGATACGCATAAATGATACGAGATGACATAAGATGACACGGGGTTAAAATTAAGTAAAATTAATATATGAATATGGTAAAAGCTAAAAATAACATTTTGAGTTTTTCGTGTCGATACGAATTTTGATACGAAATTTTTGTATTTTACATGACACGAAAACAAATTATAAACACGAATTGCCAGGTCTACAAGTACGTTTGCAATTACAATTGTAAATTCATTATATTATTCTTAAAAGTAATAAAAAAGTATTTTGTAATCTTTATATAATATAATAATTCAAAATTTAATTCATTTATATAGCACAATAAATGAAGATGAATTATATTTATTAATTATTAGTAACCTTTTCTTTATTGTCATAAATTTTCTTTAAAAACCTAAATCATGAGTCGTCCTTTATATTTCATCAATTGCCAATTCGATTTGGTTTAGTTGCAAAAAAGTAATTATGACCAAATCACCCTAAATTTATGTTATAAAATAATTAATGAGACATGCACGTCAAAGTAAGGGCAAAGAGATGAATGTTTTATGCTAAGAAGATTACTAGTAGTCCTTGAAAAAAAAAGAAGTACATGTAATTTTTCAAATGATCAAATAAGGCCCGATTTCCCGTGCTGTCGATCCAATTATCCATGCAACCGACCCATCTAAGGACCTAAAACTAGTGTTAGAACAATAATTGAGTCAATGTCTAAGTCTTTTTTTCTTTTTTTGAAAAAAGAAACAAAAGAAATATATATATATATATCTAATTACGTGGTTTACACTTTGTTGCATGGTTTTAGTTCAAAGTCAGTAAAATTTAAAGTCTTCATCTAAACAAAAGAAAAGAAATATCGATCTAATTGAGTCAATAAAATTTAAAGTCTTCGTCTCATTTTGAAATATGTCGCACTTTATTGCATGGTTTTAGTTTACACTTTAAAAGTCTATCTTCTTTCTCTTTTGGGCTGTTTTAGCAATTTTCCCCTCTCATCTTTGTTAGAAGAACATTATATGTATAAATTTTGTGTTTAAGAATATAAAAAATAAAATTTAGAGTCAAATAATAAATTCAATTAAAACACACGAAATAGAATCTCAAAAAATAATTTTTTTGATTCTTTTATTTGGCAGAAATTTATTTAAGGGTCTTAATAATTTATTGTTAAATTTAATATAAAATTTGAATTCAAATTTTAGAGTTTTCTCAAGATTTTAGAATTTGATATTCATTTAAAGAGTTTTAATAATTTGATTTTGAATTAAATAAATTTGGATCCAAAATTTAAGATCATCTTAACATCGATCTTAAAATTTAGACATAAAAGTTTAATTAAATTGAAACCTGTCTTTTTTATACTTAAAATTGTGAAATATCTGGTAACTGAGGTACATGAGAGTTATAGTGTAGTCAAACTCATTATTCCTTCTGCAAAAAGAAATCTTGCAACTGTCACCACTATTTCAAGGTATTTTCAAGTTTTGATGAAATGCGGTAAGAGCTGCTCACTAAAATATGTTAATAATAAAAAATATTCATGTTGATTTTTTAATAAATTTGATGCGTGATAGGAAGTTTGATATTTTGATACTTCAATCTCTTCCGATTGGTTTAATCAAAATATTACAAAATGACCTTATGGATTTTGCAAGACCTCTGCACTGTATAATTTTAAAGCGGAGAAATACAATTTCCCAGAAATTGTCAAAAATTGAATTCTGGTTATGGAGCAGTTGGATATACTGCTTAAAGGCTTGGGATTCACCCAAAAGAAAGCTTTTTAAAGGTAAAGAGTCGATCTTGGAATTCACCGAAAACGGAGCAGTTGGGCTCTGTTTGTGATTCATGGTTTCTTCATTTGGGTTGTGGTTTGGAGTTCTTTGTGTCGTCTTGTGTTTTTTTTTTTTTAATCTGTCGGTTGCGTTTTTGTTTTGTGATTCCCAGCTGAAATGTGTTTTGCTGCCGTCTGCTATCTTTGGTTTGTTATCCGTGTGGTGTGGCTTTTTTTCTGTGTTTGTGTTGGGCTGTCCACCAGGTGTTTGAGGGTTTGTTTCTTTGAGCTCTTGGTCTCTTTGTTGTTCGCTTCGTGTTAAATCCTGCGCTGCAGACTTAGATGTTCTATTCTGCTCTTGTTGTAACTTTCACCTTTATCAATAAATTTTGCCTTTCAAAAAAAAAAAAGTCTATCTAGATATATAGCCATCAAAGAAATCAAGGCAAGCTTAGACATTTTATATCGAAACCATTAAACACTATTTCAAGGTAATTTTGAATATTTAACTCGATAACATTGAAAGCATCCATTATTTTAAAAATATATGATTTAGAGACAATCCGTTTTACCTCTCACCTGTATCATTAATAAGAGATGCCACAAGGCTTTGTAGTTTTTTTTTTTTTTTTTTTGGGTTCATACAAGGCTTTGTAGTCTGAGAAGTTTTTTCCTGATGCAATTACATGTAGAAGATTGTTAGGATAGCCCATTAACACTAAATTGAAGCAAAAAAAATTTAAGAATCTTAATGCAACTTATAATTCACGTTAAAAAATTAGGCAGGTAATCCAAAGCCTCCAAAATAGTGATAAAAATTCTCAATTAATTGAATCAAATTATTTTGTTAGGATGCATCGAGATGACATGACTATTCTATTCTTACTTTTGACAAACTTACCATCCACAAAAACATTATCCATCAAGCTTCTATTTCAACAAATGCAACTTTACTTTCAACAGAAGCGGACTGTTGATTGGCACTAATAAGACAAGGCAACTGCGCATTTGTTGAAGCTTTTATAGACGGCTGACTTGAATAAGTCATTAAAGCCTAACAGTTGAGCTTCTGTTTTCATTGCAGGTTGAGCTGCTCTACTTTAGTCTGATGCCTCATTCCTTTGAACTGGCCAGCAATGTTGTTTCACTATCTAGTAGTGTGAAATCCCCAATTTCCATGTAATTCCTCCATATTTGTAAAGCATTACAATCTGTAATAATTAAGCCAATATGAAGTTTGATGTATAGATGATGTATGAATGATATATGAATGATGTATGGGACATGAATGGAATTAGAACAATTGAATAATTAAATGTTAAAGAGGTCAAATGGTCAAGGAAACTAATATCAGAAAAATTTAAGTGGTAATTAAAATACATGTGGCTTATGTTTGAATGGAAGAAGGAGAATTAATTGATGGTCAATGGGTCAAAGGGTCAAGGGAAAGCATGGCTGAGATTGATGATGGGATAAGAAGCATTTAATGCATGAAGCATGAGTCATCATCTTTCTTCACTCCCACGGCAGCACCTTCCAGCCCTCTCCATCGTTTCCTCGATTTTTCTCTAAGTTTTCCTTCCATAATTACCTTGACAAGCCCCCTCATCCATCCATCCATCGATTCATTTAGTTAATTGAATGAAAAACGATCCTTGTCACTAGACTAAGTGATATCCAAAGTTTGGAAGATTGAATCCAAGTATTGGAGGAGATCTCAAAGTTTGAGATTTTGGTCACTAGCAAAGGTAAGAGAAGAAGATGATTCTTCCAACTTTGTTTATGATTTGGAGTTGTTCTGAGTTGGTATAATATGTGTATGATGATTGTTTAAAGATTTGATTTGTATGATGTTTATAGAGTTGAAGAAGTGAAAAGCTAGGGTTGACGCACCAAGCGATTTCGCGTTCTCGAAGGAATCGAGGTAAGGAATTTATGTAACGGACGTAAGGCGGCTATGTCCGCATGTTTTAATGTGATTTTGAAGTGTTTTGGAGAGAAGCACTAGTTGTCTTTTGTAGGAAAAATTGCATTTTCGGACTTTACTCCTAGTACCAATTAGGCTAGGAGCAGCCGACTGCCTTAAAGGGAAGTCGACTGCCTAGAGACATCCAAAACGCCATTTTTCGAAAATCGATTCAAACCAGTCGACTGCTATACATGCCAGTCGACTGCTATACATGCCAGTCGACTGCTATTTACCCAGAAGCATTCTGTATCAAACCAGTCGACTGCTATATGAGACAGTCGACTGCTATTTGCTAAAATGCATTCTGTTTGAAAACCAGCCGACTGCCTTTAAGACCAGTCGACTGCTAATTTTCCAGAAGCATTCTGTTTAAAAAACAATCGACTGCTATATGACCAGTCGACTGCTATTTCTGAAGAAGCATTCTGTTTGAAAACCAGTCGACTGCCCTTATATGTTTTCAAAGATGAAATTATCGGAATTTTGAATGAAACTAATTTCGATACAGGAAGTTATGAAGCAGCAGCCGACTGCCCTATGAGGCCAGTCGACTGCCATGTATGAAAAGAGCTTTCAAAGCTTATTTGGTATAAACACAAAAGTGTTTTCTGAACAAGTATATTATAAATGTTTTGAGACTATGGACTGCGTGATGATTATGCATTTCTGATGGCTGAGAGACTCTGATCAAGTCCTCAGTATTATGTATGTTAAGCGAGGAACCCTAGTCCGGTCCTCAATACTACAAGTGACACCTGACTAGTGTTCACTGTGGTATTACTAAAGGCAGGAGAGAATCCCTGACCTCTACATGGTGCACCACTGTACTAATGCATGATTAGAATCATATAAATGGGTATGAACGATTTATATGATGATACAATCGCTTAAATAATTGTACATAGTCTCCATCCTATTTCAAAGGATATATGATGTATGTTTTAAGAATACGATACATGTTTCGAAGCAAGTTTACGAAGTATGCCTGTAAGTTCTGTTTTGAAGAAATATATGACGTATGCTATATTTTAAAGAAGCATACAAAATATGTTTGCCATGTCATTTGAAATAAATATGCATGATTGCAAACAATGCATGAAAGATGTTTATGATGCATGCTTTATAATGCTTTACATGACATTATAGAGCTAAGTAGGAAAAATGCATATAGAGGCATAGTACGCTCTTTTACATAATTTTCTTACTGAGCGTAAACTCACCCTTTTACGACCATTTTTCCTACAGATTACCTGAAGTGAACCTCGCTCCGATTAGAGGAGCTTGCTTTTGAAAGATTAGTGTGTACCTCCTCGATACGCTTCCCAGTTAGCATAGAAGGTATACTCATAGGTTTATGTAAGTTAAATTGTAATTCAGCTACGGTACAGTATAAGTAGCATTTATGTATGATAGATGTCGGGGATGTAAGATAAGATGATGTATAAGATCCTGTGGAATGGAATGATATTTATATATATCATTTTTATGCTTATGGAAAGTGAATAAAATTTTATGAGCCATTAGATAATTAGCTTAAGAGTAAGAAATGAATGACACTGATGAACTAAATCAAATAATGTCGGATAAGATAATAAGAAAAAGTTAAGTTATAAGATGTAGTGACGGGGACGTCACAAGTAGTATTTCCAAAAACTTTTTGTTTTTCAAAATAAAAGTATTGCCCATTTTCTCGGACTATAAGCAGAATTAAAAAATTATCACGTGTTATTTTTAATTAATTTTTTATTTTTAATATATAGTTTTACAATATATTTAAAAAATTAATATAATAAAATAATGTGAACATAATAGAGGTGGCAAATGGGCGGGTCGGATCAGGTTTGGGTTGGGGCATTTTGGATCGGATCATTTTGGGTTAAGGGAAAATCGGGTCATTTCGAATTCGGATTATTTCGGGTTCGGATAAATTCAGGTTTGGGTTAAGGAAAAATCGGTCTATTTTGGGTTTGGATCATTTCGGGTTCAGATAAGATCGGGTTCGGATCAATTTGAATTCGGATCAATTTGGGTTTGGATTAATTTGGATTCAGATTAGATCGGGTTTAGGTCGTTGACTTTTTTAGTCAATTCGGGTCGGTCGGATTTGGATTTGGGTCAATTGGACATGTTTATTAGGTTAAGCCTTGGTCTTCTCGTTGTGATTTATCTAGTATGAAAATCAACTGAAACCATATTTCTTTTTTTTTTGAGTAGTACATTTCATTAGAAGTTACAATCACAATCAACATATTACATTCCATAAACAGGTAACTATGAAAATCACATTACTCAAACTAGGTAAATTAGTAAATAACTATAACAAACTAGTAAATAACTAGACTAACTCAAGCTCACACTTAGTGAGACTCGAACCTAAGACCAAAGTCTCAGGGCCTCATCCTTGCCACTAAGCCAAGGCCTTATTGGCAACTGAAAACCATATTTCTAAGAATTACAAAACTCATGAAAATAAAATTTTCTTCTTACAAGACCTATAGTACAATTGGGATTGAAATAATCAAAATATTTAATAATCTTTATGATAGTTTTCTTTATAATATATTTACCAATATTCATAAATTAATTACATTTTTTTCATTTTATTTTTATTATCTATAATAATTAATAACTTTATGAATCAAAGTGATTTAATAATCCCTACTAAATATTATAAAACAATACTATATATCTCTTAAATTTATATTGATTTTTATAGAATAATTGGAAACATTAAGTGTAGGTGATATAACTTCTGTACTTTATTATAGATTAGCCATTAAATAATTATACATTAAGTTCAAATGAATGCAATATAAAAGTGAATATTTAAGTTTAACTAGATTAAAAAATATATATAACACTCATATTATTGAAAAAATTTATATTTTTACTATATTAAAATACTTTGATAATTAATTTTAACATTTAAATATTTATTGATAATATTAAATGTAAGTTTGAATCTTTTCAGGTTTGGGTAAATTTGGATTCGGATCAATTTGGATTCAGATCAATTCGGGTTCAGATCTGTGACATCCCAGTCACTATACATTCCCACATAAGTTTTTCCTTTTTCATGTAACTTGATTAGACTCGTTTGTCAATGTCAATCCTTCTTTTTCTTCTTAAGCTTGATATTTAATAGTTAATCATAAATATTTTAATTTCCAATAAAGCATAATAATGATATATATACATATCATTCCTTGTCACAGGATCTTACACATCTTACATAACTTAAATCCCTGAAATCTTATATACATCAATGTACTGTAGTACTATCTGATCTACATAATTACATAAGTATACCTTCAAGAAGTTTAGGAAGCGAGCCTCGAAGGAATACAAATCCAATAAGCTCTTCTATCGAGAGCGAGGGATCACTTCAAATAGTCTGTATGAAAAATAGTTATAAAGGGGTGAGTTTACGCTCAATAAGAAATATATGTAAAAGAGCGTACTATGCCTCTATATGCAGTTTTCCTGCTTGGCTCTATAATGTCATGTAAAACCATTATAAAGCATGTTCGTATATTTTCATCAAATATATAAAAGTTCTTCATAATAGCATATGCGTATAAATCAAGTAAATCATATACTTCTTTCAAAACATACATCATATACTTTCTTCAAAACATACATCATATACTTCTTTCAAATAACATGGAGACTATTTGTATTTTAACAGAATTATGCACTGAACAGGTGGCGTACCCCCGTAAGGCCAGGAATCCTCCCTTAGCCAAACATACATCAGAGACAATTGGCCAAATGTCGATTGGCCATAGTGAACACTAGTCAGGTGACATCTGTGGCAACTGAGGACCGGACTTAGGCTCCTCAACCAATTTCATGTCATACCGGGGACTTGATCAGAGTCCTTGAATAAATACAGAAATGCATAATCATCAAGTACTTCATAGTCTCAAAACATTTGTCATATAGCTATTTGCTATGACATTCTTACTTTCTTGAAATAGGTTTTAAAACCTCTTTTCAAACAGGGCGGTCAACTAGCCTCATAGGGCAGCCGGCTGCTACTTCATATTTTCATTTATCGAAATTATTTTCTTTTAAAATTTTGATTTTTTCATTTCTGAAAACACATGGGGCAGTCGACTGGTCCATATAACAGTCGACTGATTTTGAAACAGAATACTTTCTGAGAAAAAGGCAGTCGACCGGTCATATAGCAGTCAACTGTTTTCGCAAACTGAATACTTCTGAAAACAGGGCAGTCGACTGTTCTTATAAGCAGTCGGCTGGTTTTGAAGCATAATGCTTTTTAATAATTAGCAGTCGACTGGTTTGAAACAGAATGCTTTCTGAAAAATAGCAGTCGATTGGCTTATGTAGCAGTCGACTGGCTTGCATCAGTTTTCAAAAAATCTTCGTTTTGGCTGTCTCTAGGCAGTCGGCTACTACTTAAGGCAGTCGGCTGCTCCTAGCATTTTGGTAACTAGGAGTAAAACTCGAAATTTAACCCTTCTACACTTAAACCAACTGGTACTTCTTTCCAAAACACTTAAAATCATGCGGATATAGTCACCCTACGTCCGTTACATAAATTCCTTACCTCAATAGCCAATAATCCTCAAGCTTGGCTGAAATCCACACCTTGCCTTTCACTTCTTGAAAGCTGTAACATCATTATAACATTTCAAACCTTTAGCTTTATTTCATTTTAACACCATAAAGCTACTATACCAACATCACATAACTCCAAATCATAGACATAATTGAATGAAATCACTTTCTCTCTTGTCAACAACCAATTTGACAGAATTTCTGATCTCTTTACTTCCTTAGATTCAGCCTACCAAACTTCGGATATAACTTAAGCTAGCGATGAGGATCGATTTTCGTTACTAAAGTTTATCGATTTGGTGAGTGAACATGGAAGTTTGTCAAGGTAAATGGAAATGGAAACTTAGGAAATCTTGGAGGAAACGAGAGAGAGAGAGAGAGGGCTGGAAAGGGGGGCTACCGACTTTGATGGAGGAGATGATGACTATGCAATTTCCCATTTAATGCATGCTTTATCCCCTAATCATCTCAGCCCTTACCTTTTTAACTCAAGACCATTTGACCAATTTAATTCTCTTCTTTCCTTTATCATATCAGCCATTGACCCCTTTGACTCATTGACTATTCAATTATTCCCTTTCTCTAATTCCATCCATCTCCCTTAATTGCACCAAAAATCTTATATAAATTCTTTTCTCATACTTCAATTATTTTTTATGTTCTCCAAATTCATTTCTTGACCATTTGACTTTCAATTTCAATTATTCTTTCAATGTTCTATATATATAACATTCACATATCAAATCCTCATATTTACTTAGTCATTTCAGTTGGAATACTTTACAAACATGAGGAAATTATAGAAATTTGGGGATTTCACATGATCAATTCGGGTTCGGGTTAATCTAAATTCGGATGAATTTGGGTTCAGATAAATTCAGGTTCGGATCCGGTCAGTTTTGGATCAATGTGAATTCGAATAAATTTGGTTTCAGATCAATTCGGATTCGGATCGGGTTGGATTTGGGTTGTTGACTTTTTTAGTCAAATCGGATCGGTCGGGTTTAGATTTGGGTTAATTGGGTGGATTTTTCAGGTCGAGTCAACTTTTGCGACCTCTAATGATAGTCTTTTAACCATGGAATGAGTCCATCAGCAGAATCAAAGTTCAACTATTGACAATCCTGGTTTAAGGTTTCAGGTCGAGACCAACAAGTTTTTCAAAGAAATATTAACCCCTTCTAGAACAGAGGCATAGTATTAAATGTAGCAGTACGTTTCTCCGAGTTAGTGACAGTTGCATTTCTTTGCTTTCAGCCTATAAGTGTAAACGAGTTAAATTATTCATAAGTTATTCGAATTCGATTTAATGATAACTCAAGTTTGATTTATTTATTTTTGAATCGAGTTATTTGAATAATAAGTTGAATCAAATTCGAGTATTTTAATATTCAATTCGAACAACTTGCAAGTTCTATCAAGTTAGAGTTTTTAATATGTATCTTTAATATTTTATTATTAATTTACCATTTTACCTTTATTTATATAGTTAAAATTAACAAATCAAATCTATCGAGTCAAATTCGAATGGCTCGAGTATTTTGTTGAATCGAGTTCAAATTTAAAAGTCAAACTTGATCGAGAGCTCAAATTGAACTTTGAGAGTCTTGAGTTTTCAAATCGAATGAAGCTAAGCTTGAATCTAATACCGAATCATGTCGACTTGACTTGATTACACCTCTATTCTAGCCATGACGTTAGAAGGACATCAATCCTCTTGCTTGTACAAATTAAATTGCAAAAAAAAATAAAAATAATTTAAAATAAAGGCTTAATAGCCAAATATATCCCCAACGTTTATGAAAATATGCAATTAAGCCCTCAACGTATAATTGCATTGAAATAAGGATATTACGTTTTATTTTCAGCATTTTAAACCTAAACGTTATAAAATTGACAGAATTAAAGATATAGCCGTTAAAAACCAACAGTGTCCGTTAACCTTGCTTAGGTGGCATGCCACGTGGACACTGACGTGGCATTACGTTGCCACGTGGACCAATGACGTGGAAAAAAGTTATTTTTTTTTAAATTTCGTTTTTTTTAAATAAACATTTTTTGAGTTCATTTTTTTTTGCTTAATAGCCAAATATATCCCTAACGTTTATGAAAATATTCAATTAAGCCCTCAACGTATAATTTCATGGAAATAAGGATATTACGTTTTATTTTCAGCATTTTTTTAAGTTCATTTTTTTTTTCAAATTTACATTTTACATAATTTCATTTTTTTAATTACATATTTTTTTTAAAATTACATTTTTTTCATAACTTCATTTTTTTAAAATTCCATTTTTTTCATAATTTTATTTTTTAAAAAATTACATTTTTTTCGTAATTTCATTTTTTTAAAAATTACATTTTTTTCATCATTTCATTTTTTCTTCTTCTATCTCCCTTACAGGAAGTTCATTGTCATTGCCTGTAAGGGAGATAGAAGAAGAAAAGGAAGAAAAAATGAAATGATGAAAAAAATATAATTTTTTTAAAAAATAAAATTATGAAAAAATGTAATTTTAAAAAAATGAAGTTTATGAAAAAGATGTAATTAAAAAAATGAAATTATGAAAAATGTAAATTTGAAAAAAAAAATGAACTTAAAAAAAATGTTTATTAAAAAAAATGAGATTAAAAAAAAATTAATAAACAAATGAAAAAAAAAACGTCATGATGACGTGGAAAAAGTTAAAATTTTTTTTAATTTCGTTTTTTTAATAAACATTTTTTTAAGTTTTTTTTTTCAGATTTACATTTTCCATAATTTCATTTTTTTAATTACATAGTTTTTAAAAATTACATCTTTTTCATAACTTCTTTTTTTTTTTTAAATTACCTTTTTTTTTCATAATTTTATTTTTAAAAAAATTACATTTTTTTTCATCATTTCATTTTTTTTCCTTTTCTTCTTCTATCTCCCTTACAGGCAATGACATCTTCAATGAACTTCCTGTAAGGGAGATAGAAGAAGAAAAAGAAGAAAAAAAATGAAATGATGAAAAAAATGTAATTTTTTTAAAAATGAAATTATGAAAAAAATGTAATTTTAAAAAAAAGAAGTTATGAAATAGATGTAATTTTTAAAAAATATGTAATTAAAAAAAATGAAATTATGGAAAATGTAAATCTGAAAAAAAAAAAAACTTAAAAAAATGTTTATTAAAAAACGAAATTAAAAAAAAATTTTAACTTTTTCCACGTCATCATGACTTTTTTTTTCATTTGTTTATTAAATTTTCTTTTTTTTTAATTTCATTTTTTTTAATAAACATTTTTTTAAGTTCATTTTTTTTTTTAAATTTACATTTTTCATAATTTCATTTTTTTAATTACATCTTTTTCATAACTTCATTTTTTTTAAATTACATTTTTTCATAATTTTATTTTTTTTAAAAATTACATTTTTTTTCATCATTTCATTTTTTTCTTCCTTTTCTTCTTCTATCTCCCTTACAGGCAATGACAATGAACTTCCTGTAAGGGAGATAGAAGAAGAAAAAATGAAATGATGAAAAAAATGTAATTTTTAAAAAAATGAAATTACGAAAAAAATGTAATTTTTTTAAAAATAAAATTATGAAAAAAATGTAATTTTAAAAAAATGAAGTTATGAAAAAAATGTAATTTTTAAAAAAAATATGTAATTAAAAAAATGAAATTATGAAAAATGTAAATTTGAAAAAATAATGAACTTAAAAAAATGCTGAAAATAAAACGTAATATCCTTATTTCCATGAAATTATACGTTGAGGGCTTAATTGCATATTTTCATAAACGTTAGGGATATATTTGGCTATTAAGCAAAAAAAAAAAAGAACTCAAAAAATGTTTATTTAAAAAAAATGAAATTTAAAAAAAAAATTAACTTTTTTCCACGTCATTGGTCCACGTGGCAACGTAATGCCACGTAGTGTCCACGTGGCATGCCACCTAAGCAAGGTTAACGGACACTGTTGGTTTTTAACGGCTATATCCTTAATTCTGTCAATTTTATAACGTTTAGGTTTAAAATGCTGAAAATAAAACGTAATATCCTTATTTCCATGCAATTATACGTTGAGGGCTTAATTGCATATTTTCATAAACGTTGGGGATATATTTGGCTATTAAGCCTAAAATAAATTAGTCTAAAAGTAAAAAAGGAATTATAAGTCTTTGCAGCTAAGTTGTCATTCAAGTCTAGTTAGCTTTTGCTTAGGGAAACACAACTTGGAATTCCCCGCCATGGAAAAAGTGAGTGTGATAGAGTGCCCAAAGATGAAGATTTTCAATCAAGGAGATTTAAGCACACTAATGCTGCAGAAAGTGCAATTTATTAAAAGTGGAGATGAAGGATGTTGGGAAGGCAACCTTAACACTATTATATAACGGCTGTTTGAAGAAATGGTAAGCAATAATTATACAGATTTTTCTTTTATGTTGCTTTGGTTTTCCTTATCACTGCATACATATTGCAAGCTTGCTTGAGTGAGGTGGCATGGCATTCAAACCATACTAATACTCAAAGTAGAGTTATTGCATAATTACTTCATTAATTTGGCATAAAGCTTCTAATTCTTTTCTTTTATAAAGAATTTTTGTAAATGTAATTCTGCCTTCCAATGTGTAACCAATTCAAGTGTTGCTGCTTTCACCTTTCAATATGACTAGTATAACGCCCACACGATGTAGCAGGGATATAAAAAGGAAAACAGCGGTAGATATGGTGGGATTGAAAATGCAAAACAGCGGGAAGATTCTAGGAGCAAAAATATCTAAATCATGCAGCAAAATGCAAAGAGTTTTCAAAAGCACTTTAATAAGGCAATAAAATATGCAACAAAGGTTTGAGTTCACTTTGACACAACCACAGATCTAGAAATGAGAAGCAGAATGGTAAATGGTGATGAAAATTACTATGATTATGCTCATTCGGATTTAGTCAAATTTTTTAATTTTAAAGCATTCTATCTTTTTTTATTTTTACATTTAAAACAATCCTATTAACCTGTATCAACCGTGGCAGAAACTGTTCTGGCTTTTCTTATCAGGCCCACGAGGAAAAAATTGTTTAAATTATGACCTATCAGCTAATTTTAAGGAAGAATAAGATTCATGCAGTTTGTTCGGATGATTCACAAACATTATGGCTCCATTCTCCTCATTTCCTTTTTGTAGCTCCCAAAACTTAAGGAATTTATTTGATATTCAGGCAACAAACAAACAAAACATCCATAAATAATTCGACCCAAGAAAATATGGGAAAATCATTGTGCTTTCGAATATAAGGAAAGCCATGGAGAAAAGACTCATTCACAAACAGGATCATTCATCAAAGACAAACATCATCATAGTTATATATATTGTGACCACACTGAAACTTCAAGCCATTTTTTCAATGTTGTTATAAAGCATGAACATTAAATTTAATTCGAGGCAACACAAATTCAATGCTGACGAATTACATGCAGTGACAGCCAATCAATCCATTGTGGATGAAAAGGCCACTAATTTTTTATTCCCTAAATTAACATAATTGGAATTTCATAGCTTGCCCAGGTTGAAAAGTTTCTAGTCTAGGAAACATACTACCTAGTGGCCATCATTAAAGGAAATGTGGTTATATAGAAGTGACATGGTGGAGATATTTGCTTCAGAAAGCTTGAGCTTTGGAGAATTAACTGATCAACAACCCCTGTTTTGGGTCAATGAGGTATCAGCACAAAAACTATGTAAAACTTTACTGTAACACAAAAACCTCCTGCTTATTTTCATTATCTTTGGGATTGATCCTTTAAAAAAAAAAAGATAAGAATGTAGATTTCTTAGATGGTTCGCCTAAGGTAAGTTTGGTTGCAAATCCAATGAGATTGTTAGGATTCTTTTACATCATTGACTAGTTTAAACCATTACTTCAGTCTAGCACATTTTTTAATACTTTTTATATATACAAGTCTCAAATATTTTTTTAAATTCTAGGTTACATTCCCCAATCTAGAAGTATTGCAGTTGGTGCAGAATAATGTTCTGAGAAGGATATGGCAAGGACAACTCTGAGCTAATGTTTTCAGCAAACTAAAAGTTCTTGAACTCATGAGTTTTCTTGATACATCAATTATTTTTCCACATCGTTTCATTCAATCATTACCCAATCTTGAAAAGCTTGTTGTTAGTAATGCTGCATTTACTCATAATTTTCAGTCTCGAAGGCTTTAGTGGTAATGAAATAGATGTTTTGGCACTCCCGTCCTTAAATGAATTAAAGCTGGCTAAACTTCCCTCGCTAACACATCTTTGGAAAGAATAATACAATCTTTGTCAAGCTTTTTGTAAAGTAAGATATCTTGAAGTGTGGAATTTTGGCAAATTAAAGAATTTGGTGCCATCATTAGTGTGTTCTCAAAATTTAACTACTCTGGAAATTTCTAGATGTCATGGATTAGTAAATTTAATAGCATGCTCCACAGCTAAGAGCCTGGTACAACTCACAAGAATGAGTATATAACTGATTGTGACATGATAGAGGAAATCATAGCAGGTGAGGGTGATGAAGTGAAAGGTAGCACTGTTTTCACTCATCTTAAGCCTTTGCAACTAAGTTGTCTACCAAGTCTAGTTAGCTTTTGCTTAAGGAAAAGCAACTTGGAATTCCCAGCCATGAAAAAAGTGAGTGTGATAGAGTGCCCAAAGATGAAGATTTTCAATCAAGGAGGTTTAAGCACTCCAATGCTGCAGAGTGCAATTTATTAAGAGTGAAGATGAAGGATGTTTGGAAGGCAACCTTAACACTGCTATACACCTGCTGTTTGAAGAAAGGGTAAGTAATAATTATACAAAATTTTCTTTTATGTTGCTTTGGTTTTCCTTATCACTCCATACATATTGCAAGCTTGCTTAAGTGAGGTGGCATCCAAACCATACTAATACTCAAAGTAGAGTTATCGCAAAATTACTTCATTAATTTGGCATAGAGCTTCTAATTCTTTTCTTTAATAAAGATTTTCCGTGAATGTAGTTCTTGTGTGTAACATCCGATTTTCATTAAAATACCAATTAACTTTTTCCTTTTTCTACAATTGGTTAGGGTGTTTGCCGATGTCATTTTTCTTTCTGTCATATATAATAATTGTCACTTAAATTTTCATTTAGTCAAAATATAAAATAATACCAATAACTTCAGTAGTAGATATATTAACTACTAAATATTCTGTTCAATCCTGTACAGATCCATGTTTCCCAGCAGTCCAAGTCTACCAGTTTACATCGCTAAACATATTTACAAATAAGAGTATTGTACGACATGTCCGAAATAAATAATGAAATACAATATACCTTCTGTGGACAATGCACGGGTCCCGAAGGAATATTGTATGTCTCCAAAAGCTGTGCTCCTCTACAGTGAGCAGAATCTACTGCAAATAGTCTAGGTGAAAAAATAAGGGGTAAGTTTATGCTTAGTAAGGAATAGCATATAAAAGAGTGGTACCATGCCACTCTATGTAGTAAAATCATGAATATAAATTTTTATAAATAACATAAGGCATGCGGTTTCATGAAAACATATATAGAAACCTCATTTAAAACATATATGATTCATATACTTTTTCACTTTCTAAATCCTTTAAAACAATCTGTCGTCTATCGATAAATCGATTATTTCGTATATTGTATCATTCGAAATCAATTTATCATCTGTCTATAAAATCAATTATATCACATACTGTTGAAATCACTATAGAAGTTAACATCCAAGAAACTCGTGCACGAACTGTATCCCTACAGGGACCTGTATAGGATTAGGCGTACCCACGTGGGACCAAGCATCCAGCCTTAAGCTGTTCCTACCTATAACAATGGCCATTGTCGAAGATTTACAGTGTACACTCGTCAGTGACAACTATGATCGGAAAAGGGGAAGGTACTGGGGATTTAGCTACGATCTCCCAGCCCTAATCATCAATCTGTATGCATGAATCCACAAGGAGCTAACACTCTTATAAAATCATTTTCATATATCTTAAAATCACAGTAAAGCAATTTTCATGTAAACTATTTCAATCGATTTCTACTCATGTAAACAAATCAACACTTTATATATTCTAAATAAATCTCATAAAACTCATAAAACATATTATCATCATTTCACTATTTAAATATTCAAACTATATAAAAATATTATTTATTTAAGATACTAAGCGTGTAAATAATTAAGGGAAATTTTCTATAATTTTCGATAACCTTTCGGTAAATTTCTATCCTAACCCTTTCATAAATTTTGATTTATAATTTTTAAATCACCCAAATTTCCCACATGCATGCACAGTATTTCCTACACTACTTCCACATATTATTCCTTACCTCAATTCACAGTGTTAGATAATCGATCCAATCGCACCATTGTGCCACTTAGTTCTCCAAATTATGCGCTGTAGGATAACATTTTAAAATAGTCAACATTCACTGTTCAAATTTATAAAATCCTTTTATTTTCCTAAACTTCTATTTTTATTTATCAACACTTGAAAAATAATATTATGGAATTCTCAATTTTTCCCCAAATGTGATCATTACCACCCTTCTCCAAAAATTCCATTCACCATTTAATCAAAACTTATTCTTACTCATAAAGCCTTATCATGGCCAAAAATATTAGACCATAATTTAATCAATTTAATTACATGATTATATTCCCTTATTATACATACATCATCAGTCCTACCATTTATTCATTAAAATCAGTTTTAACTCTTTCTTAGACAATTAAAAACCGAAATTACTATGGTCCTTTAATCTTTTTATTTTAAACATTAGAGTTTGTATATGATGCACTGACAGTGTATAGTTTCTATACACTGTCAATGCATCATAGGTTGACACCTCATCAATAGGCCCTTATGGGAAAATTAAAAAAATTTATTTATATTTGCATATAAAGGCCTATTAATGAGGTGTCAACCTCCGGTGCATTGACAGTGTATAGAAACTATACACTGTCAGTGCATCATATATAAATCCTAAACATTAACTTTACTAGTATACTTTACAAATTTTCTTACATTAATCTCTCTCTTTTTCTTACACCCCTATTCACGCTACTATCATCATCCTTGCAACTCTTCATGGCCGGATGGCCCTATATAACTTAGGCCAATTTATTGTTTTAAGATATGCATTTAATCATTTTTGATATGTCACCAATCCAGTCGGCTAAGTCAACCCAAGTAAACCAAATTTTCTCCCTTTCTTTTACTAATGGCCGGCTGTCCAAACAGCCAAATTTTCTTTTCAGCCTACGTATTTTGACTTGTTAGATTTTATAATTATTTACCTGTTATGTAACATCCGGTTTTCACTAAAATACCAATTAACTTTTTCCTTTTTCTACAATTGGTTAGGCTGTTTGCCGATGTCATTTTTCTTTCTGTCATATACAATAACTGTCATTTAAATTTTCATTTAGTCGAAATATAAAATAATACCAATAACTTCACTAGTAGATATATTAACTACTAAATATTCTGTTCAACCCTATACAAATCCATGTTTTCCAACAGTACAAGTCTACTAGTTTACATCCCCAAAAATATTTACAAATAAGAGTACTGTACGATATGTCCAAATATATAATGAAATACAATATACCTTATGTGGACAATGCATGGGTCCCGAAGGAATACTGTATGTCTCCAAAAGCTGTGCTCCTCTACAGTGAGCAGAATCTACTGCAAATAGTTTGGGTGGAAAAATAAGGGGTGAGTTTATGCTCAGTAAGGAAGAGCATATAAAAGAGTGGTACCATGCCACTATATGCAGTAAAATCATGAATATAATTTTTTTTTATAAATAAAATAGTGCATGCGATTTCATGAGAGCATATATAGAAACCTCAGTTAAAACATATACGATTCATATACTTTTTCACCTTTTTAAATCCTTTAAAACAATCTGTTGTCTATCGGTAAATTGATTATTTCATATACTGTATCATTCGAAATCAATCTATCATCTGTTTGTAAAATCAATCATATCACATACTGTTGAAATCATTATAGAAGTTAACATCCAAGAAACTCATGCACAAACTGTATCCCTACAGGCATCCAACCAGTATAGAATTAGGCGTACCCACGTGGGGCCAGGCATCCAACCCTAAGCTGTTCCTACCTATAATAATGGCCATTGATGAAGATCTACAGTATACACTCGTCAGTGACAACTGTGATTGGAAAAGGGGAAGGTACTGGGGACTTAGCTACGGTCTCCCAACCCTAATCATCAATCTATATGCATGAATCCACAAAGAGCTAACACTCTTATAAAATCATTTTCATATATCTTAAAATCACAGTAAATCAATTTTCACGTAAACTAGGTAACACCCGCGCATTGCGCGGGTCGATTAATGTCCGTGGTTACATAAGAAGGAAAAGGGTTTATATAGAGTACATGCTTGCTTAAATGAATAAAATTGAGAGTTTTTACATACCAAAGATAACATTCTACATATGTTGATAGATGCCAAATTTTGTTCTCAAGATTTTAACACTTATTTTTGCTAGAGTGATCAATGCAAACCGACATCTGTCTCATTATTTCACATCATTATCAATGACAAAGCTCTTTCAGTCACTAGTGAAGTACCATTCCTTTCTATTCTAATATATTTTACTTGCCAAGTAGCAAAAAAATTATCATAGATAACAAAAGCAAGTTTTGTTGATTGTGGAGGCATTCATTTATGATTGAATTCTTTTGGTATATCCTGGAGGAAGAGACAAGTTAAATGAATTCAGACAGAAATAGAAATGGGTAAGGGTAAGTAGTTACCACAATATAGGGATATTCAACATTTTGAAACATCTTCTTGCATGCAAATACAGGTGGGTCATTTTCTGGCAGGCATTCAACAGTGCCATCCAAGATAACAAAATAATCTGGCTCTTCTTCATCTACGTTAGATCCATCAGATGATGAAGTGACAATAATTCCTGATTAAAGCATTTTGTGAAATTTTTTTGGCAAATCAACGATCCTAGATGAATAATATATCATAGGCAAATCAAGGATGTTTTTGTAAATGCAGCTATATAATTTTTTTTAGAATGGACTAAGATTCTCCATTTGAAATATCTCACATTTTCTCTATTATAATAAGGTGAAAATTCTTAAATGATTAATCTATTAATGGTAATAAATATTTTTTATCTGGGTTTTACTACAAGAATCAGCTTTTTCAAGCGAATAATGAACTTGCTCAAAGAAACCAGCCTTAGTAAATGAATAGCATTAATGAAATAGAAAAGAGAAACAAAATTATGACAATCATGAAGAAATAGAAAAATTTACTTAGCTTGAGTTGAGGCCCTAGACTGGCTGATGATTTTGCAGGATCTTGAATTAAAAAGAAATGACCTTTATTTGGATAGCTTCACACAACCATTCTTTGCGTCATTCCAGATTTCATAGCTGTTGACATGTCTTAAATAACCAAAATAACAAACCTCGAACACAATATCAAATTGGTTAAAAAACAAAACCAAACCCTTACGTTCAAACTTGGTTCAAGCAAGATGGTGAAACACTTCAAGCATATTACTAAAAAAACATGATTAAAATTCACAAATTTGTTTTAGAATGTGTCCTAATTTCTTATAACGTACATTAGGAACCTTATTCAAGTATATAATTGTGTAACAAATCAGGAGTACTTTTGCAAAGTGTTTAACAATCTGGGCCAGCCTAAATGTGTCCAGTTTTCAATGAGGAAAGCTTAAAAAGGTCTAATAGTCTTTCAAGAAAAACCAGTACTCAATTGACAACACAAAGCAACAGAATTGACAACACAAAGCAACAGAATTGACATATTAAAACAAAAACTACCCATGAATCTCTACCAAATGAAGATAAAGAAAACTCGTCTCCCATAATCAATTCCAAAAAATAACTATATTCAACAAAAAGAACAACTAATTAATGTGAAATCATGAAAACTCTTGAGACAAATCAAATAAACAAAGTATTGAACAAAAAAAAATGAATCATACCTGTTCGATTAGTTGGATCAAAGAACTAAAATGCAGGTTTTATAATGTACCCTCCTCCTCAATCTCGAAGGTTTGAGTTTCATGTAGCTTTTTTATTTTCTTACAATTTTATTAAAATAAATATGAAAAAATTAAACAAACATCTAATCTAAAATTAAATATCTAATCTGGAATGAAAAAAATGTACATAAATAAAAGTATAATTTATAAATAATAAAAATAAATAAAATAAAAAATAATACAAATAATTTAAGGTAAAAAATTTACCATTTCAATATTCTTCTTCTCTCGGCGTTGCTTCTTTTAGTGAGTACCCTAAAACAAAATTGTGACGTCCCCGTCACTACATCTTACCATTTAATTTATTCCTTTTTCACTTAACTTGATTAGATTTGCTTGTCAATGTCAATCATACCTTTTTTTTTCTTAAGCTTAATATCTAACAGCTCAGTATGAATAATTCAATTTCAATAAAACAGACTAATGATACATGTATATATGTATCATCCGTTTCCACAGGATCTCATACATCATCTTAACTTAAATCCCCGACATCTTATATACATTAATGTTAGTTGTACTGTACCATAACTGAATTACAATTTACTTTGCATAATTACATAAGTATACCTTCTATACTACTTGGGAAGCGTCTTTCGAAGGTAAACTTTCAAAATCCACTCGTAGGCTCTTCTATCGAGAGCGAGGGATTACCTCAGATAGTCTGTATGAAAAATGTTCGTAAAAGGGTGAGTTTACGCTCAGTAAGAAAAATATGTAAAAAAGCGTGCTATGCCTCTATATGCATTTTTCCTACTTGGCTCTATAATGTCATGTAAAACATTATAAAGCATGCATCATAAACATCTTTCATGCATTGTTTGCAACCATGCATATTTATTTCAAATGACATGGAAATCATACTTTGTATGCTTCTTTTAAATTATAGCATACATATAAAACATGCATCATCTTCTATCTTTAAAACATACTTTACATGCTTTTATAGCATAGCATGTTTCGTATACTTCAAAACATACTTCATGTACTTCTTTCAAATATCATTTACATACATACATACTTTTCTTAAAACCTCTTATACTTTCTTGAAATCATACATCATATACTTCTTTTTAAAACTTCTTATACAAGTACACCAAGTACTTTTGATTTCTCTATTTCTTTGAAATCGTATATACATATAGTTTTTGATAACTTAAAAACTATTTGTTCTTTTATGGAGTTATGCACTGCATCATCATCATCATCATCATCATTATCATGTGGCGTACCCCGTAGGGCCAGGAATCCTCCCTTAGCCTAACATGAAATATAAACAGATTGGCCAACTGTGGGTGGCTACAGTTAACACTAGTCAGGTGTCCTTCTGTAGCGACTGAGGCCTGACTTATGGTTCCTCAGCCCATAACATACATCATTTCAGGACTTGATCAGAGCCCCTACCAGAAACATGAAAGTGCATAATCTCAAAACATATGCCATATAGCTTCTTGCCATGACATTCCATACTTTCTAAAAATAGGTTTGAAAACCTCTTTTCAAAACAGGGCAGTCGACTGGCCTCATAGGGCAGTCGGCTGCTTCTTCATTCTTTCATTTATCGAAATTATTTTCATTTAAAATTCCGATATTTTTCATTTTGAAAATGCACGAGGGCAGTCGACTGGTCCATGTAGCAGTCGACTGGTTTTCAAACAGAATGCTTCCTAAGAAATAGCAGTCGACTGGTACATATAGCAGTCGACTGTTTTTGAAACAGAATGCAATTTAGCAAATAGCAGTCGACTGTCCCATATAGCAGTCGACTGGTTTGAAACAGAAAGCTTTTCTGGAAAATAGCAGTCGACTGGCTTACATAGCAGTCGACTGGTTTGCATCGGTTTTCGAAAAACGACGTTTTGGTTGTCTCTAGGCAGTCGACTTCCTTTTCAAGGCAGTCGGCTACCCCTAGCCTAATTGGTACTAGGAAACAAGTCCGAAAATGCATCTTTTCCTGCACAAAATCAACTGATGCTTCTCTCCAAACCACATAAAAACATGGTAAAACATGCGGACATAGCCGCCTTACGTCTGTTACATAAATTTCTTACCTTAATTCCTTCGAAAACGCGAAATCACTTGATGCGTTAACCCTAGCTTTCACTCCTTCAAAGCTGTAACATCAAATCAATTTAAACCTTTAAACAATCATCATACATACATCATATCAACTTAGTACAACTCCAAACCATGAATCAATTTGACTAAATCATCTTCTTCTCTTACCTTTTGCTAGTGACCAAAATCTCAAACTTTGAGATCTCCTCCAATACTTGGATTCAATCTACCAAACTTCAGATATATAGCCTCGTCTAGTGACTATGATCGTTTTTCGTCTAACAAACTTAACGATTTGGTTACTAAACAAGGGTGTTTGTCAAGGTGGATATGGAGGGAGACTTGGAAGCTTTGAGAAGTGGAGAGAACGAGAGGGAGAGGGCTGGAAGAGGAGGCTGACGTTGGGTGATGATGATGAGGGTGGTGAGTCATGCAACATGCATTAAATGCATGCTCATCCCTTTAGTTAATCTCAGCCTTTGACCCTTCCCTTGACTCTTGACCATTTGACCCATTAAACCCCTCTTCTCCTTCTTCCATTCATGCATAAGCCACATGTGTTTAATTAACAAATCAAAATCTGATTTTGTTTCTTGTCTCATACTCTTAATATTTTTCTGATATCAACATTAAATCATTTGACTAATTGACATTCACTTTCTTATTTCTTCCATACATCATGCATACATCACTCATACATTAAACTTCATATTCATTAAATTATGAAAATCTGATATTAATTCTTTTCTCATACCTCAATTATTTTCCTGATGTCCATTAAATTCCTTGACTATTTGACTTTCCATTTCATTACTTCTTCCATGTTTCATGCATCATTTACTCCTCATAGTTCTCATGTCTACTTATTTTCATTTAAGCTAACATACTTTATAATTATGGAGGAATTTCCTGAAATTGGGGATTTCACATTCTCCCCACCTTAGAGAATTTGGTCCTCCAAATTCAGATCAGGCCACGTCTTAGACAGTTCCGGATACTCTTCCTTCATTAGGTTATTTAGCTTCATGTAGCTTCTTCCATAATGTGATATTGTCAATGATCTTTAACTAATGGGATCGTCTTAGACCTCAATACTTTCGGATTATACTTCTGAAGCATATATGCATGAAATATATTATTCACTCCCGATAATTCCGGAGGCAATGCCAATCTATAGGCAACATCTTTAACTCGGTCTAAAACCTCAAATGGACCGATGTAACGAGGATTTAACTTACCTCGTTGGCCAAATCTCATAATTCCTTTGGATGGAGAACTTTCAATTTACCGAGTCTCCAACCAAAACATCGATTAGTCTTTGTCAAGCATTTGTATAACCTCTTTTTTTTTGTCTATTCTGAGCTATCTTATGTCTTGGATCACTCACTTCACCTCTTTAAATGCTTGCTCGACTAAATCAAAAACTAATAACTTTCACTCGCCTACTTCTTCCCACCAATTCGGAAATTGACACTTTCCATTTTTATAACATTTCATACAGTGTCATCTAGATACTTGTATAATAGCTATTATCATAAATAAACTCAGTCAATGGCAGATGGTCGTCCCATGAGCCTTTAAAATACATAGCACCAGCTTTTTACATATCCTCGAGTGTCTAAACAATGTGCTCGGACTACTCATCAGTCTGCGGATGAAAAGCTGTGCAAAATTTTCAACTGAGATCCCATGGTTCCTTGCTAATCTCCTTAAAGTGAGAATTGAACCTGAAATCTCTATCACATGAAATTGCTCATTGGAACTCCACTTAGTCTAACGACATTCTTTCACTTACATTTCTGCCAAAGCGCTAAGTGCGTCTATAGACTTCTTAGGTAGGAAGTGGGCTGACTTAGTAGATTCGTTCATCAATTCTGGCTTAATCATTATACTAGTCATCATTCCCAATTTACTTTGAAGGCATAACATTTAGCTTAAGGCTTGTAAATTGCTCAAGCACTTCATACTTTCTTTTCATCGTACCAACCATTATTACTTCATGCTTTTGGTTCAGAGCATTTACCACCACAGTGGTTTTCCCTAGGTGATATAATCTCACCTTCCCAATCCTTTGAAAACTCGACTCATCTCTTCTATCTTAATCAGAATTGTCGTAATGTATTAAGTTTTGGATAAAACCTAATAGCTAGACACAAAATCTATGGAGTCGCCACCAACCATTCTACCTAGGTGTGATTGGTCACCTATTCAAACTATGGATAAGACTGGTCTACATCTCAAATTTAGGGTTCGGGAGTACGGTTACGTGTGAGGAAGGATTAGCACCCTCACAACGCCCATCCTAAAATGGTACCAACTAGCTTTAGGTTATCTCAAATTTGCCTTAGTTAATCTTAAGTTCAATAATTTAATATTGGAAAATATTTCTAAGCATCCTCCATTAAGCTGGTGGGATAACTTAAAAAATTCTCCTCACCTCAAGAGTATTCAAGTAGTACTATGCGACTTGCTTAAAGAGGCTCCGTCGTCGGATTCATTTTAATGTTTTATGAAGACTTCTAATTTTGACTCCTATCTAATTCATTCTCGCTATCTTATCATTTTTACTACTTCTATTTTATTAATGTTTAATTTTATTAATTTATCTTATTAGAGAACGAATATGAATTATTTTTCTCAAAAATTCCTTTTAGATCTTCCATTGAGCTGGTAAGATCTTGAAAGAAATTACTTGACCTAAAGATTTCCAAAGTATTACTTAAGCGTAATCTCTTTTGGAATCTTATCATTGGAATAATCAATACTCAATCTCAATAATTATTATTGACTATTATAATCCTATTTTATCATTTATTATCATTATTATTTTATTAATATTTGTTTATATTTTATCTTTGTAACTAATTATTCTAAATTTTGTTTTTCATACATCTTATTTTATTTTTTATACTGAAAATGAATCACTTGTTATCGAAAACCCTCATTAGACCATCCATTAAGCTGGCGAGGCCTTGAGAGAAATTTTTTTAACCTAGAAATGTTCAAGAAAATCACTTAAGCGTAATTCTCCTGATATTTCATCATTGGAGTAATTCATATTCATATTCATTATTGTTTTAATATCTAATTCTAGTTATTTTATTTACTTCCTTTCCTTATTTTGTTATCTACTAATGTTATTTTTATTATATTATTACAAACCATTAATATCTTTTCTAATTTTGTAACTAATTGTTTTTATTTGTAACTTTAAAATAAATTTATTTTTTTAAAATAAATATGAAATATTTGTTATTGAAAACTCTATTTAGACCCTCCATTAAGCTGGCGAGGCCTTGGATAGAATTTTCTTACCTAGAAATTTTCAAGAAAATTACTTAAGCATAATTCTCTTGATATTTCATCATCGGACAATATTAACGTATTCTTATTATTTTTTTGTTTTTATATTTATTCATTATTATATTTATTATATTTTTGCAAAAAAATCTTACGTAATTTTAATCTTTTAACCTACAACTAGATTTCTATTAATAAGTCTAATTCTAAAAGGAATAGCATATAAATTAATAAAACAAAATAATAATAACTAAAATGAATAAATTTGTCAAATTATGTGAACTAATTAAATTATATTTATATTCCTAAACACCATGATTACTCAATAAAATATTAAAGGACTAAAAGACACGGGAATTTAAGGCAAAGCATTACGAAAGGAATACAAAAATAACTTCAAATGCATGTTAATTCTGTGATGACAGCAACTTCAGTTTTTCATTACCTTCACTATGCGTTTTGTGTTTCTTTACTGCAAATCCCTTCCCGTTTCTTTCTTATCTTCTTTTGCTGCTTTATCTTGACTTGCACCTTTCTCAAACAGAAGCAAATGGCGAGATGATGGAGGTGAACGCAGCTGGCCGTGATGGAGCACGACACCGGAAGAGCCAAACGGTGGTGACAGGCGAAGTGGACAGCAAGCAGGCCTACTGCAGTAAAGACGTGGCTTTTCTTTCCTTCTTTCCTTTCTGTTTGGCCTTTTTTCCTTCTGATTATTCACGTGGCTTCCCAAATATCCTTCAAATTCTGAAGCAACTTGTGAGCAGCAAAGCAAGTTTCTATTTCCTTTCAGCAAATAGAAACAAACGACGCAGCCACCAGCCAGTGCACAGCATGCAGGGCGGTAAAGCACACAGCAGTACCGACGGTGGTGTAACAAGGTGGAAAATTGGCTAGGATAGCAGGACCGAAGCTGATAATGATGTTTGGAGTTTGAGTGAGAACCATGCAGGTGATGGCAAAGATGATGAAGGTGGCCAGCAATGGGTTCGGCTAAGAGAGGGGAAGGCAGCCACGATCCTCCCCGAGGCAGTAGGGTTTTCTCCTTTTCCTAGCTTTTTTCTAGGGTTTCTTTTTCCTAAGGTTTTTTTTTGTCCCCCTCCTTTCCTGCGTGTGTTCCTCCTCTTTATATACATATTTTTTGTATCTCCTTTTGGAAAATGAATCAATGAGTTTATTCATCCCATAATCATGGGATTTTCTTCATTTATTTTCATTTGACCTTTCCATCTTTTTTTATTTATTTCCTTTTCATTATTTTATTTTTGGTAATTTATTTTTAGATTTTATTTCACTTTGATTATTTCCTTTATTATTATTATCTTTCTTATGGCAACAAATCATTGAAGTCAACTCTCTTTTATTTTATGGTTTGTTTTTTTTATTTATTTTTATTTTATGTTTTTTTTTATATATATAAAAAAAAATTGTTCGGACAAAATTAGGTGTCTACAAGAATTATAGCCGTAATTTATTCACAATGGCTATACATAATTTCTTACTTTTGCTCTCTAACTACCCATATACTAATCACATTTTAAACTATTAGCATAGTTCTTTTAACTCGTATCCAAAATATTTTCTTCCCATAGCATCAAACATGCCAAATGAATGAATGTCTTCATTTCCCTATGGAACTCTAGGGATCAACCAGGAAGGATACTATAGTCGGCTAGGGATTCGGAAGTAAGGAAGGTACTTTGAAATACCTGTCTTGTTCCGAAACCTAGAAGCGACTATAGGGAATAATTACCGTCGTTGAGATAACTCATCTTTCATATTAATTCATATTCTTTTCAGAGTAATGCTTTTATAGCATAAAACATTTAAGTAAAATCGACTAATAAAAGTAAATCATCATTCTCATTTAAACTCCTTTCACACATCACTATATATCATAAAACTTTATACCAAAGAGTACTTCAGAATTCCAAATATCATTTCTCGTCAATTATTATATTCATTAAGTTTAGGACTTTTCTTTACTCCTTCCCTAACGTAAGCTAAAAATCTTTCACATAACCATACATACCCTCTATTAACTTCATTTACAATTTAGTCAGATAATACACCATACTTTTGTATTATACATCTTCAACATTCACATCATAGTTAATAGGTGTCTTTCCCTTCTCTTCAATAGTGGCCTTGTGCTGTGGTTGAAGGGTTTCCTCAGATTCCTCGAGTGTCCTCAAGTCCCTCTTGGGACAATCCCTGATCATATGTCCCTGTTCACCACATCTGAAACATGCGCCACTTACCAACCGGCATGGTTGTGATCCGTGGAACTTTCTGCAATGTTCACACCTTTGTCTTGTACTCTTAGGTGAGCTAACGGTAATATTAGCTGAATGTTGGGATCTCTCATCATTTATCTTGATCCCGGTAACTCTCGGAGTCCCTATACCATAATCATCATAATACTCCCAACTCAATATATATATTCCACACAACCATTTAATTTAATTAATAATCATTTTCTTATAAATTACTTGCTTACCTATCGAAGCTCTGTCATATGGCTTACTTCTTCCAGATGGATATCTGTCACAGGAGGTTTTCCCTTTTGACTTCCGCTTCATCGGTCCTTTGTCTTTACTTTGGGCTCGGAAATCGTCATGATGAAACTCATAGTCCTGCTCACACAACTGAGCCTTACGGACTGTCTCATTATAAGTAGTGATACCCATAGTATACAACTTGGATTTGATAGGAGACTTCAGTCCTTCTATAAATCTGTATATCTTATATCCTTCACTCCTGATGGTCTCTCGATCAATCTCGATCGAATCCGCTTAGAGAAATAAACTTTGACTCATATTGATTAACTGACATTGTCCCTTGAGTCAATTTCAAAAATTCAATCTTTAATCTAGTCTGATCGGTGCATGGGATGTACTGCTCAGTAAAGGCCTCTAAAAATCTATCCCACGTAACCTCAACAGGTTGAGCCTCCAAAATGGCCCGAGTGGACTGCCACCAATACTCTGCATTGTCCACTAACAGATACGCAGCCAAACCCACCTTTTCCTTTTCGGAACATAGCATATACTCAAAGGATCTAGTGACCGCCTTCACCCAATTCATTGCGGTCAACGTGTCCTTATCCCCCTTAAACATAGGAGGATCCAGCTTCTTATATTCCTTAATTAAGGTCATACTGCAATAAGCTGTGAGATCCCGCCTTTCAATAACTGGGAATTGTGGGGGTAACTCTGTCTGTACTGGTGGTGGCTGTACTATAGGAATAGCGAATGGTACACTTGTGACCACGTTTGGAAAGTTCGCCATAAACTGCGTAAACATAGTGGTCATATTCTCCACATGCTTCTCCATCTTCGCTAACCTAGTGTTCGGGCTATGCGGTGGAGATGGGAAAGGAGACTGTGTTGGTGACTGTTCTACATAACCCCTTCCTCTTCCTTTCTCAATACCACTTCTACCTGAACTCATTCTGTCGATAAAATCATAAAGTTGAGCTATTTAGTATAACTTCAAACAGTTATACATCATATATGTATTCAGACAAGTACAGTACAATTGGGGATATACTCTACTTCTAACTCATCGACACTGACAAACCTCAATCTAATTGCTCTGATACCACTCTGTGACGTCCCCGTCACTACATCTTACCATTTAATTTATTCCTTTTTCACTTAACTTGATTAGATTTGCTTGTTAATGTCAATCATACCTTTTTTTTCTTAAGCTTAATATCTAACAGCTCAGTATGAATAATTCAATTTCAATAAAACAGACTAATGATACATGTATATATGTATCATCCGTTTCCACAGGATCTCATACATCATCTTAACTTAAATCCCCGACATCTTATATACATTAATGTTAGTTGTACTGTACCATAACTGAATTACAATTTACTTTGCATAATTACATAAGTATACCTTCTATACTACTTGGGAAGCGTCTTTCGAAGGTAAACTTTCAAGATCCACTCGTAGGCTCTTCTATCGAGAGCGAGGGATTACCTCAGATAGTCTGTATGAAAAATGTTCGTAAAAGGGTGAGTTTACGCTCAGTAAGAAAAATATGTAAAAGAGCGTGCTATGCCTCTATATGCATTTTTCCTACTTGGCTCTATAATGTCATGTAAAACATTATAAAGCATGCATCATAAACATCTTTCATGCATTGTTTGCAACCATGCATATTTATTTCAAATGACATGGAAATCATACTTTGTATGCTTCTTTTAAATTATAGCATACATATAAAACATGCATCATCTTCTATCTTTAAAACATACTTTACATGCTTTTATAGCATAGCATGTTTCGTATACTTCTTCAAAACATACTTCATGTACTTCTTTCAAATATCATTTACATACATACATACTTTTCTTAAAACCTCTTATACTTTCTTGAAATCATACATCATATACTTCTTTTTAAAACTTCTTATACAAGTACACCAAGTACTTTTGATTTCTTTATTTCTTTGAAATCGTATATACATATAGTTTTTGATAACTTAAAAACTATTTGTTCTTTTATGGAGTTATGCACTGCATCATCATCATCATCATCATCATTATCATGTGGCGTACCCCGTAGGGCCAGGAATCCTCCCTTAGCCTAACATGAAATATAAACAGATTGGCCAACTATGGGTGGCTACAGTTAACACTAGTCAGGTGTCCTTCTGTAGCGACTGAGGCCTGACTTATGGTTCCTCAGCCCATAACATACATCATTTCAGGACTTGATCAGAGCCCCTACCAGAAACATGAAAGTGCATAATCTCAAAACATATGCCATATAGCTTCTTGCCATGACATTCCATACTTTCTAAAAATAAGTTTGAAAACCTCTTTTCAAAACAGGGCAGTCGACTGGCCTCATAGGGCAGTCGGCTGCTTCTTTATTCTTTCATTTATCGAAATTATTTTCATTTAAAATTCCGATATTTTTCATTTTGAAAATGCACGAGGGCAGTCGACTGGTCCATATAGCAGTCGACTGGTTTTCAAACAGAATGCTTCCTAAGAAATAGCAGTCGACTGGTACATATAGCAGTCAACTGTTTTTGAAACAGAATGTAATTTAGCAAATAGCAGTCGACTGTCCCATATAGCAGTCGACTGGTTTGAAACAGAAAGCTTTTCTGGAAAATAGCAGTCGACTGGCTTACATAGCAGTCGACTGGTTTGCATCGGTTTTCGAAAAACGACGTTTTGGTTGTCTCTAGGCAGTCGACTTCCTTTTCAAGGCAGTCGGCTGCCCCTAGCCTAATTGGTACTAGGAAACAAGTCCGAAAATGCATCTTTTCCTGCACAAAATCAACTGATGCTTCTCTCCAAACCACATAAAAACATGGTAAAACATGCGGACATAGCCGCCTTACGTCTGTTACATAAATTTCTTACCTTAATTCCTTCGGAAACGCGAAATCACTTGATGCGTTAACCCTAGCTTTCACTCCTTCAAAGCTGTAACATCAAATCAATTTAAACCTTTAAACAATCATCATACATACATCATATCAACTTAGTACAACTCCAAACCATGAATCAATTTGACTAAATCATCTTCTTCTCTTACCTTTTGCTAGTGACCAAAATCTCAAACTTTGAGATCTCCTCCAATACTTGGATTCAATCTACCAAACTTCAGATATAGCCTCGTCTAGTGACTATGATCGTTTTTCGTCTAACAAACTTAACGATTTGGTTACTAAACAAGGGTGTTTGTCAAGGTGGATATGGAGGGAGACTTGGAAGCTTTGAGAAGTGGAGAGAACGAGAGGGAGAGGGCTGGAAGAGGAGGCTGACGTTGGGTGATGATGATGAGGGTGGTGAGTCATGCAACATGCATTAAATGCATGCTCATCCCCTTAGTTAATCTCAGCCTTTGACCCTTCCCTTGACTCTTGACCATTTGACCCATTAAACCCCTCTTCTCCTTCTTCCATTCATGCATAAGCCACATGTGTTTAATTAACAAATCAAAATCTGATTTTGTTTCTTGTCTCATACTCTTAATATTTTTCTGATATCAACATTAAATCATTTGACTAATTGACATTCACTTTCTTATTTCTTCCATACATCATGCATACATCACTCATACATTAAACTTCATATTCATTAAATTATGAAAATCTGATATTAATTCTTTTCTCATACCTCAATTATTTTCCTGATGTCCATTAAATTCCTTGACTATTTGACTTTCCATTTCATTACTTCTTCCATGTTTCATGCATCATTTACTCCTCATAGTTCTCATGTCTACTTATTTTCATTTAAGCTAACATACTTTATAATTATGGAGGAATTTCCTGAAATTGGGGATTTCACAAAAATTCTACAAGAAGACATTGTTAAAAAAAGGACAGTGTAGAAGACGCATGTGAAATGATGAACTTATTTATAATGCCATACCATCAAAGCATATTCTATTTTTGCAACCTCAACAAGAAGGCACTCTTCATCAATGAAACGCAATTTTGCAATACCCTTCAGAAAGCAAGAACAAATAGATTAAATTTCGACTTCAGCCAACCAAAGACTTTGAATAAATGACTTGGTAAATGAATCTAAACCAAATAAGAGTAAAAGATAAACCTACCTGCCTTGAATGCCACTTTCCATTCATGTCAACTCCAAAATCCAATAGAAAGAGCAAGTTCAAATTTGAGATCTTATGGAAGAAATTAAAAAATACATATGATGTCTGTTTGTTTAGCAAAAACACTTCAAAGGGATGGGAGAAGAAAATAATGTACTTGAACTTCTCTCTAAGTTGAATCATAGCTTCATCAAAATCCTGTTATTATAATAATAACAAAAATCAAAGATGTTTTTATTATATTTGCAAGTGATGTTGATCGATCTTTGTTGTAACACATCTCTTTAAACTAATTTGTTTGTGGAATTAAAAAAAAAGTTGAGAGATCATCAAAAACAGGAACCCAAAATTTTTTTTTTGGTCTTACTCAGCTTTGCCTCCACATGAGAAAAAAAGGAAGAGTTAGAACTTTGACAAAACAAAGTTTCTCAATGGAAAACGGCCTTCTCTTTCTCTTTCTGTAATTTGCGTCAAAACGGGGTTTGAATCTCCCGACTTTGGTTGTTGGAATGAAAACACAAGAACGTTACTTACATTTTTTTTGGTATAAATTACCATTGATGGTGTTGGCTTGTTGATAATTTGGAAGCTGAGATTTTTTAGGATGTTCATGGGGGCCTGTAAAAGAAATGGGTTGTTTGGTTTTAGGGAAAGGTAGAGAAAGAGGCAAGTAAGAGAGGGTCAATTCAGGACAGTAAGGTGGAACAGGGAAAAAGCACAAGAATGCGCGGCTGGAGAAGATCGTAAGACCCAAAACTAAAACCTCAAAAAAAAAAAAACCAAGGAAAGGAAGGGCAAACATTGAAAAATGAAGGTAAAATTCATAGCTTAATAGAAGGCCACGCTAAACTAAAACTCCTAAAACTCATTAAAAGATGAAAAAAAAGTGGTGGCTGATTTCTTGGAAGATGGAATAAAATTTATTGAGTGGTGAAAAGAGTGTTGAAAAAAGGATCGACAACCGTCAGAAGGCAAATCCTTTATACCAAATTTCAAAGCTCCTTAATAGCAAAAGACAAAAATACCCCTAAAGTCAGAATTTATTTGCAAAACAAATCACCAAAAAAACGGTGGGCAAAAATGAATGGAGGACAAACACGACTTGCAGCACAATTAATGAAGCAATTCAAACTTTAATTTAGGGATCAGGAAAATCCAAAAAAGGAAAAAAAAATTGAGGTAAGCTATTCAATTTGGTTTATTAGAAATGCAAGAGAAAAAGGGACAACAATCCGGGGGGGGGGGGGGGGGGAGAGGGGAGGGGGGTTATTTTGCAAAAAAAAAGGGGAAAGGATAATACCGAGCAGAATACAATGAAGCTTCAATAGAGATGAGGTGGCAGGTATAATTCCCTTCACATCCAGAGTACTTCTATTGAGTTAAAATCAAAAATTTTAAAAATAAAAATCAGTCCTAAAACAAACCTCCTTTAAAGAAAAATCTTTCACAACAACCTATGTACAGTGCAGAATTCTTCAGAAACATGAAAGAAGATCCCAAGTTTCTTTTGAAAGATTGATTTTCTTCATTCATTCTTCTAAACTGCAATGCCTAGATCAGGATGATAATCAGCACATAGGTGAACTTATTTGCAGTGATGTCTACTTCAAGATCATAAATTTCCCTCCTAAAGGAAAAGATGGCTACCATTTGGAAATCAAACAATTTAATGCCTTTACTACCAATTTTGAAAATGCTATTCAGGGATGTTCTTATACAAGTTGAACATCATTGGCTCAACATGAAATTTTGAGGTATTTTTAGCCAATAACTTAATAAATTCTAAACCCAACACAAAAAGCATAATTTTCTTCAGGTAAAATAAAAAAAAACTTAAATTAAAATTTTAAAAAAAGTTCAGCCAGTAACTTAACAAAATTCTAAATTTCCACACACATTTTAAAAAAATCATGACTATATTTTTCTAAAAAGAAAAGAGTTTATTAAATTACTATGAAACAGAAGACAATTTGAACAGCTCTTGTCTTGTACTCTTAATTTTAACCTTTTATGTTTCTAACAAAAGGTGAGATCCAAACTTTGTTTTCCTAATACTTCTGCTGTCCTGTGTGTTGCAAGTGTAATTTTACATGTTTATAGAAAATAAATATTGAAAATAACTTATGGTAGTAATCATGATCTTCACCAAAACCCAGCTCTCAAGAATTAAAAAGTTAGAGCCTTGGCCTTGAAACCCAGTAAGGTCTTTCTACTATTATTAACTAAATCCTAAAGCCAAAGTGATTAAATTTAACATATTCTCTGAGCTTTTTTTATCTGATTGCATGAACATAACATTCAAGTCACAAAAGAACCACAAAAAAACAAAGTTAAAATGAAAACCTTAAACAAAGAATTGTCAAATGACAACATCATTAGTGAAAGAGTTAAATGAATAGATTAATGAAACAGAAAAGAGAAACAAAATAATAGCAATCATGAAGAAATAGAAAATTTTACCTAGCTTCAGTTGAGGCCCTAGATTGGTTGATAATTTTGCAGGACCTTGAACAGAAAAGAAAAGATCTTGATTTGGATAGATTCACACAACCATTCTTTGGTTCATTTATTGGGTATATATGATATATGTATCAACGAAACAAAACCTTAATATGATAATTAAACAATTTTCTTCTCCTCCAACATATCCAAGAATCCAAATCAAGATCCTCTTTTGCATTGATTTCTATAAGCTTAGCAGAATTATAAGCTCTGCACCAAATAAAATATTTGAACTTGAAAAAGAAATGAGTAAAGGAAATTCTTGACATGGTTTTTGTTACATGTTTTCTCAAAGAGTTGAGTCCTGCTTTCTGATCTTTTCATGACCAACACATCTAAAAGCACAGAAATAAAAATAAATATAAGAACAACTCGCATGAAAAATGGTGGAAGAAAAAAGCATTTTTCTTGGAAACTTCTACCTATGCCGAAATAAGAAGACCTGCATTGGAAACTTCTTGGATCTGTCCTAATGCAATAACCCCTTAGACCCAAGAGATTCTTGTGCCTAACCCTTCGAATAAATTCAACTTCCACTGCACATTCCATCTTAGCTTTCTTGATGAGTAATCAAATACATCTAAGAAACCAGAAATAATGTACCTTGGCATGACAGCTTCATCCTCTTCTTCCCATCTATCTATGGCTTGCCTATCATCTTGAATTGTTTCATCTGCAAAAATCAAGTTCACAATAGCTAGGTTTAAGATAGAGAGCTTTGATAAAAACTTGGAGCTTAAATTAGAAAACAATACCAAAGAAACAAATGAATAAAGATGACTTGATCCTCTTCTTCCCACTGATACGTGGTTTCTCCATCATCTTCAGTTGTTTCATCTGGAAAAGCTAAGTTCATAATAACCAGGTTTTTTACAGAGAACATTGATCAAACACTTGGAGTCTAAAGCCAAAATGTAGTACTAAAGAAACAAAGGAATAGAGATATACAGAGACATAGTTCTTCTTATTCTTGCAGGATTTTGTGTTTGTTATGGGCAGCAGTTGCAGAAGACAATCAGAAATAAGCATCAAAACCATGAACATACAAAAAAAAAAGAGGTCTAGAAAAAACTGAGCGAAGCATTTACTGTGAAAACTAATAATGATTAAAGAGTCGGTATGAACAGAACTTCCATTGCTACCTTAACCATACACCGTAGAAAGAATGACTGCATTATTTTTAGAGTTGTGTAAAAAAAAATGTCTTGGCCTAAATAAGAAGGTTGCCCGTAACATTCAAAGTACAATTCTCTCATTAGCAGCAATTTAAAAAACATAAGAGACAGCCATGGAAAGAAGACACAATCTTCATATGCACTTAAAAAATTGGCAAATAAATAAAGGTAAAACCCATTTCCATCTGACTTCCAAAATCTTCTTAAAATTTCAACTTAAGGATGTCATACATTTAAATCAAAACAACAAATGTAAAAGAGAAGAAACTTTGATAGAATCTTTTTCAATCTAACTGCATAGAAAAATTACAGGAAAACAACAATGCTTCAATGGTTCAACATTATTTGTCTAATTTTTGTAACCTAACTTAAAATACCCATTAGCTAGAAGTCCAAAATAATCTAATACTCAGTTCAGTTGAATCCTATTTTTTGATTACCTAGACTTGACCTAAATATGAAGGGTATGAAGTTAAACTGCTTTCTAACTCATGCTCAACAGATGTGACTGCATGATATTTCTTGAAGGCACCAATTTTATTAGCTTTAACAACCAATTTTGACAAGTTCCAACATGTATCTTAGGCACAATAATTGCGCCAAAGCAGTGTGAGTACAATCAATAACTAAAAATATAGCAGGAAAAAAGCAAAATGTAAGAACAAAACAAAGACACCATATAAAACTAGCAGTTATCAAATATTGCCAGACAATGAACATGCAAAAAAAAAAAATCAAGCAAAACACAAACTCAAATAACTATCAGCATGCAAATGAAAATCGAACAAATCGAACAAATATAAAGACCAAAACAAAAGGAGAAAAAATAGAGAAAAAAAGGAATACAGGAATAGAATAACAAGGAAACAACTTAGATAATACAAATCACACCATGTCAGACTACATAAGAGGGCAAGAAAAAAAAGATTTGAATCTTGCTTCATCAAAACCATGTCAAATAACCATCGGTAAATTAACGAAAAAAACTAACAATGAGAAGAAAGAGCTAAAAAACAAAAAATGTAACATTGCATCCAACACTACTAACAAAAGAACAGGTTGTCAAACATCAACAAGCAATAAACTTCCAAACATAACCAATTAAGGTTATAATGTTTCCTTAGCAAAATCATGTCAAAGAGGTATTGCTAAAATTATAAATTGTTTTTTGCTTGGTAGGTTCTAATTTGTAACATTTTGCAACAAGACAGCATAAAAGAGGACATGGAATTTGATATATAGAAAATGAGAGTAAGAACAGAAAACAACTTTTACCCTCTTGCTATAAGTTATTCAGTTAAAAGTAAAGATAAAAAAGGGAACACTAAGAGTTAATCAATCAATAAAGCCAACATTCTTAAAAAATAGTTAATGGAGCCTTGCTTGCTAAACAATTTGCCAGAATAAGAAAATATAAGGACCAATAAAGACAATAACAACTCCTCCTTGACTTCATTATATACCAATCACATCTAATTAACTGCTTTTCTAACAACTATCAAAACAATACATTAGAAAAAAAACTCACAGAACTCAAGAAAAGGAAATGCAAGAAACCAAATGAGAATAAAAGCAAGAAAAGCAATCACTTAGAGCCGCAGCAACCAAACATCCAACAAAAAAAGCAGCAAAGCACAACGTGAACTTCAAACATTTTTAATTACTGCAAATCGGCGAGATCAAACTATTTTTAATTTGGAAAATCATTCAATGTTTAACCATTTAATGTCTTTTATAACACATTTACAATAAATATCTTTTATGATTCTAAAATTTAATGTATACCTACACTTTCTACCAATTAAAAAACACTAATCAACATGAAAACATAAGAGAAAACACCAAAGAAAAAAAAGGACGTGTTTATTTCTATATGTATATAATTCTCTCATTGCATAATGTATACTAACTATTTTTTTTTTTAAAAAGCACTATAAGTGCAGTTTTCAAACATGAACAAAAAAAATAATTTTGTATGTTCTACTTTATATGAGCTTGGAATATAACTATGAACAACTTACAACAATTGTACTTCAACACTAAGTTGAAAAAAACTATGCTTTGATTAATCTGATTTTTTTCTTGTGGAGCGGGGGAGTTTAGTTACCTGTACCATGTGGTTTGATCAGGCTTTACTGAGGTCTCTGTCACCTGCCTTCCAACCAAATGGTTATGATAAAGGAGAAAAAGGATGGTAATGCTAAATGATGTCAGGGTTCCTTTCTCTGCCATTTGCCAACTTTACTCACTACACCAATAGTCCAAATTCTATTTAATCAACATTATTGGTGAGCTTGAAAATGAACCAATGATAAATATGAATAAAACAAAAAGATGAAGCAGTAAATGAATATGAAATAGCAACACTTTCAGACATCAGAAGGAAAATAATGAAGATTACTTGATAGTACAATTCCATTGTTTAGTAGCTATACTGTCATGCATTCAGGCACAGATCATTATCTTTGATTCTCATATGAATATGCAAAAACAGAGAAGAGTTCTGAGATTCTAGGAGACATTTTACTGACAACATTAGTATATAGATTAGTGAGAATCAAAGACAAAGACGTTGAGAAAGTAGATTTGCTTTATCAGGGACAAGAATGATTAAGTCAAGATAGATGCTAAAAATTGCGAGAGAAAAACATTTTAAATATATGCTTTTCATGCTAGGAATCTAAAGTTGTCCATGTTTATGTTGGATCGTGATAGAGAGGCTAGAAAAACAAAGAAAGTGGTGAAGTAAAAATGGAAAGGAGATTTGCCAAAACTCAGGAAAGACATGAGATAAAAGCCAAGATTTTCACAATCAAAAGGAAAAGTGAAACAATTATTGAATTTATCAATATCCACGCGCTACAATCCTATATATACCTAAAACTAAACATTATACCATCCAAAGAAATTGTCAACATTGTTAAAAACAAAAAATAACTTAAAGAATGCACAAAAAGAAGGAAAATAAGGAGAGGAGAAAGGAGATTAATTATCAAAACCTAAACAACACTACCATAGCATGAAATGTTTAAGTGTACAAACAAAAAACATTAAAAAAAAATGCTCACTGTTTGATACTTGTTGCTTTGAAGTTTACACCACTCATGGATGTTATCAGATATGTTTGTAGATGATGTTAATGGCTTAGCTTGTGTTTGATACATTTGTTTGATCAGCTAACACGTGCTTTGAAATAAAGATACTAATTAGCACAGGTCATCAAAGCTTTTGTAAAGGCAGTGGAGACATCAAGGCAGGGACATACTTGGTTCATTCTTGATAATAATTGATCCCAAAAAAGGGAAATTAATAGAAGACAGCAAACTTATTACAAAAAAATACAAAGGTTTAGCTCAGATACTAAGTTCATGTCATTCTAATTCTTAAAGGACAACTTAATACACTTTCTTAATAAAAATTATACATTAGGTTAGCTTTCTAACTTTCATGCAATGATAATGAAGGGTTGAAAACTTGAATTGAAACCCTTACGCAGTAGAAGTTGTTGCGACTTTATATAACAATAAACTAACTTCAATTCTAACAAAATAGCTATATTTTTATTAAAAAAATTCATTGTTCCTATTACTCCCAATTATATAAAACCTCCCTTAAAAGAAACCAAAATTGCTTTTTTCATTAAAAAAAGCCTCAATCCCGAAAAAAATGAATGTCATACATAATGTAAGCTAACCACAAAGACTTCATCTCTAGAAGCAATCAAACAACAGCTTCAAGATTCTTTATTAATTAATTTTCATATGATAGAACAAATTCTCACTCAACATTAAAATGGAAATTGTCCTATTTCCATGAAATTAGGATGAATTTTTTAAAATCTTTGTTACGTAAGACAGAATGGCATTTGCTTTTACACTGTAACTATATAACAAAATTATATCCATTTTCCATATTGTTCAACTACTCCTGTACAATATGGTTTCTGGTATCTTTATTTCCAAGTTTAATTTTATAAATTTCATTTTGATTTTCAACTTTTCTTCACGGATATCAATTTAAGCATGTTTCCTCTTTCTAACTCCTCTTCTTTCCAAAGAGTGATTCAAACAGATTAATTGTTTTTTTTTTTCTGATATGTTATGGAATATAACTCAATTTCCTAAATTTCACTAAGGTTTAGATGTTCTAGAATGAAATCTTTGGAGAGCCTGCATAGATGCAAAGAGGCTTTTGATGATAGGAGGATGACCATTACACATGATGCAGGAAAACAAAGTCATATTTTCTTCATGAAACTCTTAAAAGACTAAATTGTAAGAAAAATAAAAAAAACATAATTAACTAAATATCATAGCAACTTCTTTGTCTTTCCAAAGATATAAAAATTAAAGAATCATAGTTAAGAATATAATTCAATACAAAATAATAACAAAAAAATGTGTTTTATGGTATCTTTCAATATATTTAATTCCTATCTTTGTTTCCTTCCTCTTCAATTATACTTGAACTTGTTTTTTCTTAATTTATTATTTAAACATTTTTTATTCTATTTAACCATTTATACAGTGAATGCAAAAAAAGACTACTGTTCGAGCATAAATTGTCTCTTTTTTTTTTCAATATCAGGAAACTAAAAGTAGAAGGAACAAACAGTACCAACATAGGAGTTCAAATTTGTATGCTAAAATGGCCGCCACTACAAATTGAGGCAAGGGACATGAAGCTCCCAAATGAAGTTCCACTATATTATCTAAACCCTTGCTTAAGACATCAATCCTCTAAACTACCTTAATACAAAGCAAATCTTGAATCTTTAGGCTACAAGCTGAGTATTTCTTTTTATAGATTTCTTGATTGAGTTGCAAAGATAACTTGAATTAATAAATTAAAATAAATAAATTTAAACAAATCAAACAAATTTAAGCAAATCAAATAAATTAAAATTAATAATAAATGAATAAAAACTAAAACAACTGATCAAAAAAAAAACTAAAACAATTTTTGACATGAATTAAGAAAAATAAAAATAAAAAGAACCTTTCATTCTTTGTACAATTTGCAAACGCTTTGCAATCTCTTCTTGATGCCTTCAAGTATTGCTTCTGAAATGGTTCTCTTCTTTTCCTCTTCATTAGAAGCAAGTGCAGCATCCTCAGTATTTGCCACCAATTATTGCATCTTTACTTTCATGGCTCCCTCATTTATGGCTTCTCAGTGTCAGTCAAGCTAAGAAGGTCATTTTCACCTTTCTTCACAATAAGTAAGTTCAAAACCAAAAGATCTTGACTTAGCCCTAGGGAAATCAAGACAAAGAATTGGTATACGTATAATAAGGGTATGCTTAAGTCAATAACAATACTCTTAACAAAAAAAATGAATTGTCTGTGAGAGTAACAATTCAACCACATGAGATGCACAAGTTTGTATTAACTCATCTTTATTTCCACATGTGAACAGACTACAACATATGTTTGTAGTCCTTAATCACATTTTCCTCAACAAAAGCTCAATCAAAAATGAAATTTGCAAGCTCACCTATCAAAATTGGAAGTAAAGGCAAACAAATATCTACACTGATTAAAACACATTTGAATACTAAGTTGAATCAAGAAACAAATAATTACAAAAACATACATCTACTCAATGAGCCTAAACTTTTGGTATCAGCAGCATCAATAAATCAAGTACATTAATGAATAACAATTATGCTAAAAATCATTATAGCTGAAAATAAGAGATGTTATCATGATTAGTAGATGCAAATTTTCATCAGACTCATGAAATCATAATTTGAGCCGAGGCAATTACAGAAACACAACAAAACAAAACAAAAAAAAACTTTATTAGGTTAAAACTCTGTAGTCCATTATGCAAAAACTAGTAATATGTAAACAGAAAATTTTGATGTTAGATAATTTCATCATCATTATAAAAAATAAAACAATAATAGATGCATTAAAAAACAAAGTAGTAAGCGAAAGAATAGGAAAGTATTTAAAATAAATAAAAAATATTATTTTCGGGATTATAGAATTTAAAGTGAGAAAATTAGAGAGTATCTTTAGGAGAATTTTAACAAAACAATGAAACAAACTCATCCAAAAAGATACCATTGCCTCAGCTTTTGTTACCATTGATGCATCACATTCTGTACCATATAAAATCCTTTTGATAGCTACAACAATCCACAATAAGATGTAGTTAACATTCAACAATCAATTGTAACAATCTTTGTTGCCAGTAATATATATGCCTATTCTAAATCTGAATTCACAAAGGAGAAAAACAAATAAGTCTTCAATCTCATGTCTGGCAAAGAATCTCAATGTCTGTCAACTTTGCAAGGTAGAAATCCCTCTCTTTCAAAGACTATCTATAGTAGCTTCAATTACTTTCTTCTAAGACTATCCTTTAAGTTGTTTATCCTCAAATGTAATGTGGTAATGCTTGGGCACAGCTAATGAAGAATCAAGAACACAAAGAATGATCTCTTTTATAATGATTACACTTACACATATCACAAAGCATCCAGCAACAACTAAAAAAGCACAACAACGACAATAAAAATAATAACAACTGAGAAAAGTCTTTTAAAAGCTAAAACAGAGCATAAAAGGAAAAGGAAGAAAAGGAAATGTACTGTCACGACCCGTGACCACATTTTTCATCTTCTTATACACAACTTAACCGGTTATGCTGTCTGCGATACTTCACTTGTACTGACTGTTAAACAATTTTACATAATATTGTTTATATTAAACACATCCCCTATCGTAATAAATCAGATAAGTAGTACTGTTGACGTGTCTAAATACAGAAAATAAATTATCATACCTCAAATAATCAGTCGATCTGACACATTGTCGTTCGTGTACAGCCAAGATCCACAATCCACTGAACTTACATTCATCAAAAACCTGAAATGTTGAAAATTAAGGGGTGAGCAAAACCACGGCTCAGTAAGAGAATTATATGCCTCACTTGATACTCAGCTTCCTATATGCTGAAAATCTTTTCATTTTTCCTATGGGCTCTAGGCTCGCATGTAGGAAGGATACTACAGTCGGCTAGGGATCCGAATAGAGTAAGGTAGGTATTTTAGAATACCATACTTGTTACGGAACCTAGAAGCAACTGTAGAGAGAAATTTTTTCTTTTTGTTTTGAATTAATAAATTCTTTTCCTTTTCAATCTTCCATAACCTTTTTCATATTCTTTTCAAAATAATGCTTCTACGAAATAAAGCATTTAAATAAAATAATTAATATTCGTATATTCCTTGAAGAGAATATTAGTTAAATCATCATCTTATTTCTTTAAAACTCATTTCATGTTTTAATGTACTCTCTTAATTAGTACCGTACTTTAAAAAGCAAAATAAGCTATTAAAATCTATTCCATTCTTAAGTTCACAAGGCATCATTCTTTTTATCAGTATGATTAAGTGTGAACGAGACGAACATTCAAGTAGCACATGTTTGAGTGGCATATATAAACAAATCCGATATATCACACACATCATATGTCATGTGCACAAGATCTATTTCATCCTTCGACATTTGTCGCATCCCCATCAGAACTTAGACTGATTACTAACACATCAAAACTCGTGTAGCACTTAGTTCCCGAAGGATTCTAGAGGTGGCTCCCACAGTACAATCATCAAGTCTTTGCTCGGTTTGGCCTTTACTAACACATCAGAATACGTGCAGCATTTAGTTCCCGAAGGATTCTAGAGGTGGCTCACACGATAAAATCATCGAGTCTCTGCTCGGTTTGGCCTTTACTAACACATCAGAACACGTGCAGCACTTAGTTCCCGAAGGATTCTAGAGGTGGCTCACACGGTAAAATCATCGAGTCTCTGCTCGGTTTGGCCTTTACGCCATATGTACTTTCCACTGTCTTATCAGATCTCATGTAGTACTTATGATCTCATATTCCATTTAAGACCATAGAAAGAATATTAGAATTATCATTTCTTCCTTTTTGAAAACATATTACATGTTTGTATCTCATGTCTTATGAGAATCATCTCACGGTACTATAATCAGTACCTAAATGAGCATTTTGTAAAAATGCTATAATTCAATTGATTCTCTTATCATATTATATAAAACATGTTCTTTTCACATGTCACCCATCATGTATCACATTTTCCGGTTGGCATATTCCATCTTATGTAAAATACTTTCCTTTTTAACATATCACCTATCATTTATGGAGTCTAAGATAGACATCAATCTTATCATACTATAAACCTCAGAGGGTAAGGAAATACACCGGTCAAATCTATAACCATAACCTATATTGTCCTCGGTGGATCACTGATTTAGGCATCGACCGGGACTAAACAGGTCACATATCATGCATCCGCATGATAGGAATGCCAACCAGTCTCAAAACCGTATTTTCATCATAAAATAAACCTTTATGGAATTTTATATAAATATAAAATTCCATAATTTAAAACCATAAGGGTTAAAATCCTTTAGTGAATATTTATAAAAATATTCATAAAAATATTCACTATATTTCACTTCATCTTTCCTCTCGTATTTCATGTAATTTATCTATTTCGAGCATTTTCGGTGATTTCATTGTCACCATTCTCGAATACATGAATATTTTAAAATTCCATCTCATTATATTCATGTTTTATGAAATTTAGTAAATTCCTCATGTTTCGTGATTTACCATCGAAATTCGGAAATAAAATCATTTAATATGATTTTATAAAGTTTTTTCTAAAATTTTCAGCAGCATAACGGCTGCCGATTTACTAACCTCCTGCACGAAAAAATACAGTTTTAAATCTTTCAGCCAATACTTCTTCCCAAATTATTTTCAGCAAATCATGCATCATAATAATTTTCATAAAATATTTGCATAAAATATTTCAATTTAAAATATGCAGACTGAGTATCCTTACAGTGCTGCACATGCATCCCTTACCTTTTTCCGGGTCGGCGACTTCCGCTTATCGATCGCGCCCGCGCTCCATTTCTCCCGATTCCTTATCTCGATTGCTGAAAATAATTTCTGGAATTAAAATTCTAATTTTTTAGAATTTTTCATAATTTATTTAATTTTTCTGAAAATTAAATCTCAGGAAGATTTCTTACCGAACTTTGTAAAATCCCAGGTTGTCGAATTTCCGGAAATTTTTCGAATTCCGGAAATTCTCTTTTTTCCTCTTTTTCTTCCTTTTTCCTTTTTTTCTTTTCTTTCTTTCTTTTCTTTTTCTTTTTCTTTTTCTTTTTCCTTTTTCTTTTCTTTTTTTCTTCTTCCTTTCCCGGTCAGACCGGTCCAGCTCCTTTCCTCGCCGGTTCCTCGCCGGCGGCCGGTTCTCCGGCTGTTCGGGCGTCCCTCAGCTGACCGACTGCACGACGAACTTGCCGGTGCCCTCCGTTTGCCCTGGATCGGCGGCACGGCGGCGGATCGAGGCGGTTTTGCCTCGGTTTCTTCTTCCTCTTCGCCGGCGTTCCTCAGCCATCCATTGCACCTCCGGTGGCCTCCATCGGCTTCCTCTTCCTCCGGTGAAGCTTCGGTGGTAGTGGCGGTGCCTGGATCGGCCGGCACTGCCAGATCTGATTTTTCTCTTTCCGTGGCTTCCGCAGCGTTTTCTGCCTCCGTTTCTTTCTTTCTTCCGCCGCCGGTGGTTTCCTTGACTTCTCCTTTGGCCGGCGACGACATCCTCTCCATTCTCCCTCACCGGCGGTGGCACCTCCGCCACCGGCGGTCTGCCCGGGGAGGGTCGGGATTCCCCCCCATTCTCTCCTTTCTTTTCTGTTTTATTTCCCTTTATATTTTTTTTTTGTTCTCTTTCTATATTTGGTATAAAATACACCATATATTATACACTATACTTTATATTTATGTTATACAATTTAAATATAATAATATTAGTTTATTTATATAGTATTGTACTATATATATATTTAAAGAGATACATACATATACATATATGTATATTAAGTATTACAAAATGTATATCTAGTATTTATATGTATATTTATATACTTTAAAATAAATAACATTTACATATAGAATCATATAAATGTTATAATACAATATATATACTTATAAACTTTAATATAAAATAACATTTACTTTTCTTATATATTCATATACTTTTGTTTAAAATAATAATATATATATTTCATATATATATATGTATATCTGTACATATATATTTATAATTATATAAATACATTTTATAATATACACATGTATTTATTTAAGATAAAATAGTATATATTTCATTTTATAATATATACTAATATTCATATACATACATATGTATTTATATAAAAACATGTGTAAATATATTTATATAATTTAATTATATAAATATATAATATACGCAGTTTTATTTTATAAATTTTGGATTTCCATTAATCCAATTTAAATTCTTCCTTTCCTTATTTTCCATAACTCCGATTTTATTTTTTTTTATTTTCATTTAATTTCCTTCACACGAATTTCCTTATTCATCACTTCTTCATTTCTCAGGATTTTCACCAATATCCCGTTTCTCGCAAATTTTATTTATTTCCCCTTATTTAATTTCTCTAATATTTATTTTCAATATTTCTAATTTCCAATAAAGGGAAAAATTTACGGTTATCACATGTACCTAAATTGGATATTTTCCTGAAGCTGAATCAAGAAATGAACAACAAATTCAACATATATTTGAATGTTTCCCATAGCTTCCTTTAGCGGGAATTCCCAACATGAGAGCTTAAAACAATATCATTACAATACTTTCAAGGATAATATCTAATTAAGTTCTTCTAATTCTGCATTTTTCTTTTGTGATTCCTTCTACTGAGATACTAAACCACTAACATCCACCTATACCATCAATTAAATAGCATGAGAATAATACATTCACTAAAATGCCATGCAAAAAAAATGTCATAATTTAAATCTTCTCTTGTACTCAATAGTTTTGATTTTCCAAAAAAAAACCTTCATTTGGAATAAAAAAAAATCACCACAATTTTGACATTAAATTATGCATGAGAATTTGAATGCTAAGCCTTCATGAAACTCAAAAGTCAGTAATTAAATTTCAGCACAAGTAAACAAAAAAAGAAATTATTTTTTCTTTCAATATCTAAGGATCGAAGCAGATAATAAAACATTTTTAGCCAATTGCTTAACAATTTTCAATTTTTCATATATAAAGAATAAAAATCATGACTACAAAAAACCTTAAGAGTTAATTTATACTTTCTCATCTCTTCATGACCAGAATACCTGTAAGCATATGTGAAGAAATGAGGAAAGAAAACCTTAAATTAACATGAGAATGGAGAGACCAGCAGAGATTGAAGCTTTGGTTAGATTAGATCCAGAAGAAGCTTCGTTGATATTTGATGAATCTAACCCAACCATTAAAAATCATTAGGATAATAGTACTCAACAGTCAACAAATAAAAAAAAATCATCAACTTTAATATTTAAATGATACAAAATTCTATGAAGCTCGTGAAAAAGGAAAAAAAAAAAGGGGTCAAAACAACCCAAGAAAAATGATCCATCACACATACATGGAAACTCACAAAGCGAAAGCACACCAAAGAAACAAATCAGGGAGAACAAAAGCAAAAAAACCCGACCAATAAACAATGAAGAACAAAAGAATCAAGTAAATCAGTAAATAACAGTGAAAAGAAAAGAAAATAAGTCAAAGAAACCAATCTCAAAACCACGCGAGCACAGATTCGAGAACAACAGTAACCAACAAAGTAGAAGTACCAAAGATAGTGAAGCTAAGCAGGTCAATCAAACAAAAGAAGCAAGTAAGATCCTTACTTGGGACGAACTAACAAGAAAAGAGTACAGGAGAAGTGAGAAAAAGAAGAGAAAGCAAAAGAAAAAAGTAGGAAAACAAAAGAAATAGGTGAGGACAAACAGAAGGCAGCAATACAAGGGAAAGATGGTAAATTTAGCGTGGAAGACAGCATCAAACCAGAAAAATAGAGTACAGCTTGCATCCATTGATGGGGAACCAAAAATAAATGAAGTGGCTTCGGAAATACCGCAAGTCAAATCAGTTAACTGTATAATTAGGAAATGACAATATAAGACAACACTAAAAGATGAATTAGGATAAAGCACAACCATTAACATGAGGGAAAAAAAAAGATATAAGGACAAAAAAAGATATTTGACACTCAGCTGATGAGTCCCATACCAAAAACTTTACTTTTTGCAACAGACAAAATTACAAAAAGGGCCAAACGAAAGGAATAAGCCGTCAGGCCCATCGGGAAACCTGGGAAGCAAAACATATAAGGAAAAGAAGTGACGTGTTCGCAAGGGAAAGTAGAACATGGCTCAACAACAGGCCAAGAAAAGCAGCGACAAATGCATACTGTAGAGAGAGAGAGAGAGAAAATGCACATGTGTCAAGCAAAGAAGCAGGAAACGTGGCTTGCTAGGAGGCTAGAATCCCACGGGCACTAAACAAAAACATAGCATATCCACAGCATTTCGTATAACAATAGCAATGATTAATAATTTAATATTATTTTTTGTCTTGGTTTCATGAAAAGTGAATCTGCAACAACCATAATCAAGATATCTAGAAACCAGTAAGGCTCCAACAAGAGCAAATTAAACTGTGCATCTAAATAGAAGATTGAAAACAAATTGTTTAGCGATGTGTTCTTTAAATGCATGCGTAATATCCTTCACATTGAATCTTGAAAATAGAGTTTGGCCTGGATCAATAAGATTTTTGCCATTACCTCATATCTTTCAAAGGGCTTGATGGTAGAAGGGGAGAATATAATGACTTCAAAATAGGTTGAGAATCCGATGAATTGTACAGGTGTATAGAACCTGCAAGCACCACAACAATGCAGAAATATAAAGCCACCTAATCGAAATGACTTGGAAAAAAAACCCTAAATTATAAGCATGCTTTATTCAATTTAAATTCCCCAATACTTCTAACATCCATGTGAGCTTACCGATATACACACACATAAAGAATTCAAAATATATTGGTTCAAACAACATAATTATCCTGCAAGTCAAGTGAGGCATTATCAATGATAGGTATATCACTGAGGAATAAGGAATATTCAGTTTTGGATATGAAGAAAGGGATAACTTAGAATGTTAAGAGTGCAGTTAATGTTCAATAGCTGGCAAACATGAGGAGGCAAAGAAGCATATTTCATCATAGCTACTACACAAATGGAAAAGTATGATTAAAGCAAGCAAAATCATATATAGACAGTCCAGTTCTATAATTGTTAAATGATTTATCATCAAGCCCACCCTTGTAATGCATTTGCAAATCAAAAACCTAAATACACAGTGATTGGAACTACAGTTATGCATGCAAGAAACCAACAATGCATTTGTAAATCAAAACCACACATACATGACAATTAAAAACTACAGTCTGTTAACTCCTATTGCAAATAAGAAAAAGCAATGGATGTTGACATAGACACCTCAAGATTCAAAGATATTTTACCAAATTTATTGTATAGATAAGAAAGAATTGCATGAGCCAAGTTTTGTATTAGGACAAAATTCAAGGATGTGAGCTATAACATAATTACATGCATATGGAAACAAATAGGAAATAACCTTCACAATTGCATCAATTTTATTAAAATAAACTGAAAACAAGTAGGCACACTTTTTTTGATAGGAAAAATCTTTTAAGCACAAAAGAAAAATAATAAGATGATAAAAAAAAAATACAAACCAAGCATTTAGTATTAAAAAAAATACCAGTGTCAAATAAAAAGAACTTCAAGTAATTTAAAAACAACATGAAACTGCATAGAAACCAAAAATCAAATTAAAAAATAAACCGTGCAATGATTAATTCCAAAGAAATTTCATTCCTGAAACTATTAAAAATCAAAACATCAAAAGTACCATTTCCAACACCAAAAAGGAAGTATCATAAACTTGAAAAGCATGATTTAAACAAAGCAATGACAACATTTAACAAATTATAATAAACAAAAATCATAACAAAAAGGATAACACATCCAAACAAAAAGAAGAGCCAAATAAAATAGAATTAAAATTATTTAAATAATTAACAAATAAAAAAATAAATGCAGAAGAGCAAAACCAAAACCTAAAATTCCTTGATGACTAAGATTTAAGTAAAACACCTCATGAAACTATATAAACACATGCATCAAAATTAGCTTGACTTTCAAATAGCCAAGAAAATGAGACCTTGAAAGATAAAAAATTTAGACTTCTATTTTAACAAAAGAAAATAAAAGCTTATAGCTACAAAGCCATATAATCAATTTAAAAAACAAATGAGATTACCTCCAAAAGCTTAAGCAATGCTTGATTTGCTGATTATTCTTTCAGGAACTACATGTTCCTATAGCTCTGTTCCAACAAAAAAAAAACAAACAGAACATTTATTCTAAAAATAAAAGTTAAAATTTTTCTGGTATTTTACATATTGATTAAAAGTAGTAAAAGTTTTATCCATGAAAGAATGGTGAGAAGAGTAAGAAAATTTATGATTACAAGCTAAAACTTAATCAGGGTTGATTTTTTTATGATTATTCCAAAGAACTGCATGTTCACTTTGCTCTCTTCCTCAAAAAAATCAAGGAAAAATATTAAAAAATAAAATAAAAACCAAGGAATAACAATTCAGTCCTTTCTTTTTCTCAATTTTTCTCCTTTCATCTACTACTATCCTAAATTCATTTTTTTCTAAATAAAAAATGTAATCCGCTTCTCTCTCTCTTCACTTCATTCTTTCTTTCCTTTTTGCTTTCTCTCATTATCTTATTTGTTTGTCTCTCTCTCTCTTTTTTGTGATTACTTTCTACAACTTAAGACCTAAATTAGTGATGATCAAATTACCAACAGAAAAGGGCAACTGATTAGATCGAAACAGTAATTGTCATTGAAACAAATGAACCATAAGAAGAACAACAAAGGGCAGTTGATCGAAAGGGAAACAAATGGAGAAAGGGTATTTTACAAATTTAAAAATTAAAAAAGTATGGAAGCTGAAAACAAAGAGGAATAAGAATTCAAAGCTCCGAGCAAGAGACAAAAAAAAAGGTGCAGAAAGGAAAGAGTGAGAAAGAAGGGAAGGCTTAATAAAAGTGAGTTTGTTTAACATGGTTTTCAATCAGCTTCTTTCCAGTTTTCCTCCCTCTGTTGACGTGTCATCCTCCATTAGATCACCATTTACATACATTTACATGCATCAGAGGGAAAAATTAATGGTATTTGCAAAAATAAAGCAACTTAATAAACAAATAGGAGTATAAATAAATAAGTAGTTAGATCCAGTGCAACCTTTTTCTCATTTGCATAATAAACTGGATAAAGGGAGATTGGTACATTCATGACCTACATACAGTTCATCTTTTCTTGAAAGTGCTAGACAGATGCAGGAGTAAATGAGTTGGAAACTAAACATGCAAAATAAAACAGCAAGATGCAATACCTTATTCCATGAGCATAGGCAGCAAAGCTTGCCCTGTCAAAACTTTAAATTTATGCCTTAAAGTCTTTAAAAGTCTTGTAATAGTTGTCATTCTTGTCTTGAGTCAGTCCTAGATGCAACAGCAGCGTCAGCAAAAATGTATAAAAGTAAGGTAAAAATCAAAATGCTAGTTCTAGAATGGAAACATTGTAAAGGATTGATTGGATATTTGACAAGAGACTCACATAATTTGTTACTAAAACATATAACATTAAACAATGAGGAAATTGAAACAATTAATACAAGTGAGCTACATTTTTAGACAAAAAAAATCAAATCAAACAAAAACATTATAATTCAATTTCATTTGTTGCTCGACATTAATAAGCCAAGCGTCAACTGCTTCAATAATTCTTCTGGGGTTTTCTTCTTCGTCAAAGTTAAAAACGGTCTATCCTCTATCTTTATACTAATCAAGTCTATAGCAGCTTGCTTTTCTTCTTTAATAACTGCGTCAAACTAACCAAGAGGAAAATATGAGCAAAAATGAAGCTAAAAACTAAGATTATAGAAATTCAAGAAAAGAAAATTAGACAAAATTTAATTTATTTTATAAATACAAAAGATAGAGAAAATAGAAACCTGTTGCTGGTGTTGAGCAAAAATAAGCAAGTTCGTGCAGCCAACCTGGAAATATGAGGACAAATTAAAGGAAGCTGCGATTACTAAATACCTATACATCGACAATAAAGCCACAATAGCAAGGCCTTTGTTTAAGAAGGAAGCAAGCATCTTTGAAAATGCCTGGCATACATACATGATTACCATGTCAATATGAGCACAACTAAAATCAATGAATTTTCTTTTTAGAAAGGGAAAATGGAAAACTTGAGAACTAAAATGAGAAGTTTGAGTTCGAATCTAAGGCCGTGCAGCTCATAGAACTTCATGGCTAGTTGCAAGCTAGAAAAAAAAATAAAATTTCTTCTTTTGGTTCCAAAACACAAATAAGAAATCCCAAATCTTCAATTTCTTACCAGCACAAATGAAATCAACAATGTGAGTGAAGACTTCTACAACTCTGATGAAAGCGAAATTGAAGAAGGATCAACTCATCAATTTATTAATCTCACAAACTGTCAACTGATAATTTTAATCATGCCTATCACAAGATGATACAATTTTCATTTACCTTAATTAGGTTTGACAGTTATTCTTTGAGCTACATGAAAACACTTGCACAAAGTCAGACTCAATATAAATAAGTCACATTAAATCTCTCTTAGCCTCACAACCTTTTAGTTTTTAGTTTCCGAACCTTTTACAAAGTCAAAAAAAAAATGAACATAATTATGCTAAAACTCAAAAACCCACGAACAAAATAATTCATGGTCAAATATTAATTATAGCAAATAAGATAAATAACAATAAAAAACTCTTAAAAAAATATTAATTATAATAAATAAAATAAATGACAGTAATAAAAATATATAATTTGGTTTAGTAGCCAACACTTATTGAAATAAAAGAACCGATATTTTATATGATTCCTACCTGACAAAGGAGAAGTAATTCCAGTAGCATTGAGACTTGAGGAAAGATCAAGCTGTCGTATACCATGATAATCAATAATAACATCAAATCGACATTCACTTGGAGGCATTGGAGGCTCTACTTGCAATGAATCTTTAAATACAAAGTTTCCAAAAAAGATTTAGCATGAATTTTCAATTTTAGTCATGGAAGGATATTGGGCATAGTATGAAAGTTTAGAAGAGCTTGGAATTTACGTGTAATATATAGAAATTGTTTCTTATTATCGAAAACCAAGTTAATTTCCCTATACTTTGACCTATAGCTAAGAAGAAGAAGCTTCTCAAAAACACCTCTACATTACAGTAAGCCACTTCTAATAAACTCATTCCTTTGGTCTCAAGTCTCAACAAACTGACACCAGCATCTTATGGAGCCATTGCAAGTGCAAAGATTCCCAAAAATTTTACATCTTTGGTATCCAGCTTTAAAGTTTTTGGTTAACGGTAGCTAAATTGTATTAGATTCTTTGTAACCTAAAAATAATGCAACAAAATAATTTCATCTAAACAATTTTAGATGGATAACAAATCAACACTCAATCAAAACCAAAAGCAAACACATTTGCTCAAAATTAAATCCAAACCCAAAATAACAAAGAGATCAGTGGGCAGTACCTAACAACAACCTTGTCTTTTATCCCAGTGACGCCTTTCCTTAGAAATGTTCCAGTTGTAGTAGCAGCCGATATAAGACTCTCCTGGACAGCGTGTCTTGTCGCCAGCTGTCGGAGAATCGCTCAATGGCTTTTGATCATGGAACCAACTCGTTCCGCCACGTCAGCTACATTCCCTTTGGCATCCTTGGCAATTCCTCCTACAAACGTTCCGGCCGTTTGGCTAGCTTCCTTTAGCTTCACCCCTGCAATCAAAATTCAAAAAAAAAATCAGTGATATTATGACAACAATAGAAATATTAATATAGATGTGACGTCCCCGCCACTCCGTCTTATCACTTAACCTTTTACTTATTATCTTATCCGACATCATTTGATTTAGTTTATCCAGTGTCATTCTTCCCTTACTCTTAAGCTAATTATCTGATAGCTCATAAAAGTTTATTCAATATCCATAAGCATAAAAATGATATATATAAATATCATTCCATTTCCACAGGATCTCATACATCATCTTATCTTACATCCCCAGACGTCCTATATACATAATTGCTACTTGTACTGTATCGTAGCTGAATTACAATTTACTATATACATGAACATATAAGTATACCTTCTATGACAACTGGGAAGCGTATCGAGAAGGTACACTACAGTCTTTCCAAGACAAGCTCCTCTAATCGGAGCGGGGTTCACTTCAAGTAATCTGTAGGAAAAATGATCGTAAAAGGGTGAGTTTACGCTCAGTAAGAAAAATACGTAAAAGAGTGTGCTATGCCTCTATATGCGTTTTCCCTACTTGGCTCTATAATGTCATGTAAAGCATTATAAAGCATGCATTGTAAACATCTTTCATGCATTGTTTGCAATCATGCATATTTATTTTCAATGACATGGCAAACATACTTTCTTTAAAACATCATACTTCATAGCATACTTTAAAAACATACATCATATACTTCTTGATACATACATCTTGTACTTTGAAATAGATGGAGACTATGTACAATTATTTAAGCGATTGAATCGTCATATAAACCGTTCATTCCCATTTATATGACTCTAATCATGCATTAGTACAGTAGTGCACTCCGTATAGGTCAGGGATTCTCTCCTGCCTTTAAAAATCCACAATGAACACTAGTCAGGTGTCACATGTGGGATTGAGGACCGGACTAGGGTTCCTCGCTCAACATACATATTACTGAGGACTTGATCAGAGTCACCCAGCCATCAGAAATGCATAATCATCACGCAGTCCATAGTCTTAAAACATTTATAATATACATTTTTTTTTCAGAAAACACTTTTGTGTTTAAATCAAATAAGCTTTGAAAGCATCTTTTCATACATGGCAGTCGACTGGCCTCATAGGGCAGTCGGCTGCTGCTTCATAACTTCTTTTATCGAAATTAATTTCATTTAAAACTCCAATATTTTCATATTTGAAAATACATGGGGGCAGTCGACTGGTCCATATAGCAGTCGACTGGTTTCCAAACAGAATGCTTCTTAGCAAATAGCAGTCAACTGGTAATATAGTAGTCGACTGTTTTTGAAACAGAATGCTTGTAGACACCTTATTTTGTCCGGAGTCTTAATTTGTAAAAATAATTAATTGGATTGGGTGACATTGTATTTTAATTTAACAATTTAGAATTAGACTAGAATTAAATGAGAATTTTTTAGATTTTAGAATTAACATTAATTAGGAAATTAAAATTACAATAGGATTTAGGAATGATAATAAAAAAGAGAAGAGATAAGAAAAGAAAATAAAATTAATTTTAGAATAGGATAATTAGATTTTTAGGATAATTATTTAGATTTGATAAAGTTAGATTAGGATTAACATAAGAATTAAATAGATAAAATATTAAAAATAAGAGATAATTAATAGAATAGATTAGTTGTATTAGGACTCTAATAAGTTTATGACTATAAAAAGGGGTCAAACCCCATAACTTGGGACAAGAATCCTCAGAGAAAAATTCATAAAAAAAGAAAAGCAATCTGCATCAAGAAAACAAACAGCAAGCAAAGAAGAAGGGAATTTAAATCAAAGCAGCGACGGCATTTGGCCACTCGTTGTTTCCGGGAGCGACATTTAAGCTTAGGCAAGAGGTTTTGAGGCAAGTTTCCAGCGAAGAGTAAAAGCAGCTAGGAAGGAAGGGCTGCCCACGTCAAGGATTTACGAGAGACATCAACGCTTGGAATATTGGGTTCATTTACTTGGAAATTGACGGCCACGTGAAGTCAAAGATAAAAGTAATATATTTGGCCATCATCATCTGACAACATTGGTATGCTTTTATGCCTTTTGAATTGTTTATATTTTATATGGTTTTTTTGTTAGTTAGTTAGTACACGTTTTTATATTCTAAGAAGATAGAAATGGTGTTTAATAAGAATAAGTGGGTATAAGTATAAGGATAATGACAAATAAGGTTTAAAATAGGAATTAAAATAAAGGATAAAAATAAACAAATAAAAATTAGGATAAATCTTCCAATGAATATTGAAAATTGTTTAATAAAATTAAAATTATTCCGATGATGGAATCTTTGAGGTGATTACGAATGAGTAACACTCAAGGAATTTCTAGGTGAGAGAATCCTTCTAAGTTTATCCAAAACAATGGAAGATTTAGAAGGCATTTTCAAAATAAATAAATAAATAAATAATAAAGATAATAACATAATAATAATAAAATTTATATTTTAATTAAATAATAAAGATAAAATAAAAATTAATAATAAATAATAAAATAATAATTCCGATGATGGAATCTTCGAGGCGATTACGAATGAGTAACACTTGAGGAATTCTTAGGTGAGAGGATCCTTTTAAGTTTATCCAGAATGATGGAAGATTTAAAAGGTATTTTCAAAAATAAAGGTTGACACTTTATTCTCTAGATAAAAAATAAAAAATAATTGTGTAACAATAATAATGATAGAAGGCTAAGATAATAATAAAATATAAATTATATAATTAATTCCGATGATGGAATCCTCAAGGTGAGTAACACTTGAGGAATTTCTAGGTGAGGGGGTTCTCCTATGTTTATCCAAAATGATGGAAAATTTAGTAGATATTCCCAATATTAGATGCCAAAATCCTAAAAATATAAAAATATATATAAAATAATATTTAAAATAAATAAATCAAAGTAATAAAATAATTAAATAAAAAATAAATCAAGGAATAATAAAAATTCTAAAATACTTCCGACGACGGAGCCTCTTCAGGGGAGTCGAATGGTACCCCTTGAATACTCTTGAGGTGAGAAAAGTCTTTTAAGAGTTCATCCAGAATGATGGAGGATTTTTAAAAGAATTTTCAATATTTAAACAAAAATTAAAAGACCACATAATTAAGATTAAGTCAAAATAACACAAGATTAAAATGGTACCAATATTGGGCGTTGTGGGGGTGCTATAACCTTCCCTACACGTAAATGAACTCCCGAACCCAAAACTTAAGATATAGACCAGTTTTTAGAGTCATTAGGTGGCCAATCACACCTAGGTTAAAAAAGATTGGTGGCGACTCCATTTGTTTAATGTCTAGCGTCCTAACCCTAGGAAACGTTATGACAGCTTGGCGACTCCACTGGGGATAATTAAGAGAGTCAAGCCATAATTTAATCTTGTGTTATACTAAGTTTAAGTTTGATGGTCTAAATTTGGAAAGTTCTGATGTTGTTTGATGCTCTTTTGTTGATTTCTTGAGTGCTTTGTGGAAATTAATAAGGTGAAGTTCCTTCTCACACACCACACTTTGCATTTGCATGCATAAAGCTCTCGACCCGAGCTCAGTCCTTTCTAGGAGGGAGTAGAGTACCTACCGCTCTCGTGAGGTGATAACCTCCGCATGGGCTAGCAAAATACTCCCACTCAAGTTGAACCTTTTCCGCTTGTAGCCTGTCATGGGTGAGGATTAGGGTGCCTTACTAGTCCAGAGTGGATGATAGTAAGGAACAATTTGGGAACCTTTAGCCTTTTTATCTAAAGCCATGCATATAATGAAATTAGGAAGACCAACTGTAAGATAGAGCCATATCAACCCATGCTATAGAAAATACCCATTACTTAGGACACATTTTTTATCAAGCTTGTTTGATTTTGATTTATACATGAGACACAAAAACGGTACCATGTGTTCTTCACCAAAACATTTTCATGCATCAATCATCCATTATTATTACATGGCAACTTTTTACCATACCATCCCATTCATACACATGTAGCATCATCTCATTTTGTTCATCTTCATTCATTGTTTTTAAACAAAGCATTTTCAAACTTCTTCAAGCATCACCACATGAAAAATGATGAACTCTAATTGTGGTAATAAAGGTTCAAAGATAGCTCGAGCAAAAGTCCATTCATATCACACTTGTTATCAAGCTAGGGTTATGGAAGAAGAACAAAGCATTCACATGGAGAAGATGGAAAAAGCTCAAGAGGATATAAGGGGGCAATTGGCCCAAATCATTGAGTTGTTAAAAATTTTGGGTAAGGGAAAGAGAGTAATAGAATAAGTTGAGTTGTATTAGGAATCTAATAAGTTTATGACTATAAAAAGGGTTTAAACTCCATAACTGTGGGAGGTGGAACAATTCTCAGAGAAAAAATTCATAAAAAAAAATAGTTTACATAAAAAAAAATTATACAGAGCAGAGAAAAACAACAGCACCACAAGAGCTCTTTGGGTCTCTTCACGAAGTACAATTTTCGCTAGCAAAGTAGTGTCCACGACGAAGTCTAGGAAGCAGCTAAAACAAGCGACGGGGTAATAGTGTTCACGACTACAATTAACTTCAGCCCATTTATTGGATCAACATCCATTGCTTTGAAAACCTCAAGGTCTTTGCAAAATCGTGTACTAATTACCAAGGTAAGAATTATTGCTTTACTTTTTACATTCTGTTTCCATTTAGTTATTTTATGGTTGACTTTTTAGTTTGCTTTGTTTTACTTTAGAACAAAAGTAATAATTAGAGGGGGTGTAGCATATCAAACGTAGGAAACAAATAAACATTAAGTAACTAATAATAATAGATGATAGAATGAGTAAAAAATAAAAATAAAAATGATTAAAAAGATAAATAATATAAATTTACATTACCATAGATATTTAATTAATAAATCATGCTTTAATAAATTTTGAGAATGAGCTAGATCATTCCGATGATAGAATCTTTGAGGCGATTGCGAATGAGTAACACTCGAAGAATTCTTAGGTGAGAAGATACTTCTAAGTTTATCCAGAACGATGGAAGACTTAGAAGGTATTTTCAAAATAAACGAATAATAAATAAAGATAAAAACATAATAAATAATAAAATTTATATTCTAATAAAGATAAAATAACAAATAATAAATAAAGTTAATAAATAATAAAATAATAATTCCGATGATGGAATCTTCAAGGTGATTGCGAATGAGTAACACTTGAGAAATTCCTAGGTGAGAAGGTTCTTCTAAGTTTATCCAGAATGATGGAAAATTTAGGAGATATTCTCAATATTAAATACCAACAATCCCAAAAATATTAATAAATAATATATAAAAAATAATAATTTTTTAAAATAAATAAATAAAAAATAATAAAAATAATTAAATAAAAAATAAATTAACGAATAATAAAATTCTAAAATACTCCCGACGACGGAGCCTCTTCAAGGGAGTCGAATGGTACCCCTTGAATACTCTTGAGGTGAGAAGGTTTTTTTGAGAGTTCATCCAGAATGATGGAGGATTCTTAAAAGACTTTTTAATATTTAAACAATAATATGAAATATTAAAAGACCACATAATTAGACTAAGTTAAAATAACACAAGATTAAAATGGTACCAATTTTGGGCGTTGTAGGGGTGCTATAACCTTCCCTACACGTAAATGAACTCCCGAACCCAAAACTTAGAATATAGACCAGTTTTTAGAGTCATTAGGTGGCCAATCACACCTAGGTTAAAAAAAAAGATTGGTGGCGACTCCATTTGTTTAAAGTCTAGCGTCCTAGCCTTAGGAAACGTTATGACAGCTTGGCGACTCCACTGGGGATGTCTAGCATCCTAGCCCTTAGGAAACGTTTCAAAAGTCTCAATGCCTCTGTTGAGAGGAGCTCTTTATTTTCAAAAGTCTCAATGCCTCTGTTGAGAGGAGCCCTTTATTTTCAAAAGTCTCAATGCCTCTATTGAGAGGAGCTCTTTATTTTCAAAAGTCTCAATGCCTCTGTTGAGAGGAGCCCTTTATTTTCAAAGTTTCAATGCCTCTGGTGAGAGGAGCATGAGGTTATTTTCGAAAGTTCCAATGCCTCTGGTGAGAGGAGCACAAGGTTTTGTTTCAAAGTCTTACAGCCTCTGGTGAGAGGAACTAAATGTGTCTTAAAAATTGTAAATATTTTGTAAAAAAGGAAAGAAACAAAAAAAAAATCCGGACAAAATAGTTGTCTAATTGTCTTTGCACAATTCCTGATTTTCAGAAAATGTGCAAAGAGGGGCAGCTGTAGACACCTTATTTTGTCCGGAGTCTCAATTTATAAAAATAATTAATTGGATTGGGTGACATTGTATTTTAATTTAACAATTTAGAATTAGGCTAGAATTAAATGAGAATTTTTTAGATTTTAGAATTAACATTAATTAGGAAATTAAAATTAAAATAGGATTTAGGAATGATGATAAAAAAAAAGAAAAAAGAAGAGATAATAAAAGAAAATAAAATAAAATTAATTTTAGGATAGGATAATTAGATTTTTTTAGGATAATTATTTAGAGTAATATTATATTTGATAAAGTTATATTAGGATTAATATAAGAATTAAATAGATAAAATATTAAAAATAAGAGATAATTAATAGAATAAGTTGAGTTGTATTAGGAATCTAATAAGTTTATGACTATAAAAAGGGTTTAAACTCCATAACTGTGGGAGGTGGAACAATTCTCAGAGAAAAAATTCATAAAAAAAAATAGTTTACATAAAAAAAAATTATACAGAGCAGAGAAAAACAACAGCACCACAAGAGCTCTTTGGGTCTCTTCACGAAGTACAATTTTCGCCAGCAAAGTAGTGTCCACGACGAAGTCTAGGAAGCAGCTAAAACAAGCGACAGGGTGATAGTGTTCACGACTACAATTAACTTCAGCCCATTTATTGGATCAACATCCATTGCTTTGAAAACCTCAAGGTCTTTGCAAAATCGTGTACTAATTACCAAGGTAAGAATTATTGCTTTACTTTTTACATTCTGTTTCCATTTAGTTATTTTATGGTTGACTTTTTAGTTTGCTTTGTTTTACTTTAGAACAAAAGTAATAATTAGAGGGGGTGTAGCATATCAAACGTAGGAAACAAATAAACATTAAGTAACTAATAATAATAGATGATAGAATGAGTAAAAAATAAAAATAAAAATGATTAAAAAGATAAATAATATAAATTTACATTACCATAGATATTTAATTAATAAATCATGTTTTAATAAATTTTGAGAATGAGCTAGATCATTCCGATGATAGAATCTTTGAGGCGATTGCGAATGAGTAACACTCGAAGAATTCTTAGGTGAGAAGATACTTCTAAGTTTATCCAGAACGATGGAAGACTTAGAAGGTATTTTCAAAATAAACGAATAATAAATAAAGATAAAAACATAATAAATAATAAAATTTATATTCTAATAAAGATAAAATAACAAATAATAAATAAAGTTAATAAATAATAAAATAATAATTCCGATGATGGAATCTTCAAGGTGATTGCGAATGAGTAACACTTGAGAAATTCCTAGGTGAGAAGGTTCTTCTAAGTTTATCCAGAATGATGGAAAATTTAGGAGATATTCTCAATATTAAATACCAACAATCCCAAAAATATTAATAAATAATATATAAAAAATAATAGTTTTTTAAAATAAATAAATAAAAAATAATAAAAATAATTAAATAAAAAATAAATTAACGAATAATAAAATTCTAAAATACTCCCGACGACGGAGCCTCTTCAAGGGAGTCGAATGGTACCCCTTGAATACTCTTGAGGTGAGAAGGTTTTTTTGAGAGTTCATCCAGAATGATGGAGGATTCTTAAAAGACTTTTTAATATTTAAACAATAATATGAAATATTAAAAGACCACATAATTAGACTAAGTTAAAATAACACAAGATTAAAATGGTACCAATTTTGGGCGTTGTAGGGGTGCTATAACCTTCCCTACACGTAAATGAACTCCCGAACCCAAAACTTAGAATATAGACCAGTTTTTAGAGTCATTAGGTGGCCAATCACACCTAGGTTAAAAAAAAAGATTGGTGGCGACTCCATTTGTTTAAAGTCTAGCGTCCTAGCCTTAGGAAACGTTATGACAGCTGTAGACACCTTATTTTGTCCGGAGTCTTAATTTATAAAAATAATTAATTGGATTGGGTGACATTGTATTTTAATTTAACAATTTAGAATTAGGCTAGAATTAAATGAGAATTTTTTAGATTTTAGAATTAACATTAATTAGGAAATTAAAATTAAAATAAGATTTAGGAATGATAATAAAAAAAAAAGGAAAAGATAAGAAAAGAAAATAAAATTAATTTTAGGATAGGATAATTAGATTTTTTTTAGGATAATTGTTTAGATTAATATTAAAGTTGCTAGAGTTAGATTAGGATTAACATAAAAATTAAATAGATAAAATATTAAAAATAAAAGATAATTAATATAATAGGTTGAGTTGTATTAGGACTCTAACAAATTTATGACTATAAAAAGGGGTTAAGCCCCATAACTGAAAGGGGAACAATTTTGAGAGAAAATAACAAAAAATATACAAGGCAGCAGTACCAGCGATGACAAGGAAGAACGAGGAATCAAGCTAAGGAAGGTAGACGAAGCAGTGCTAGGATCGAGTTAAAGGGGTTGCTTTTCGGCCATCAATTCCAAGAGCAAATCACGTAATTAGTTCACAAAGCTCAAACTATTTTACTTTGGCCAATCCAATTACAAGGTAAGTATTGTTCCTGCACTTTTATGATGCCACGTCTAGTATTTGTTATTAATGGTTAATCATTGAATTTGATACTTTAAGTTGCTTTTCTCACATTGTTCAAAAAAAAAAAGGTTGCTTTTCTCGTAATAAAGATAATTAAAATAATAAAATATAGGAGTTTAAAACTTAAAAAAATCAAGAATAATAAATAACAAAAATAGGAAAAATAAATAAAGTTAAAATTTAATTAAATAAGACAACAAACTATAAATGAGTAAAAGTAAAAAATAAAAAAATAATTAAAAAGATAAATAAATAAAAGTTATTAAGATAGATGTTTAATTAATAGATAATGGCATAATAAATGTTGAGGATGAGCTAGACCTTTCCGATGATGAAATCTTCGAGGCGATTACGAATGAGTAACACTCGAGGAATTCCTAGGTAAGAGAATTCTTTTAAGTCTATCCAGAATGATGGAAGATTTAAAAGGTATTTTCAAAAAATGAAGGTTAAACTGTATTCTCCAAATAATTAAAAAAGAATAACACGTAAAAAATCATAGTTATAAAATATATATAATAAACATAATAGTAAAATTTTTAAGATAATAATAAATAATAAATAAATTATTAATTAATTCCGATGATGGAATCTTCAAGGCGATTGCGAATGAGTAACACTTGAAGAATTCTTAGGTGAGAAGGTCCTTCTAAGTTTATCCAGAACGATGGAAGACTTAGAAGGCATTTTCAAAATAAACAAATAATAAATAAAGATAAAAACATAATAAATAATAAAATTTATATTCTAATAAAGATAAAATAATAAATAATAAATAAAGTTAATAAATAATAAAATAATAATTCCGATGATGGAATCTTCAAGGCGATTGCGAATGAGTAACACTTGAGGAATTCCTAGGTGAGAGGATTCTCTTAAGTTTATCCAGAATGATGGAAAATTTAGGAGATATTCTCAATATTAAATATCAAAATCCTAAAAATATTAATAAATAATATATAAAAATAATATTTAAAAATAAATAAATAAATAAAAGGAATAAAATAATTAAAAATAAATTAACGAATAATAAAATTCTAAAATACTCCCGACGACGGAGCCTCTTCGAGGGAGTCGAATGGTACCCCTTGAATACTCTTGAGGTGAGAAGAGTCTTTTAAGAGTTCATCCAGAATGATGGAGGATTTTTTAAAAGATTTTTCAATACTTAAACAATAATATGAAATATTAAAAGACCACATAATTAAGACTAAGTTAAAATAACACAAGATTAAAATGGTACCAATATTGGGCGTTGTAGGGGTGCTATAGCCTTCCCTACGCGTAAATGAACTCCCGAACCCAAAACTTAAAATGTAGACCAGTCCTAGAGTCACTAGGTGGCCAATCACACCTAGGTTAAAAAAGATTGGTGGCGACTCCATTTGTTTAAAGTCTAGCGTCCTAGTCTTAGGAAACGTTATGACAGCTTGGCGACTCCACTGGGGATAATTAAGAGAGTCAAGCCATAATTTAATCTTGTGTTATACTAAGTTTAAGTTTGATGGTCTAAATTTGGAAAGTTCTGATGTTGTTTGATGCTCTTTTGTTGATTTCTTGATTGCTTTGTGGAAATTAATAAGATGAAGTTCCTTCTCACACACCACACTTTGCATTTGCATGCATAAAGCTCTCGACCCGAGCTCAGTCCTTTCTAGGAGGGAGTAGAGTACCTACCGCTCTCGTGAGGTGATAACCTCCGCATGGGCTAGCAAAATACTCCCACTCAAGTTGAACCTTTTCCGCTTGTAGCCTGTCATGGGTGAGGATTAGGGTGCCTTACTAGTCCAGAGTGGATGATAGTAAGGAACAATTTGGGAACCTTTAGCCCTTTTATCTAAAGCCATGCATATAATGAAATTAGGAAGACCAACTGTAAGATAGAGCCATATCAACCCATGCTTAGGACACATTTTTTATCAAGTTTGTTTGATTTTGATTTATACATGAGACACAAAAAGGCACCATGTGTTCTTCACCAAAACATTTTCATGCATCAATCATCCATTATTATTACATGGCAACTTTTTACCATACCATCCCATTCATACACATGTAGCATCATCTCATTTTGTTCATCTTCAATCATTATTTTCAAACAAAGCATTTTCAAACTTTTTCAAGTATCACCACACAAAAAATAATTGACTCTAATTGTGGTAATAAAAGTTCAAAGATAGCTCGACCAAAAGTCCATTCATATCGCACTCGTTATCAAGCTAGAATCATGGAAGAAGAGCAAAGTGTCCGTATTGAGAAGATGGAAAAAGCTCAAGAGGATATAAGGGGGCAATTGGCCCAAATCATTGAGTTGTTGAAATTTTGGGTAAGGGAAAGGGAGTAATAGAATAAGTTGTAGTTAAAAAAAAGATTTGTCTTGTGGGGGCATGAAGGGTTCTAGCCATGCGATTTTGAAGATCTATAAATTCTAGTTTTGTTTTTGCTTTCTTTTAAGTAATGCAAGATAGTTTTTGAAAGTGCTTAAGCCCATAAGCATAAGATAAAGTTTTATGTATGGGCTAACTTTTATTTATTCCCTTTTCAATAAAGCGACTAGTGTGATGCACTGTCATTTTCTCATTCTCTCTGTTCATTTGCCATTTCCCACATACTCACATTTGCCTTTTATTCACAAGTATCCAAATAATGAACGTGATGATAATGATGTCAATAAATCTATGATTCAATTTTGAAAGAACTGCTACTGTTGATGAATTACTAGTCTGCTAATGTTGCAAAAGCAAGAAAATGAAGGAAAGGTTGTTCACCATCTGCACTTGATAGATGGAACAAGAAAGGTGAATCTCTTACAGAAGCTTCCAACTAGTTTGTCATTGTTCAATAAACAATTTTTAATGAGAGTATTTACATTTGAAATGATAAATGGCCTTCTTTCATTATCCTTCAAGCATGAGTAAAATTATCCTTTGATTACCCCTTTTGAGCCTATTATATTTTTTGTAATATAACCCACCAAGGATCGCCCTCCACACTGGGGGCAAGGAAGATGAAATAAAGAAGTTTTGGGGGCACAAATGAAAGTGCTCATGATGAATCGAGGGGCAAAAAAAAAAGAGAAAAAAAACCCAGTTTTGTGAAACAAAAAAGAAAAGAAGAAAAAAAAGTGTTTAAATTCAAAAGAAAACCCAAAAAGAAGAAGAAGAAGAAGAAGAAGAAGAAGCAAGAAAAGAAATGAGTGAACTAGAAAGGTACTAAATGCTTGAGTGTTTTACTTGTTAAATAAAAGTGATCCTTTGGTTTATAAACCCTGAAACACATTTTGGGCCTGCTTTATCCCTTTCTTTCATAAACCCTCACCTGAGCCTACATTACATACCTTTAAAAGCCCATTTTGATCAAATGTAAATGCTTAAATTGAAGAATCATGTACTGAATGAAGACATATTTGTATAATGAGATAATGATCCTTTGAAGGAAGTAGATCAATTTGAATGAAGAAACCCATGAGCTTTAGAAGATATCTTGGATCGAAATCAAGAACGCCTATTAGGTGCATGAATTTGGATTGAGCACTGAAGGTTGAAGTTTGTCAAAGCCAATTAAGTTGAAAATGAAGAAAAAAAAAAGAAGAAAAAAAGAAAAGAAAAAGAAAAAATAAAAATGAAAAAAAAATGAAAAAAAAGAGAAAAAAAAAGAAAAAGGAGGATTCAAAATTGAAAACCCAAAAAGGGCAGTTTGAATCAAATGAAAGGGGCACCTAAGTTGAAAACCTGGAAAGGCGACTTAGGAAAATATCAGCATCAAAAAGTTCTGATACGAGGGTAAGATCGACAAACACTGCATGAAAGAACATATCAATAAGAGTGGGATTTTGGAAAAGAATTTTAGATTGAAATTGTCAAAATGTTTATTAAATGGATACTGAGAACCCTATTCCAAACACACTATCCCATTGATTTTTCTTGATTTCATGTTCCTTTTCTAAGAATAAATACCTATACCTCTTATGATCATTTTAAATTTATTCCACCCCTGTAACAAATTGAGAATATGCATAAGTGCATTACATTGGTGGTCGAGTTGGAAGGAAAATAAATAAATGTTTGTAACCTTTTTGGGTAAATTTTTGAAAAAAAAAAATTTCTTTTGAGAAATCTTGTATTACTAAGAGAGAGGAAGAGACAAAAATAAGGAATGATGAAAATTTAAATTTGAAAGCATGATGACAAGTCTTTGAGCATAATTGGACCAAGACTCGTTAAAAGATAGGATGTTAAATGAAAGAAGATTTGAATAAGAAGAATCCAGCAGATATGAGGAATTTGAGAAAAATGAGATGAGCTTGAGAATCTTGTTACCACAATGGAGATTGCATTTACATACATTCATGGAGTAATTCAGGTAACATTCATAGCACTTAGGGCATTATGGTGTTCATGATATTCATTACATTCATAACATACATCACATTTCACTATTGCATTTTGACATTGAACTATTTGTCAAGACATTAGGATAAGAAGTTCTGAATGATTAAAATTTTGAGGAAAAGAGAAAATATAAGAGATGGTAATTTGGAAAAAATGATGAGGTATGAGAAGATGATGAGAAAAATACTTTTTTGAAAAAACCTTAGATGAGAGTAGAGTCCAATTTAGCTGGCACCTTAAAGAAGGATGAAGCCCAATATTGTTGGCACCAAAATGAAAGTTAAGCCCAGTCAAACCCATGTAAACTGGCATTCTGAAATGAAATCTTTATTTTCAAAAGTCTCAATGCCTCTGTTGAGAGGAGCTCTTTATTTTCAAAAGTCTCAATGCCTCTGTTGAGAGGAGCTCTTTATTTTCAAAAAGTTTCAAAGCCTCTGTTGAGAGGAGCTCTTTATTTTTCAAAAAAGTTTCAAAGCCTTTGTTGAGAGGAGCTCTTTATTTTCAAAAGTCTCAAAGCCTCTGTTGAGAGGAGCTCTTTATTTTCAAAAAGTTTCAAAGCCTCTGTTGAGAGGAGCTCTTTATTTTCAAAAGTCTCAAAGCCTCTGTTGAGAGGAGCTCTTTATTTTCAAAAGTCTCAAAGCCTTTGTTGAGAGGAGCTCTTTATTTCTCAAAAAGTTTCAAAGCCTCTATTGAGAGGAGCTCTTTATTTTCAAAAAGTCTCAAGGCCTCTGTTGAGAGGAGCTCTTTATTTGCAAAAAGTCTCAATGCCTCTGGTGAGAGGAGCGCAAGGTTATTTTTTGAAGTTTCAATGCCTCTGGTGAGAGGAGCACATGGTTATTTTTCAAAGTTTCAATGCCTCTGGTGAGAGGAGCACAAGGTTATGTCTCGAAATTCCAATGCCTCTAGTGAGAGGAGCATAAGGTTATTCTTCTAAAGTTCCAATGCCTCTGGTGAGAGGAGCACAAGGTTTTGTTTTAAAGTCTTACAGCCTCTGGTGAGAGGAACTAAATGTGTCTTAAAAATTGTAAATATTTTGTAAAAAAGGAAAGAAAAAACAAAAAAAAATCCGGACAAAATAGTTGTCTAATTGTCTTTGCACAATTCCTGATTTTCAGAAAATGTGTAAAGAGGGGCAGCTGTAGACACCTTATTTTGTCCGGAGTCTTAATTTATAAAAATAATTAATTGGATTGGGTGACATTGTATTTTAATTTAACAATTTAGAATTAGGCTAGAATTAAATGAGAATTTTTTAGATTTTAGAATTAACATTAATTAGGAAATTAAAATTAAAATAAGATTTAGGAATGATAATAAAAAAAAAGGAAAAGATAAGAAAAGAAAATAAAATTAATTTTAGGATAGGATAATTAGATTTTTTTTAGGATAATTATTTAGATTAATATTAAAGTTGCTAGAGTTAGATTAGGATTAACATAAAAATTAAATAGATAAAATATTAAAAATAAAAGATAATTAATATAATAGGTTGAGTTGTATTAGGACTCTAACAAATTTATGACTATAAAAAGGGGTTAAGCCCCATAACTGAAAGGGGAACAATTTTGAGAGAAAATAACAAAAAATATACAAGGCAGCAGTACCAGCAATGACAAGGAAGAACGAGGAATCAAGCTAAGGAAGGTAGACGAAGCAGTGCTAGGATCGAGTTAAAGGGGTTGCTTTTCGGCCATCAATTCCAAGAGCAAATCACGTAATTAGTTCACAAAGCTCAAACTATTTTACTTTGGCCAATCCAATTACAAGGTAAGTATTGTTCCTGCACTTTTATGATGCCACGTCTAGTATTTGTTATTAATGGTTAATCATTGAATTTGATACTTTAAGTTGCTTTTCTCACATTGTTCAAAAAAAAAAGGTTGCTTTTCTCGTAATAAAGATAATTAAAATAATAAAATATAGGAGTTTAAAACTTAAAAAAATCAAGAATAATAAATAACAAAAATAGGAAAAATAAATAAAGTTAAAATTTAATTAAATAAGACAACAAACTATAAATGAGTAAAAGTAAAAAATAAAAAAATAATTAAAAAGATAAATAAATAAAAGTTATTAAGATAGATGTTTAATTAATAGATAATGGCATAATAAATGTTGAGGATGAGCTAGACCTTTCCGATGATGAAATCTTCGAGGCGATTACGAATGAGTAACACTCGAGGAATTCCTAGGTAAGAGAATTCTTTTAAGTCTATCCAGAATGATGGAAGATTTAAAAGGTATTTTCAAAAAATGAAGGTTAAACTGTATTCTCCAAATAATTAAAAAAGAATAACACGTAAAAAATCATAGTTATAAAATATATATAATAAACATAATAGTAAAATTTTTAAGATAATAATAAATAATAAATAAATTATTAATTAATTCCGATGATGGAATCTTCAAGGCGATTGCGAATGAGTAACACTTGAAGAATTCTTAGGTGAGAAGGTCCTTCTAAGTTTATCCAGAACGATGGAAGACTTAGAAGGCATTTTCAAAATAAACAAATAATAAATAAAGATAAAAACATAATAAATAATAAAATTTATATTCTAATAAAGATAAAATAATAAATAATAAATAAAGTTAATAAATAATAAAATAATAATTCCGATGATGGAATCTTCAAGGCGATTGCGAATAAGTAACACTTGAGGAATTCCTAGGTGAGAGGGTTCTCTTAAGTTTATCCAGAATGATGGAAAATTTAGGAGATATTCTCAATATTAAATATCAAAATCCTAAAAATATTAATAAATAATATATAAAAATAATATTTAAAAATAAATAAATAAATAAAAGTAATAAAATAATTAAAAATAAATTAACGAATAATAAAATTCTAAAATACTCCCGACGACGGAGCCTCTTCGAGGGAGTCGAATGGTACCCCTTGAATACTCTTGAGGTGAGAAGAGTCTTTTAAGAGTTCATCCAGAATGATGGAGGATTTTTTAAAAGATTTTTCAATACTTAAACAATAATATGAAATATTAAAAGACCACATAATTAAGACTAAGTTAAAATAACACAAGATTAAAATGGTACCAATATTGGGCGTTGTAGGGGTGCTATAGCCTTCCCTACGCGTAAATGAACTCCCGAACCCAAAACTTAAAATGTAGACCAGTCCTAGAGTCACTAGGTGGCCAATCACACCTAGGTTAAAAAAGATTGGTGGCGACTCCATTTGTTTAAAGTCTAGCGTCCTAGTCTTAGGAAACGTTATGACAGCTTGGCGACTCCACTGGGGATAATTAAGAGAGTCAAGCCATAATTTAATCTTGTGTTATACTAAGTTTAAGTTTGATGGTCTAAATTTGGAAAGTTCTGATGTTGTTTGATGCTCTTTTGTTGATTTCTTGATTGCTTTGTGGAAATTAATAAGATGAAGTTCCTTCTCACACACCACACTTTGCATTTGCATGCATAAAGCTCTCGACCCGAGCTCAGTCCTTTCTAGGAGGGAGTAGAGTACCTACCGCTCTCGTGAGGTGATAACCTCCGCATGGGCTAGCAAAATACTCCCACTCAAGTTGAACCTTTTCCGCTTGTAGCCTGTCATGGGTGAGGATTAGGGTGCCTTACTAGTCCAGAGTGGATGATAGTAAGGAACAATTTGGGAACCTTTAGCCCTTTTATCTAAAGCCATGCATATAATGAAATTAGGAAGACCAACTGTAAGATAGAGCCATATCAACCCATGCTTAGGACACATTTTTTATCAAGTTTGTTTGATTTTGATTTATACATGAGACACAAAAAGGCACCATGTGTTCTTCACCAAAACATTTTCATGCATCAATCATCCATTATTATTACATGGCAACTTTTTACCATACCATCCCATTCATACACATGTAGCATCATCTCATTTTGTTCATCTTCAATCATTATTTTCAAACAAAGCATTTTCAAACTTTTTCAAGTATCACCACACAAAAAATAATTGACTCTAATTGTGGTAATAAAAGTTCAAAGATAGCTCGACCAAAAGTCCATTCATATCGCACTCGTTATCAAGCTAGAATCATGGAAGAAGAGCAAAGTGTCCGTATTGAGAAGATGGAAAAAGCTCAAGAGGATATAAGGGGGCAATTGGCCCAAATCATTGAGTTGTTGAAATTTTGGGTAAGGGAAAGGGAGTAATAGAATAAGTTGTAGTTAAAAAAAAGATTTGTCTTGTGGGGGCATGAAGGGTTCTAGCCATGCGATTTTGAAGATCTATAAATTCTAGTTTTGTTTTTGCTTTCTTTTAAGTAATGCAAGATAGTTTTTGAAAGTGCTTAAGCCCATAAGCATAAGATAAAGTTTTATGTATGGGCTAACTTTTATTTATTCCCTTTTCAATAAAGCGACTAGTGTGATGCACTGTCATTTTCTCATTCTCTCTGTTCATTTGCCATTTCCCACATACTCACATTTGCCTTTTATTCACAAGTATCCAAATAATGAACGTGATGATAATGATGTCAATAAATCTATGATTCAATTTTGAAAGAACTGCTACTGTTGATGAATTACTAGTCTGCTAATGTTGCAAAAGCAAGAAAATGAAGGAAAGGTTGTTCACCATCTGCACTTGATAGATGGAACAAGAAAGGTGAATCTCTTACAGAAGCTTCCAACTAGTTTGTCATTGTTCAATAAACAATTTTTAATGAGAGTATTTACATTTGAAATGATAAATGGCCTTCTTTCATTATCCTTCAAGCATGAGTAAAATTATCCTTTGATTACCCCTTTTGAGCCTATTATATTTTTTGTAATATAACCCACCAAGGATCGCCCTCCACACTGGGGGCAAGGAAGATGAAATAAAGAAGTTTTGGGGGCACAAATGAAAGTGCTCATGATGAATCGAGGGGCAAAAAAAAAAAGAGAAAAAAAACCCAGTTTTGTGAAACAAAAAAGAAAAGAAGAAAAAAAAGTGTTTAAATTCAAAAGAAAACCCAAAAAGAAGAAGAAGAAGAAGAAGAAGAAGCAAGAAAAGAAATGAGTGAACTAGAAAGGTACTAAATGCTTGAGTGTTTTACTTGTTAAATAAAAGTGATCCTTTGGTTTATAAACCCTGAAACACATTTTGGGCCTGCTTTATCCCTTTCTTTCATAAACCCTCACCTGAGCCTACATTACATACCTTTAAAAGCCCATTTTGATCAATGTAAATGCTTAAATTGAAAGAATCATGTACTGAATGAAGACATATTTGTATAATGAGATAATGATCCTTTGAAGGAAGTAGATCAATTTGAATGAAGAAACCCATGAGCTTTAGAAGATATCTTGGATCGAAATCAAGAACGCCTATTAGGTGCATGAATTTGGATTGAGCACTGAAGGTTGAAGTTTGTCAAAGCCAATTAAGTTGAAAATGAAGAAAAAAAAAAGAAGAAAAAAAGAAAAGAAAAAGAAAAAAATAAAAATGAAAAAAAAATGAAAAAAAAGAGAAAAAAAAAGAAAAAGGAGGATTCAAAATTGAAAACCCAAAAAGGGCAGTTTGAATCAAATGAAAGGGGCACCTAAGTTGAAAACCTGGAAAGGCGACTTAGGAAAATATCAGCATCAAAAAGTTCTGATACGAGGGTAAGATCGACAAAACTGCATGAAAGAACATATCAATAAGAGTGGGATTTTGGAAAAGAATTTTAGATTGAAATTGTCAAAATGTTTATTAAATGGATACTGAGAACCCTATTCCAAACACACTATCCCATTGATTTTTCTTGATTTCATGTTCCTTTTCTAAGAATAAATACCTATACCTCTTATGATCATTTTAAATTTATTCCACCCCTGTAACAAATTGAGAATATGCATAAGTGCATTACATTGGTGGTCGAGTTGGAAGGAAAATAAATAAATGTTTGTAACCTTTTTGGGTAAATTTTTGAAAAAAAAAAATTTCTTTTGAGAAATCTTGTATTACTAAGAGAGAGGAAGAGACAAAAATAAGGAATGATGAAAATTTAAATTTGAAAGCATGATGACAAGTCTTTGAGCATAATTGGACCAAGACTCGTTAAAAGATAGGATGTTAAATGAAAGAAGATTTGAATAAGAAGAATCCAGCAGATATGAGGAATTTGAGAAAAATGAGATGAGCTTGAGAATCTTGTTACCACAATGGAGATTGCATTTACATACATTCATGGAGTAATTCAGGTAACATTCATAGCACTTAGGGCATTATGGTGTTCATGATATTCATTACATTCATAACATACATCACATTTCACTATTGCATTTTGACATTGAACTATTTGTCAAGACATTAGGATAAGAAGTTCTGAATGATTAAAATTTTGAGGAAAAGAGAAAATATAAGAGATGGTAATTTGGAAAAAATGATGAGGTATGAGAAGATGATGAGAAAAATACTTTTTTGAAAAAACCTTAGATGAGAGTAGAGTCCAATTTAGCTGGCACCTTAAAGAAGGATGAAGCCCAATATTGTTGGCACCAAAATGAAAGTTAAGCCCAGTCAAACCCATGTAAACTGGCATTCTGAAATGAAATCTTTATTTTCAAAAGTCTCAATGCCTCTGTTGAGAGGAGCTCTTTATTTTCAAAAGTCTCAATGCCTCTGTTGAGAGGAGCTCTTTATTTTCAAAAAGTTTCAAAGCCTCTGTTGAGAGGAGCTCTTTATTTTTCAAAAAAGTTTCAAAGCCTTTGTTGAGAGGAGCTCTTTATTTTCAAAAGTCTCAAAGCCTCTGTTGAGAGGAGCTCTTTATTTTCAAAAAGTTTCAAAGCCTCTGTTGAGAGGAGCTCTTTATTTTCAAAAGTCTCAAAGCCTCTGTTGAGAGGAGCTCTTTATTTTCAAAAGTCTCAAAGCCTTTGTTGAGAAGAGCTCTTTATTTCTCAAAAAGTTTCAAAGCCTCTATTGAGAGGAGCTCTTTATTTTCAAAAAGTCTCAAGGCCTCTGTTGAGAGGAGCTCTTTATTTGCAAAAAGTCTCAATGCCTCTGGTGAGAGGAGCGCAAGGTTATTTTTTGAAGTTTCAATGCCTCTGGTGAGAGGAGCACATGGTTATTTTTCAAAGTTTCAATGCCTCTGGTGAGAGGAGCACAAGGTTATGTCTCGAAATTCCAATGCCTCTAGTGAGAGGAGCATAAGGTTATTCTTCTAAAGTTCCAATGCCTCTGGTGAGAGGAGCACAAGGTTTTGTTTTAAAGTCTTACAGCCTCTGGTGAGAGGAACTAAATGTGTCTTAAAAATTGTAAATATTTTGTAAAAAAGGAAAGAAAAAACAAAAAAAAATCCGGACAAAATAGTTGTCTAATTGTCTTTGCACAATTCCTGATTTTCAGAAAATGTCTTATGGGGGCATGAAGGGTTCTAGCCATGCGATTTTTAAGATTTATAAATTCTAGTTTTGTTTTTGCTTCTTTAAGTAATGCAAGATAGTTTTTGAAAGTGCTTAAGCCCATAAGCACAAGATAAAGTTTTATGTATGGGCTAACTTTTATTTATTCCTTTCTCAATAAAGCGACTAGTGTGATGCACTGTCATTTTCTCATTCTCTCTGTTCATTTGCCATTTCCCACATACTCACCTTTACCTTTTATTCACAAGTATCCAAATAATGAATATGATGATAATGATGTCAATAAATCTAGGATTCAATTTTGAAAGAACTACTACTGTTGATGAATTATTAGTCTGCTAATGTTGCAAAAGCAAGAAAATGAAGGAAAGGTTGTTCACCATCTGCACTTGATAGATGGAACAAGAAAGGTGAATCTCTTCCAGAAGCTTCTAACAAGTTTGTCATTGTTCAATAAACAATTTTTAATGAGAGTATTTACATTTGAAATGATAAATGGCCTTCTTTCACTATCCTTCAAGCATGAGTAAAATTGTCCTTTGATTACCCCTTTTGAGCCTATTATATTTTTTGTAATGTAACCCACCAAGGATCACCCTCCACACTGGGGGCAAAGAAGATGAAAATCATTTATAAAGAAATTTTAGGGGCAAAGATGAAAGTGTTCATGATGAATCAAAGGGCGAAAAAAAATAGCCCGGTTTTGTGAAAAAAAAAGAAGAAAAGAAAAAGGGTTTGAATTCAAAAAGAAAAAAAGCAAGAAAAGAAATGAGTGAATTAGAAAGGGGCAAAATGCCTAAATGTTTTTCTTGATAAAAAAGTGATCCCTTGGTTTATAAACCTTAAAACACATTTTGAGCCTATTATATCCTTTTCTTTCATAAGCCCTCACCTGAGCCTACATTACATGCCTTTAAAAGTCCATTTTGATCAAATGTAAATGCTTAAATTGAAGAATCATGTATTGAATGAAGACATATTTGTATAATGAAATAATGATCCTTTGAAGAAAGTAGATCAAGTTGAATGAAGAAACCCATGAGCTTTAGAAGATATCTTGGATCGAAATCAAGAACGCCTATAGGGGCATGAATTTGGATTGAGCACTGAAGGTTGAAGTTTGTCAAAGCCAATGAATTTGGAAATGAAGAAAAAAAAGAAAAAATAAAGAAAAAATAAAAATATGAAAAAAGAAAAAGAGAAAAAAAAGAGAAAAATAAAAAGAAAAAGGAGGATTCAAAATTGAAAACCCAAAAAGGGCAGTTTGAATCAAATAAGGGGCACCTAAGTTGAAAACCTGGAAAGGCGACTTAGGAAAATATCATCATCAAAAAGTTTTGATACAAGGGCAAGACTGACAGACACTACATGAAATAACATATCAATAAGAGTGGGCTTTTGGAAAGGAATTCTAGATTGACTTGATTGAAATTATCAGAATGTTTATTAAATGGATACTGAAAACCCTATTCCAAACAGACTATCCCATTGATTTTTCTTTATTTCATGTTCCTTTTCTAAGAATGAATACCTATACCTCTCATGATCATTTTAAATTTATTCCACCCCTGTAACAAATTGAGAATATGCATAAGTGCATTACATTGGTGGTCTAATTGGAAGGAAAATAAATAAATGTTGGTAACCTTTTTTGGGTAAAGTTTTGAAAAAAATATATTCTTTTGAGAAATCTTGCATTACTAAGAGAAAGAAAGAAACAACAATAAAAAATGATGGAAAATTTAAATTTGAAAGCATGATAGCCAGTCTTTGAGTATAACTGGACTGTGACTCAATAAAAGATAGGATGTTAAATGAAAGAAGATTTGAATAAGAAGAATCTAGCAGATATGTGGAATTTGAGAAAAATGAGATGAGCTTGAGAATCTTGTTACCACAATGGAGATTGCATTTACATACATTCATGGAGTAATTCAGATAACATTCATAGTACTTAGGGCATTATGATGTTCATGATATTCATTACATTCATAACATACATCACATTTCACTATTGCATTTTGACATTGAACTATTTGTTAAGACATTAGGATAAGAAGTTCTGAATGATTAAAATTTTGAGGAAAAGAGAAAATATAAGAGATGGTAATTTGGAAAAAATGATGAGGTATGAGAAGATGATGAGAAAAATACTTTTTTGAAAAAAACCTTAGATGAGAGCAGAGTCCAGTTTAGCTGGCACCTTAAAGAAGGATGAAGCCCAATATTATTGGCATCAAAATGAAAGTTAAGCCCAGTCAAACCCATGTAAACTGGCATTCTGAAATGAGATCTTTATTTTCGAAAGTTTCAAAGCCTCTGTTGAGAGGAGCTCTTTATTTCCAAAAGTCTCACAGCCTCTGTTGAGAGGAGCTCTTTATTTTGTTTCAAAGCCTCTGTTGAGAGGAGCTCTTTATTTTCAAAAGTTTCAAAGCCTCTGTTGAGAGGAGCTCTTTATTTTTCAAAAAGTTTCAAAGCCTCTGTTGAGAGGAGCTCTTTATTTTTCAAAAAGTCTCAAAGCCTCTGTTGAGAGGAGCTCTTTATTTTTCAAAAAGTTTCAAAGCCTCTATTGAGAGGAGCTCTTTATTTTTAAAAGTCTCAAAGCCTCTGTTGAGAGGAGCTCTTTATTTTCAAAAGTCAATGCCTCTGTTGAGAGGAGCTCTTTATTTTCAAAAAGTCTCAATGCCTCTGTTGAGAGGAGCTCTTTATTTTCAAAAGTCTCAATGCCTCTGTTGAGAGGAGCTCTTTATTTTCCAAAAGTCTCAATGCCTCTGTTGAGAGGAGCTCTTTATTTTCAAAAGTCTCAAGGCCTCTATTGAGAGGAGCTCTTTATTTTCAAAAGTCTCAATACCTCTGTTGAGAGGAGCTCTTTATTTTCAAAAAGTCTCAATGCCTCTGGTGAGAGGAGCACAAGGTTATTTTTCGAAGTTTCAATGCCTCTGGTGAGAGGAGCACAAGGTTATTTTTCAAAGTTGAGGAGCACAAGGTTATTTTTCAAAGTTCCAATGCCTCTGGTGAGAGGAGCACAAGGTTATGTCTCGAAGTTCCAATGCCTCTGGTGAGAGGAGCACAAGGTTTTGTTTCAAAGTCTTACAGCCTCTGGTGAGAGGAACTAAATGTGTCTTAAAAATTGTAAATATTTTGTAAAAAAGGAAAAAAACCAAAAAAAAATCCGGACAAAATAGTTGTCTAATTGTCTTTGCACAATTCCTGATTTTCAGAAAATGTGCAAAGAGGGGCAGCTGTAGACACCTTATTTTGTCCGGAGTCTTAATTTGTAAAAATAATTAATTGGATTGGGTGACATTGTATTTTAATTTAACAATTTAGAATTAGACTAGAATTAAATGAGAATTTTTTAGATTTTAGAATTAACATTAATTAGGAAATTAAAATTACAATAGGATTTAGGAATGATAATAAAAAAGAGAAGAGATAAGAAAAGAAAATAAAATTAATTTTAGAATAGGATAATTAGATTTTTAGGATAATTATTTAGATTTGATAAAGTTAGATTAGGATTAACATAAGAATTAAATAGATAAAATATTAAAAATAAGAGATAATTAATAGAATAGATTAGTTGTATTAGGACTCTAATAAGTTTATGACTATAAAAAGGGGTCAAACCCCATAACTTGGGACAAGAATCCTCAGAGAAAAATTCATAAAAAAAGAAAAGCAATCTGCATCAAGAAAACAAACAGCAAGCAAAGAAGAAGGGAATTTAAATCAAAGCAGCGACGGCATTTGGCCACTCGTTGTTTCCGGGAGCGGCATTTAAGCTTAGGCAAGAGGTTTTGAGGCAAGTTTCCAGCGAAGAGTAAAAGCAGCTAGGAAGGAAGGGCTGCCCACGTCAAGGATTTACGAGAGACATCAACGCTTGGAATATTGGGTTCATTTACTTGGAAATTGACGGCCACGTGAAGTCAAAGATAAAAGTAATATATTTGGCCATCATCATCTGACAACATTGGTATGCTTTTATGCCTTTTGAATTGTTTATATTTTATATGGTTTTTTTGTTAGTTAGTTAGTACACGTTTTTATATTCTAAGAAGATAGAAATGGTGTTTAATAAGAATAAGTGGGTATAAGTATAAGGATAATGACAAATAAGGTTTAAAATAGGAATTAAAATAAAGGATAAAAATAAACAAATAAAAATTAGGATAAATCTTCCAATGAATATTGAAAATTGTTTAATAAAATTAAAATTATTCCGATGATGGAATCTTTGAGGTGATTACGAATGAGTAACACTCAAGGAATTTCTAGGTGAGAGAATCCTTCTAAGTTTATCCAAAACAATGGAAGATTTAGAAGGCATTTTCAAAATAAATAAATAAATAAATAATAAAGATAATAACATAATAATAATAAAATTTATATTTTAATTAAATAATAAAGATAAAATAAAAATTAATAATAAATAATAAAATAATAATTCCGATGATGGAATCTTCGAGGCGATTACAAATGAGTAACACTTGAGGAATTCTTAGGTGAGAGGATCCTTTTAAGTTTATCCAGAATGATGGAAGATTTAAAAGGTATTTTCAAAAATAAAGGTTGACACTTTATTCTCTAGATAAAAAATAAAAAATAATTGTGTAACAATAATAATGATAGAAGGCTAAGATAATAATAAAATATAAATTATATAATTAATTCCGATGATGGAATCCTCAAGGTGAGTAACACTTGAGGAATTTCTAGGTGAGGGGGTTCTCCTATGTTTATCCAAAATGATGGAAAATTTAGTAGATATTCCCAATATTAGATGCCAAAATCCTAAAAATATAAAAATATATATAAAATAATATTTAAAATAAATAAATCAAAGTAATAAAATAATTAAATAAAAAATAAATCAAGGAATAATAAAAATTCTAAAATACTTCCGACGACGGAGCCTCTTCAGGGGAGTCGAATGGTACCCCTTGAATACTCTTGAGGTGAGAAAAGTCTTTTAAGAGTTCATCCAGAATGCATTTTAGCAAATAGCAGTCGACTGGTTTGAAACAGAATGCTTCTGGGTAAATAGCAGTCGACTGGTTTGAACCAGTTTTCGAAAAACGGCGTTTTGGATGTCTCTAGGCAGTCGACTTCCCTTTAAGGCAGTCGGCTGCTCCTAGCCTAATTGGCACTAGGAGACAAGTCCGAAAATGTCATTTTTCCTGCATGAAATCAGCTGATGTTTCTTTCCAAACCACACAAGAATATCATAAAACATGCGGACATAGCCACCTTACGTCCGTTACACAAATTCCTTACCTCGATTCCTCCGAGAACGCAAGATCACTTGGCGCGTTAATCCTCGCTTTTCACTTCTTCAACCTAAAATCATCATATCAATTCAAATCTTTAAACCATCATCATACCTATATCATACTAACTTAAAACAACTCCAAATCATAAACAAAGTTGTAAGAACCATCTTCTTCTCTTACCTTCACTAGAGACCAAAATCTCAAACTTTGAGATCTCCTCCAATACTTAGAATCAATCCACCAAATTTTGGATATCTCTTAGTCTAGTGACAAGGATCGATTTTCATTCAACCAACTAAGTGAATCGATGGATGGATGAGGGGGTTGGTCAAGGTGACTATGGAAGAAACTTAGAGAAAATTGGATGGAACGATGGAGGGCTGGAAGGGGCTGGCGTAGGGGTGATGAGATGAAGATGATGAGTCATGCTTCATGCATTAAATGTCTCTTTATCCCATTAATCATCTCAGCCAAGCTTTATCCCTTTGACTCAAGACCATTTGACCATCAATTAATTCCTCTTCTCCTTTCTTCCACACCCACATGTCCAATTAAATTTTTGATTTTGTTTATTGTCTCATATCCTTAATGTTTCCTGATATCAACATTGAATCATTTGACTTATTGACATTCGACTTTATTATTTCTTCTATATTCCATTCATCAATCATACATTATTCATACATACATTTCACATCAACTTCATATTCATTTAATCTCATTAGATTGAAATACTTTACAAATATGGGGGAATACATGGAAATTGGGGATCTCACAATAGATAAGAAAGAAAATAAAAAATAATAGATTAAAAGACACCTGAGGAAGAAATAAAACCAGTCGCCTTCTCTTGCCACTACTGCGACGCGGCTGAAGGCATGGCTTCCGATTGACGTAAACCGGAAATTAATATCAAAGGAAACTGCCTAAAAAACTGAAAATTGAGAGAAAATAATCGAAGCTGAATCCAATCAGAATCATTTTCAAAAATCATCAAAATCAATGATCGGCGCAAGCCCTAATTTTGAGGGAAAAGCTTTACCTTTCGCTGTAGCTTGAATGAAGCGATGATCAAAAAAGAGTTTTCCTTCTGCGAGTTCAATCGAGAGGTGACGGCCAAAGTGGAAAGTTAATTACTTTATTTTAATTTTTAATTTAAATAAGCAGTACGACTACTCAGAGATTTCTCAGTTTATGGTTTCGACAAAAAAATTATTTTCTATTATTTTAAATATTAAAAAGATAAGAAAACAAAAGAGAAAAAATATGCAGCGTTACCAGATGATGAAACGCAGGAAATAGAAAAATCATTAAAAGCAAAAAAAAGGTTACACATCACAGAGAAAAGCCCTCTTCTCTGCTCTCCTCTTTTCCCTCGTTTCTCTCTCCTTTCTACTGGCTCGTCTCTTCTTCATCTCTGTCGAAAATTTTTTACCTTTCTTTTCCTTATTTCTCTCTCGCTTCCATCTCTTCCATCAGAATTTTTTATCGAAAATTTTTTGCTTTTTTTTCCTCATTTCTCTCTCGCTTCCATCTCTTCCGTGAGAAAATTTTATTTTTTCCTTTCTCTTTTACCGCGCCTACATCTCTCTTTCATTTCTTCATCACAATGTTTTTCAAGCTTTTTTAGTTTTTCAAGGCTTAGAAAAGTCAGACATACATCAAATAGGAAAGCTTTGAGAAGCAAAACATGTAAAACAAAGCAAGGCCACAACGGGAAGAAAAAAATGGCACTGGTCACTTCGTCACATCAATGACGTGTCAACTAAAGAAACAACAAATGTGGTCCAATGGAAAAGCTAGAATCTCACGGATTTTAATATATAAGATATTTCAATTGATTTCTAATCATGTAAACAAATCAACACTTTATATATTCTAAATAAATCTCATAAAATTCATAAAACATATTATCATCATTTCACGTATTCAAATATTCAAACTATATAAAAATATTATTTATTTAAGATACTGAGCATGTAAATAATTAAGGGAAATTTTCTATAATTTTCGATAACCTTTGGGTAAATTTCTATCCTAACCCCTTTCATAAATTTCGATTTATAATTTCTAAATCACCCAAATTTCCCACATGCATGCACAGTATTTCCTACACTACTTCCATATACTATTCCTTACCTCAATTTGCAGTGTAGGATAATCAATCCAATTGCACCACTATGCCTCTTATTTCTCCAAATTACAAGCTGCAGGATAACATTTTAAAATAGTCAACATTCGTTGTTCTAATTTATAAAATCCTTTTATCTTCCTAAACTTCTATTTTTATTTATCAACACTTTAAAAATAATATTATGGAATTCCCATGAATTCCTACGATGACCGAATAGGTTAAATGAAATTTAATTAATTTAAGTGTTTAGTTGTATTTCCTCACTATATCTATTATTATTTAACCCTTTATCCATTTAAAATTAATTTCTTTCCTTCATGGACAGCTCACACCAAAATTGCCCTGCTCCTTGATTCTTCATAATTCATGCCATTAGTCACTATTTGTACACTCTAAGATTTTCTATAGTCAACTACGTAGTAGTCCATCAATTTCATATTTTAATAGCTTTAATTTATGGTCATATTTATCACATCCTTTACTGCCAATTTCCTACCGTTTACACTACAAAGTCAGCTATTTTTTTTTTTCTTAATGGCCCGCTACCTATACCATTCTACTTCATATTTTTGTCAATTAATTCTTTTGACTACCTTTAATTTATGTTCAAAGTTTCTTTTCCCTTGCCATATCATTCACGCCAACATCATCTTTCAACAGCAAAATCAACTTCCTCATCCTTTATTGCCGGCTGTACATTGTTGACTCACTTCATGTTTTTATTACTTAAACTTTATGGCTGTATATTTCTCCATGACTAATCTCCCTTCTTGACTTTCCATGGCATAAAACACTCAAAGTCAGCCTCTATTTCCACCTTCCACGCCACATCTTCATCATCTTTCCTCTATATATATTTATTTATAATTAAATCTTATAGCTATATTCTTATGGTCAAATTTTCCGCACACAATCAGCCACTGTAATCAGCCCACTTAGTACGCCACTTACAGCAGAATTTTTTCAGCAATTCACACCACCATCAGCCTTTCAAACACCATGCTTAACCCTCTTCTTAAATCCTCGTGTTTGAACACACCATAACTATGTTTTAAATAAATTAAAGTCCATGATTATACTTGTTTCCACGGTCAGCCCCCAATTTTCTGTCATTAACGCCACAACAGCCCACATTTCATCCCTCAAATACCACAACCGAACACCCTATCCTAATCTATTCATGTGTTTATCCTAATCGCTAATTATATCCACCATTTACACATTCAACTCAACCATAAACAAGAGGCAAACATGAAGAAAACATAAGCTGGAATTTTTCTTTTTTTACCTGTATAGACACGTTACAGCAGCAACAGGGGAGCCTCTTTTTGGTGGTTAGGGAGCTATGGAGGTGGGGATTAATCTTCCTTAATGTATCTAAGGAAATAGCTGAAGAAAAAGGGGAGCTCTATCAAGAAAATGTGAGAAAACCCTTGAGGAAATCGAGAGAAAACGAAAGAATAAGTGCAGCAAACAGGGGACGGTAAAAGGGACTGAAGAAGTGGCTAGAAGATGGATGTGTTGTGTCATTTTAATTAGTCTTAAATTATATTTTTAATTTATAAATTTTAATATAATTACAAAAAGTCAAAAATACCTATTTAAATTTACTATATTTTCATCATTTGCCAGTGTACAGTATTTTCTGACTTTCAAGTCAGAATTTTTATAAATTTTAAATATTTATTTATTTATGGTAAACTTTAAGTCAAAGATTGACCACTTTGACTATCCCATGAAAAAAATCCAATTTCCCCCAAATTATCCTATTATTTTCATTCCTATTCCATTAATATGTTTTTTTGAATTTTTATTTTATTTTTAATATTTTACCATTTTAGTGGGCATCCAGGTCAAGGACTACCCTATGAGGCCCACTTGGCAATTTTCTCCGTTAATACTGTATCATGTGAGAATTAATTTCCATAACTTCACTGAATATTCTTATCCGGTACCTTCAATAAGGATAGGGAGAATAATGAAATTTGGGCTCTTACATGTTATAGCCAGTTTCCTTTCCTCCTAATTCATGCCATTAGTCAATATAGTTACACTCTAAAATCACCATAGTCAACCTACCTATCAGCCCACCAAATCCACATTTAACCAATTTCAATTTTTTTGCCATATTCATCACGTCTCCTGCTGCCTTTTTCTACCGTTCATACTAGTCAGTAGCATTCATTCATTCATTTTTTTTTTCCACGATCAGTCTTCCTTCCACTTCCTTTACGCCATCAACATTGACTCAAAACCCTCATGAATGAATTTTCAACAACCCAACAATTCCATGTTTTAATTAATCTAATTACAAAGCTGCCTTTATTTCCTTGTAAGGTTGTATCTTCTACCTTCCAAGCCATTCAACACCATAATTTCACTATCACTAATAGACTTAGAGGTGGCAAATGGGCAGGTCCGATCGGGTTTAGGTTGGGTCATTTTGGATCGGATCATTTTAGATTAAGGAAAAATCGAGTCATTTCGGGTTCTGATAATTTTCGGTTCTGATCAAGTCGAGTTTAGGTCAAGGAAAAATCGATCTATTTCGGGTTTGAATCATTTTGGGTTCGGATAAGGTTAGATTCGGATCAATTTGGGTTCGGATTAGATCGGGTTTGAGTCGTTGACTTTTTTAGTCAATCAAGTCGATCGGATTTGGATTCGGGCCGATTGGACATGTTTATTAGGTTAAGCCTTGGTCTTCTCGATGTGATTATCTAGTATAAAAATCAACTGAAACCATATTTCTAAGAATTACAAAACTCATGAAAATAAAATTTTCTTCTTACATGACCTAAAGTACAATTGAGATTGAAATAATCAAAATATTTAATAATTTGTATGATAGTTTTCTTTATAATATATTTACCAATATTCATAAATTAATTACATTTTTTTCATTTTATTTTTATTATCTATAATAATTAATAACTTTATGAATCAAAGTGATTTCATAATCCCTACTAAATATCATAAAACAATACTATATATCTCTTTCATTTATCTTGATTTTTATAGAATAATTGAAAACATTCAGTGTATGTGATATTGTGACATCCTCGTCACTAACCAAATCACAAGTAAATTTTCTTCAAATAACAAGTAAATAGACTAGTTTATCCGATGTCAATCTTCCTTACCCTTATGCTTTAGGCATTATTATCAGATGCGACATTTGAGTTCACATGCATAAAATTCTTTTCATTTATAAACATGTGCCACATACATCAGGATCTCAAATATTCCTACAACTTAATTCCCCAAATATACACAATTGTGACACTGTACTGTACATTAGCCGAAGTAACGGCCATCTAAATATACCTTCAAGGGATAGGTAGGAAGCGTGCCCCGAAGGTATCGCAAAATCTCGGAAGTGCTCCCCTGTCCGGAGCGGATTTACTTTAAATAATCTGTATGAAAAATATTCGTAAAGGAGTGAGTTTACGCTCAGTAAGAAACTTATGTAAAAGAGCGTACTATATCACTATATGCAGTTTTCCTGCTTGGCTCTATAATGTCATGTAAAAACTATTATAAAGCATATGCCATCTATCTCTTTCGCAAATATAAATTATAAGTAAATCATGCTTTCAAAATATTTTCACGGATCTCAAGTCACGTGAAATCAATATTCAAATACAAATACTTTCAAATAGATGGGAGACAATTAATATCAAATAGAATCATGCACCAAGTAATTCTCATCATGGATACCGCAAATATATCCCATAGGGATAATCCAGAGAGATAATGGATACAACAAATATATCTCGTAAGGGATAATCCAAAATAGGGATCTCATGAGAACACTGCAAATATATCCCGTAAGGGATAATCCTGAGAGATATCAAGTAAATGGCGTATCCACGTATGGGCCAGGGATCTTCCCCAAAGCCGAAACAAGTAAGAGACTAATGGCCATTGTCTATAGCCCACAGTTTCACTAGTCAGGTGCCGTACTGCGGGTCTGAGGGCTGGACTAGTGCTCCTCAGTCAAGTACAAGTAACAAATAATGTGCATGCTCCTTCGAGAGATTCATAGTCTCCAAAACCTTATTCATATAGGTTTTAAACAAGTACAAATATCTTTTCTTAAAATAGGTTCTCAAAACCTTTCTTTCAAATAGGCAGTCGACTAGTCATATATGGCAGTCGACTGCTACACCACGTTTTGCCTTATTGAATTTCTTTCCATTTTTGAAATTCAATTATTTTATTTTTCAAAATACAAATAGGGCAGTCGATTGGTCCCAAATAGCAGTCGACCGGTTTTGAAACAGAATGTTTCCCGAGAAATAGCAGTCGACTGGCCCCCTTGGCAGCCGGCTGGTTTTGAAACAGAATGTTTCTGGACAAATAGCAGTCGACTGGTCCCCTTGGCAGTCGGCTGGTTTGAAACAGAATGGTTTCTAGGAAAATGGCAGTCGACTGGCTTACATAGCAGTCGACTGGTTTATCTCGATTTTCGAAAATCTCCGCTTCGGGTGTCTCTAGGCAGTCGGCTGCTACTTAAGGCAGTCGGCTGCTCCTAGCTTAATTGGTACTAGGAGTAGGACCCAAATTGCCCCTTTTTCCTGCACTTAAAGCAACTGTTGTTTCTCTCCAAAATAGTTAAAATAATTGAAAACATGCGGACATAGCCACCCTATGTCCGTTACATAAATTCCTTACCTCGATTGAGATAAATCCACAAGCTTAGTAGCCAATCTACACTTGCCCTTTTCCTTTACTTCTTCAAGCGGTAAACATCATGACAATTTAAACCTCAATAAACCTACTATATCAACTTCATACAATCCCAAACCATCAAAATTATCAACATAAACCATGTCTTCCTTCACCTTTGCTATTCACCAACTTTCAAGATTTTAAGATCTATTCAATCACTTGGATCTAGCCTTTCATATTAAAGGCACAGGTTAAGCTATCGACAAGGATCGTTTTTCGTTAGAGAAGCTTAACGAATCGATGGCATGAGATAGTGGTTTGTCAAGGTGAGAAACTTGGACACTTAGAGGAAAAATGGAAGCAACGAGAGGAAGAAGGGCTGGAAGCTGCCGTGGGGTGCAAGAGATGATGATGATGATGAGTCATGGCTTTCATTAAATGCCCATAAATGCATTCTAATCCCCTCATCATCCTATCTCAGCCATTGACCATCCATTGACCCTTTTGACCATTGATTATTTGACCATTCAATTGATTAAATTCCTTCCATGTCCCATATAGTATTTATATATCAGAAATTCATATTTATTCCATTAATCCAAGTTGGAAAACTGTACAAGTATGGGAAAATTACAGAAAATTGGGGATTTCACAGATATAGCTTCTGTACTCTATTATAGATTAGCCATCAAATAATTATACATTAGTTCAAATGAATGCAATATAAAATTGAATATTTAAGTTTAACTAGATTAAAATATATATAACACTCATTATTGAAAAAAATTATATTTTTACTATATTAAAATGCTTTGATAATTAATTTTAACATTTAAATATTTATTGATAATATTAAATTTAAGTTTGAATCTTTTCAGGTTTGGATAAATTTGGATTCGGATCAATTCGGGTTCGGGTTAATCTAAAGTCGGATGAATTTGGGTTCGGATTAATTCGGGTTTGGATCAATGTGAATTCGAATAAATTTGGTTTCGGATCAATTCGGATTTGGATCGGGTTGGAATTAGGTTGTTGACTTTTTTAGTCAAATCAGATTGGTCGGGTTTGAATTCGAGTTAATTGGACAGATTTTTCGGGTCGAGACAACTTTTGCCACCTCTAAATAGACTCCTAAAATCACTATATTTTCATTCAATAACAGCCCATACTCAAAATCCTAATATTTTCCATGTTAATTATTTTATTAAACCATCGCCATGGTTGTTTTCTCTACAACTCAGCTTATCATTTTTACACCATCAGCCACAAAATCAACATCATCTTCTCATCATTTTCACTATGGCCAAATACCCTAGCCTAATCTATACATGTTCTTACTTCAAGCTAATATCATAAACATCTCATACTCATCGAATATAACCATTAACAAGAGGTAAAAGTGTCCAAAACCATTGCTGGAAATTTACCTGAACAGTTTTCAATTCTGCCAGCCACAGGACAGCTCACGTATGGAGGTTTTCGGATGAGTTCTTGGAATATATAGGAAGCTCTTGAGGCAAGGATTAATGTTCCTTAATGTATCTAAGGAAATAGCTGAAGAAAAAGGGAAGATCTATCAAGAAAACGTGAGATACCCTTGAGGAAATCGGGAGAAAACGAGAGAAAGAAGAGAAGCAAACAGGGGTCGGTAAAAAGGCTGAAAAAAGGCTAGAACAAAGATGTGTTGTCTCATTTCTATCGTTGGATTTCTATATTTTTAATTAATGAAATTTAATAGGTGCCTAAATAACCCAATTACCCCTTTAAAACTCAATTATTTTCAAGGGTCACCACTGCACAGTGTATTTTTTGTTCAAGTCAGAATTTATTTTTAATTTTTTTTTTTGAGTTTTATAATTTTTATTTGCTAATTTTACAAGAGTCCCACTTGGCAATTTTCTTCGTTGACACCGTAGCATGTGGAAATTAATTTCCGTAACTTCACTTAATAGTCTTATCCGATACCTTCAATAAGCATAGAGAGAATAGAGAAATTTGGACTCTCACGTTGTGCCTTCCAATGTGTAACTAATTCAAGTGTTGTTGCTTTCACCTTTCAATATGGTGTTCCATATGATGACAGAATGCCCAAAATCCTGAAGAAGACTGAGTTTACCCTTTAATTGCCCAAGTTAGAATAGGGCAAAACTGTTTTTGTACTTGCGAGACAGCTAAGGCTCATGTTCCTTGGATTGAAGTCAGATGGTAAGAAAATCTCCTACTTCCATAATCTTCATTTTTCTACTTTAATCCCTTCATCATGGGCTCGTTGCTCTGTGGAGTAACAGTTGAGCTGTCCTTGTCATTGCAGGTAGAGTTGCTATACTTCAATCTGATGCCACATTCCTTTGAACCCAATATGGTTATTTCATTTGTAACTTAAATTGTGAATGTTGAAAACTCAGGTGCATGGTAGTGTAAAACGTAGACATGTATCCTTTTGTTTGTAATTTGAAAGTTCCATTGGCTAGGACTCCCTTGTTTTGGTATTTCCAGAAATTTTTTGTTCTTTTATTACAAGAATTACCAAATTGTTATAACACGGACAATGAAAAATTTTAATTGTACATTTACCACATGCAGCAAGGGGATTTCAAGGAAAGATTAACCCCTTTGGAACAGAGTAAAGGAATATGTTGCTTCAAGTCAATGACAGTGAGCTAGAAGAGCAGGAAGGAAAACAAATAGAACTACAAGTTGCAGTTCATTTCTTCCAGCCATGAAGTTTGAAGGACATTGACCTTCTTGCTAGTACTGACAAAAAGCAAAAGTTCGAAGGGCTGTCCTATTCCAATAAAGAAAACACTGATGTTCTGCCTTGAAAAGTGAAAGGGGATAGCGGCAAGTCTACATGTCCGATGCCCACAGCTGCCACGCTGGCATTAGTATTAAATGATGCTAGCTTATGCTGCTAGTCACAGCCGAGGGGTTCAACATTGTCAAAGGCTGAGCTTTAGGTGAGGGGAAGAGCTCCTAACTCATGTTTGGCTGCTTATGGCACATTTTGGCATAAGCGAGTAGTTCCAAGTATCTGAAGGTTATGCAAGCGCTTTGCTAACTGCAAAAGGACCCCAGATCAACCTCAATGTAGAATACTGAAATTTTTTGAGTTCAGCTCAGCTTTATTGTTCTTATGTTATTTACAACTGTAACAAATTGTATGAAAGGGGGTGAATGTGGTTTGCTCGTAGCTGTTACCATTTGTCATGGGTTCAGTCTTCAGGCTGCAGCTTGTAACAGAATGAAATGTCCATAAAATTGAAACATAGTGTTAATTCAAGATTTTGCAGAATTGCATACCCCTCTTTTGTCAAATTAACAATCAAAATAAGAGAGATACACACTTTGCAAAGGTGTATTTCTCGAGGCTAACACATGCTGCTAACGTGCACTTCGCTATTAACGGCATAGCAATTTCCGTAAGGTAAAATCCACACAGCTCAGACCTGAATTTCGATGCTTACCACATCTTTTAAGATCTATCAATGCACTAATCAAGAGTTTAAGCTAAGTCAATATTACTTTGCTACGACGGCAAATACCTTCAAAAGCTTTCACCTCCAGGTAAAAGGTGCACCAAATGCACTTGCTCTGCGGAGTAGAATATCATAATTATAAAAACTTAAAACCAAGGCACAGGTAGCATTCGTTAATATATACTCAGAATACAAGTAATAAATTTGATGACCTGAATCTGAAATTTCCAGTAAAACAATGATTGTTAATGACCTCATGTGCCCACTAACTATAAACACTGTCAACTAAAAAGGAACAACTGCTTGGACAAAAGAATATTCATTTCAAAATACTAGATGATGTTATTAGTACCAACCAACCACCTTTTGGCCAAGTTGTGTTGCAGCAAGTAAATTGGATTCGACAAGAAATGTTTCAAATATGACGGCGAACACTTGACTACGTCACTAATCTTGCAGATATCATTTATCCTCCAAGTAAGAAACTACTTCCCCTGCCATAGCACCCGGTGTGGGGCAAACTCCATCTTGCTCATTTATTTCTTTTGGAAAAGTGTGAACGATTATCGGTTTCAAAATTTGTAGAAAAATAGAAGTATTTGGCTTAGAATAAATAATAGCCTATTTATAATCTCAATGTCACCATTAAAGTTTCCATATTCAACTAAACACATACCTCATAGTTCAGTGTTGGTTCGTAAGGATCATCTATGCCAGTAAAAACCTATAATGATATATAACACAAGTTGGTAAATGATATGGTCATTTGTTTTGTTAATATTAATTAATAATTGATTTTTGATAATAGATACTTAATTAACAATTAATTTATAATTAAAATTTTTTTCCTTGTCATAATTTAAAAATATATATATAAAACCAAGACAGATAGCTGGTTTTACATGAAGAGACTATATACATGCTAGTTGCTCGTTGATTGATTCTTAAAACTTTTTAAATTCACTTCACCATTTGCTGCTATTGTCTTCTGTCATATAACTTGGTTTAATTATCTCTATCTTCTGTTTTATTTTTCTCTTGTTTTCTATGTTGTTTCCTTCTTAATTCTAAATATCAAGCCACTTGGTCAAAGTTGATCTACAGCTTTTCACATTAATTCTTTGGGTCTACTTCCCTATTATTGCTATTGCTATTGGGGCTGCTGACAACCTTTCTTCAGACTCTACCAAATGCATCTTCCAAGAATTTAAACATCATCTGAAATATGTCATTGTCTATAAGAAAAACGTTTAAAAGTTTGATGAAAAGATAAAGCAAAAGAAATGTTTGTTGAATCTCCTTTGCTCTTGAGAAATCGCTCATTAACACTATTAATTGACAAAAAAAATTTAGGAATCTTAATGAAACTTTCAATTCACATTAAAAATTTAAGCAGGGAATCCAAAGCCTCGAAAACAATGATAAAAAATTTTCAATTAAATGAATCAAATGTTTTCTTTTGGGATGCATCGAGATAATATGACTATTCTATTATTACTTGCCACGAAGACAGTATTCATGTTGGCTAATGCAAGGAAAGTATCAGCTACAGTAAGTAGTCTAATTCTGACATATTTCATTTTTCTGCTCTAATCATATTAGATTTCAGACAACCTAATAAAAAAAATGAGAGGAACTGTTATGGTGAAAATGTTCCTTAACCAGACACTGTACAGATTGTCATGCATAGCACTAGCAGGTGTGGCAACTGAATATTTGTTATAGGATATGTTGAAGGAGGCCATGCTGATATCAACTAGGTACAGAATTCATCTGCTTAACTTCTATTCGTACACCTAAAATCAAGCTGTAGGAGTTTCAGTACTGTTTGAACTCTCTGGTTATGGAGCAGTTGGATATATTGTTCAAAGGCCCGGGATTCACCCAAAAGAATGCAGATTCCCAGGTTAGATTGTCTGTGCTGAACACTATCCTACTATTGCGTCGCCATGAAGTAGCCTGAACGAAACTTGCAGAGGCAATGTCCTTGGGAAAATCTGTAGGATCTTGGCATCTTGCATTTACATTATAGAGGATAACATCAATGATGCTAACATCAATAATTGAGTCAATGTGAAAGTCTGTCTTTAACTGTTTTGGTGGAAAAAGAGAAAAGAAAAGATATCTCTAATTGCGTTGCTTACACTTAAAGTTAAGCGTATTGCACTTTATCATCGTGGAGACAATTATAAAGTAACCTGCAATTATTGACAAAAGAATTATTATTTTTGATTCAATTAACAAAAGAATTATTGGCAGTATGTCAATCTCTTTTTCTCTTTCCGGTTGTTTCCAGCAATTTTCCACTCTCATCTTCGTTAGAATAACACCATACATATTTATGTATAAAATAATTATAAAATATGTGGAATAAAATCTTTAAAAATAAAATTTTTATTTTTTAGTAGAAATTCGCTTTTAAGGGTTTTAATAAATTTTAATTTTTTTTAGATTTTAAAATTTGATATTTGTTTCAACAGTTTTAATAACTTGATATTGGATTAAATAAATTTGAATACGGAATTTAATATTACCTTAAAATCTTGAAATTTGTACTTAAAAATCGAATTGAATTGAAACTTTTTTTTTCTTTATACTTAAAGTTGTGAAATATACGAGGCTTTTGGTTGCATAGTACGAGGCTTTTGGTTGCATAGTAAGTGAGATAAATAAGAGTTTTGTGGAATCAGACTCATTGTTGATCGCGTAAAAATAAAATCTTGCAATTGTCTGAGGGCTAGTTGGGAAGCTTGTTTGCCTCCAATCAAGACTAGCGCGTTGGCATGTTTCATAAAAGATAAAATAATGAATTTACTTTTTTACCCTTAAATTTAATTTTTTTTAATTATTTTATTAAAAAAGATTTATACTTTTAAGTGTCTTTTCATTATTTTCAATTTTACTGGAACTAATTTCCTCGTCCATCCAAATTAGTCCTAAGATATAAGGATTCACTATTTCAATAGATTCTCAAGTTTTGATGAATTATGATTATAGCTGTTCGTTATAATATGTTTATAGAAACAAATGAAAAATATCTAAGCTGATTTTTTCAAAAAAAATTTGAGGCATGAGAACAAGTTTGTTATTTTGATACTTCATTTTCTTTCTATTGTTTTAATTGTAGGATATTACAAAATGGCCTATTTCTCAATGTCTGGAGCCTGTATAATTCAAAGCAAACAACTATTACTATGTATCAAAAATTGTTAAGGAATGAATTCTTATCGTTGATTTTATTAATATATCATGGGATTCTTAATTTATGAATTCTTGTTATTTTCTAGAATTTTTTTTGTCATGGCTAAAAAAACAATATATAAAGACCAACTAGTTAATTCAAGGGCATAGTCTTTCTTTTTTTTGGTCTTTGACTCCCTGGTATCCGCTTTATATGATTACTCCGGAGTCGAAAAACTGTCAGGCCACATGGAAGTGGGGCGCCCCTCCCAGCACGGTTTGCTCCATACGTGTAAAATCCCCCAATTTCATGTAATTTCCTCATACTTGTAAAGTATTATAAACTGAAATGATTAAGTAAATATGAGAAGTTTGATGTATGAATGATGTATGGAACATGAGAAGAATAAAGAGAACTGAAAGTCAATTATTCAAAGAAATTATTTGGATATCAAGAAAATATTAAGAGTATGAGAAAAGAATCAAAATCAAAATTTTAATTGGTAATTAAAATACATGTGGCATATGAATGGAAGAAGACCAATTAAGGAAATGGTCAAAGGGTCAAAGCATGACTGAGATGATTAATGGATTTGCATGCATTTAATGCATATGGCTTAGTCATCACCTCTTCCCTTCATCACCCTACGGCAGCAACATTCCAGCCCCTCACTCTCATTTCCTCTCCAAGCTTCCAAGTTTCCATTCCAAGCACCTTGACAAGCTACCTCATTCCTCCATCAATCCCTTTAGCTAGTTGAACGAAAAACGATCCTAGGCACTAAACTAAGCTATATCCGAAGTTTGGTAGATTGAATCCAAGTATTGGAAGAGATCTCAAAGTCTGAAAGTTTGGTCACTAGAAAAGGCAAGAGAAGAAGATGATTCTTTCAATTATGTTTATGGTATGGAGTTGTACTGAGTTGGTATGATGTGTGTATGGTGATTGTTTAAAGGTTTGATTTGTGATGATGTTACAGGTTTGAAGAAGTGAAGAAAAGGAATTGGAGTCACCAAGTGATTTCGTGTTCTCGAAGTAATCGAGGTAAGGAATTTATGTAACGGACATAGGGTGGCTATGTCCACATGTTTAATGTGTTTTTATGTGGTTTGGAGAGAAGTACAAGCTGGATTTTATGCAGGAAAAAGTTACCTCTCGGGTTTTACTCCTAGTGCCAATTAGGCTAGAAGCAGCCGACTGCCTTAAGTAGCAGCCGACTGCCTAGAGACAACCAAAGCGTAGTTTTTCGAAAATCGAGACAAACCAGTTGACTGCTATGTAAGCCAGTCGACTGCTATTTTCCCAGTATGCATTCTATTTCAAACCAATCGACTGCTGTATGGGACAATCGACTGCTATTTGCTAAAATGTATTCTGTTTCAAAACCAGCCGACTGCCTATAAGACCAGTCGACTGCCATGTTTCCAGAAGCATTCTGTTTCAAAAACAGTCGACTGCTATATGACTAGTCGACTGCTATTTCTCGAAAAGCATTCTGTTTGAAAACCAATCAACTGCTATATGGACCAGTTGACTGCCCCTATGAATTTCAGAAAATAAAAATATCAAAATTTTAAAAGAAAAGAATTTCGATAAATGAAAATATGAGGCAGCAACCGACTGCCCTATGAGGCCAGTCGACCGCCCTGTTTGAAAGGAGGTTTTCAAAGCCTATTTCAAGAAAGTATGAAGGTCATAGCAAATAGCTATATGATCAATGTTTTGAGGCTATGAAGTACTTAATGATTATGCACTTCTGTATATGTTCATGGCTGATGAGCTCTAGTCCAGCCCTCAGTGCTACAGATGTCACCTAACTATTGTTCACTGTAGCCACCGACGTTTGGCCAAATTGTCTCTGTTATGTATATATTGGCTAGGGGAGGATTCCTGGCTCCTACGGGAGTACGCCACAAGATTCAGTGCATAATTCTGTTAATATGCAAATAGTCTCTCTGTTAATTACAAGCTATCTGAAGCATGTTTTATGTTTTGAAGTAAGAATATGATGCATGTTTTGAAGAAGTATATGAAGTATGCTAATTTAAAGAAGCATATAAAGTATGTTTTCCTATACCATTTGAAAGAAATATGCATGATTGCAAACGGTGTATAAAAAAAGTATATGACGCATGCTTTATAATGATTTACGTGACATTATAGAGCCAAGCAGAAAAACTGCATATGGAGGCATAGTACGCTCTTTTACATATTTTTCTTACTGAGTGTAAACTCACCCTTTTACAAACATTTTTCATACAGACTATCTGAAGTGATCCCTCGCTCTTGATAGAGAAGAGCCTATTAGTGGATATTTAAAGTTTACCTTTGAGAGACGCTTCCCAGTTAGTTTTGAAGGTATACCTACATACTTATGTAAAGTAAATTGTTATTCAACTATGGTACAGTACAAGTAACATTTATGTATATAAGATGTCGGGGATTTAAGTTAGGGATGATGTGTAAGATCCTATGGAATGGAATGATATATATATATACACATTATTAGTCTGTTTTATTGGAAATGAATTAGTCATAATGAGCTATTAAATGTTAAGCTTAAAAAGAAGAATGAATGACATTGATGAACTAAATCAAATCAAGTCGTATAAGATAATAAGAAAGGAAAAAGTTAAAGGTAAGAAGTAGTGACGGGGACGTCACATGTGACGTCCCAGTCACCATACATTTCTTTTTCACCTTTTATCCTTTTCACTTAACTTGATTAGATTTGCTTGTCAATGTCAATCATACTTTTCTTTAATTCTTAAGCTTAACATCTAACAGCTCAATATGAATAATTCAATTTCAATAAAACAGACTAATGATACATGTATATATGTATCATCCGTTTCCACAGGATCTCATACATCATCTTAACTTAAATCCCCGACATCTTACATACATAAATGTTAGCTGTACTGTACCATAGCTGAATTACAATTTACTTGACATAGTTACATAAGTATACCTTTTATACTACTTGGGAAGCGTCTCTTGAAGGTAAACTTTCAAAATCCACTCAGAGGCTCTTCTATTGAGAGCGAGGGATTACTTCAGATAGTCTGTATGAAAAATGTTCGTAAAAGGGTGAGTTTACGCTCAGTAAGAAAATATGTAAAAGAGCGTGCTATGCCTCTATATGTACTTTTTCCTACTTGGCTCTATAATGTCATGTAAAGCATTATAAAGCATGCATCATAAACCTCTTTCATGCATTGTTTGCAACCATGCATATTTCTTTCAGATGGTGTAGGCAAACATACTTTCTTAAAAACATCATGCATCAAATCATACTTTATAACATCATACTTCATAACATACTTTAAAACATACTTTACATGCTTTTATAACATAGCATGCTTAGTGTACTTCTTCAAAACATATTTCAAATACTTCTTTGAAATATCATTTACATACATACATACATACTTACTTCATCTTCTATCTTTAAAACATACTTTACATGCTTTTATACATAGCATGTTTCGTATACTTCTTCAAAACATAATTCAAATACTTCTTTGAAATATCCTTTACATTTGAAAGCGTACTTCATATACTTCTTTTAAAACTTCTTGTACAAGTAAACCAAGTACTTTCGATTTCTTTATTCTTAGAAATCGCATATACATATAGTTTTTTTTTTATAACATCAAAAACTATTCATACTTTTGGTGGAGTTATGCACTGCATCATCATCATCATCATCATCATTATCATGTGGCGTACCCCGTAGGGCCAGGAATTCTCCCTTAGCCGAACATGAAACATAAACAGATTGGCCAACTGCGGGTGGCTACAGTTTACACTAGTCAGGTGTCCTTCTGTAGCGACTGAGGCCTGACTTATGGTTCCTCAGCCCATAACATACATCATTTTCAGGACTTGATCAGAGCCCCTACTATAAACATGATAGTGCATAATCTCAAAACATATGTCATATGGCCTTTTTGCCATGACATTTCATACTTTCTTGAAATAGGTTTGAAAACCTCTTTTCAAAACAGGGCAGTCGACTGGCTCAACAGGGCAGTCGGCTGCTGCTTCATACTTTCATTTATCGAAATTATTTTCATTTAAAATTTCGATATTTTCATCTTTGAAAACATATAAGGGCAGTCGACTGGTCCATATAGCAGTTGACTGGTTTTCAAACAGAATGCTTCTTAAGAAATAGCAGTCGACTGGTACATATAGCAGTCGACTGTTTTTGAAACAGAATGCATTTTAGCAAATAGCAGTCGACTGTCCCATATAGCAGTCGACTGGTTTGAAACAGAATGCTTTTTAATAAATAGCAGTCGACTGTCTCATATAGCAGTCGACTGGTTTGAAACAGAATGCTTTTCTGGAAAATAGCAGTCGACTGGCATACATAGCAGTCGACTGGTTTGAGTCGGTTTTCGGAAAACTACGTTTTTGTTGTCTCTAGGCAGTCGACTCCCTTTTCAAGGCAGTCGGCTGCTCCTAGCCTAATTGGTACTAGGAGACAAGTCCGAAATTGCATCTTTTCCTGCACAAAATCAACTGGTGCTTCTCTCCAAAACATGTAAAAACATCATAAATCATGCGGACATAGCCGCCTTACGTCCGTTACATAAATTCCTTACCTTAATTCCTTCGGAAACGCGAAATCACTTGGCGCGTAACCCTAGCTTTTACTCCTTCAAATCTGAAATCATCATATCATATCAAACCTTAAATTAAACAACATACACATGTTATACCAACTCAAAACAATTCCAAATCAAGAACGAAATTGCAAGAATCATCTTCTTTTCTTACCTTCACTAGAGATCAAAATCCAAACTTTGAGATCTCTTCCAATACTTAGAATTAATCCACCAAACTTCAGATATAGCCTCGTCTAGTGACTAGGATCGTTTTTCGTCTAATAAACTTAACGATTTGGTTACTAAACAAGGGTGTTTGTCATGGTGGATATGGATAGAACTTATGGAAACTTGGAGAAATGGAGAGAACGAGAGGGAGAGAACTGGAAAGAGTGGCTGACGTTGGTGATGGCTGATGGGCTGGTGAGTCATGCAACTTCATTAATTGCTTCTTATCCCATCATCAATCTCAGCCATACTTTTCCTTGACCCCTTTGACCCATTAATTCTCTTCTTCCATTCTTCCATTCATGTATAAGCCACATATGTTTAATTAACCAATCAAAATCTGATTTTGTTTCTTGTCTCATACTCTTAATATTTTTCTGATATCAACAAAATAAATCATTTGTCTTATTGACTATCAACTTTCTTATTTCTTCCATACATCATGCATACATCACTCATACATTAAACTTCATATTCATTAAATTATGAAAATCTGATATTAATTCTTTTCTCATACCTCAATTATTTTCCTGATGTCCATTAAATTCCTTGACTATTTGACTTTCCATTTCATTACTTCTTCCATGTTTCATGCATCATTTACTCCTCATAGTTCTCATGTCTACTTATTTTCATTTAAGCTAACATACTTTATAATTATGGAGGAATTTCCTGAAATTGAGGGATTTCACATCACAATACGCATAAATCAAACCCGGGTCATGCTTTAAAGGGGAATGAATCCCTTGCCATTCAATCCCAACCAATGTTGGTAAGGGCATAGTCTTTCTTTGTAATTGCTTGTAGCTTTCAATATCTTGTCTTGATAATAAATGACAGTAACTTTTTGAATTAAAGAAAAAAATGAACATTTAATAGGGTATAGAATTAGGCCGATGCTCTAAAGATGCTTTTTAGTAAATTACAGTTTTGTCTGCCACCTTTTGTATTTTTATTATTAAAAGAATAAATTTAATATTAAAGACTTAAATGATGAACCTTCCTTGATATTTCATCAATTGGCAATACTATTTGGTTTTGTTGAAATCAAGTTATGGCCAAATCAAATTAAGTTCTACTCTAATCATATTAGATTTCAGACAGTCTCACAAAACAGTGACAGGAACTCTTATGGTGAGAATGTTTCTTAACCAGACACTAAACAAATTTTCATGCACAGCACTAGCAGGTGTGGCAACTGAATATCTGTTATACGAATATTCTGAGGGAGGCCTTGCTGATATAAACAAGGCACCGAGTTTCATCAGCTCAACTTCTATTCCTATTCCGAAAATCAAAGTGGATTGGAGTATGCAACATTACCAGAGAAGATTCATGAAATTTATTGAAATTTGAAATATAAACTCTTTTATGCTATAAGCATTAAAAAGCAGTAATGCTTGACAAATTTGACTTTAACAATCTCTTGAAAGAATCCACAAATTATATTTACTACTTTTTTCTTTGTCATGGCTAAAGAATATGAATAATGATCGTCTTTCTATGTAATTGCTTGTAGCTTTCAATCTTTTTGTTTTCGCGATGAATGGCATTGTCGTAACGGCTTCGCGCTCGACGAATTTTGAAAAACATTTAAAAAAACAATGGGAGTCGCCACCAATCTTTTTTGACTAGGTGTGATTGGCCACCTAAAATATTTATCTTTTTAACAAAATCTCAAAATTAATTAAGTTTTATTAAAAAGACAATTTTGGTCTGTGAAAACAAAAATCGGGTTCGGGAGTACGGTTACGCGTGGGGAAGGATTAGCACCCCCACAACGCCCGTTAAAAAACGGTACCATAGTAATCATGTGTTATCCTTTAATTTTAATGAAATGGTCTTAAATTAATATTTAAAAATAATTCTTATTTTATTGCAATCTTTTTATTCAAAATCATTTTTTATTTGTAAATTTATTTTGTTTTATTTTAAAAGGTTAAACTTTATTTTTCTAAAGTAAATGTGAACCTTTTTGTATTGAATAATTAAATCAAATACTCCAATACTTTTGGCAGCATTTGAAATAATTTTCCTCACCTAGAGATTTCTTAAGAATCACTACTTGTGACTTCTATAGAATCTCATCCTCGGAAAATTCACACTTGCTTCGAAAATTATTATGAATGCACATGATGCAAACAAATAAAAATGATGCAAATGAATTTTTAATTTTAAATTTCATTATTTATTTGTTTATTTATTTATATATCTTTGTTTTTAACAAAACTCATTCATTTTCATTTTTAATAAAAATTTAAATTATTGAAAAATCATACTAAATATTCCAATACTTTTGGCAACATCTAGTACGACTCTTCTCACCTAGGGATCAGCTAGGAATCACTACTTGTGACTTCCGTAACATCCCATCATCGGACATTCATTTTAATTTAAATTTTATTATTTATTTTCTTTTTCTATTTTCTTTTTAGAAAAAATTATTTATTTTTATGTTTATCAAAAAATTAAATTATTGAAAAATCATACTAAATATTCCAATACTTTTGGCAACATTTAGTACAACTCTTCTCACCTAGGGATCAGTTAAGGAATCACTACTTGTGACTTCCATAACATCCCATCATCGGACAATTATTCAATTAAATTTTATTATTAATTTTGAAAATTCAACTTTATTTTCAAAAATTTAAATTATTGAAAAATCATACTAAATACCTCAATACTTTTGACAATATTTAGCAGACTCTTCTCACCTAGGGATCAGTTAAGGAATCACTACTTGTGACTTCCATAACATCCCATCATCGGAAATTCAATTAAATTTAAAATTTATTTTTCCTTTGTTGTTTTTTTTTTATATATATATTTTATATATTTTCTACTTAAGGAAAGTACAAGTAAAAGAAAACTTTTCAAAAACTGTTATTTTACAACATGTATTAATAATAATAATAACAATAATAATAATAATAATAATAATAATAATAATAATAATAATAATAACAACCATAACAACAACAACAATAATAATAATAATAATAATAATAATAATAATGACAATGACAATGACAATGACAATGACAATGACAATAACAATAACAATAACAATAACAATAATAATAATAATAATCACAATAATAAAACACAAATAATAATAATAATAATAATAATAATAATTAAACATTAAAAAAGGCTATAGTTAGAGTAAATATACCAAAACGATTTGGGTTTCAAAACCCAAAAAGAAACCCTCCAAATTGGCCCAAGCTGGACAGCCCAAAGAGTGGGCCCAAAAGGAGCTGGAGTGGATCAGATTTTGCTGGGCCAAGCAGACCACGGATGGGCCGGATCAGGAGCGGGTCAGGTGCGCGGTTCGAGTCGGATCTACGGGCGACGCACCGATCTTCCTCCCGCGGACGGGTCGGGCGCGCGGATCCCGGGTCGGATTTGGGTCCCGCGCGGGTCAGACTCTTTTTTTTTTCGGTTATAAAACTCAATTCTTTTTTTTTTTTACTTCATTTTTTCCTTTCCTTCTTCAAAAAAAAAGCTAAAGCCTTCAGAGGTTCCCAGCCGGGGCGATTTCCGGACGCCGCGGATCGCCGTGCGCCGTCGCCGTCCGCCAAGTGCGAAAAGCTTTCAGCTTTCCGACAGCTCTTTGTCCCCTAAGCTCGATTCCAACCTCCGATTTACCAAAAAAAAGCTCCCTAACCCTATAGATCCAAGCTTCACCGAAACCCCCTCTCCCCTTTTTTGTGTTTTGTTTGTTTTTTTTTTATTTTTATTATTTTTTTGTGGTTGATGGTTCGGCTGGTTCTCGAGGTTGCTGGTTCTTTTTTTTGTGTTTTTGCAGGTGTTAGATCTAGGGTTTTGGGGTCTCGGACTTGGGTTTTCAGATGGTGGCGAGGTCGTTGGGGTAAAGGTGATGGGTTTGTGACTTATTGTAGTTTGGTTAGGTCTCGGGTTTAGGCTGTGGTGGTGGTTTGTGGATGGATACGAGGGCTGTTTTTGGATTTGGGAGTTGGGTTCTCGGGTCTTCTGGGTCGTGAGATGGTAGATGGTGATGCGATGATGTTTGGGCCGAGCATGAGTGGTGGTCGAACGGGGCTGGCTGAGGGGATGTGGCCGAGGTAGGTTAGGGGATGTCGGTTGAGTGGTGGGCAGTAGCTAGGATGGTGGTGTTGGTGATGGTGACTAGGCAGTGGGGGTTTCAGTGGTGAGGTGGGTTCATCGGCAGGGCCAAAGTGGAAGGGATTGGGGTTTGGGATTCACTAAGGCAGAGGGGGTTTTTGTAGAATTGAGGGTTCCGGAAAGGCTAGGCAGGGGTAGCTAGTGGAGATGGGATGGAGTAGGCAGAGTAGCTGGCTGTGGCAGACCTGCCGGTGGCAGGAGCTGGTGGTGATTGATGGACTGATAATAATAATAATAATTGTCACGACCCGAAGGCCGCGACTTTCCTTTAATACTTATACTTTTCTTAGTCTACAAATTTATGAACTAAATTTTTCTTTTTCATTTTAAGGTTTGTATTCGGTGTCGGTGTAGTTACTATACTATCTAGGTGACCTATAGTCATTCCATTTAAATATTAAACAAACACGGAAACGGTTCTTAGTTACATCCCGACTTGTTAAACAGAATATGTACTGTGCATCAATTTAAGTCTTACATGTAAACAAGTATTTTATAAAGAACATATACCTCAGAAGACTAGTACCAAGTCCATACACCGTCTCCGATGCCACTGAGCAGCTCACATAACAGATGTTAACTTCAATAATCTGAAAGAGATGAAATTTAGTGGGGTGAGCAAAACCACGGCTCAGTAAGATACTAATATAAATGCAAGAGTAGGATTATACTGTCTTAACCGCAAATGCTTAAAACTTGCAAGGATGCAATTACAGTTAATCCTTTCTCATCGATAACATCTCATTATCACTTCTCATATTCACTTTTCATTTCATAATCATACTTTTATATACTATCATCTCTTATCAAGTCTCATATTATGGGTCATGATCACGGAGGTACGAAATCATAATTCTCTTCGTGTGTTTCTATATTCATGTTTCATATCATATCATATCATGACATCATATCGATGAAATATCGCTACCACTGAGTCATGACACTCCTCATATATTCTCCATGCTTAATGCAGATATCCTATCGAATTCACTTTACATTTAATAATCATATTCCCGTATTACATCAATTCATATCATATATACTTTAGGACATGCTCGACATATGAATTTTCAATTCATTTCAAATTTGCCTTTAAGGCATGATAGAAACATGTTCAATTTCAGTTCATGTATTCGTTTTCGGAGCATGTCTAAAACATGTGCGGTTTTAAAACATTTTTCATATATTATAAATCATATCAGGTTTAGAGTTCATATCAAATCAGTCTATACTCTAAACCGCATGTCATTTCAAATTCGACACAAAATCTTATATAAATCATGTAAGTGTCGAAATCATTTATCATATACTTTTAAAACATATTCTGTAAATCATATCAGGTCTAGAGTTCATATCAAATCAAACTATACTCTAGACCGCATATTATGCCATGTTCGACACAAAAACACACATAAATCATATAAGTGTCGAAATCATATTTCATGGACTTTTAAAACATGTTTAAAACATGTACTGTTTCAAAACATATTTCATTTCAAACTTGTTTCATATACAATATAAATCATGTCAAGTCTAGAGTTCATATCAATAAAATCATACTCTAGACTTCATATCATATCGGTTAGAGACTAGGCTAGATCCCTATCATCTCTATCAATAAAGACTTAAATCACTGTAGCTAGCAGTGAAATCATATCGTCCCCTGGAAACCAACTAGGGCGCTATCTATGGCCATAAACCTCATCTCTCTCAGCCCCACTGATCAGGCGTGACTGAGACCTGTCCACGACTATTGTCGGACAAGCATATCTGCCTAATGAGCTAAGCTCCAATTAGGCGGTTTCCACTATGCTTTATTGAATTTTATTCTTTTAGGGTGCCTACAGTCTCATAAAACATTTAAATCTATAGCTTTCTTTTCAATATCATGTAAAGCATATGGTAAAAATTCTGTATGAGACTTCATATGTCAAAATATATATATATTTACCATATACTTTCATTTCAAAACAAATTAATACTTTTCAGTATTCATATAAACATTATTAAAATGCTTCAAGTTATAAGAAAGCATGCTTAAATGCGATGCTATAAAACATTTCAGTATGCAGTTTCGGTAATATTTTCATCAAATACGCTGAAGCGATTCATTTAACTTATCACCATCAATTATTCGATTTCAAGGCTTTCTTTCTGTCAAATCAGTAAATCACTATTTAATTCATTCACTATTCATCTAATTTAGTATTCAACTTGCTCAGTACTCAATTCATTCGGAAATCGAATCACTTGGTATTCAGACCATTCGGTATTCAATATCCTTTCTCAACCTCATCGACTATTATAATAATCATTTATACATCTCATCATTAATATTAGGATCGCTTCATTTGTATGAATCCTCTAAGTTTCTATAAGCATTTAAACATCAGTTTCTAAATAGTCATCAAGTTACCGAAATTATGCAATCAATAATATCATCATTCAATATCTGTTCCAGAATTGACATCGAGGATAACAGAATCACAAAATCGATAGTCACTTATCAAATCCATCTATGATTTGATCTATTGATACATGTTCATCATTTTCGATTTGAAGTTCAATTTCATTTACTATCACAAAATCGTATCTAAATCCTCAAATCAATTTTTCATGTGGCCTTTATGATTTTTATCCGAACTTATGCAATTGTCGATCTTATTATTCAAGATCTATTCTAAGGTTATAAGCACAATCATCTTTTCACATATTTATCACTCATTTCTTTGAATCCATAATTGATCGGATTGTGTCGTAATTCAATCTCCATTTCGATCTCTCGAGTCTATCCATATTATCACATTCGGAATTATTTCAAAATCATGAAACCGGACTCGATAAATTCTGTGAATCATTACTCCGTTAATAACTTCACGATCCAATCATTCGATCATCGAAATTTCAACTGTGATCTTCTCTTCCAAGCTATATCATATAATTATCATCACTTTTATCCGTGATCCGTCTAATTAATAATTCCACCTCAATCTCAACTTGATACCATTTGTGATATTAAAATTACTTGATTTATCGATTCTATAAGGTTTAAACCATGTAATTCACCACATTATCATTTTCAACGATCTATCTTCTCATCGATTTCAATATCAAACATTTTCGGTAATACCATAAAAACCCTTTCAATATTTATTTTCAATAATTATCTCCAAGATTCTATTTATGTGAGAAACTTAATCTTTTTCCTCAAATGTTTTCCTAAAAATTTCGGCAACATAACGGCCTAATTTTTTACTAAACCTCCTGCACGGAAAAACAGTTTATAATTACAGCCGTTGTTTCTCACATTTTTTTTTCTCTTACCAAGACCCCCACCATCAGTTGTGGGTCCTCTTAGCATTTTTAAAATCAATTAAATAAATGCATCATATATAAAAATCATAATTCCCACATACAATATAAAGCTACTAATGCTTTATAAAAGTGTCTTACCTATTCGCCAAAGCTTAGCGCACTTTCCGATTTTCGAGCCTTGCCGAACTCCACCATTTGTCTCATTTCCGTTTTGCTACAATTTCAATAATTGAGACATATTTTCATTTAGAAATAATCCAACAATTTCTAATAAATTCTATAGAAATATAGCAAAACTTTTAATTTTCCTTACCCATTTCTTCTTCTTCTTCTTCTTCTTCTTCTTTTTCTTTTCCTTTTCCTTTTTTTTTTCTTTTTCTTTTCTTTTCTTTTCCTGAACCGGGTCGGGTCGGGTTCGGGTTGACCGGGTCAGGCGGGTCGGACCGGTTCCGCCGGTTCAATCTTCTGCTAGCCGGTTCGGTCACCGGCGGCCACCCATTCCGACGGTTCAGCCACTCCACAGCTTGCCGAAGTTGCGAGGATGCCGGATCTGGTCTCCGTTTCCCCAGCGGCGGCGCCGGCGGTGGCGAATCTGGACCGTGGGTTTCGACCTCTTTCCCTTCTCTTTTCTCCCTCCTTTCTCTCCCTCCTTCACCGCCGGTCACCTATTTTCCTTCCCTTTACCTCCGCCGGTGTCGGCGTTGGAGTGGCGGTTCTCGGATTGGCCGGCACCGCCGTTTTCCTTTTTTTTTTCTCTCTTTTTCTTTTCTGTTTTCCATTCGTTTTTCTCTTCTCCTTTCTCTTTCCCGCCGTTGGCGTTGGCGCCGGCGTCAGCTTCCTCTCCTCGGCTCACCGGCGGCGGCGCTGCCTCTTTTTCCTCCCGGCGCCGGCCGGCTCTCCCTTGTGTCTCTATTTGCTTCTCTTCTGTTTTGGTAAACAGAAGAGAAGTGTGGGAATCCCCGATTCCCACGTCTGTTTCTTTTCTTTTCTTTTTTTTTTTTAATTATTTTATTTATTTTTTTTTTATATATATAAGTATATATATATATTTATATAAATCACTTTTATATATATATATATATTTTAATTCACATTACTATATATATTTCATATATATATATCATATATATGTAAAATATATATTTCATATAACCACTTATACATCTATACTCAAATTTAAAAATATATATATTTATATATATACTTTTTACACTTTTAACACAAAATAATATTTCTATTTATCCAAGGTATATTTATATAATATCATTATATAAATATATCAAAATATTTTTATTTCTTACTAAGTTTTGGATTTCTAAATATCAAAAATTATTTTCTCCATTTTCTTATTTAATTTGGATTTCCATTTATCCAAATTAAATTTCTTCCTTCATTTCTTATTTCTAATTTAATTTCCCTTTTAGTTTCTTATTTAAATTTGGATTTCAACTTGTCCAAATTAAATTTTTTGGATACCTTATATTTATTTAGAAATTCTCGGTCTTCACAATAATAATAAAAATAATAATAATATTAAAAGAAGAAGAAGAAAAAAAGAAAAATGCTAATAATAATAAAACAAATAATACAAATAAAAACAAATACAAATATATAAAAATATATAAAAATAATAACAAAAGTGGGACGAAATTAGGTGTCAACAGGCATTAACTTTTCGAATCAAAGAATAAAAAAATTATTTTACCAAAACACAGTAAATTAAGTCAAGATCGACCACCTTTGTTTTATTATTACTATTATTGTTATTTAAGAATAAATTTTATATTGAAGACTTAAATGATGAGTTTTTCTTTATATTTCATCAATTAACAGTGCTGTTTGGTTTTGTTGAAATCAACCATGGCCAAATCAAAGCTGTCCATGGCCAAATCAAAGCTGTTATCATGATTCATGATGAATTAAAAAAGAAAAGTAAAAAGTTAAACAGGCATTTGAGTGGAAAAATGCTTTGAGAAATAAACAATAATGGATTTGTCTAATTTTTCTTTCACTTTCTTTTTTTTATTTTATTTATTAGTTACTAATGCTTATACATTTGTGCCCAGATTAATATATAAACTAATCCACACTACAATAAAGCTTAAGAAATTAGTTATTATAAAACTATTAAAATGATAAAGATCTTATGAAATCAACAAAAAAAAATCTTTGTTTTTTAAAAAATTATTGAAAGCAAAGCTCCTCTGAATTGCTTCTTTACCAATCCTTCAACGGTTACATAGCACGTATACGACAATGACAGACACATAGATGCTAATTTAAAGAGAAGCCTTGATACAGTCGTGGAATTTAGCATTCAAAAACCAGCAATATAGCACTTCTTATACAGTCTAGTGGAGTACTAGACTTGGTAACCATGGTGCTTCTGTTGCCAATACAATATATCTTATATTAGGATTAAGTGATTAATGAATATAAGATAAAAATTCCATAAAATGTCACTTCACTGCCATACTTTTCCCGTAGTGTTGATCATATATTGATTTTCAACATTAATTCTATTCCGCGATATATCTAATTAAAGTAATTTGTTCACAACCACAATTTTCTCTCGGAGAAACTTTAGGGTGGATTTTATTTTCGTTTATGTTAATATGGTCGATAAAATCATGGGCAATGCTAGAAATACCAGTGTGATTTGCTTCTGGAGTAGGTATTTTCTTACTTCAATTGATGGATTTTTTTTTGTTACCAAATTTTAAATATTATTTAAAAAACATAGTTTATATAAAATACTTTTAAAATGTATATGTTTTTTAAAAGAAAAGAAAAAAATTAATAGAAAGATTGACTTGTAATCTAGCACAAATCAACTTAACTTTATTTGAATCAAATCAAATTGGATCCAAATTTAAAATTGAATCTGTCACATAATCTAATCCATCTTGATCCAAGTTATATGAATTGTTACTTTTTTTTTTGTACAAACTAATCAGCTATTTATTAAGGAAAATAAAAAATCTAGAAATCTATTAGACTAATAAAATGCATTTTTTGGCATTTATCTCCCTTTAGTGTCCTAACTTTCTCAATACTGTGCCTAAATTAGACATACATAGAGAATCCGAGTTGAGTTCGAGTCAAGCCTATCATATCTCTTTGTTTCAAGGTGAAATTCGACCTAATTCGTTCATTTACATAATATTTTATTTTTCAAATAATTATAATATTTTAAAATGTTACTTAATAAAAATAAAACTAAATTCTTGTCGTTCTTGAAATTTTCCTGTGTTTCTTGTTTTAATCATATAATTACTAGAGTTACTGTTATGGCATAAGCAATTGAAAATTTATAATTGTTTGTAGCCATGGGTTTTCAATGACTTTATATTGATAATGAATAATATATATTTAAAAAAAAAATAGCCTTTTTGGCTGTATAGTAAGACTTTCACTTCTTTTTATTTTGTTTATTAATTGTTAATGTTTGAACATTTGATGCCCAAATTAATATAACCCTTACGTCAATAATATTTGAGAAATTAATATTTTTAAAATTATTATTATAATGATAAAGATCTGATGAAATCTACCAAAGAGAAAACAATTCTGTAATTTGTTAATTAAATGTTAGACTCTTAATTTCAATGATAAAAATTTACTTTGAAAGAGTACAATGCCATTCTAATTTATCAAGTCTTTTGTTTGTCAAAAATCGAAATCAAGGCTCCTTTGTAATTGCTTCTTTATCCTACATGAGATAATCTTCTTCTTCTTCCTTTTTTTTCTTAAAAAGTGGTAACAATTATTAGACCAAATTTGAATTATTTTACTTTATTAATATTTAATTAATGACTAATTTGAAATTAAATTTTAATAGATACTTAATTAATAATTAATTTTTATTAATTAATCATGATTTATAAGAATGTGACAAAAACTTCCTCAATTTGACTTTTAATTTCTACCAAATTCCAATGGCGATCCCAACAACTAACACATTTTTTATAACTGAATTTACAAAAAGTTAAATCTTACCATTGAAATTAAGAATTCGAAAAATTTACCAATTCGAAAATTTACCAATACATCCATGTGATTATCTTGGTTAAATAATAACAACAACAACAACAGCAGCAATGACCAACTAATTAATTTATGAGAATAGTCATTCTTTAAAATTACATATAGAAGATTGTTGGATATCCCATTAACTCTATTAATTGACACAAAAATCTTAAAAATCTTAATGCAACTTATAATTCACATTAAAAACTAAGCAGGGAATCCAAAGCCTCCAAAAAATTTCAATTAATTAAATCAAATGTTTTTTAGATCAAGTTTAGAGATAATATGTTTTTTCTATTATTACTTTTAACAAGCTTACGAGCCACAAAAACATTTTTTATCGAGCATCTACCTTCAACAAATGCAAACTGACTGACACTGATCAGACAAGGCAAGCATTTCTTGAGTACTTAACAATCATAGTTGGAGGCATTTTGTGACGTCCCAGTCACCATACATTTCTTATTCATCTTTTATCCCTTTTTCCTTAAACTTAGTTAGATTTGCTTGTCAATGTCAATCATACTTTTCTTTCTTTGGCTTACTGTCTAAGAGCTCAATATATTTAATTCAATTACAATAAAACAGACTAATGATACATGTATATATGTACCATCCATTTCCACAGGATCTCATACATCATCTTAACTTAAATCCCCGACATCTTATATACATGAATGCTAGTTGTACTGTACCATAGCTGAATTACAAGTTTACTTTGCATAACTACATAAGTATACCTTCTATACTACTTGGGAAGCGTCTCTTGAAGGTAAACTTTCAAAATCCACTCGTAGGCTCTTCTATTTAGAGCGAGGGATTACTCCGGATAGTCTGTATGAAAAATGTTCGTAAAAGGGTGAGTTTACGCTCAGTAAGAAAAATATGTAAAAGAGCGTGCTATGCCTCTATATGTATTTTTCCTACTTGGCTCTATAATGTCATGTAAAGCATTATAAAGCATGCATCATAAACCTCTTTCATGCATTGTTTGCAACCATGTATATTTCTTTCAAATGGTGTAGGCAAACATACTTTCTTGAAAACATCATACTTCATACATACTTTAAAGCATCATACTTCATAAACTTACTTTGAAACATACATTGTATTCTTAAAACATACATCATGCTTCTTTACTTCAAAACATACTTCAAAACATCATACTTCATAACTTACTTCTTTACTTTAAAACATACTTCATAACGTACTTTAAAACATACTTTACATGCTTTTATAACATAGCATGCTTCGTGTACTTCTTCAAAGCATATTTCAAATACTTCTTTGAAATATCATTTACATACATACGTACTTTTCTTAAAACATCTTATATTTTCTTGCAAACATACTTCATATACTTCTTTAAAACTTCTTGTACGAGTAAATCAAGTACTTTCGATTTCTTTATTCTTAGAAATCACATATACATATAGTTTTTTGATAACATAAAAACTATTCATACTTTTGTGGAGTTATGCACTGCATCATCATCATCATAATCATGTGGCGTACCCCGTAGGGCCAGGAATTCTCCCTTAGCCGAACATGAAACAAAAACAGATTGGCCAGCTGTGGGTGGCTACAGCCAACACTAGTCAGGTGTCCTCTGTAGCAACTGAGGCCTGACTTATGGTCCTCAGCCCTTAACATACATCATTTCAGGACTTGATCAGAGCCCCTACTAGAAACATGAAAGTGCATAATCTCAAAACATATGCCATGTAGCTTCTAGCCATGACATTTCATACTTTTAGAAAATAGGTATGAAAACCTCTTTTCAAAACATGGCAGTCGACTGGCCTCATAGGGCAGTCGGCTGCTGCTTCATATTTTCATTTATCGAAATTATTTTCATTTAAAATTTCGATATTTTCATCTTTGAAAACATATAAGGGCAGTCGACTGGTCCATATAGCAGTCGGCTGGTTTTCAAACAGAATACTTCTTAAGAAATAGCAGTCGACTGGTACATATAGCGGTCGACTGTTTTTGAAACAGAATGCATCTCGGAAAATAGCAGTCGACTGGTCCTATAGGCAGTCGGCTGGTTTTGAAACAGAATGCATTTTCAAAATAGCAGTCGACCGTCTCACATAGCAGTCGACTGGTTTGGAACAGAAAGCTTTTCTGGAAAATAGCAGTCGACTGGCATACATAGCAGTCGACTGGTTTGAAACAGAATGCTTTTCTTGAAAATAGCAGTCGACTGGCATACATAGCAGTCGACTGGTTTGCATCGGTTTTCGGAAAACGACGTTTTGGTTGTCTCTAGGCAGTCGACTTCCCATTTAAGGCAGTCGGCTGCTCCTAGCCTAATTGGTACTAGGAGACAAATCCGAAAATGCATCTTTTCATGCCCCAAATCCAACTAGTACTTCTTCCAAACCACATAAAACAGTATAAAACATGCGGACATAGCCGCCTTACGTCCGTTACATAAATTCCTTACCTTAATTCCTTCGAGAACGCAAGATCACTTGATGCGTTAACCCTAGCTTTCACTCCTTCAAATCTGAAATCATCATACCAAAGCAAACCTTTAAGAATTTGCCATAAACATGTTATACTAATTCAGTACAACACCATACCATAAACATACTTGAACAAATCATCTTCTTCTCTTACCTTTTGCTAGTGACCAAAATCTCAACTTTGAGATCTCTTCCAATACTTGAAATCAATCCACCAAACTTCAGATATAGCCTCGTCTAGTGACTACGATCATTTTTCGTCTAACAAACTTAACGATTTGGTTACTAAACAAGGGTGTTTGTCATGGTGGATATGGATAGAACTTATGGAAACTTGGAGAACACGAGGGAGAGGGCTGGAAGATAGGGGCTGACGTTGGGTGATGGCTGATGGCTGGTGAGTCATGCAACTTCATTAAATGCCTCCCTATCCAATATCATCTCATCTCAGCCACTTAACTCCTTGACTCCTTTTGACCCATTAATTCTCTTCTTCCTTTTTTTGACTCAAGACCATTTGTCCATTTAATCTCAATAATATTTCTGATTTAATTCTTGTCTCATACTCTTAATATTTTTCTGATATCAACCTAATAAATCATTTGTCTTATTGACTATTAACTTCCTTATTTCTCCCATACATCATGCATACATCATTCATACATTAAGCTTCATATTCATTTAATTGGTCTTCTTTCTTCCTATTCCATTTATTTTCCTGACATCAATATTAATTGACTACTTGATTATTTAATCTTTCATCTCCTTACTTCTTCCATGTTCCATACATCCTTCATACTTCATAATTCTCATGTCCATTTACTTCATTTAAGCCAAAATGCTTTACAATTATGGAGGAATTTCATGAAATTGGGGGATTTCACATTCTCCCCACCTTAGAGAATTTGGTCCTCCAAATTTAAATCAGGTTATGTCTTAAACAGTTCTTGATACTCTTCATTTTCAAGCTATTTAGCTTCATGTACCTTTTTCCATAGTGTGGTATTGTCAATAATCTTAACCAATGGGATCATCATAGACTTCTATATCATATCTTTTCTGTTCAAAATCCCGAATGGCTCTTTCACATGACTTATGTCTTTCTGAACTTCTAAGGTTTCATCTTTCATGACATAAGATGAATTCTGGCTTACACTTTCGAAGCATTGACACTTTCTATTCTTATAGCATTTCATACCGTGTCATCCCAGTACTTGTATAATAGCTATTTTCATAACTAAACTCAGTTAATGGCAGATGGTCGTCCCATGAGCCTTTAAAATACATAGCACCAGCTCTTCACATGTCCTCGAGCGTCTAAATCATGCGCTCGGACTGCTCATTAGTCTGCGGACGAAAAGCTGTGCAAAACTTCCAACTGAGATTCCATGGTTCCTTGTTAATCTCCTTAAATGAGAATTGAACCTGAAATCTCTATCACATGAATTTGCTCATTGGAACTCCACTTAATCTTATGACATTCTTTCATCTACATTTCTGCCCAAACATTGAGTGTGTCCATAGACTTCTTAGATAGGAAGTGGCTTACTTAGCAAATCCATTCATTAATTCTGACTTAATCATTATACTAGTCATCATTTCCAATTTTTCCTTGAAAGCATACTATTTAGCTTAAGGCTTGGGAATTTCTCAAGTAACTTCTTACTTTCTTGTCATCATATGAATCATTATTCTCTCATGCTTCTGACTCATAGCATTTTCCATCACAATGGCTTTCTATAATTTCTTCCTTTTTGCTCTTTTAATACTCATATACTAATCATCTTTTAAACTATTAACATAGTTCTTTTAATTCGTATCCAAAATATTTTCATCCCGTAGCATCAAACATGCCAAATGAATGAATGTCCTCATTTCCCTATGGTACTCTAGGGAATCAATCAGGAAGGATACTATAGTCGGCTAGGGATCCGGATGGAGTAAGGAAGGTACTTTAAAATACCTGTCTTGTTCCGAAACCTAGAAGCGACTATAGGGAATAATTAGCGTTGTTGAGACAATCCATCTCTCATATTAATTCATATTCTTTTCAGAGTAATGCTTTTATAGCATAAAACATTTAAATAAAATCGACTAATAAAAGTCAATCATCATTCTCATTTAAACTCCTTTCACATATCACTATATATCATAAAACTTTATACCAAAGAGTACTTCAGAATTCCAACTATCATTTCTCATCAATTATTATATTTCATTAAGTTCGGAACTTTTCTTTACTATCTCAACATCGTAAGCAAAAAAATCCTTCATATAACCATATTACCTCTATTGACTTTCTTTACAACTTAGTCAGATCATACAACATACTTTTGTCTTATACATCTTTAACATTTACATCATAGTTAGCAGGTGTCTTTCCTTTCTCTTCAGCAGTAGCCTTGCGCTGTGGTTGAGGAGTCCCCTCAGATTCCTCGAATGTCCTCATGTCTCTCTTGGGACAATCTTTGATCAAATGTCCTCGTTCACCACATCTGAAACATGTGCCACTTGCCAACCGGCATGGCTGTGATCTATGGAACTTTTTGCAATGTTCACACCTTTGTCCTATACTCTTAGGTGAACTAGCTGAATGTCGGAATCTATCATCATTCATCTCGATCCCAGTAGCTCTAGGATTCCCTGTACCATAATCATCATAATACTCCCAACTCAATATATATTCCACATAACCATTTAATTTAATTAATAATCATTTTCTTATAATTGACTTGCTTACCTATTGAAGCTCTTTCATATGGCCTACATCTCTTAGATGAGCATCCATCTTTCGAGATCTTCCTTTCTGACTTCTTCTTTATTGGTTTCTTACCTTTACTTTGGATTCGAAAATCAGTTTGATGAAGCTCATAGTCCTGCTCACACAACTGAGCCTTACGGACGGTCTCATTATAAGTAATGACACCTATAGTATACAACTTGGATTTGATAGGAGACTTCAGTCCTTCTCTAAATCTGTATATCTTATATCCTTCACTCCTGATGGTCTCTCGATCGAATCCGCTTACAGAAATAAACCTTGACTCATATTGATTAACTGACATTGTCCCTTGAGTCAATTTCAAAAATTCGGTCTTCAACCTAGTCTGATCAGTGCGTGGGATATACTGCTCAGTAAAGGCTTCTAAAAATTTATCCCACGTAACCTCAACATGTTGGGCTTTCAAAAAGGCCTGAGTGGACTGCCACCAATACTTTGCATCATCCACTAACAGATACGCAGCCAAACCCACCTTTTCCTTTTCGGAACATAGCATATACTCGAAAGATCTAGTGACCGCCTTCACCCAATTCACTGCGGCCAATGGATTCTTATCCCCCTTAAACTTAGGCGGATCCAGCTTCTTATATTCCTTAATCAAGGTCATACTACAATAGGCTGTGAGATCCCGCCTTTCAATAACTGGGAATGGTGGGGGTAACTCTGTCTGTACTGGTGGTGGCTGTACCATAGGAATGGCGAATGGCACACTTGTGACCATGTTGGGAAAATTCGCCCTAAACTGCGTAAACATAGTGGTCATATTCTCCACTTGCTTCTCCATCTTCGCTAACCTAGTGTTTGGGCTATGAGGTAGAGATGGAAAAGAAAACTGTGTTTGTGACTGTTCTACATAATCCCTTCCTCTTCCTTCACCAACATCCCTTCTATCTGAGCTCATTCTGTCGATAAAATCACAAAATTGAGCTACTTAGTATAACTTCCAACAGTTATACATCGTATATATATTCAGACAAGTACAGTACAATTGGGGATATACTCTACTTCTAACTCATCGACACTGACAAACCTCAATCTAATTGCTCTGATACCACTCTGTGACGTCCCAGTCACCATACATTTCTTATTCATCTTTTATCCCTTTTTCCTTAAACTTAGTTAGATTTGCTTGTCAATGTCAATCATACTTTTCTTTCTTTGGCTTACTGTCTAAGAGCTCAATATATTTAATTCAATTACAATAAAACAGACTAATGATACATGTATATATGTACCATCCATTTCCACAGGATCTCATACATCATCTTAACTTAAATCCCCGACATCTTATATACATGAATGCTAGTTGTACTGTACCATAGCTGAATTACAAGTTTACTTTGCATAACTACATAAGTATACCTTCTATACTACTTGGGAAGCGTCTCTTGAAGGTAAACTTTCAAAATCCACTCGTAGGCTCTTCTATTTAGAGCGAGGGATTACTCCGGATAGTCTGTATGAAAAATGTTCGTAAAAGGGTGAGTTTACGCTCAGTAAGAAAAATATGTAAAAGAGCGTGCTATGCCTCTATATGTATTTTTCCTACTTGGCTCTATAATGTCATGTAAAGCATTATAAAGCATGCATCATAAACCTCTTTCATGCATTGTTTGCAACCATGTATATTTCTTTCAAATGGTGTAGGCAAACATACTTTCTTGAAAACATCATACTTCATACATACTTTAAAGCATCATACTTCATAAACTTACTTTGAAACATACATTGTATTCTTAAAACATACATCATGCTTCTTTACTTCAAAACATACTTCAAAACATCATACTTCATAACTTACTTCTTTACTTTAAAACATACTTCATAACGTACTTTAAAACATACTTTACATGCTTTTATAACATAGCATGCTTCGTGTACTTCTTCAAAGCATATTTCAAATACTTCTTTGAAATATCATTTACATACATACGTACTTTTCTTAAAACATCTTATATTTTCTTGCAAACATACTTCATATACTTCTTTAAAACTTCTTGTACGAGTAAATCAAGTACTTTCGATTTCTTTATTCTTAGAAATCACATATACATATAGTTTTTTGATAACATAAAAACTATTCATACTTTTGTGGAGTTATGCACTGCATCATCATCATCATAATCATGTGGCGTACCCCGTAGGGCCAGGAATTCTCCCTTAGCCGAACATGAAACAAAAACAGATTGGCCAGCTGTGGGTGGCTACAGCCAACACTAGTCAGGTGTCCTCTGTAGCAACTGAGGCCTGACTTATGGTCCTCAGCCCTTAACATACATCATTTCAGGACTTGATCAGAGCCCCTACTAGAAACATGAAAGTGCATAATCTCAAAACATATGCCATGTAGCTTCTAGCCATGACATTTCATACTTTTAGAAAATAGGTATGAAAACCTCTTTTCAAAACATGGCAGTCGACTGGCCTCATAGGGCAGTCGGCTGCTGCTTCATATTTTCATTTATCGAAATTATTTTCATTTAAAATTTCGATATTTTCATCTTTGAAAACATATAAGGGCAGTCGACTGGTCCATATAGCAGTCGGCTGGTTTTCAAACAGAATACTTCTTAAGAAATAGCAGTCGACTGGTACATATAGCGGTCGACTGTTTTTGAAACAGAATGCATCTCGGAAAATAGCAGTCGACTGGTCCTATAGGCAGTCGGCTGGTTTTGAAACAGAATGCATTTTCATAAATAGCAGTCGACCGTCTCACATAGCAGTCGACTGGTTTGGAACAGAAAGCTTTTCTGGAAAATAGCAGTCGACTGGCATACATAGCAGTCGACTGGTTTGAAACAGAATGCTTTTCTTGAAAATAGCAGTCGACTGGCATACATAGCAGTCGACTGGTTTGCATCGGTTTTCGGAAAACGACGTTTTGGTTGTCTCTAGGCAGTCGACTTCCCATTTAAGGCAGTCGGCTGCTCCTAGCCTAATTGGTACTAGGAGACAAATCCGAAAATGCATCTTTTCATGCCCCAAATCCAACTAGTACTTCTTCCAAACCACATAAAACAGTATAAAACATGCGGACATAGCCGCCTTACGTCCGTTACATAAATTCCTTACCTTAATTCCTTCGAGAACGCAAGATCACTTGATGCGTTAACCCTAGCTTTCACTCCTTCAAATCTGAAATCATCATACCAAAGCAAACCTTTAAGAATTTGCCATAAACATGTTATACTAATTCAGTACAACACCATACCATAAACATACTTGAACAAATCATCTTCTTCTCTTACCTTTTGCTAGTGACCAAAATCTCAACTTTGAGATCTCTTCCAATACTTGAAATCAATCCACCAAACTTCAGATATAGCCTCGTCTAGTGACTACGATCATTTTTCGTCTAACAAACTTAACGATTTGGTTACTAAACAAGGGTGTTTGTCATGGTGGATATGGATAGAACTTATGGAAACTTGGAGAACACGAGGGAGAGGGCTGGAAGATAGGGGCTGACGTTGGGTGATGGCTGATGGCTGGTGAGTCATGCAACTTCATTAAATGCCTCCCTATCCAATATCATCTCATCTCAGCCACTTAACTCCTTGACTCCTTTTGACCCATTAATTCTCTTCTTCCTTTTTTTGACTCAAGACCATTTGTCCATTTAATCTCAATAATATTTCTGATTTAATTCTTGTCTCATACTCTTAATATTTTTCTGATATCAACCTAATAAATCATTTGTCTTATTGACTATTAACTTCCTTATTTCTCCCATACATCATGCATACATCATTCATACATTAAGCTTCATATTCATTTAATTGGTCTTCTTTCTTCCTATTCCATTTATTTTCCTGACATCAATATTAATTGACTACTTGATTATTTAATCTTTCATCTCCTTACTTCTTCCATGTTCCATACATCCTTCATACTTCATAATTCTCATGTCCATTTACTTCATTTAAGCCAAAATGCTTTACAATTATGGAGGAATTTCATGAAATTGGGGGATTTCACACATTTCAAATGATCAAATAAAGCTTGATTACCCGTGCTGCCGATCCGATTACCCGTACAACCGACCCGACCTAGACGTGCTGGTAGAATAATTGAGTCAATGCGTAAGTCTTTGTTTTTGCTTGTTTTGGTGAAAAAGGAAACAATAGAAAAGAAATCTCCAATTGCGTGGTTTACATTTATACTTAATAGTTTAAAGGATTCGTCTCTTTTTCGGAGCAAGTAATCACACTTTATTATCGTGGAAACAATTCAAAAGCAACTCCTAATTAAATATTAACAATAGAATTATTGAGCAGTATGTCAATGTCTTCTTCTCCTTAAAGTGGTTACCAATAATTTTTCACTCTTATCTTTGTTTGGAGAACAATGTACATATAAATTTATGTATGAAAACTTATTTTTAATTTTAATAAAATTAATTTAAATTTTGATATTCATTTTAAGAGTTTTAATGACTTAACCTTAAATTCAAATTGTAGTATCACCTTAGAGTGCATTTGGATGGAGAATTTTGAAATTTTGAGACATTTTAAAATGAAGACATTTCAAAATTCATCATTTTAAAATACTAGCATTTATAATTGACTTTTTTGGATAAAAAATTTTTAGAAAGAATTTTTTGAATACTAGAATTTTATTAAATAAAAAATAATTATAAAAGAAAAATAATAATATTATATATTAGAAAAAGAAAAATATCAAATAAAATATGCAATATGGGTATCATTAGATTTGTAAAAATGTATAAATATTATTAATAATATAAAAAATAAAGATATATATTAAATTTAAATAAAATAATATGTTTTTTGTTTTTAACTTTATATTTAATAGTAAGTCATGTCTAATAAAATAAAAAAAAGTGGAAAGAATTTTTAAAAACCACCTCTTTAGGTGGATTTTCAGAAGGGAATTTGAGCATTTAAAAGTCCCTTTTGAAATCCCTCCTAAATTTCTAAATTCTTCAAAATTTTTTACCAAATAAGAAATTTACATTTTGAATTTTTAAATATCTTGATTGAAATGAATTCCCTCCTTGAAATTCCTCGTCCAAACACAACCTTAAAATCTTGAAAGTTGGATCTAAAAATTGAAATAAAAAAGTTACTTTACCAAAATACAGTAAAAAGTTAATCACCTCTGTTTATCTTCGTCATCATCGTCGCCATTATTATTATTTAAGAATAATTGTTTATTGAAGACTTAAATGATGAGTCTTTCTTTATATTTCATCAATTCGCAACGCCTATTTGGTTCTGTAGAAATCAACGATGGCGAAATCAAAGCTGTGATATGATTCACGGTGGATTAAAAAAAAAGAAAATATAAAGTTAAACAAGAATTTGAGTGGAAGGAGGCTTTGAGAAATAAACAATCATAGAATTGTCTTTTTCTTTCACTTGGTTTTGTTTAAATCAAGTTATGGCCAAATCATAGCTGTGATCACGATAAATTAAAGAAAGAAAAGTTATATAGTATATGATAATTAACTATAAAATTGATAATAATAAAGATAAAAATATTATAATAAGTGTAAAAGTATAATAATTAATTTAAAATAGATGATAATAAGCTTAAAAACACTAAAATAAATATTAAATTATGATAATTAATAATAAATTTTATGAAATTTATTGTAAAAGTATTATTACCTAACTTGCATCAATTTGCTTAGACACATAGAAGTGGACTGCTTCAACAAAACAGCTGACTGCTGCTAATAATAGTCTACTACTATACCAAGGCAATCAATTGCCATCAATTAAAAGGTATATCTTTGCTATCAATTAAAAAGTATATCTTTTTTTTGGTACATTTAAAAAGTATATCTTTGCTTGGGCGGTAGACTGTTACAAAATATTAATCATATATCTTTTCTTGGGCAGTCGACTGTTACAAAATATTAATCAAGTACTGCTTTTACTTTTATTTTTTATATTCAAAAGTAAAAATAACGAAAGGTAGTCAAAAGTAATGGATTGCTTTTATTATATTGTATATTCTAATGGAAAAAAACTATAAAATAATTAGTTTTCATAGTTTAAAAAGATAAAATTGTAATTTTGGAGCATTAACTTTTTGAATTAAAGAATAAAAAAGAATAATTTTTTGGAGCATAGAATTGGGGCGGTGCTCTAAAGATGTTTTAGCAAAACAAAGTTTTGTCTGCCACATTTTGTTTTTTATTATTAAATTAACATCAAAGACTTTTTTTTTTGGTTATAAAATTAACATCAAAGACTTAAATGATCAGTCTTCCTGTATATTCCATCAATTGGTAACGGTATTTGGTTTTGTTGAAATCAAGATGTGGCCAAAATACAGCTGTGTTCTTGATGGATTAAAAAAAAAAGAAAAAAAAAAAGGTTAATCCGACAGAACGTCTCAACCGCACTCATTTCACCTTTTGCTTATTCATTTTCTGAAAATCAAATTACAATTTTTTTTACATTCCTTCAAAATTCTATGTTAATGCACTGTTCCTGACATCGCCACCACTGGCATTTTGCCTACCTATATATAAAAAAATTTAATTAAATTATTAAATACTGTTTATCATGATTGAAAAATAAAAATAATATATTTTAGTATATGGAATCTATGTTGAAAATTTTTAATTAGACATAATAAAAAGTTTAAAGTCTTCATCGTCTTTCTCTTTTGAGTTGTCTGCAACTAATTTTCGTTCTCTTCTTTGTTAGAAGAAGACTGAACTTAAAAATTTTGTGTTTAAAAAGATTAAATAATAAAATTTAAAGTTAAATAATAAATTCATTTAAAAAGTATAAAGTACAATCTCTAAAAATAAATCTTTCATTTTTTTTTCTTCAATAGAAATTTGCTCAAGGGTTGTTATAACTCATTTTTTGTTTGAATAAAATTTGAACTTAAACTCTAGGGAAATTTTTTTAAAGAATTTGAAATTTGATATCTGTTTTAATAGTTTTGATAACTTGATCTTAAATTAAATAATTTTGGATTCTCCAAGAACCTCTTGACCTAGTGGTTAAGAATGAGTTGTGGCATATTGTAAGTTTTGGGTTCAAATCCAAACACTCTCATCTCCAGTTATTTAATATTCCTCTTGTAACCAAAAAAAAAAATTTTGGATTCAAAATTTAGGATTACCTTAATATCTTAACATTTGAACCTAAAAGTTGAATTGAATTGAAACTTGTCTTTCATACTTAGAATTGTAAGTATACATGACTGTTGGTTTGCATGGTGACTTAGGTACATACAAGATTTAGTGAAGTCAGATCCGTTGTTGCTGTGAAAAAAAAATCTTGCAATTGTTAAGAGCGGTCGAGTTTGATATTCTGATATTTTCATTTTCTTCCGGTTGATATAATTTGATCTTACAAAATGACCTTATCATTGATTTTATTAAGAGATCATAGGATTCTTGTTCATAAGATAATACAATATTCTGTTTTCTAGTAGTTTTTATTTTCGCTTGGCTAAAGAAAAATAATAATGACCAACCAGTTAATTTATGGGAATAGTCTTTCTTTGCAATTGCTTGTAGCTCTCAATCTGTTCATTTTTCATATTTGGGGCCGTGCTTACTTTGCCAAAACACAGTTTTGGAGACAATGGTATTATGAGTGTAAGGCATTGGTATCTAAGGATACCAAGGTTCGAACCTCAAAAAACGCGTCCGAAGGATTTATTCTTGAGTTCTTCAAGACCCTTGGGATAAAGCCGTGAGGTGGGCGACCGCCAAAGCGGACAATACGTAAGTGAGAGTGGGCGATCGCCTAGCTCACGTGTAATAGTAAACCTGGGGCATGTGTGATCACCAAGGAGATGCTCGCCGACGGCCTGGTGAGACAGGTGGGACTCTTACAATTTATAATAGGTATTGTCTTAATAGAGTTTTCTAATAGTAGGGGCAAGAGAAGTTAAACTATTATTTGATAAATTTAATATTTTATTTAAGGTAGGAATTTACTTATATATGTGTAAATTAAATTAAATTTTTTATATTTTTATAGTTTTTTGTAAAGTTTATATTTTTTTAATTTGACTGTTGAATTTTAGGTTCTATTCACTTCGAGCATACACATTAAATTTCAAATTAATCGAAGATGTTAACTATTTGTTTCACAATAAAAATTTCAACTCCTAATATATATTAAAAAACCTTTATCAATGGAAATAATAAGAATATCGGATTGACTAAAAATTTGTATGCATGATAATACAAGCAAGTTGTTGAATCTAATGATTGGTTTGAAAAATATTAATCATACATTAAATTATAAAAACTATGTAAAGCATTTTGTTTTACACATGTATAAGTGGATCTTTTTTATTTAATATAAAAGTGTTTTATTAAAAATTATTTAATATATTTTTGTATATTTTTAATAAATAAAAATTTTTATTAACATAAATCTCAAGTTTTTAAGTGAATTAAATAAATAAAAACTCCGCTAATGTAAAAATTTCACAGAAAAAAAATGCATGTTCGACCCAAACACATTAATTCTAATGTCATTTTTTAGTAATCAACTTTCTAATTTGAACAAATATATTACTTTTGTCATTTTGTTTTTATTTACTTAAATGATTTTATAATCATTATTTTTTATTCAATTTTTGTCACACATTTCCTTTTTCTTTTTAGCATTTTAAGTTTGAACAGATTAAAATCGTAATTTACTCAAGATACATCAATATTTTTTTAATTAAATTACACTTTTTTTTTTACATTCCTTCAAATTTCTATGTTAATGCATTGTTGTTAACTTCGTGACCACCAACTCTTTGCTTATCTATTTATATAAAAAAATTAACTAAATTAACAGATATTATTTATCATGATTGAGAATAAAAATAATATATTTTAATATATGAATTTTATGGTGAAAATTTTAATTAGACATAATAAAAAATTTATTATTTATCATTTTCTTGCTCAATGTATTGTTTATTATATATTATTCTTTTTTCAAAATTTATAAATAGTTTAATTTTCTTATGACATGTCGTTGGAATATATAAATTATATATTTAGAAAATTTGGATATAACTTTGAAAAAAATATTAATTAATGTGTATATACATATTTGAAAGAAAATTTTTGTGATAACCGAGAATTTTTCCTATTTTTGGTATTAAATTACTCGGGAATTTAATTTATGCAAATAAATAAGCGAAAGTAAATAAATAAATTTATTTACGAGATGAGAATATTGTTGGAATTTCCGAAACTGATGAAGTGATGAAGTTGAGGAAATCATTTTGAATAATTTTCAGATATTAAGAGATCCAAATATTAAAGAAATGAAAGTGAGTATATTTATTTTGGATATTAAGAAATCCAAAATTTAAGAAATAAAAATGTGTATATATATATATACTATTATTAATTAATAATTATATTTATAAATATTTATTTATAAATATAATTAAAAAAAAAAACAAAGGAAAGGAAACGAGCAGTCCCGATTCCCACCCATTTCCTCCTCTGTTTACAACAGAGGAGGGATTTCCAAAGAAAATGCCGACCCCGTCGGCCGGCCAAGCAAGGGAAGAGTGAGGCGAGGCCGTCGCCGGCAAGGGAAGAAGGAGAGGAGACCCACCGACGCCAGAAAGAAGAGAGGAATCCAACGAAACAGAGGAAGGAAAACAGAAAGGAAATGAGAAAAAGGAAACAGCGGTGCCGACCGATCCGGGGCATCGCTGATCGGTCGGCATCGCCACCACTACCTCAACCTCGGCGGAGGTGAGAGGAAGAAGAAGGAAGCCACCAGTGAGGCTAACGACGGCGGAGGAAGGAGAAACGTGGAGGAGAAGAGGTCGAAAACCCACCTTTAAATCTGCCACCGCCGCTGGAGAAATGGAGACCAGATCCGGCTTCGTGACAACCGCGGGATGCTGTGGAGTGGTCGAATCGCCGGAGATGGTGACCGCCGGTGGCTGAATCGGCCAAGCAAAATTGAACCGGCTGAACCAACCCGAACCTGACCCGACCCGACCCGACCCGGTTCAGACCAGAAAGGAAAAAAAAAGGGAGAAAAGAAAAAGAAAAGAAAGAAAAGAAAAGGAAAGAAAAAGAAAAGAAAGAAGAAACGAAAAGAAAAGGGGAAAGAAGGAAAGGAAGAAGAAAGAGAAGAAGAAAAGAAAAGAAAGAGAGAAAGAAGGAAAGGAAGAAGAAAGAGAAGAAGAAGAAGAAGAAAAAGAAGAAGAAGAAGAAAAGAAAGAAAAGGTAAGGAAAATTGAGGAAAAATAAATTATTGATGTTATTGAATAATTTTATTGTCACATATTCATGTAAGTGCATTGGTGTTGTGAAAATTGTAGCGGAAGTGACAGGAGCGATTTGGTGTTCGACGATGCTAGGAGCTCGTCAAGGAGCTAAGCTTCAACACCAAGTAAGATACTTTTATAAAGCATTAGTAGCATTATATTGTATGTTTTGGGATTATGATTTTTATATGATGCATTGATGGAATGATTTTTAAATACTAAGAGGACCCACAACTGATGGTGGAGGTCTTAGTAAAAGATAAAGGAATTGTGAGAATCAACGGCTGTGAAATCCCAAAATTTTTGTAATTTTCCCATACTTGTACAGTTTTCCAACATGGATTAATGAAATAAATATGCATTTCTGAATTTATAAATGGTGTATGGGACATAAAAGGAATTAAGGCAATTGAATGGTCAAATAATCAATGGTCAAAAGGGTCAATGGATGGTCAATGGCTGAGATAGGATGATGAGGGGATTAGAATGCATTTAATGCATTAAATGAAGCCTAATGACTCATCATCTGTTGCACCCCACGGCAGCTTCCAGCCCTTCTCCCTCTCGTTGCTTCCATTTTCCTCTAAGTGTCCAAGTTTCTCACCTTGACAAACCACCATCTCATGCCATCGATTCGTTAAGCTTCTCTAACGAAAAACGATCCTTATCGATAGCTTAACCTATGTCTTTAATATGAGAGAGTGAATCCAAGTGAGTAAGGAGATCTAGAAATCCAAAGATTTGGTGAATAGCAAAGGTAAGAGAAGACATGGTTTATGTTGATAATTTTGATGGTTTGGGATTGTATGAAGTTGATATAGTAGGTTTATTGAGGTTTAAATTGTCATGATGTTTACAGCTTGAAGAAGTGAAAAAGGACAAGTGTAGATTGGCTACCAAGCTTGTGGATTAATCTCAATCGAGGTAAGGAATTTATGTAACGGACGTAGGGTGACTATGTCCGCATGTTTTGATGTATTTTAATTGTTTTGGAGAGAAACGAAAGCTGGTTTAAGTGCAGGAAAAAGGGTACAATTTGGGTCCTACTCCTAGTACCAATTAGGCTAGGAGTAGCCGACTGCCTTAAGTAGCAGCCGACTGCCTAGAGACAACCAATACGGAGAATTCTGAAAACCGAGATAAACCAGTCGACTGCTATGTAAGCCAGTCGACTGCCATTTTCCCAGAAATCATTCTGTTTTAAACCAATCGACTGTTATATGGGACAGTCGACTGCTTTTATTTGAAAAGCATTCTGTTTCAAAACCAGCCGACTGCCAAGGGGGCAGTCGACTGCTATTTGTCCAGAAACATTCTGTTTCAAAACCAGCCGACTGCCCAGGGGGCCAGTCGACTGCTATTTCTTGGGAAACATTCTGTTTCAAAACCGATCGACTGCTATTTGGGACCAGTCGACTGCCCTATTTGTATTTTGAAAAATAAAATAATTGAATTTCAAAAAGGGAAAGAAATTCAATAAGGCAAAACGTGGTGTAGCTGTGACGCCCCGGATACACCCGAGCCACGTCACTCATCCGTACTGTCCTCTCTGTGATGCACTGGATTTGCCGGTCTCAAGCCGGAGGGGCCCAGTCACACCACTCAAGGTTTTCTTTCGCGTCCGCCGCTACTCGAACCCTTGACATCCAAGCGATTCGAGTAACGACTAACCATTGGACCTAGGTCCAATGGTTAGTCGTTACTCGAATCGCTTGGATGTCAAGGGTTCGAGTAGCGGCGGACGCGAAAGAAAACCTTGAGTGGTGTGACTGGGCCCCTCCGGCTTGAGACCGGCAAATCCAGTGCATCACAGAGAGGACAGTACGGATGAGTGACGTGGCTCGGGTGTATCCGGGGCGTCACAATAAAACGCGCGTTTTATTGTGATGCCCTGGATTTACCGGACTCCGCCGGGGGGGCCCAGGCCGCATCACTCATCCGAACTGTCCCCTCTGGGCCCACTGGCCCTCAGGGTTTTCTTTCGCGTCCGCCGCTACTCGAACCCTTGACATCCAAGCGATTCGAGTAACGACTAACCATTGGACCTAGGTCCAATGGTTAGTCGTTACTCGAATCGCTTGGATGTCAAGGGTTCGAGTAGCGGCGGACGCGAAAGAAAACCCTGAGGGCCAGTGGGCCCAGAGGGGACAGTTCGGATGAGTGATGCGGCCTGGGCCCCCCCGGCGGAGTCCGGTAAATCCAGGGCATCACAATAAAACGCGCGTTTTATTGTGACGCCCCGGATACACCCGAGCCACGTCACTCATCCGTACTGTCCTCTCTGTGATGCACTGGATTTGCCGGTCTCAAGCCGGAGGGGCCCAGTCACACCACTCAAGGTTTTCTTTCGCGTCCGCCGCTACTCGAACCCTTGACACCCAAGCGATTCGAGTAACGACTAACCATTGGACCTAGGTCCAATGGTTAGTCGTTACTCGAATCGCTTGGGTGTCAAGGGTTCGAGTAGCGGCGGACGCGAAAGAAAACCTTGAGTGGTGTGACTGGGCCCCTCCGGCTTGAGACCGGCAAATCCAGTGCATCACAGAGAGGACAGTACGGATGAGTGACGTGGCTCGGGTGTATCCGGGGCGTCACAGTAGCGGTCGACTGCCATATATGACCAGTCGACTGCCTATTTGAAAGAAAGGTTTTGAGAACCTATTTTAAGAAAAGATATTTATACTTGTTTAAAACCTATATGAATAAGGTTTTGGAAACTATGAATCTCTCGAAAGAGCATGCACATTAATTGTTACTTGTATTTGACTGAGGAGCCCTAGTCCAGCCCTCAGACCCGCAGTAAGGCACCTGACTAGTGAAACTGTGGGCTATAGACAATGGCCATGAGTCTCTTACTTGATTAGGCTTTGGGGAGGATCCCTAGCCCATACATGGGTATGCCATTTAATTGATATCTCTCAAGATTATCCCTTACGGGATATATTTGCGGTATCCTCATGAGATCCCTATATTATATTATCCCTTATGGGATATATTTGCTGTATCCATTATCTCTCTGGATTATCCCTACGGGATATATTTGCGGTATCCATGATGAGAATTACTTGGTACATGATTCTATTTGATATTAATTGTCTCCCATCTATTTGAAAGTATTTGTATTTGAATATTTGATTTCACGTGATTTGAGATCCGTGGAAATATTTGAAAGCATGATTTAATTGTATTTGATATTTGCGAAAGAGATATACGGCATATGCTTTATAATGGTTTTTACATGACATTATAGAGCCAAGCAGGAAAAACTGCATATAGTGATATAGTACGCTCTTTTACATAAGTTTCTTACTGAGCGTAAACTCACTCCTTTACGAATATTTTTCATACAGATTATTTAAAGTAAATCCAGCCTCGAGTAGAGGAGCATTTTGGGATTTTGAGACACCTTCGGGGCACGCTTCCTACCTATCCCTTGAAGGTATATTTAGTTGGTCGTTGCTTCGGCTAATGTACAGTACGATACTATAGTTGTGTATATTTGGGGAATTAGGTTGTATGAATAATGGAGATCCTGATGTATGTGGCACGTGTTTATAAATGAAAAATTTTATGCATGTGAACTCTAATGTCGCATCTGATAATAATGCCTAAAGCATAAGAGTAAGGAAGATTGACATCGGATAAACTAGTCTATTTACTTGTTTTTTGAAGAAAAGTTAATTGTTATTTGGTTAGTGACAAGGATGTCACAACGGCTGTGGTTATAAACTGTGTTTTCTTTGCAGGAGGTTTAGTAAAAAATTAAGCCGTTATGCTGCCAAAAATTTTTAGGAAAATGTTTGAGGAAAAAGATTAAGTTTCTCACATAAATGGAATCTTGGAAATAATTATTGAAAATAAATATTCAAATGACTTTATGGTATTACCGAAAAAGTTAATATTGAAATCGATGAGAAGATAGATCGTTGGGCACGATAACGTGATAAATTATATTGTTTAAGCCTTATGGAATCGATAAATCAAATTATCTTAATATCACAAAGTTGTTATCAAGTTGAGATTGAGATGAAATATCTAATTGGAGGATCACTAATAAGAGTAACAATGGTTATATGATATAAATTAAAAGAGAAAAATCGAAGTTGTAATTTAGATGGTCGATTAGCTGAATTTCGAAATTATCGATCGAGAGATGATTTCAGAATTGATAGATTCAGATAAATGGATGTCACACACATGATTATACGGAATTGATTTATAACCTTAGAATAGGTTTTGAAAAATATCCTCTCATATTTGAGTGACTTGGAGAAATTGGAGGACATGATGAACGGTCCGTCTTAGTGGTATGATTGAGACGACGATAACAAGAAAGTAGATTGTGATGCCTTGTGGATATTTGATAAAACACACGTCTACATAAAAGTATACTGATACATGTCTATGTTAAATAGATGTGAATTGGGATTTTTGCGGTGATATGGATGGTCGTAAGGTGACCGATATAATTGAAAACACCGTTAATAGTGAAAATTTGTCAAATCTCCTAAGTGGGTAAATTGTTGACCCAAATCTGACTCGATAATACCTTTGTAGATAATTCTAGTGTGGTACTATACAAGCCATATGAAAATTGATTGAAAACTGTGATTGAGTTAATGATAGTGAATGAAGTTAGATATCAAGTCGGAATTACGAATGGGTGCCAATATACTAGACCATAGACAGATTGATAGATGACTATTAACCTTATGGTTGTAATTTCCTTGATGTCGACTTTGGAGTATATCCTAAATGGCGATATTGGTAATTGTATAATTCCATTATCTTGATGATTATAGAGAAATATGATAAATAGATATTCATAGATACTAAGGGGACTCATATTGATGGTGGTAGTCCTAATATTGCTGATGAAATGTATAAGTGATTTTATAGTCGATAATTGTGGAGAAAGAATATGGCATATCGAAGAACCACAGTAAATGTTGAAATTACCTATTAGGTATGATATGATTGAAATCAAAAGAATGAAAATGAGGAAATTGAATTATAGTGAACGTTAAAAAAATTAAATGACATGTTTTATGAAAATGATAGTTCATTGTTTGAACTCGTGATTTAAATTGCATCGCTTTTAAGCATGCCTTGTTGTAACTTGAAACATTACAGTGATGTTTATACGAATACTATAAAATATTGATTTGTTTTGAAAGAAAATTATATGGTAGATATATATATCTTTATATATGTGAAAACCTCTTAAAGAATGATACCATATACTTTATATGATCTTTGACAAGAAAAGCTAAAGATTTATATGTTTTATGAGACTGTAGGCACCCTAAAAGAATTAAATTCAATAAAGCATAGTGGAAACCGCCTAATTGGAGCTTTGCTCATTAGGCAGAGATGCTTGTCCGACAATAGTCGTGGACAGGTCTCAGTCACGCCTGATCAGTGGGGCTGAGAGAGATGAGGTCTATGGCCATAGATAGCGCCCTAGTTGGTTTCCAGGGGACGATGACATGATTTTCACTGTTAGCTACAGTGATTTAAGTCTTTATTGATAGAGTGATAGGGATCTAGCCTAGTCTCTAACCGATATGATATGAGGTCTAGAGTATGATTTTATTGATATGAACTCTAGACTTGACATGATTTATACAGTGCATGAGACATGTTTGAAATGAACTATATTTTGAAACAGTACATGTTTTAAACATGTTTTAAAAGTACACGTGATATGATTTCGACACTTATATGATTTATATATGATTTTGTGTCGAACTTGAAATGATATGCGGTCTAGAGTATAGATTGATTTGATATGAACTCTAGACCTGATATGACTTATAGTATATGAAAAATGTTTTAAAACCGCACATGTTTTAGACATGCTCCAAAAACGAATACATGAATTGAAATGGAACATGTTTCTATCATGCCTTAAAGGTAAATTTGAAATGAACTGAAAATTCATATGTTGAGCATGTTCTAAAGTATATATGATATGATTTGAAATGATAGCGGTTTATACAGTAAAGTTACATAAATTGCATATTAAACCCTGACATGATAATATGCTTCGTACATGAGAATTCCATGAGGAATGTCATGACTCGATGTTAATGATATTTCATCTATACGATGACATGATATGATACATGAACATAAGATTGATATAAAGAGAATTATGATCTTACACTATCGTGATCATAAGTTCCCACACGATAAGTGATATGAATTGAAGTAATACAGGAATATGATTGTTAAATGTAAAGTGACTCGATAGGATATCTTAATTAAATATGATACACGATGAGATTGATGTGAGTATGGATTAATGGTATATGATATCCAAATGATACACGATACATATGGTTGTGCGATGCACTATAATATAAGGATGAGAAGACTGAAAAGTGATTATGATGATTTATTTTGAAGTATAAGTGATAGACGATGACAAGAAATGAGATAATGAGATGTTATCGATGAAAAATGTGAACTGTAATTGCAAACTTGCAGGTTTTAAGCATTGCAGTTTAAGACAGTATAATCCTACTTTTTCATTTATATTAGTATCTTACTGAGCCGTGGTTTTGCTCACCCCACTAAATTTCATCTCTTTCAAACTATTGAAGTTAACACCTGCCATGCGAGCTGCTAAGTGGGCATCGGAGACGGTATCTAAGCTTGGTACTGGCCACCGTTCTTCGAATCCGCTTCATTGCCTTGAGGTATATGTTCTTTGTAAATCTCTTGTTTACATGTACAGACTTTAATTAATACACAGTACGTATTTTGTTCAACGAGTCGGGATGTAACTTAGAAGTGTGATAAAGTATTGTATAGAGGATCAGTGAAATTAGAGTAGTAACTACACTGACACCGAATGCAAACCTCAAAATGAAAAGGAAAAATTTAGTCCATAAATTTGTAGACTAAGAAAAGTATGAGTATTAAAGGAAAGTCGCGGCCTTCGGGTCGTGACAATTTTAATTAGACATAATAAAAAAATTATTATTTTATCTTTTTTTTCTTGTTCAATAATATTGGTTGTTGTATATTTAAAATTTTGTCAATTTTTTCAAAAAATTTATTTTTCTTATTATATGTCATCGGGGTATATAAAATATATTTTGAAATTTTTAAAAATTTGGATATAACTTTGAAATATATACTAATTAATATGTGTATATATATACTTATTCAAATAAAAAATATTACTAATTTGTGCATCGCACTAATAGCTAGCTAGTTTCTTTATATTTCATCAATTCGCAATCCTGTTTAATTTAGTTGAAAACATGGCCAAATCACCCTAAATTTATGATTAATTTAACGAGGCATTCATATTCAGATAAGGGCAATACATCTGCTTCAAGGAATTAACTAAAATATGTGTTTGATGTAAAAAAAAAAAGATTACTTTTAATCTTTAAAATGATCAAATAAAACCCGATTACCCGCTCAACCGACCAACTCGACTCCCAATGCATTAGTAGTACAATAATTGAGTCAAATGTTTAAGTGTTTATCGCTTTTTTTTTTTTGGTGAAAAGTCTTCATTTTCTTTCAAACGTACTACAGTTTATGACGGTTCAAAAGTAACTTACTATTATTAACAACAGAATTATTAAAAACTAAAAAGTACGTCTTCTTTCTTTGTTCCAAAAATTTTCACTTTCAAGAACACTAAATATAAATCTCGTGTTTAAAAGTATAAAATAATAAATTTGAAATAGTAAATAAATTTAATTGAAAAAAATATAAAATACGATATCTAAATATTATTTTTTTTATTTTTCAAAAACATTCACTTTAACAGTCTTAATAACTTATTTTTGAATTGTCAAGGATAAGGATCCACTATTTCAAGCAATTCTTAAGTTTTGATAACGAGCAATTAGAGCTGCTAACTAAAATATGATTATAGAGGAAAAAATATTTGGGCTGAGCTTTTAGCAAATTTAGCACATAATAACAAGTTTGGTATTATGATATTTCATTTTCTTCTACTTGGTTTAACTAGGACATCAAAATGACCTATTTTACAAGAATATTAACCAATTAGTTAATTCATGGAAATAATCTTTCTTTGTAATTTTATGTAGCTTTCAATCTCTTATCTTGATAATGAATGACATTAACTTTTTGAATTAAAGAATAAAAAGGAAGATTTTTTTTAGAGCGTAGAATTGGGGCGGTGCTCTAAAGATGCTTTAGCAATATAAAGTTTTGTCTGCCACACTTTGTGTTTTTTATTATTAAATTAACATCAAAGACTCAAATGATGAGTCTTCCTTTATATTCCATCAATTGGTAATAATATTTGGTTTTGTTGAAATTAAGTTATGGCCAAATTAAAGCTGTGATCTTGATGTACAAAAAAAAGAAAAAAGTTAATCAGACAGAATCAACCCAACTCATCATCACCCTTGGCTCATTCATATTCTCAAAATCAAATTACACCTTTTTTTGTCACGACTATGTAATAAAAAAGTGTTAATTTAAAACAGACAACTATGACTATGTAATAAAATCAAATTACACTTTATTTTGTCTCGATCCGTTATAATTCAAAACAGACAACTATGACTATGTAATAAAAACTGTTAAAAGATTGAATTTTTATTATCGACTTTGCTAAGAGATCATAGGATTCTTAATTGATACATTCTTATCTATATTTTAGTCCATTTTTTTTGTCATGACTAAAGAAAAATAATATTAACCAACTAGTTAATTCGTGGAAATAATCTTTCTTTGTAATTTATGTAGCTTTCAATCTCTTATCTTGACAATGAATGACATTAACTTTTTGAAATAAAGAATTAAAAGGAAGATTTTTTTTTAGAGCGTAGAATTGCGCGATGCTCTAAAGATGCTTTAGCAAAATAAAGTTTTGTCTGCCACATTTTGTTTTTTTATTATTAAATTAACATCAAAGACTCAAATGATGAGTCTTCCTTTATATTCCATCAATTGGTAATACTATTTGGTTTTATTGAAATCAAGTTATGGCCAAATTAAAGCTTTGATCATGATGGATTAAAAAAAAAAAGAAAAAAAAAAGTTAATCCGATAGAACGCCTCAACGGCACTCATCGTCACCATTTGCTCATTCATAAGCACCAAAAAAAAAAAATCAAATTACACCTAAAGCACCAAAAAAAAAAAATCAAATTACACCTTTTATCACATTCCTTCAAAATTCTATGTTAATGCACTGTTTTTGACATCGCGACCACCAGCACTTTGCCTACCTATGTATAAAAAACTTAATTAAATTATTAAATATTGTTTATCATAATTGAAAACAAAAATAATATATTTTAGTATATGAAATCTGTGGTGAAAATTTTTAATTACACATAATAAAAAATTTATTATTAATTATTTTCTTGCTCAATAATATTGTTTATTATATATTTAAAATTTTGTTAATTTTTTTTAAAGTTTGATTTTTCATGATATGTCACCAGAGATATAAATTATATATTTAGAAAATTTGGATATAACTTTGAAAAAATAGTATTTAATGTGTATCTACAGATATTTGAATGGAAATTTAATTAGACATAATAAAAAATTCATTATTTCTAATTTTCTTCTTGTTCAAACTTCAATATTATTGTCTATTATATATTTAAAATTTTTTCAATTTTTTTCATAAAATTTAATTTTCTCATAATATTTCATCAAGATTATAAATTATATATTTTAAAACTTTTAAAAATTTGGGTATAACTTTGAAAAAATATGTACTAATTAATTCTTATGTCTTCTCCATATCGTGCTTCAAAATTCTAAAGGAATCATTTTCCATATCTTCACTAAAAACATCGGCATTGCATATTCGAACCTTGCTAAATTATTGGCCGTTGTTGAAGCTCTTTCCATCATTTTTAAGTCAAGATTTAAATCACCACAGCTGATCATTGAAAGTTATTATCAAGTGGTTATTTCGTGATTCAAAGAATCAAGGACAGTCTATGGAAATATAATAATCTTATTAATAATAAGCTTCTCAACTTGTACTCATGTTTAGGGCCTATCTCTTTCAATCATGTTTTTAGAGAAGCTAATGAATTTGCTGATTTCTTTCTGAAAGCTGGAGTTTACAGAACCATTGACTTGGAAGCATGGTTGTAATCGTTTAATTTCAAAAAAGTTATTTCAATTTCAAAAAAAAAAAAATTCGTATATATACATCTTTAAATGAAAATATTACTAATTCGTGTGTTGCATTAATCATATGCTAGTTTCTTTATATTTCATCAATTGAAATCATGGCCAAATCACCGTAAATATATGATATAAATTAATTAACGAGGCATAAATTTTCAAGTAAGCTTCAAGGAATTAAATGCAAAACATCTGCTTGACTAAATTAAATAAAAGATGAGTGTTTGCTGTAAAGAAGATTACTTGTCAAATGATCAAATAAGACTCGATTACCTACGCAACTAACTCAGCCCCTATCACGTTCGATTTTTGAAAATCAGGACTAACTTTTCTTATTTTTACACGAATGGTTGGACTGTGCTCGATGTCATCATTCTGATATCAAGCTAAAACTTTATTAGCTAACTCAACATTTAATCATTCAAACATGACTCAATACATTAAATTACAATACGCATTTTGTTTTTCTATACAATATCTAATAACAAAACTATGATTGACATTTGAACTTCTTCAATTTACTGTTTACATCTTTTTACACACTAAAGTATTGTATAATAGATGTCTGAATACCATACCTGAATACCATACCTTCAAAGTACCACATCGAAACGTCACAAGTATCCCATTAGAAATTTCTCTTAACAAACAACTAATGCTGTCAATAATCTGTGAAGTGGAAAAAGAGGTGAGCTTACGCCTAGTAAGAAATATATATATATATATATATAAAAGAACCTATACTATGCATATGTCAAAAACATAATTCATAAATATGCAATCAGTATTAAAATAATATAATGGGACTCTATCGAAAGAGATACTATAATCGAATAGAAGTACCAAGCTGAGTATAGAAGGATGCTTTAGAGCACTTCACTTGTCCCGATTCCCAAATCCGATTATAGGGAGTTTTTGAAAACTTTACAATGAAGAAATTTATACATATCAAATCAGTATAAAAACCTTTTAATCCTTTATTGACAGTACTCAACAATAAAAAATCGTTATCATATGGAACAGTAAAATATTCAATAAATCATAAAGTTCACTATTCAGTAAACCGTTTATAGACAATTTAGCAAATAGTGCAATAGCTCACTCTTTCAGAAAATCTTTTAACATATCGATCAGAAGACACTCGAATTAGAACACAGTTCAGAAAATCAACCAAAAAATCATACGCTCAGAAAATTGTTCAAGAAAATCATTCGGAAATTACACCTCCAAAACATAATTCAGAAGATGTGACAACTGCTGATTTTATAAATTTAATATTTAAATATTTGTAAATTTAATATTAAAACAAATAAATAAACTAAAGAAAATAAATGAATTCATTTAAGAGATAGAAATATTTGGAAATTCGAAAGTTGATGAAGTGATGAATTTGAGAATTCGGAATTTGAAAATTTAATTTGGATTTTAAGAAATCCAAATTAAATAATAAGAGATAAAGATGTGTGTGTGTGTGTGTGTGTATTTATACAATTACATTATATAAATATATTTTTGTATTTTATATATATAAATACATATGTAAATTACTATATATTTATATATATATAAATATGTGTATATATGAGATATAAAATAAAGTACTATTTCAAATTAAAATATATACATAGATATAGAGTGTTAATATATAGTATGTATATATATATATATATTGTAAATAAGTATAATATATATAAATATAATTATATATATATAAAAAATTGAAAAGCGGGAGTCGGGAGACCCGACCCCCGTTTCTTCTCTGTTACAAACAGAGGAGAAACACAATACTGTAGCCGACCCCCTGTCGGCCGAGCGAGGAGGAAGAAGGTGGAACTGCCGTCGGATGGGGAAGAGAACGAAGAGGGGCTGATGACGGTGTAAACTGAAAAGAAAGAGAAGAAATGAAGAAAGAAACGGGGCGGAAGAGAAGGAAAACAGAAGAGAAAAAGGAGAGAGGAAAGGGGCGGTGCCGGCCGATCCAAGCATCACCACTGCTGCCTTCGACGCCGGTGAGGTCAGGCCAAGTGAAAGGAACGCTCAGCGGTGAAAGAAGGAAGAGGAAAGAGAGAGAAAAGAGGAAGAAAAGAAGCCGAACCACCGTTCCCAGATCCGGTGCCGTCGCCTGCGATGGGGGAAAAGGAGGGCAGATCTGGCTTCGTGGCAACCTTGGCTAGCTGTGGAGTGGTTGAACCTGTAAGACCCAAATTTTATTATCCTATATACCATATTTGTACATGATTGATAGTGGAAATAAATTCTTTTAGTAAAATTAAAGAAAATATTGAATGTGAATTTCTACTTTTCATTTTAAGTTATGATTTATAATATGGTGTACATGAATTGAAAAGAGAATTGATGAGTATACATGTGTTATTTTATTGGCTGGGAGTTATAAAAAGGAAGAGAGAAAAGTCAAGGAAGATGGCTGCAGAGGGGAGTACACGCCACTTCCTTCCTCGGCGAGATCAATTGGTCTAGTTGGTTGTAAAGAGCTAAATTCCAAGATAATATCTATAGTATGAAAGCATTAAATGAAGGTGTGAAAGGGATTAATGGCAATAGGACAAACGAAGAAAAGAATGGGATGAAAGCCAATAATCGTTGGCTGTAAGTGGCGTGAACTGGAGAGGATGGAGAAAAGAAGAGAAAATTAGTCAAAAAGGAAGAAACGGACTGCAACAGGAAGCCTCACCACCGTTCCTTTTGTCACCATTTTCTCTGGTTTTTAATGCATGAAAGACGTGAAATGATGACAGAAAACGGGATAAGAACAGATGGAAAATTTTAAGTGGATTTGAGTGGTTATATAAGAAGGAATTCATGGGAAAATAGATTTATGCAACATTCTTCTTCAAGAAAAACCCTCTGATGCTTCTCGTCCAGCAAGTGTTCTGCAAACTCAAAATCTTGGTTCTTCCATTCCTCACGTACATGAGCCATGAAAACTTCATTCTTAGTTAGCCAAACCTCTTCTGCAATGTTGAAGAGCTAAGGAACAAGAGAAGTAAAACTAAGTGAGGCAGAAAAACATTCTGTTTCTCAAAGTGCAACTCAGTTAAGGTGAGTTCTATATTTTTATGGTTTTCTAGATGTTCTATATAGCCTTGTTTTAGCTAAATCTGGTTAGAATATATAAGGAAACATGAGGGGCGAAGTGATTATCCAATTGCTTGCCAAATGGGCGAGTAAAGAAAGAATGGGTACTCGCCCAAAGGTTGAGGTGAGCTCAAGAAATGTATGAGTCGGCGACATGCATGTTCGCCAACTCTTTGGACAATAAGAACAATTGCCAAATGGGCGAGGGCGAGTGGCGAGGGCTATGATCGCCCAAAATGTATGAAATTGATGATTGCCAAAAGGGCGAGAGTGGCGACTATTGTGATCGCCCATGTGGAATGTTAGTGATCGCCAAAGAGGCGAGTAGGAAATAAAGAACTCGCCAAACTGAAAGTACGGGTCCAAGTGGGCGAGGTCACCCAACGCTAGTTTAATTCATAGGCAGCTCGAGTTGAGATGTGGGCGAACTCCCATGTTGGGCGAACTCCCACAATTAAGCCAATACATAAATGGCGAGAATGTTGGGCGAACTCCCATGTGTAAGCCAATAAACGAATGGCTAGCCCTGTTGGGCGAATGGAGAGGGCGAGTACTATCACGTCTCGCCAAAAGTGTTGGAAATATTCGAAAATGAAATTATTAATAGAATTAATAAATTATTTTGCAGTCGGGAGTTAAGGACTTGGTAAAAAGCGATCGGGAAGGCGATCGGGAAGCAAGGCTTCATCAGACGAGGTAAGGGAGATGTGTGTGAAGTAAATGCATGTCCTGTGGAGTTAAAATTGTATGAAAATACTGAGAAAATGCTTTGATTTATGACATGCATTTTGTTTGATAATTGTTTTGATTTGGGCGAGCTACAAAGATAACCCACCCTTGTGTTGTTTGTTGGGCGAACTGGTTAGGGCGGGCGAGCTAAACCTTTTATGAAGTTTTGGGCGAAGAAACCTTTTATGGAGTTTTGGGCGAGTGACCCTGTTTTAAATAAAAATCCGGGCGAGCCATTGTGGGCGGACCCTTTTTAATGTTGTTTGGGGCGAGCGACCCAGGTTTTCATGAAATGGGCGAGTTGACCATGGCAATTCCGCCTTAGGCGAGTTGACCATGGGCAATGCCAGATGGGCGAACTGACATGGGCGAGCCATTGAGGGCGAGCCAATTTAACTTGTTTTTAACCGCTAAGAATTGGCGGGTGAATACTAATTCACCGCACTAGCGAGTTGACCATGGGCGAGCCTTGATGGGCGAGCTGACCATGGCGAACAGGTTTCAATTTTACATTTTCTTTACGGAAATGAGAATAATACCTTTTTGGAAATTATTATTTATTTAAATGATTTAAATTCATAAATGTTTTTCCATAAAGGTATTTTGAGCTATAAATATGATTTTGAGACTTTAGGCCATGAGTTCATGCATTACCATTCATATAACTGCGTGACCTGCCTGGGGCGATGGCTCGGGTCGATGGACCCATGGGTGCACCCCAGGGCGTCACAAGGCTGATGGACCCACCAAGTCATCAGCGGTCTTGAGGTCACTTGGCAAGTGGACCCGAGGACCACCTATAGATTATGGCCATAGATCTAGCTGAGATAGCCGTGAGGGGCGATGGCCTACGGGTGCACCCCAAAAGCGGACGACTTGTGTTCCTAGGGGAACAATGAGAGCATGATTTGTTTGTTGCCTAGTCTCAACTTATTGGTTTCTGTTTACTGAAAGGATCTAATGAATCCTGTTTAATGTTAACTATACCCATTGTTTTCCTAATGAGTTTATTGTTAGGACAAATAAACGTATTTGGGGGATATGGTTTGATTTGTATAAATAGCGTACATCTTTTTTACTGAGCATGTTGTCGCTCACTCCTTATTTTTCACTCCACAGATTATTGATTTTGGACTAAGAGAATTACCTTCCAGAGATTTGACATCGAAGGTATGTTATATTCTTTTATATATTCAGTAAAATGGTACAGTACTACTTTAAATAAAAGGGAATGTATAACCATGTTTAAGGGAACAATTTCAATAATTCATATTTCTACATGTGAGTGGAATAAGAGTACTAATTTTTATTAAGTGTTGAAAACTGTTAAGCATCACAGACAGCCCAACCGATAAGTAAGTGTGAATTATAAGTAAACGTTATGTTATACAGTGGATTTGGGATGTTACAGAACTGCCAGAAATGGCAGCCGCCGGTGGCCGAACCGACCAGCAAAGGCTAAACCTGCCGAACCGGTCTGAAACGGTTCAGCCAGAAAAAAAAAAAGGAAAAGAAAGGAAAAAGAAAAGGAAGGAAAGGAAAAAGAAAAAGAAAAAGAAGAAAAGAAAGGAAAAAGAAAAGGAAGGAAAGGAAAAAGAAAAGAAAAAAAGAAAGGAAAAAGAAAAAGAAGAAAGAAGAAAGAGAAGAAAAGGAAAGAAAGAAGGAAAGGATAGGAGCTTAGGAAGTAACTTACCCGAAATTTAATGTTGAATACGGGTATGGAATTGAAAGATTTTATTATGTTCCATTTAAATTTACAGAATTGTTAGATTACTTTCTAAAACGAATATATGTGAATTGTTTAAATTGTGGCAGCATGGTAATGAGGCAAGTGGCGGATTTCGACTAGGCTCAGAAGTCGGAAAGATAAGATACTTTTATAAAGCATTAGTAGCATTATATTGTATGGTTGAAATTGTGATTTTTGATATGAACCATTGATAGAATGATAATTAAAATGCTAAGAGAACCCACAACTGGTGGTGGGGGTCTTAGTAAGAGATAAAGAAATTGTGGGAATCAACAGTTGTGGTTATAAATTATGTTTTCTTGCAGGAGGTTTTGATAAAATTAAACCGTTATGCTGCTGAAATTTATATGAAAATGTTGATGAAAAAGGTTAAGTTTTCTCGTATAAACGAAACCTTGGAAAGAGTTATCGAAAGATAAGTATTGAAAGGACACTGGCATATTGCTAGAAAAACTTGATTTTTGGAATAGTTTGAATAAGTAAATGGCTGAACGAATAAATTGTGGAATTATCAACGGAGTGATGATCTTAGAATTTATGGATTCCGACTTCTTGATTCTTGGAATAGTTTCGAACATGATAGCACGGACATTGCAAGAGGTTGGTGTTGAGATGGTTTTATTATAATACATTGCATTGTCAAACATACGGGAGATAATAAGCGGACCTACACTTATGGTAGTGTGAAATCCCAATTTCCATGTAAGTTATCCTTATTTGTAAAGTATTACCATTTGAAATGATTAAGTACATATGAAATTTTGATGTAAAAATGAGATATAGGACATAGAAGGAATAATAAAATTATAGTCAATTAGCCAAAGAGTCAAAGGACTAATGGCTGAGATGAGATGAGAAAAGAAATGAATATCAGATTTTGTGGTGATTAAATGACATGTGGCATATGATTTGGATAGGAAGAATTAAATGTTAAATGGTCAAAGAGTCAAGGAGTAATGGCTGACATGAGTTAATGGAGAATTAAGCATTTAATGAAAAAATTGCATAGTCATTACCATTCTCACCAACCTACGGCAGCCATTAACTCTTCCTCCAAGATTTTCCTAAGTTTTCTCCCATAATTACCTTATAGAGCAACAAATTCTAGCCATCGAATCATTAAACCTTAGTAACGAGAATCGCTCCTTATAGTTAGCCTAAGCTATACCTGAAATTTGGAAAGTTGAATCCAAGTGGTTAAGGAGATCTATTGATGTCAAATTTGGTCATTGACAAAGGTAAAAGATGAAGTGGTTTTGTTTAATTCTGTTGATGGTTTGGAGTTAGATTATGTTGGTGTGATATGTTAATGGTATTAAAATAAAAGGAAGTTAAAGGTTTAAAATGATTATGGATTTTGTGCAGCTTGAAGAAGAAAAGGCTAAGTGTTGGTGTAGCAAGCTTGGGCATTTTGCGTAAATTGAGGTAAGGAATTTATGTAACGGACGTAGGGTGGCTATGTCCGCATGTTTTAATATGTTTGAAATGTCTTTGGAAAGAAACAAATGCTGGTTTAACTGCAGGTAAAGTTAAATTTCGGGTCTTACTCCTAGTACCAATTAGGCTAGGAGCAGCTGACTGCCTTAAGTAGCAGCCGACTGCCTAGAGACAACCAAAGCGTAGATTTTTGAAAACCGAGGCAAACCAGTCGACTGCTATATGAGACAGTTGACTGCTATTTACTTGAAAAGCATTTTTTTGTGAAAACAGTCAACTGCTATATGACCAGTCGATTGCCTTTTTATCGAAAAGCATTCTGTTTCAAAACCAGCCGACTGCCTATGGATCCAGTCGACTGCCTTGTTTTCAGAAGCATTCTATTTCAAAACCAGTCAACTGCTATGTGGGACCAGTCGACTGCCCCATATGTTTTCAGATTTTTAAATATTGAAACTTTTAAAGAAATAATTTCGATAAATCAATATATGCATTAGCAGCTGACTACCCCTAATGACCAGTCGACTGCCATGCTTGAAAATGAAGTTTTAAAGCTTAATTTAAATAAGCCCAATTGTGTTTCCAAGGAGTAAATGATCAATGTTTTGGAGACTATGGACACCTATGGTGATCATGCATATTACTTGTTTATATTTACTTGGCTGAGGAGCCTAAGTCCGGTCCTTAGTGCTACAGATGTCACCTGACTAGTGTTCACTGTAGCCACCGACATTGGCCAATTTGTCTATATTACATGTTTGGCTTGGGGAGGATTCTTGGCCCATTTGTGGGTACGCCATTTAATTGTCATACTTCTTAAGGGGGATACTTGCCCTCCCTTACGGGACTTCCCCATAAGAGATTGACAGGATGCATGATTCTGTTGGAATTATATGTCTCCCATTTATTTGAAGTATTTGAAGCATGTGAAGTTATTTGTATATGAAAGTATTTGAAGTAAAGTATAAAAGTATATGATCCACTTGAGTTATATATATATATTATATATATATATATATACACTATTTGAAGAACTTTTATGTATTTGATGAAAGAAGTATATGACTATGCTTTATAATAGTTATACATGACATTATAGAGCCAAGCAGGAAAACTGCATATAGAGGCATAGTACGCTCTTTTACATACGTTTCTTACTGAGCATAAACTCATCATTTTACAATCAATTTTCATTCAGATTACTTGAAGTAATTCTCGCTCTAGAGAGAGAAGCTCAGTTTTTGAGATCGTATAGCATACCTTCGAGATATGCTTCCCAACCTTTGAAGGTATAATTATGTTGTCGTATACTTCGACTATTGTACAGTACATTAATGTCTATTAGATCATTGGGGATATAGGTTATGTAAGTATATGAGATCCTAATGTAATTGAAGTATATGAATATGAAAAATACATTTCATGAGAAAATTTATTTCATCCTAAATGCTGATAATGGATAAAATATAAGGATAAAGAAGAATGACGTTGACGAACAGCCTAACCACACAAATGTAAAGTAAGGATTTATATGTTTATTAGTGGAAATGAGGATGTGACAGATTGGTATCAGAGCAGGTTAGTCTGATGTTTGTCAGTGTCATTAGGTTAGAAATAGTGGATATCCTTAAAATAATGTACTTGTCTGAATACGTATGTGTAGTATAACCGTTTAAAGTTATACTAAATAGTGTTATTTGATGATGTTATTAGTAGAATGAGTACACGAAGAAGAGGTACTGGTAGAGGATAAGGACGAAGACGGGGTCGTGTGGAACCGCCCCCAACATAATCTCCTCATTCTTCTCCACCGGGTAGTCCAAATACCTGACTATCAAAAATAGAGTGACATATGGAAGCCATGACTACTATATTTACTCAGTTCATGGCTAGTCATTCGAATGTGGCTACTAGTACACCAGCAGCCACTATTACAGTCCCTCCTACTCCTACAATGCCACCCTCACTAGTCCCAGCTACTGAGAGACGGGATCCTAGTGCTTATTAGAGTGTTGCATTGATTAAAAAATTTAAGAAGTTGGATTCGCCTAAGTTTAAGGGGGATAGGGATCCATTGACCGTAGAAAATTGGTTGAAGGCGGTTACTAAATCATTTGAGTACATGACTTGTTTTGAGAGAGAGAAAGTGGGTTTGGCAGCCTATTTGTTAGTGGACGATGCCGAACATTGGTGGCAGTCTACTCGAGCTATGTTGGAAGCTCAATATGCCGAAGTTACGTGGGATAGATTTCTAGAAGCCTTTAATGAATAGTATATCCCACGCACTGAACAAACCAGGTTGAAGATCGAATTTTTGAGCTTGACTCAAGGGACGATGACGGTGAATCAATATGAGTCAAAGTTCATTTCTTTGAGCAGTTTGACCCTGAAGTCCTAAGGAGTGAAGGACATAAGATTTATCGATTCATAGAGTGATTGAAGTCTCCTATCAGATTGAAGTTATACCCTATGGATATCACTACTTATAATGAAGCGGTCTGTAAGGCTCAGTTGTGTGAGCAGGACTATGATTTTCATCATGCTGACTTTCGAGCCAAGGGTAAAGGCAAGGAACCAATGAAGCGGAAGTCAAAGGAGAAATCTTCTAGTGATAGATATCCATATAGGAGAAATTGACCCTATGAAAGAGCTTCGTCAGGTAAGAAAATAATTTAGAAGAGAATGATTTTATTTAATAAAATGGATATATATAGAAGTATATTGAATTGAGAATTATGATAAAACGGGGACTCCTAGACCCACCCGGATCAAGATAAGTGATGAGAGATCCCGACATTCGGCAGGTAGTGCATCTAGTTCACCAAAGAGTATAATGCAAATATGTGAACAATGCGGGAGATTTCATGGAACACAGCCTTGTCGGTTGACGAGCGGAGCTTGTTTTTGGTGTGGTGAACATGGACATATGATTAAGGATTGTCCCAAGAAGAATTTGAGAGAATCTGAAGGATCAGGAAAGACCACCCAACCACAGTCTAAGGCTACAGCTGCTGAAAAGGAAAGAAAGTTGTGACTCAAGGAAGAGTATTTGCTATCGATGAGGAGTCTGCAGATGCTTCGTCCAAGATGATTAAGGGTAAGATCCATCTTTTTGATATAAGTGTTAATGCCTTATTTGATCCAGGCTCTACACATTCTTTTATTTCTCCCATGGTTGCGATGAGATTGCCTGTTGAGCCTGAGCCTTTAGGACACTTGTTACAAATAAGTACTCCCTTTAGGGAATCTCAAATGACGGACATAATATATCGTAATTGTAAGCTACGGGTAGGAGAAAGAGAATCAATAGCTGACCTAACCCTACTAAATATGTATGGGTTTGATGTTATCTTGGGTATGCATTGGTTAGCTAAGAATCATGTGATGTTAGATTGTCAAGCTAAAAGTGTAATCTTCTCTTCACCCTTTAGCTATGTTGTAAATTTTACAATTGTTTAATGCAAAAGTATAATTGTTAATTACCCTACTTGAAATTGAAAGTAATAGAAAGTATGTATTATTATGTGAAGGATTTGTAGCAGATGTGGTGGAAGTAGAAAAGAAACGTCCCGGACCCCATGAGATTCCGGTAGTCGGGGATTTTCCCGAGGTGTTTTCGGACGATCTTCCAGGACTTCCTCTGGATAGGGAAGTAGAGTTTACGATCGATTTGGTGCCAGGGACCGAGCCCATTTCGAGATCACCCTATCGGATGGCCTTAATTGAATTAGAAGAATTGAAGAAGTAGCTTCAGGAGTTACTAGATAAGGGATTCATACGACCCAGCGTATCCCATTGGGGTGCTCTTGTGCTATTTGTCCAGAAGAAAGATGGCTGTATGAGGCTGTGCATCGACTATCGATGGTTGAATAAGGTGACAATTAAGAACAAGTATCCTCTTCCCAGGATTGATGATCTTTTTGATCAGCTTAAGGGTGCACAAGTCTTTTCCAAGATAGACTTGAGGTCGGGATATCATCAATTGAAGATTCGGAGTGAAGATATCCCTAAGACAGCATTCAGGACACAATATGGTCACTATGAATTTCCAGTGATGCTATTTGGCCTAACCAATGCACCCGCGACTTTTATGAACTTGATGAATGATGTGTTCAAACAATATTTGGACCAGTTTGTCATTGTCTTTATCGATGACATATTGGTGTATTCGAGGTCTCGGGAAGAACATGAGCAGCACTTAAAGATAGTCCTGCAAACCCTCAAAAATCGGGGATTGTATGCCAAGCTAAGTAAGTGTGATTTCTGGCTAGATCAAACCTCCTTCTTGGGTCATATAATCAGTAAAGATGGAGTTTCGGTCGATCCATCGAAGATAGAGGCGGTGGTTCAATGGGAGAGACCAAAAACGGTAACGGAGATTAGGAGTTTCTTGGGTCTAGCTGGCTACTATAGAAGATTTGTAAAGGGTTTCTCGAAGTTAACTGCTCCCTTGACGCGCTTAACGCGCAAAGAAGTGAAGTATGAATGGAATGATGCCTGTGAATGGAGTTTCTAAGAGTTGAAGCGCAGGCTGACGACTGCACCTATCCTTACCATTCCTAATGGTTCTGGTGGATTTGTAATATATAATGACGCCTCAGGACAAGGTTTGGGTTGTGTACTAATGCAGCATGGTAAGGTAGTGGCATATGGTTCTAGACAATTAAGGACCATGAGAAGAACTACCTGACTCACGACTTGGAGTTAGCTGCAGTAGTGTTTGCCTTAAAGATTTGGAGACATTACTTGTATGGTGAGAGATTTCAGATTTTTACGGATCATAAAAGTCTAAAGTACTTATTCTCTTAGAGAGAATTGAACATGAGACAAAGGAGATGGCTCGAGCTTCTGAAGGATTATGATTGTGAGATCTTGTACCATCCAGGAAAGGCCAATGTGGTGGCGGATGCTCTGAGCCGGAAGCATGTAGGTATGGTGTCTTACATGATGATAAAAGAGTATGAATTGCTTGAACAGTTTGCAAGCCTCAATTTAAATGTTATGCCTTATGAGCAATTTAGAATGATGGCTAGTTTGAGGATTGAGCCGGAGTTGATGGACAGAATTCGAATTGCTCAAAGGGAAGATAATCAGTGCGTTGAGGCTATGGATCGGATTCAATCGAATATACCATCAGAGTTTGATATTGGTAGCGATGGAATCTTGAGGTTTAAGGATCGTATATGTGTTTCTAATGATAAGGAGTTAAGGAAGTCGATTCTGATAGAAGCACACACCACTAGATATACTTTGCATCCAGGAAATATGAAGATGTATCATAATCTTTCCAAGGTGTATTGGTGGACTGGCATGAAAAGAGACATAGCAGAGTTTGTGGCAAGGTGTCTCACGAGCCAGCAGGTTAAGGTAGAGCATCAACAACCAGCAGGTTTGCTACAGCCTCTACCTATACCTATGTGGAAATGGGAGCACATTACGATGGATTTTGTTATGGGATTACCTCGAACAAGAAGGAATCATGATGGTATTTGGGTGATAGTGAACAGGTTAACTAAATCAGCTCACTTCCTACCTATGAAATCTACAGATACATTTAGTGCTTTAGCAGATTTGTATGTGAAAGAAGTCGTTAGACTACATAGAGTTCCGGTGAGCATTACCTCTGATAGAGATTCAAGGTTTACTTCTCATTTTTGGGAACATTTCAGGAGGCCATGGGATCTCAATTAAATTTTAGCACAGCTTTTCATTCGCAGATTGATGGGCAGTCCGAGTGCACCATTCAGACGCTCGAGGATATGTTGAGAGCTTGTGCTATGGATTTTAAAGGTTCATGGGATGACCATCTGCCATTAGCTAAGTTTGCTTACAATAATAGCTATCATACAAGTATCGGGATGGCATCATATGAAGCCTTATATGATAAAAGGTGTCGATCTCCGATTGGGTGGGAAGAAGTGGGTGAACGTAAGATATTAGCTCCAGATTTAGTCGAGCAGGCTTCCGAGGATGTTAAGTTGATTTGTCAAATACTCAAGACAGCTCAAAGTCGACAAAAGAGTTATGCAGATGCTTGACGGAGACCACTTGAGTTTTTGGTTGGAGACTTTGTGTTTTTGAAGGTTTCTCCATCCAAAGGAATTATGAGAGTCGGAAAAAGAGGTAAGCTTAGTCCTCGCTACATTGGTCCATTTGAGGTCTTGGAACGAATTAGAGATGTTGCTTATAGATTGGCACTACCTCCGGAGCTATCGGGAGTGTATAATGTATTTCATGTATCAATGCTTCGGAAGTACTATCCGGACCCGTCTTATGTCATAGAATATGAACCCTTGGAAATTCGGGAAGACATGAGTTATGTAGAGAAGCCAGTTCGGATCTTGGATAGAAAAGAAAAGGTGTTGAGGTTTAAGACGATTTTCTTAGTTAAAGTGCTATGGCAGTATCACACTACGGAAGAAGCTACTTGGGAGCTTGAGAGTTTGATGAAAGAGAAATATCCAAAACTGTTTAAGTGACAGCTCGATTTCAAATTTAGAGGACCAAATTTCTAAAGGTAGGGAGAATGTGAAATCTCAATTTCCATGTAAATTATCCTTATTTGTAAAGTATTACCATTTGAAATGATTAAGTAAATGTGAAATTTTGATGTATAAATGAGATATAGGACATAGAAGGAATATTGAAATTATAGTCAATTAGCCAAAGATTCAAAGGACTAATGGCTGAGATGAGATGAGAACAGAAATGAATATCAGATTTTGTGGTGATTAAATGACATGTGGCATATGATTAGGATAGGTAGAATTAAATGTAAAATGGTCAAAGAGTCAAGGAGTAATGGCTGACATGAGTTAATGGATAATTAAGCATTTAATGAAAAAATTGCATAGTCATCACCATTCTCACCAACCTACGGCAGCCATTAACTCTTCCTCCAAGATTTTCCTAAGTTTTCTCCCATAATTACCTTGTAGAGCAACAAATTCCAGCCATCGAATCATTAAACCTTAGTAACGAAAATCGTTCCTTATAGTTAGCCTAAGCTATACCTGAAATTTGGAAAGTTGAATCCAAGTGGTTGAGGAGATTTATTGATGTCAAATTTGGTCATTAACAAAGGTAAGAGATGAAGTGGTTTTGTTTAATTCTGTTGATGGTTTGGAGTTAGATTATGTTGGTGTGATATGTTAGTGGTATTAAAATAAAAGGAAGTTAAAGGTTTAAATGATTATGGATTTTGTGCAGCTTGAAGAAGTAAAGGCTAAGTGTTGATGTAGCAAGCTTGGGCATTTTGCGTAAATCGAGGTAAGAAATTTATATAACGGACGTAGGGTGGCTATGTCCGCATGTTTTAATATGTTTGAAATGTCTTTGGAAAGAAACAAATGCTGGTTTAAGTGCAAGTAAAGTTAAATTTCGGGTCTTACTCCTAGTACCAATTAGGCTAGGAGTAGCCGACTGCCTTAAGTAGCAGCCAACTGCCTAAAGACAACCAAAGCGTAGATTTTCGAAAACCGAGGCAAACCAGTCGACTGCTATTTTCCAGAAAGCCTTCTGTTTCAAAACAGTCGACTGCTATATGACCAGTCGACTGCCTTTTATCGAAAAATCATTCTGTTTCAAAACCAGTCGACTGCCTATGGAGCCAGTCGACTACCCTGTTTTCAGAAGCATTCTGTTTCAAAACCAGTCGACTGCCCCATGTGTTTTCAGATTTTTAAATATCGAAACTTTTAAAGAAATAATTTCGATAAATCAATATATGCATTAGCAGCTGACTACCCCTAATGACCAGTCGATTGCCATGCTTGAAAATGAAGTTTTAAAGCTTAATTTAAATAAGCCCAATTGTGTTTCCAAGGAGTAAATGATCAATGTTTTGGAGACTATGGACACCTATGGTGATCATGCATATTACTTGTTTATATTTACTTAGCTGAGGAGCCTAAGTCCGGTCCTCAGTGCTACAGATGTCACCTGACTAGTGTTCACTGTAGCCACCGACATTGGCCAATTTGTCTATATTACATGTTTGGCTTGGGGAGGATTCTTGGCCCATTTGTGGGTACGCCATTTAATTGTCATACTTCTTAAGGGGGATACTTGCCCTCCCTTACGGGACTTCCCCATAAGAGATTGACAGGATGCATGATTCTGTTGGAATTATATGTCTCCCATTTATTTGAAGTATTTGAAGCATGTGAAGTTATTTGTATATGAAAGTATTTGAAGTAAAGTATAAAAGTATATGATCCACTTGAGTTATATATATTTATATATATACTATTTGAAGAACTTTATGTATTTGATGAAAGAAGTATATGACTATGCTTTATAATAGTTATACATGACATTATAGAGCCAAGCAGGAAAACTGCATATAGAGGCATAGTACGCTCTTTTACATACGTTTCTTACTGAGCGTAAACTCATCCTTTTACAATCATTTTTCATTCAGATTACTTGAAGTAATTCTCGCTCCAGATAGAGGAGCTCAGTTTTTGAGATCGTATAGCATACCTTCGAGATACGCTTCCCAACCTTTGAAGGTATAATTATGTTGCCGTATAGTTCGGCTATTGTACAGTACATTAATGTATATTAGATCATTGGGGATATAGGTTATGTAAGTATATGAGATCCTGATGTAATTGAAGTATATGAATATGAAAAATACATTTTATGAGAAAATTTATTTCATCCTAAATGCTGATAATGGATAAAATATAAGGAGAAAGAAGAATGACGTTGACGAACAGCTTAACCACACAAATGTAAAGTAAGGATTTATATGTTTATTAGTGGAAATGAGGATGTGACAGGTAGTGGTCTTAATATCGATGTTGAGGTACACGATGGATAATAGTGATATCGAATTATAACAAATGTATGTTATGTGCATACATAATCTTACTGAAATTGAGGTTGAGTTTTCGACATAATCTAATCACTGATAGATTTAAATAAATGAGTGTCACACATGTGATTATACGACTCCAATTGTAACCTTAGAATAGGTCTCGATAGATATTCTCTCATATTTGAGTGACTTGGAGAAATTTGGAAGACATGATAAATGGTCCATCTTAGTAGTGTGATTGAGACGATGAGAACAAGAAAGTAGATTGTGATGCCTTGTGGACATTTGATAGAACACATTTCTACATAAAAGTATACTTGTACATGTCTATGTTAAATAGATGTGAACTGGGATTTTTGCAATAATATGGATGGTCGTAAGGCGACTTAAATGATTGAAACACTGTTAATAGTAGAAATTGGCCAAATCTCCTAAGTGGGTAAATTGCTAACCTAAATTTGACTCGATAATATCTTTGTAGATAATTCCAGTGTGGTATTATACAGGCCATATGAAAATTGATTGAAAACTGTGATTGAGTTTGTGATAGTGAATGAAATTGGACATCAAGTCGGAATTACGAATGAGTGCCAATATGCTAGACCATAGACAGATTTGATAGATGACTATTGATCTTGTGGTTGTAATTTCCTCGATGTCGACTCTGGAATAGATCTTGAATGGTGATATCGATAATTGCATAATTCCAGTATCTTGATGACTATAGAGAAATATGATATCTAGATATTCATAGATACTAAGAGGACTCATACTGACGGTGGTAGTCCTAGTATTGATGATGAAATGTATAAGTGATTGTATAGTCAATAACTGTAGAGAAAGAATATTGCATATCGAAGAACCACAGTGAATATCGAATTTTCCTATTAGGTATGATCTGATTGAAATCAAAAGGATGGAATGAGGAAATTGAATTATAATGAACGCTATAATTAAATGACATATTTTATGAAAATGATAGTTCATTTCTTTGAACTCATGATTTAATTTGCATCACCTTTAAGCATATCTTGTTACAACTTGAGATGCTATAATAATGTTTATATGGATGCTATAATAATGTTTATATAAATGCTATAAAGCATAGATTAGTTTTAAAAAGAAAGTATATGGTACCTATATATTTTTATATATGAATCCTCTTAAGGAATTTTACCATATGCTTTGCATAATTTTGACAAGAAAGCTAAAGATTTAAATGTTTTCTGAGACTGTAGGCACCCTAAAAGAATTAAATTCAATAAAACATAGTGGAAACCGCCTAATTGGAGATTACTCATTAGGCAAAGATGCTTGTCCGACAATAGTCGTGGACAGGTCTCAGTCACACCTGATCAGTGGTGTTGGGAGACATGAGGTCTATGGCCATAGATAGCGCCCTAGTTGGTTTCCAGGGGACGATGATATGATTTCACTGCTAGCTACAGTTATCTAAGTATTTATTGATAGAGTATTAGGGATCTAGCCTAGTTTCAAATCGATATGATATGCAGTTTAGAGTATGTTTTTAAATTGATATGAACTCTAAGCTGATATGATTTCACAGTATATGAAATGTGTTTCGATATCGTACTTGATTACACATGATATGAAAAGAGAAATGTGCACGTTTGATTTGAAATGATATGAAAAGAGTAATGTGCACGTTTGATTTGAAATGATATAAAAAGACATGTTTTGAATTGACATGATATGAAAAGAGAAATGCGCACATTTTGATTTGAAACGATATGAAAAGACATGTTTTGAATTGATATGATATGAAAAGAGAAATGTGCACGTTTTGATTTGAAACGATATGAAAAGATATGTTTTGAATTGACATGATATGAAAAGTAAAAAGACATATTTTGAATTGACATGATATGAAAAGAGAAATGTGCACATTTTGATTAGAAACGATATGAAAAACATGTTTTGATTTGACATGTTATAAAAAGAGAATTGTGCATGCTTTCAACCTTGTCTTAAAGGTAAATATGAAATGAATTGAGAATCTACATGTTCGAACATGCTTTAAAAGTATATGTAATATGATTTCAAATGATAGTCATCTTATATAGTAAAGCTTGCATAAGTTTTGTAAGTAAGTCATGACATAACAATATTCTAACTATATGTGTCATGATATTATACGGTACATGAACATAAGATTGATATGAAGAGAACTATGATCTTACACTATCGTGATCATAAGTTCCCACATGAAAAGTGACATGAATTGATGTAAGACATGAGTATAATTGTTAAATGTAAAGTGACTTGATAGGATATCTCAATTAAACATGATACACGATGAGATTGATGTGAGTATGGATTAATAGTATATGATATTCAAATGATACATAATGCATTGTTGTGCGATGTATCGTGGTATAAGGATAAGAAGATTGAAAGTGATTATTGATTTATTTAGAAGTCTTAGTGATAGACAGATGATAGGAATTGAGATAATGAGATGTTATCGATTGAAATGATGAACTGTAATTGCAAATTTGCAGGTTTTATGCATTACAATTAAGACAGTATAATTCTACTCCTGCATTTATATTAGTATCTTACTGAGCCGTGGTTTTGCTCATTCTTCTAAATTTCATCTCTTTTCAGACTATTGGAGTTAAAATCTCCCATGAGAGCTTTAAGTGGGCCTTCGGAGACGATATCTAAGCTTGGTACTGGCCATTGACCTCCGAATCCGCTTCGTTGCTTTTGAGGTATTCATTCTTAGTAAATCTCTTGTTTACATGTACAGACTTTAATTAATACACAGTACATATTTTGTTCAACGAATCGAGATGTAACTTAGAATTGTGGTAAATTATTATATAGAGGATCAATGAAATTAGAGTAGTAACTACACTGACACCGAATACAAACCTTAAAATGAAAAGGAAAAATTTAATCCATAAATTTGTAAGATAGAAAAAGTATAATAATCAACTGAACGTTACGGCCTTTGGGTCGTGACAGAAGATCACTCAGAATGTCACTTGTTCGGAAAATTGTATAGAAATCTATCACATAGAAAACTGTTTCAGAAATTGTTTAGTAAATCACAAAGTAATCAGTTTAGAAATTCATTCAGATATCTTGTTGTAAACGATTTGAAAATCATAAGTAAATCACTCAAAATACTCTTCAAAAATAATACAAAAATACATCCTTCGAGAACAGTTTCTTAAATCAATCAGAGATCACACACGGAAAATAGTTCTGTGGACATTTCAAGAATCACACACTTAGAAAACTGTTTATAAATCACACATTCAAAAAACTATTCTAAAATTATACGTTTATCAAAACTGATCACACACTTAGAAAAACACATTAGTGAGTTTATCAAAAAATCATATACTCAGATAACCATTCTATAGATTGACTAGAAATCACTCACTCAGAACATGGTTTAGAAAACAAGTCAATAATAATTTAATAACAAATCAGAAGTCAGTCAGTAAATAGTACAATAACCTTTTCCCTAACATTTCGATTATCGAGTAAACTACAAAATATATCAGAGTGTGAATTCTTGCATTTCCAAATCAGAGTCCCAACTATGTAACTTTCACAAATTCATTTCAAAAAACCATGCAATGCAAATGTCTTAGGTCAATCCAAAAACCATGCAGATTGGTGTTCAACTGACATTAAGATAATCTCAAACCAATCGAAAAAATATGCAGATTTTTTTTAAAGTCCAATTAACACTCGTACTATCAAAATCAAACCATTTTTAGATTCCCAAGTTCACATGTCAGAGTCTCAAAAATCATTCAAAAATCCATATAAATCATAATTGTTGTAGAATTCAAAATTTCGATAACTAAACTTCAGAAATCATATAGAATTCAAATAATAAGTTCCCAAAGCTTTTCATGAACAAATCATTATCAATTTCAGTAATTATTGTAAAGGTCGAAAATCATAATTAATAAAATTCAAATAAATCATATTCACTTAGAATTCAAAGTTCAAATATTTAAGATTCAGAAATCATTCAAAATTCAAATATAGTCACTTCAGATTTCAGAGTTCAAATATAAAAGCTTTAGAAATCATATAAATTTCAACAAATCAAAAGTGGTGGAGGCATGGCAATATAAAACATTTCTAATAGCTTCCATCGAGCAAATTCATAAAACATTCGAAAAATTAGTTCTAAAACACTCCTTAAACAATATAAATCACTTTCAGACAAATAATGAAAGGGTTACAAATTATAAAGCATATTTAACATGCATAATGAAATCAAAAACTAATAAAGTCTAGGAGTCCCAGGATCTACGTTAACCAGAGATTTACCACCCCAGTATAAATAAAACAGTGGAGACTAAGCTTCACCCAATAGACTCATGCTACAGACGTATGGCCATTGTCAAGAGTACCATAGTGTGTACTAGCCAGGTAACACCTGTAGGAGCTAGATGATTGAGTTAGAGTCAATAGCAATCAGAATGGAATGGAAAACATGTACCCACAGGTAGCTACGAGGCTAACAGTCTCAACACATTTCACAAAAATTTCAAAATGTTTACGGAGATCAATTGAATAAAATATATCTTTAAATTAGTTTCAAAAGTATTAAAATCATAAAATAGTTACACTTGAAATATAAAAATCCATCAAATATTCTCAGTCCAATAACAGATATTCAAAATATTTTATTTACACATCACAAAGATATGGTAACATAAATGAATCATGAAACATGCAAAAATTATTAAAATCTCTTTGAAATCTGAGCTACAAATCTGTTATGCATTATGACATTTATAAACTTTAATTTCCCAACATATAATCATATCCCCCTTTTATACATGAAAATTATTTCAAGTGATGTATTTTGAAATATAAGTTCATTTAAGAAAATTTTGGCAGCATAATAGTACTTTCTATCTTAACCTCCTTGCACGAAAAACACACTTTATAACCATAATTCTAATTTCACAATTTAATAAAAAAATCAAATTCAATTTCATAAAAAAATTTGTTTTCAACAATCCAATACATCATGTATATATATATATATATATATATATATATATATATATATATATATATATATATATATTCCTTGCCTCCCGGATTTCGTAGTATCACTACTTAGCACCAATATTCATTTTTGTATTCCAAGTTGTAAAACACAACACAGATACTGTCAAATCACCACACTTCTGTTTCAAAGATTACTCAACACCACTAGATATACTACATTGCCTACTGTAGCTGCAAAATCGTTCTACTTCGTACTAGTGCTAACACTACAACTACAGTCAAATCACTTCCGTTTTCAGTTATGACTGTGCCTATAGTCTCGTATTAATTCATACAGTATTCTAGGACCCAAAACAAATTAAATTAAGCATGGATTCTATCTCCTCTTCTCTTGGCCGAAATTGACTAAACTTCATACACTTGTGTTTTCTTCAATTCAAGCTTAAATTCTTACTCTACACTAATTCTACACCATTTCTACATCATTTCCCAATCAACCAACATCATGTTCATGTACAAGAGGTGGTGGTTGAAACCCTTGGTGGATGAATTTCATGGTTTTAATTTGATTTAAGCTTAAATGTATACTTAAACACATAAAACACACAATAAAGAATCAAGAAACTATGAAAATCACAAGCTTTCTCTCACCTTTCTTCATGACCTGATCTGATGTGGCATGATTCACCATGATTTTGACCACTTTAGGACTTGATTTTGGTGTCAAAAGATAGAACACTAAAAACTAGGTAGGGTTGGTGAAGTCAATTTTCGGTTTAAGATCTTTTTCTAAGGTTTTCAAGCACTTTCCCTCTCCTCGTAAGCTTTCGTTATGGAGGAAGAAGAAGGCTGATGGCTGGTGAGGGAGACAATGGTGGCTGCTGGAACATTATGAAAATTTAATATCTTATAGTCCGAATTACCATTTTGCCCTTAAAACATTAAAACATAACTATTTTGCCCTTAACGATTTGACTTCATTGAAAATAATCAATCTAATTTTTAAAATATTTTATTTAATCATACAACACCTTTATTTAACATTCTCTAATAATTGGTTGAGCTTTTACTGAGGTTTGACAGGTCAAATGAGTGAAATTACCAAAATAGCCCTAACCATTGAATCGCATAATTTTCTACTTTTCCGTGTGATTTGATCCATCAGTTCACATGGCCTAGGACTTTATTTAATGAGAAATTTCCTATCACTGACCGTTGGTCAAAAATCAACTCAGTTTGACCGTTATTCATGAAAATTCTATCAGCCTTTGGACTTAATCGTCATTTTCAAAATTATTGCACGATTTTCAAAACAAGCTCAAATGAAGGAATTTCGAGGTGTTGATTTCTCCTATGTTAGTATTTCACTCCACATATCATAACTCTGGAGTTTCACCTCAATCTAGGATGTAAAAGTCCCTTGGGGCTTACATGACAATTTACTTCCCTAAGTCCAGTTAATTTCATTTCTTGATAATTCATCCTTTCTACTTTCATTTCCTTTTAAATTATAAAATATATTGAGAAAAATGTGGTTCTCACAGCCCCCAACACGTTTGTAGTACAATAATTGGAGTAAGTGTGTATAGCTTTATCTCTTTTTTTTCTTTTGGTGGAAAGTTTTCGTGTTTTTCTTCAAAAGCGTTACAGTACATCATCATTCAAAAGCGACTTGCAATTATTAACAATAAAATTATTGAGCATAATGTCTTATTTCTCTTTTCCAGCAAATTTTTTACTTTCATATTTGTTAGGAGAACACAAAATATAAAATTTGTGCTTAAAAGTATAAAATAATAGAATTTAGAGTAAAAAACAAATTTAATTAAAAAATATAAAATACAATCTCTAACAATAATTTTTTTCTTTTTTAGAAAAATTATCTTTAAGAGATTTAATAACTTAATTTTGAATTCTCAGAGGATAAGGATCCACTATTTCCATCGAATCTTAGGTTTTGATAAACTGCAATTAGAACTGCTAACTAAAATATGTATATATAAAAGAAAATATTTGTGCTGATTTTTTTAGCAAATTTAACACACAATAACGAGTTTGGTATTATGATATTTCATTGCAGCCTGTATAATTTAAAGCAGACAACAACTACTATGTACCAATACAATTTTGTCTTTTTTTTTTTATCAAAAGAATAAATTTGATGGTAAAGACTTAAATGAACAGTCTTCCTTTATATTTCATTACGTGGCAATACTTCCTTTACGTGCTCAAAGCTTTGATCATGGTGGATTAAAAAAACAGAAAAAGAAAAAAGTTTACCAGACAGAACCTCTCAACTCGACTCATTATCACCCTTAGCTCATTCATATTCTCCAAACCCTTTCAAGTACTTCACCCACTTTAATTTGTTGCTTCTCTCTTCTGATATCAATCTCATAACTTGGTTTGATTTTCTTCTTTACCTTTTCTATGGTCTGTTGTTTACTTCCCATCTCTTGTTCTACACCTCAATCTCAAAATCACCACAACCTTTCACTTTGATTCTCTGCTTTCAAACTTGTTCGAAACACCTTTTCTCTTTGATAGCTAAAAGTTAAACCCACCGCCATTTCAAAAGTTCATTTGTTATTTTCATTAATTTGGTTGTTCTGTCATTTGCTTTGTCTGTCAGAACCAAAAAAGAAAAAAAAATGGCCGCTACTGATTTTGGCGTCGGCACTGCTGCCAACGTTTCTGCTGCGGGTATCATAGGCATCTTCCGTGAAATTTATCTTCGTGTCAGATATGTATTCATCTATAAGAAAAATGTTAAGAAATTCGGAGACAGAATGAACGAGTTGATAGCAAAAAGAAGGAGCGTGAAACAACGGGTTGATGAGGCGGAGAACAACGGGAAGACGATACTTGCAGACGTCGAGCATTGGTGCGAACAAGCGGACAGGATAATTGATGCAAGGGTGGAAAAAGTGAAGGATCTTGAACAACAAGCAAATGCTAAATGCTTCATTGGGTTGTCAGCTCGTTACCAGCTTGGCAGGAAAGCAGAAAAATATGTCGTGGTTGTTGATGAACTCCTACAAAAGGGTGAATTTCGCAGGGTAGCAGTTCCTGTTGCTCCAGAAGCCCTGATCAGTCCAGCTCCTAAGAATTTGATGGCTTTTGATTCAAGAAAAGACGTTTTTAAGAAGATTGTGGAGGCATTGGAGGATCCTACTGTCAGCACGATAGGGGTGTACGGGACTGCTGGTGTGGGCAAAAGCACACTCGTCAATGAAGTTGCCAGACATGTCAAAGAGATTGACTTATTTTGTCCCGTGGTTGTTGTAACTGTGACTGCGACTGCTGACATTAAGAATATTCAAGCGAAAATCGCAGTGGCATTGGAGTTAGAATTAAAAGAAGAGGATATATCGGTCAGAGCACATAAGTTATCGAAAAGGTTGGAGGCTGAGAAAAAGAAGAATGAGAAGAAAAATGAGAATGAGAAGAAGAATGAGAAGAAAAATGAGAATGAGAAGAAGAATGAGAAGAAAAATGAGAATGAGAAGAAAAATGAGAATGAGAAGAAGAATGAAAAGAAGATTCTCATTGTTTTGGATGACATTTGGGGAGGATCAGAGGTAAAGAAAGTCGGAATTCCTTTCGGAGATCAATACAATGGATGCAAGATACTGCTGACTTCAAGAGATCAACGTGTCTTAACCAATGAGATGGATGTAGATGCTGAGGCAACTTTTCCAATGGGTACTTTGGATGAAGATGAAGCTTGGAACCTGTTTAAGAAGATGGCTGACAACGATTTTGAAAACTCAGCGTTACGATCTGTAGCAACTCAGGTAGCCAACAAGTGTGCAGGATTACCTCTCGCTATTGTAACGGTTGCAAGTGCTTTGAAAGGCAAAGAGTTACCTGAATGGGAGGATGCTCTTCTTCAACTTGAGATGCCTTCTCCAGAAAACTTAACAGGGATAGCAAAAAAAGTAAATTCAGCTATACAGTTCAGTTACGACAAGTTAAGCAATGATCTCAAAGACACTTTTTTGCTTAGCAGTCTACTCGGCCGCAAAGCTCACATTCAAGACTTGTTGAGATATGCTATGGGCTTACGTGTATTTAAAGGTGTCAACACAGTAGCAGGCACCCGAAACAGAGTATTCACAATGGTAAGTAAGCTCAGAACCTCTTGTTTGTTGCTTGATGGTTACGGTGATCGCTTGGTTATGCATGATTTAATTTGGGATTTCGCCTTAGCAATTGCCTCTAGGGACAAGCATGCATTTGTATTGAGAAATGTTTCTGGAGAATGGCCAGATGAAGAGGAAATGCAAAAGTTCAAAATGATTTGTTTGAATTTTGCTGGTATTAAAAAGCTTCCTCAGGAATTGGAATGTCCACAACTTACTTTATTCTCTATGGCTAGCCGTGGACATAATTCTTATGTTGAAATGCCACCTAGCTTTTTTGAGAAAACGAAAGACATCAAAGTCTTATATTTGATCCGGATGGATTTTTCATTTTCACCTTCATCAGTTAGTCTCCCAACAAGCCTTCGAACACTGTGCCTAAAACGGTGTAGGCTGGGAGATATGGCCAGCCTTGGAAAACTCGAGAATCTAGAAATTCTTAGTCTTTCTAAGTCTGATATTAAAGTGCTACCTGAGCAAGTAGGGCAATTGACAAAGCTAAGATCGTTAGATCTGACTGCTTGTGGAGAACTCGAAAAAATTCTACCTGGTGTTTTATCAAGTTTGTCGAGATTAGAAGAATTATACATGGGTGGCGTAACTGTTGGTTGGAACCGACAAGACAATGCTCGTCTAGATGAATTGAAGGAGTTGTCTTCGTTGACAGCTCTGCATATTTGTATTCCTGATGCCGAGATTGTGCCAAATGACTTGTTCTCTGGAAAGCTAGAAAGATACGATATTCGGATAGGAGTTAGACGGAGCAGGTGGGAAAGATTCGAATACTCGAGAACACTAAATCTGAAGGTAAATACAAGCGCTGATCATATGGATGATGGGATCAAAGGTTTATTGAAGAAAACAAAAGCTTTATACCTGGACCAAGAGGGCTCTACTTCAGTACCTCAACATGAGTTGCCACTTTTCGGTAAACAGGTACATTTATTTATCTTGACTCTTTTGTTCTTTCCTCACCGCACTGTTCAATTCCTAACATAATTTCCCATTTTAGGTATATTTTAATAGTGTGTCAATATACGTGACCTTTTCACCCACGTTCACCAAATCTATTCATCCACTGTTCAATTCCTAACATAATGGCTCTCTCTTTATTTTTATTTTTTTAATAAAGAAAAAATATAGATTTCATAAACAATGGCTTTTTAAACAAATAAGTTTGCAGCTTTTTCTAAAATAATCAATTTCTTAAAATTTATTTTTTAAAAAACTATTTCTTAAATAAAAAAATTATTATGAATTAATTTTTTTAATTTATAAAATTTGAATTAATAAAATTATTTTTTAACAAAATCAATTTTTTGAAAACACTTAATTTAAAAAAACAATTTTTTATTGAAAAATCAACTTTTTTAAAAAAGTAAATCTAAATCTTAACTATAAAAATTATAATAATATGTATTTCAGTTAAAAAAAACCCTTTGAATTATATTAATATTAAATTTTATATTAATACAAGCGTTGATCATTTGGATCACGGGGTCAAAGGTTTATTGAAGAAAACGGAGGCTTTATATTTGAATAATGTGGACGGTGTCAAGATTGTCTTAAACCAGGTGGGAAATAGGGATTGCTTTCTGCATCTGAGCCAACTTGAGATTCGAGATGCTTTGGAAATACAATATATCATGAATGATGATGATGCAGTTGATAAAATTGCATTTCGTTAATTACGATCCTTGACACTTTGGAATTTACCACAACTTATTAGCTTCTGCTCTAAAAACAGATCAAAGGGCTCTAATTCAGCACCTCAACCTGAGTTGCCACTTTTGGGTGAAAAAGTATATTTATTTATTCTTGGCTCCTTCCTTCTTTCTCCACCTCACTCTCCAATTCCTAACATAATTTCCCATTTTAAATATATTTTAATAATTGTATCATATATGTGTCGTATTTTTTAATCCACGACCACCAAATATACCGTCCAATTCTTAACATAATGACACTTTTTTTCTTGCTTTCTTTTTGAATAAAGAAAAAATATATAGTATTGATAAACTAACAATTTTTTTAAAAAACAATTTTTTTCAGTTTTTTTTGAAATAATCTTTTTTAAAAATATTTCTTAAACATAAATTCTTAAGAATTAAATTTTTTAATTTATAAATTTTGAATTATTAAAATTAGCTAATATTTTTTCTTACATTTAATTTTTTTTTCTTGCTTTCTTTTTTTTCCTTTTTAGATTTTTTCTTCTTGTTGGCAAGAGAAGAAAAGAATGTAAAAAATAAAAAATGAAAAAGTTTTTTTTTGAAAAATCAAAGTATTTTTTTAAAAGCCAATTTATTTTTTTCTAATGTAAATGTATTTAATTTAAAATCAAAAAATTATTTTCAACTTAAATTATATAAGAAACAAAAAATAAAAATAGTGGAGAATTTTTCTAATAAAAATTATTTTTTTAACAAAATCAATTTTTTGAAAACATTTAATTTAAAAAACAATTTTTATTGACAATCAACATTTTTTGAAAAAATAAATTTAAATCTTAACTATAAAAATTATAATAATATATATTTTAGTTAAAAAAAATCTTTCAATTATATTTATATGAAAAATTGTAAATTTAAAATATATTTACTTTAAAGAAGGGTACTTTTAATTAATAAAAAAATTAATTTTATCTAATTTTAATTTTACACAGAACAAATATGATGAAATATATATAAAAATCATCCTATCTTACTCTTCATCATTGTATATAACAAAACATAGGATAGAATAAGATAACTAATCATCTTATATATATTCTTCTGACATTCTATCCATAATCTTATGAAACAAACATAATTATATATATATATAAAAAAAAATATTATTCTTGAATATTATGCAGACTTTGTAAGTTTCTATCAAATGAAGTAAATTGATGGAATGTCCATGTTTGATAATAGTACTTTTTTACTTTTATATAATTATCTTTTTAAACTGTTCGCATATGGTATTTTCTTTTCTAGATTTCTCTAGTGTTTAATGCTTATGGTCAGGCTTTTTGTGTAGTGATGCTAGCTAGAGTTTAGAGAGTGCAAAATCTCTTTATGGCCAATTATTTCAATAGCTTTTCTTCTCATTTTATGATTACTAGAGATCGTTTGCAGATCTCTTTGTAATCTGACACTGATAGAATTTTTTCTGTTTTATAGGCAAATCAAATTTTTTCTGTTTTATAGGCAAATCAAATGAGATTGAATAGTAGTAAAATAAGCAAATCTGTTCATCGATTAACATTCTTGACATTAAAATATAAGTAGAATTTTCAATGATAGCATATATTTTATGCAACCTTCTTTTAATTCTTTAATATAAGAATGTCCATTTTTCATTTCTTTGATATATTATTAGTTTATAAAGATGTATATTAATTTGTCATTTTGTATAGATAGAGTTGCCTCGCTTGGAGGACTTGCGTTTGTGCAAGATCAATGTTGTTGGAGGAATATGGCACAATCAGTTTTTAACTCTTGAGAATTTGACAAATTTGAAGATTGTAGATTGTGACAACCTAAAGGACGTATTATCATCTTCTACGGCTAGAAGCCTAATGCAGCTCAAAAAATTTAAAATATGTAGATGCAAGCACTTAAAAGAGATGATATTCAGTGAGGATACAGAAGAAGATAACAATGTTACTATTTCATTTCCTCAACTAAGCACTCTAAGGATCAAGGATCTTGAGCATTTCATTGGATTTTGTTCAGAAAATTATAATATTACATTCCCATCCTTGAAGGAACTGGAGATAGAAGATTGTCCTAACTTGAAGGGATTCATCTATAAATCTACAATAGAGGATAGCATCCCACTTTCTATGCAAGCTGTATTTGACGAAACGGTAAATTAGTGTTTAGGTTTTTTTTTTTTTATCTTTGTTAATATTTTTTCTTTAAAAGTAGATTACTTTTTTTAATGCATGATTATTTTAAGATTTTTCTATCTTATTTGTCTAACTTTTATGAAAAAAATGAACATTTTAATTAGCAAATGTTCATAAAACATTTTTAATGTTTTAGTAATAAAAATTAAATATTTTAATATTATTACATTAATATAAATATTATTTTGCTTTAAATATACTACTTTTTATATTTTATTGACAAATATATTTATATTATTATTTTAATAATAAATATACATAAATAATACTTTGTTATGATTTAATATTAAATACTTTAATTATAAATATAACAATTTTAATAAATATTATTTTTTTTAGTAATTGTATCATTTTAATGTGACTTTTTAAATCTGCAATCATCGAATCTATTCCTCCATTAACATTCATGACATTAAAATCTAAGTAGAATTTTCAATGATAGCATATTTGTTATGCAACCTTCTTCTATTTCTTTAATATAACAATCATTTGTCATTTCTTTTATATATATTTTTAGTTTATAATAATGTATATTAATTTGTCATTTTGTATAGATAGAGTTGCCTCTCTTGGAGGACTTGCGTTTGTGCAAGATCAATGTTGTTGGAAGGATATGGCACAACCAGTTTTCAACTCTTGAGAATTTGACAAATTTGGAGATTGTAGATTGTGACAACCTAAAGGACATATTATCGTCTTCTATGGCTAGAAGTCTAGCGCAACTCAAGATATTTGAAATACGTAGATGCAAGCACTTAAGGGAGATGATATTCAGTGAGGATATAGAAGAAGATAACAATGTTACCATTTCATTTCCTCAACTAAGCACTCTATGGATCAAGGATCTTGAGCATTTCATTGGATTTTGTTCAGAAAATTATAATATTGCATTCCCATCCTTGAAAGAACTGGAGATAGAAGATTGTCCTAAATTGAATGGATTCGTCTATAAATCTACAATAGAGGATAGCATCCCACTTTCTATGCAAGCTGTATTTGGTCAAAAGGTAAATTAGTGTTTAGGTTTTTTTTTTTTTATCTTTGTTAATATTTTTTCTTTAAAAGTAGATTACTTTTTTTAATGCATGATTATTTTAAGATTTTTCTATCTTATTTGTCTAACTTTTCTTAAAAAAAATTAACATTTTAATTTGCAAATGTTCATAAAACGTTTTTAATGTTTTAGTAATAAAAATTAAATATTTTAATATTATTACATTAATATAAATAATATTTTGTTTTAAATATACTAATTTTATATTTTATTGACAAATATATTTATATTATTATTTTAATAATAAATATACATAAATAATACTTTGTTATGATTTAATATTAAATACTTTAATTATAAATATAACAATTTTAATAAATATTATTTTTTTTAGTAATTGTATCATTTTAATGTGACTTTTTAAATCCGCAATTATTGAATCTATTCCTCCATTAACATTCATGACAATAAAATCTAAACAGAATTTTCAATGATAGCGTATAAGTTATGCAACCTTCTTCTATTTCTTTAATATAAGAATCATTTGTCATTTCTTTTATATATATATTTTTAGTTTATAATAATGTATATTAATTTGTCATTTTGTATAGATAGAGTTGCCTCGCTTGGAGGACTTGCGTTTGTGCAAGATCAATGTTGTTGGAAGGATATGGCACAACCAGTTTTCAACTCTTGAGAATTTGACAAATTTAGAGATTGTAGATTGTGACAACCTAAAGGACATATTATCGTCTTCTATGGCTAGAAGTCTACCGCAGCTCAAGGTATTTGAAATACGTAGATGCAAGCACTTAAGGGAGATGATATTTAGTGCGGATATAGAAGAAGATAACAATGTTACTATTTCATTTCCTCAACTAAGCACTCTATGGATCAAGGATCTTGAGCATTTCATTGGATTTTGTTCAGAAAATTATAATATTGCATTCCCATCCTTGAAGGAACTGGAGATAGAAGATTGTCCTAAATTGAATGGATTCGTCTATAAATCTACAATAGAGGATAGCATCCCACTTTCTATGCAAGCTATATTTGGTGAAAAGGTAAATTAGTGTTTAGGTTTTTTTTTTTATCTTTGTTAATATTTTTTCTTTAAAAGTAGATTACTTTTTTTAATGCATGATTATTTTACGATTTTTCTATCTTATTTGTCTAACTTTTCTCAAAAAAAATTAACATTTTAATTTGCAAATGTTCATAAAACGTTTTTAATGTTTTAGTAATAAAAATTAAATATTTTAATATTATTACATTAATATAAATATTATTTTGTTTTAAATATACTATTTTTTATATTTTATTGACAAATATATTTATATTATTATTTTAATAATAAATATACATAAATAATACTTTGTTATGATTTAATATTGAATACTTTAATTATAAATATAACAATTTTAATAAATATTATTTTTTTAGTAATTGTATCATTTTAATGTGACTTTTTAAATCCGCAATTATTGAATCTATTCCTCCATTAACATTCATGACAATAAAATCTAAACAGAATTTTCAATGATAGCATATAAGTTATGCAACCTTCTTCTATTTCTTTAATATAAGAATCATTTGTCATTTCTTTTATATATATTTTTAGTTTATAATAATGTATATTAATTTGTCATTTTGTATAGATAGAGTTGCCTCTCTTGGAGGACTTGCGTTTGTGCAAGATCAATGTTGTTGGAAGGATATGGCACAACCAATTTTCAACTCTTGAGAATTTGACAAATTTGGAGATTGTAGATTGTGACAACCTAAAGGACATATTATCGTCTTCTATGGCTAGAAGTCTAGCGCAGCTCAAGATATTTGAAATACGTAGATGCAAGCACTTAAGGGAGATGATATTCAGTGAGGATATAGAAGAAGATAACAATGTTACTATTTCATTTCCTCAACTAAGCACTCTATGGATCAAGGATCTTGAGCATTTCATTGGATTTTGTTCAGAAAATTATGATATTGCATTCCCATCCTTGAAGGAACTAGAGATAGAAGATTGTCCTAAATTGAAGGAATTCTTCTATAAATCTACAATAAAGGATAGCATCCCACTTTCTATGCAAGCTGTATTTGGTGAAAAGGTAAATTAGTGTTTAGGTTTTTTTTTTTTATCTTTGTTAATATTTTTTCTTTAAAAGTAGATTACTTTTTTTAATGCATGATTATTTTAAGATTTTTCTATCTTATTTGTCTAACTTTTTTGAAAAAAAATTAACATTTTAATTTGCAAATGTTCATAAAACGTTTTTAATGTTTTAATAATAAAAATTAAATATTTTAATATTATTACATTAATATAAATAATATTTTGTTTTAAATATACTACTTTTTATATTTTATTGACAAATATATTTATATTATTATTTTAATAATAAATATACATAAATAATTCTTTGTTATGATTTAATATTAAATACTTTAATTATAAATATAACAATTTTAATAAATATTTTTTTTAGTAATTGTATCATTTTAATGTGACTTTTTAAATCCGCAATCATCGAATCTATTCCTCCATTAACTTTCATGACATTAAAATGTAAGCAGAATTTTCAATGATAGCATATTTGTTATGCAACCTTCTTCTATTTCTTTAATATAAGAATCATTTGTCATTTCTTTTATATGTATATTTTTAGTTTATAATAATGTATATTAATTTGTCATTTTGTTTAGATAGAGTTGCCTCGCTTGGAGGACTTGCGTTTGTGCAAGATCAATGTTGTTGGAAGGATATGGCACAACCAGTTTTCAACTCTTAAGAATTTGACAAATTTGGAGATTGTAGATTGTGACAACCTAAAGGACATATTATCATCTTCTATGGCTAGAAGTCTAGCACAGCTCAAGAGATTTGAAATACGTAGATGCAAGCACTTAAGAGAGATGATATTCAGTGAGGATATAGAAGAAGATAAGAATGTTACAATTTCATTTCCTGAACTAAGCACTCTAAGGATGGAGCATCTTGAGCATTTCATTGGATTTTGTTCAGAAAATTATAATATTGCTTTCCCATCCTTGAAGGAACTGAAGATAAATGACTGTCCTAAACTGAATGGATTCATTTATAAATCTACGATAGAGGATGGCAGCCCACTTTCTACGCAAGCTCTATTTGACGAAAAGGTAAATTATTGTTAAAGTTTTTTTTTCTTAATATTTGTTAATATTTTTCTTTGAAAGTAAATTACTTTTTTGATTGCATGATTATTTTAAGATTTTTCTTTCTTATTTGTCTAACTTTTTTGAAAAAAAAAATTAACGTTTTAATTTGCAAATGTTTATAAAATGTTTTTAATATTTTGGTAATAAAAATTAAATATTTTAATATTATTACATTAATATAAATATTATTTTGTTTTAAATATACTATTTTTTATATTTTATTGACAAATATATTTATATTATTATTTTAATAATAAATATACATAAATAATACTTTGTTATGATTTAATATTGAATACTTTAATTATAAATATAACAATTTTAATAAATATTATTTTTTTAGTAATTGTATCATTTTAATGTGACTTTTTAAATCCGCAATTATTGAATCTATTCCTCCATTAACATTCATGACAATAAAATCTAAACAGAATTTTCAATGATAGCATATAAGTTATGCAACCTTCTTCTATTTCTTTAATATAAGAATCATTTGTCATTTCTTTTATATATATTTTAGTTTATAATAATGTATATTAATTTGTCATTTTGTATAGATAGAGTTGCCTCTCTTGGAGGACTTGCGTTTGTGCAAGATCAATGTTGTTGGAAGGATATGGCACAACCAATTTTCAACTCTTGAGAATTTGACAAATTTGGAGATTGTAGATTGTGACAACCTAAAGGACATATTATCGTCTTCTATGGCTAGAAGTCTAGCGCAGCTCAAGATATTTGAAATACGTAGATGCAAGCACTTAAGGGAGATGATATTCAGTGAGGATATAGAAGAAGATAACAATGTTACTATTTCATTTCCTCAACTAAGCACTCTATGGATCAAGGATCTTGAGCATTTCATTGGATTTTGTTCAGAAAATTATGATATTGCATTCCCATCCTTGAAGGAACTAGAGATAGAAGATTGTCCTAAATTGAAGGAATTCTTCTATAAATCTACAATAAAGGATAGCATCCCACTTTCTATGCAAGCTGTATTTGGTGAAAAGGTAAATTAGTGTTTAGGTTTTTTTTTTTATCTTTGTTAATATTTTTTCTTTAAAAGTAGATTACTTTTTTTAATGCATGATTATTTTAAGATTTTTCTATCTTATTTGTCTAACTTTTTTGAAAAAAAAATTAACATTTTAATTTGCAAATGTTCATAAAACGTTTTTAATGTTTTAGTAATAAAAATTAAATATTTTAATATTATTACATTAATATAAATAATATTTTGTTTTAAATATACTACTTTTTATATTTTATTGACAAATATATTTATATTATTATTTTAATAATAAATATACATAAATAATTCTTTGTTATGATTTAATATTAAATACTTTAATTATAAATATAACAATTTTAATAAATATTTTTTTTAGTAATTGTATCATTTTAATGTGACTTTTTAAATCCGCAATCATCGAATCTATTCCTCTATTAACTTTCATGACATTAAAATGTAAGCAGAATTTTCAATGATAGCATATTTGTTATGCAACCTTCTGCTATTTCTTTAATATAAGAATCATTTGTCATTTCTTTTATATGTATATTTTTAGTTTATAATAATGTATATTAATTTGTCATTTTGTTTAGATAGAGTTGCCTCGCTTGGAGGACTTGCATTTGTGCAAGATCAATGTTGTTGGAAGGATATGGCACAACCAGTTTTCAACTCTTAAGAATTTGACAAATTTGGAGATTGTAGATTGTGACAACCTAAAGGACATATTATCATCTTCTATGGCTAGAAGTCTAGCACAGCTCAAGAGATTTGAAATACGTAGATGCAAGCACTTAAGAGAGATGATATTCAGTGAGGATATAGAAGAAGATAAAAATGTTACAATTTCATTTCCTGAACTAAGCACTCTAAGGATGGAGCATCTTGAGCATTTCATTGGATTTTGTTCAGAAAATTATAATATTGCTTTCCCATCCTTGAAGGAACTGGAGATAAATGACTGTCCTAAACTGAATGGATTCATTTATAAATCTACGATAGAGGATGGCAGCCCACTTTCTACGCAAGCTCTATTTGACGAAAAGGTAAATTATTGTTAAAGTTTTTTTTTCTTAATATTTGTTAATATTTTTCTTTGAAAGTAAATTACTTTTTTGATTGCATGATTATTTTAAGATTTTTCTTTCTTATTTGTCTAACTTTTTTGAAAAAAAAAAACTAACGTTTTAATTTGCAAATGTTTATAAAATGTTTTTAATATTTTGGTAATAAAAATTAAATATTTTAATATTATTACATTAATATAGATAATATTTTAATACTATTAATATTGTTTTAAATATTTTATACTATTAATATTAATATTATTTTTTAAAATGTTTAATATTAATTTTAATATTAAATATTGTTATTAAAATATAAATATTTTAAATATTAATAACTTTAATAATAAATAATTTCAATATTATAATATTAAATTATTTAATACTTTAATATTCATATTTGAAAAAAAATTCCAAAATACAACCAAATAATTTACAATTTCTTGCATTTGGTTTTTCATAGTAATTAATTACTCAGCATGAAGATCTAAAATCTGTTATATTATTATCTATATAGGCAATTATTGATATAAATTTTGCAGGTGACATTCCCTCAATTGCAGAAATTGACACTTATTAGTCTCAGAAACTGCAGAAAAATATGGGATGATCAATTCGTTGGTGATTCATTTTTCAAATTAAAAGATCTTTTCGTGTGGAGTTGTAATAGACTTCAGAATATTTTTCCATTTAATATGAGTGAAAGATTCCAAAATTTGGAGTGGTTCAAACTGCAAATGTGTAATTCAGTAGAAGAAATATTTGAACGTCAAATTCCCAACACTGACGAATTACATGCGGTGGCAGCCACCCAATCAATTATGGAAGAAACAATCGCTAACTTTGTCTTCCCTAAATTAGCATACCTGGAATTTCGTATCCTGCCCAAATTGAAGTGTTTCTACTCTGGGACACATACTACAGAATGGCCATCATTAGAGAAAATGGAGCTATATGGATGTGACATGGTGGAGATATTCGCTTCAGAAAGCCTGAGCTTTGCAGAATTAACAAATCAACAACCCTTGTTTTGGGTCAATGAGGTATGAGCATAAAACTATTCAATAACATTCTCAAAACTTAAAGAATATCCAATGTTTTTATCTCGTTGTCTACTTACAATCTTACCGTAGTATACAATGTGTCTCACTCTTAGAAAGAAGACCAGATTTTTTCACTGAGCTTAGTTGTGCGTACAACATTTAGATTTTCTAATGCTGTTTGTTTTTTGTTTTGTGATTAAGTGTTTCTTCCAAGGTTGTAAATATCGTACAGGAGAACGTTTCGTTTTTTCTTTTTACAATGAGATATATCGGTATCGGTTGTTTCGGTATATTATTTCGGATTTTTCGGTTTAATTTTAAAATATTTATAAACTTTTCATACATGTAATAATGTTATTAATAATAAGTAAAATAAAATATAAAATATTTAATATTAATAATGATAAGTATAAAATTAATAAAATTACTCATACAACAAATAATAATTATTTTTAAAATTGTTAAATTTGTTAATGCATTTACTTAATTCATTATTTATGTATTTATTAGTTTTAATTCAGTATCAAAACATATAATAAAACAAAAAAAATGCAATTTTCTTGTAATGTTTGCGTACCAACTGAAACAATCAATTTCACCGAAATTGACCGAAACCATCTGAAATTCACGAAACCAGCCGATATTACCCGGTACCAAAACTGGTACAAAAAATCAACTCAAGTGTACCAGATTTTATGAAAACTGACGCGTACCGGCCGGTACAACCGAAACCGAAACGGTATTAACAACCATGGTCTCTTCTCTCAGTCAATGTCTAGACCCTACATAACAATGTTTTTAAGGTGTATGCTTTATTGTCGCAGTGAAGTTTTCAATATTATTAGATCCTTACAAGTTATCAAAATGTAGGGTTGGTTTAAGTTAGTCTTGGATGAAATTGTATGCTATATTCTTGGGACCTCCAGCTTGTTTTGATTCTTTTTGAGATTGATGTATCAATTGTTTTGACTATTCACCCTCTTCTGGTCGCCTTGTGTATTTATTCTCTTATTAATCATATTATATTGCCTTTCTGAAGATAAAAAGTTAAAATTTCTTAGATAGTTCCCCTAAGGTACGTTTGGCTGCAAATCCAATGAGGTTGTTAGGATTTAAATCTTTACTTTAGTTTAATACATTTGTTCATTTTTATAAATACAAATCTAAGACATTTTTTAAATTCTAGGTTACATTCCCCAATCTAAAAGAATTGAAATTGGGGTGGAATGACAATCTGAGGAAGATATGGCATGGACAACTTCGAGCAGATGTTTTCAGCAAACTAAGAGTTCTTGAGCTCAAAATTTTTCGTGATAAATCAGCTGTTTTCCCACATTGTTTCGTTCAATCATTACCTAATTTGGAAGAGCTTGTTGTTGGTGAAGCTACCTTTAGTCAAATATTCTATCTTGAAGGAGTTGGTGGTAATGAAATAGATGCTTTGGCACTCACTTCCTTGAATAAATTAAGGTTGGCTAAACTTCCCCAGCTAGCACATCTCTGGAAAGAGGAATACAACCTTAGTCGAGCTTTCTGTAACCTGAGATCTCTTGAAGTAGAGGGTTGCAGCAAATTAAAGAATTTATTAACATGCTCCATAGCTAAGAGCCTGGTGCAACTCACAAGTATGACCATAACTAAGTGTGAGATGATAGAGGAAATCATAGCATGTGAGTGTGATGAAGTGAGAGGTGGCCTGGTTTTTACCCAATTGAAGTATTTGGAACTAGGCAGTCTACTAAGTCTAACTAGCTTCTGCTCAGGGAAACACAGCTTTGAATTTCTTGCCTTGGAAAATGTGAGTGTGATACGGTGCCCGGAGATGAAGATTTTTAGTCAAAGAGATTTAAGCACACCAATGCTGCAGGGAGTGGAATTTAGTAGCAATGATTATGAAGAATGTTGGAAAGGCAACCTCAATACCACTATCCAATGGATATTTGCAGAAAAGGTATGCATCACTGGAAAAGATTTTCCAAAATTAGATGCTCGGGTTCCCACCTTGGGAAATGGTTGTAATTTAGTTTTAAGATATTCATTATATATCATGCTCAATTTTCTTTGGTTCATAAAAAAGAGTATTTATTTGTTTTATAATTTCAATTATTCTTGTGTCATAAACTAGTGCAATTGATTGGAATTTTGTAGGTTAGGAATCTTAGGGTTGAGCATTTGATACTCTCTGAATCTTCTAAGTTGATGGAGATATGGAGAAGGAATCCTCAAGGAATTTCAAACTTCAAATGTCTTAAATCTCTGCAAGTTCATTATTGTAGCACCTTGACGTGCCTATTTACACTTTCAATAGCCTTGGACCTACCACAGCTCTGTAAGATCAAAGTAAAAAATTGCATTGTGATGGAACATATCATCATAAATGAAGGACCAGATGAAGAATTGGAAAATAAGGTTGTATTCCCTCATCTGAGATCCATTACTCTTGAATCTTGTGAGAACTTGGCAAGTTTCTATCAGGGAATTAAAATGTTGGAATGTCCATCTTTGGAAAAACTTAAAGTGCTTGATTGTCCCAAGATATATGCATTTGCATTTGCATCTGCATCTACATTTTCAACAGAGCAAAGAATAGAGACAATTGATGATGGAGGAAATACGATAAGCCTGTCCAAGAGGGCTGCAGATGTCATTGATGCAGCGTTTTTCAATAACATGGTCAGTATATTTTGTTTATGATGATAATCTTTGTTTTTCCTTGTCTAGATTTCTCTATTGTTTAGTCTTAAGCTTTTGGTGTACTGATCCTAGCTAGAGTTTAGGGGTATCAAATAATTTCTTAATGGCCAACTATAGCAGTAGCTTTTTTTTTTTTTTTGATTACGAGAAATCGTCTGCAAATCTCTTTTTAATAGGACATTGATAGAATTTTGTCCTTTTAGTAAGCGAATCAAATTAGATTGATTAGTGGTAAAAGGAATTCAAGGCATTTCTGTATTGCTTTATCTTTTTGTTTGAAAATGCATTTTACTTGGGTTCCATTTAATAGCAGAAAAATGATTTCAAATAATAATTTGTATTTTTTAATGTTTGCTTGGCAGTAAATAATATTTTTATTATTTTATTTATTATTGTTTTAAATAATATCAAAATTTTTAAACATTTCTTATTATTTTATATTTTAGTGTTTTTTTGTATCAATTTATAAATTCTTGTTTCTGTATTGTTTTTGTATTAATTAATTGCTCAGCATGATAATCTAAAATCTATTATATTATCATCTATGTAGACAATTATTAACATAATCAAATAAATTTTGTAGGTGGCATTTCCTCAATTAAAGAACTTGGCAATCAAAGGTCCAATAAATTGCAGAAAGTTATGGCACAGCCAACTCGTTAGTGATTCATTTTTCAAACTGAAGTCTTTTGACTTGCAGGGTTGTGATGGACTTCTAAATGTTTTTTCATTTCATATGAGCCAGAGACTCCAAAATCTGGAGACATTTGAGGTGTTCAAATGTGATTCGTTAGAAGAAATATTTGAACCTCAAGTTCTTAATGCCGAAGAATTACATGCAGTAACAGCCACTGAATCCATTGTTTTGTTTCATCTGAAGTATTTGTACCTAGATTGTCTACCAAGTCTAGCTAGCTTTTGCTCAGGGAAACACAACTTTGAATTCCCAGCCTTGGAGAAAATGGTTGTGAGTAAATGCCCTAAGATGAAGATTTTCTGCCAAAGAGTAAGCGCACCACAATTGCAGAAAGTGATATTGGCAGAAGATGAATATGGAGATGAAGATGAAGAAATATGGCGGTGGGAAGGCGACCTTAACACTACGATGCAACAGCTGTTTGAAGAAATGGTAAGCAATAATTTTAAAGATTTTTCTTTTATGCTGCTTTGGAATTTCATTTTTGAATGTTGCTCCATACATATTGCAAGCTTGCTCGAATGGTGACATATCCAAACCATACTAATATTTTTAAAGTAGTGTTGTTACAGAATTATTTCATTAATTTGGCATAAAGCTTCTAGTTTTTTTATTTTATAATGAAATTAACTTCTTAAAATGTAGTTTTTGTGCCCTCCAATTTGTAGCTAAGTCACGAGTTGATGCTTTCACCTTTCAATATGATGTTCCTTGTGATTACAGAATGTCCAAAATCCTGAACATGGAGATGGAGATGGGGAAATACTGAGTTGAAAGAAGGCAATATTGTTTTTCTGCTTGTGAGATGCCAAGGCTCGTGTTGCTTGGATTGAAGTCAGATGGTAAGAAGATCTACTTCCATACTCTTCATTTTTCTACTTTATTCCCTTCATTCATCGTGGCCTAGTTGCTTTGTGGAGTAACAGTTGAGCTTCTCTTTCATTGCAGGTTGAGTTGCTCCACTCTACTCTGATGCCACGTTCCGTTGAACCCAACAATGTGCTATTTGGATGGTTGCGATTTCATTTGTAACTTGTCAATGTTGAAAACTCAGGTGCATGGCAGTGTAAAATGTGGACATGTATTTTTTTTTATTATTATTTGTAATTTTGCAAGGTCCATCGACTGAGACTCCCTGTTTTAGTATTTCCAGAAATATTTTGTTTGCTTTATTGTCGCAATAAAGTTTTCAATATTATTAGATCCTTACAAGTTATCTGTGATAATCACAAATTTTTTATATGAGATAAGCGAATTAAGGAGTTATTAGAAATTAGATTTCATAATTTATAAATTTTGTTACAGCATGAGAGCTAAATTAATTAGGGGTGAAGAATTGTGATTTGAAGAAATTAAATAAGGTGATCTTGAGGAATTGGGATTAGGAGAATTTAATACGATAATAAATATCGAGATATACATACAAACAAGATAGTTAAAGCATGATAAATACATATAATTATCGTAAGATAATATATACTAAGATATTAATATGCATATATAAGATAATATATGTATATAGAGATATAAAGTAATAAAAAGAGATAAAGTGTATATACATAAAAGAGTTTGGTGGGAAATTTCCCACCAAACAGCCTGCCATGCTGTCCCATTTAACCAAAATAAGAAGCAAAATAAAATTAAAAGAAGGAACCGATCGGCTTCTTCAAGAAGCGAAGCCAATCGGCCTTCACCATATTCCACTAACGTGGGATCTCAAAGGGAAAAAAACAGAGAAGCATCGGGAGTGCCATTTGCGGCACCAACAGAAACAGTGGAAAGGGATCCACGTTCGGGCATCAAAGACGGCGAGAGAAGCTTTGTACTTGGCTGGTGATCGATGCAGGATAAAAGAAACAAATGCAGCAGAAAAGAGTTAGGATCAATTGAGAGTTTGAACAAGTACAGTAGCAAGAAGGAAAATGAGGAAAGAAAAAGAAAAATAAGAGTGTGAGAGGCTGTTGACAGTGAATGGCTATTGAAAAAAGGCTGTGTTTGAGGATGAGATGCCGCTAATATGGAGCTGGTTAGAGGCAACTGCTAATGGCGTTTCAGATGCTGATTTGGGACGGAAAGTTGCTGTTTCAGGCGTTGGTCTTGGCACCAGGAAAGGAGCTAAAGTGGGTGGTTTTATGGGTGCTGAAACAGAGGAAAAACAAGGGCTGGAAACTTGGGGTTTAAAGCGTGAAAATCGAGCAGCAGTAGGGGCTGATTTCTATTGTTAAAAACAGAGTAGTTGTTGGCACCTAGTGATATTTTGGGCTGACTTGGGCGCTTAGCAGGGGGCTTTTAAATTGGAATGCGGCGTGGTCCTAGGAGCTGTAGGCTTGCATCGAGAGAGAAGAAAAGAAAAGAAAAATAGTGAAGGAAAGGTTGAAGCTGCCATTGTTGGCTCGTAAGGAAAGAAAAGAAATCGAGAAAGGCTAAAACAAGGGTGCTCTTTTCTCAGTAAAATTGAAGAAGATAAAAAGAGGCAGTTAAGGGTTGTAGCAGAGACGATTATGGGGCTGAAGGTCCTGACTTAGGCTGCTGTTTTGGTGTCCAAATAGGCCGTGAAACAGGGTGAAATGAATGGTAAGAAACGACAAAAAAAAAAGGGAAGGAAAGGAAAGGGAGAAGGGAGGAAACTTAAGCCTACTACACTACCGTATTCTCTATCATTTTTTAAGCCATTAAAACCCATGGACAGCAGCTGAAATGGAGGCAAACAGCTGCTGATCGGTGAAGACAGAAAATGCAAGGGAGTACCACCATAAGGTGATTTTAGGGGTAAGGGTTAATTCTATGAGTTCAACTTGAAATACACGTTAGATGGGATGAAATTGAGATGATTTTAGTGTAGGAATAGTTGAAGAACCTTGAGGAATGGTTTTGGTTTTGTGAAATCCCCAAAATTCTGTAAATTTTCAATACTTGTACAGTTTTCTAGCTTGAATTAATGGAATAAATGGAAAATTCTGATTTATAAATGATGCATAGGACATAGAGGGAATTAAAGGAATTGATGGTCAAAAGTCACAAGGTCAAGGGGTCAAATGGATGGTCAATGGCTGAGATGATGAGAATGAATTAATGGGCATTTAATGAAAGCCATGACTCATCATCATCACCTCTTGCACCCCACGACAGCTTCCAGCCCCTCTCCCTCTCGTTGCTTCCATTTTCTACTAAGTATCCAAGCTTCTCACCTTGACAAACCACCATCTCATGCCATCGATTAGCTAAGCTTCTTTAACGAAAAACGATCCTTATCGATAGCTTAGCCTATGCCTTTAATATGAAAGGCTAAATCCAAGTGGTTAAGGAGATCTCAAAATCTTGAAAGTTGGTGAATTATAAAGGTAAGGGAGTTAAATGGTTGTGGTTAATTTTATGGATGGTTTGGAGTTGTATGTAGTTGATAGAGTGTATTTATTGAAGTTTAAATTGTTATGATGTTTACAGCTTGAAGAGTAAAGAGAAAGGACAAGTGTTGGTGCAACCAACCTGTGGAGTAATTGCTAATTGAGGTAAGGAATTTATGTAACGGACGTAAGGCGGCTATGTCCGCATATTTTATCATGTTTTGATGTGATTTGGAGAGAAGTACCAGCTGTTTCTTTTCAGGAAAATGACATCTTTGGACTTGTCTCCTAGTACCAATTAGGCTAGGGGCAGCCGACTGCCATATAGGGAAGTCGACTGCCTAGAGACATCAAAAACGCCGTTTTTCGAAAACCGATGCAAACCAGTCGACTGCCATGGGAGCCAGTCGACTGCCATTTTCCAGAAACCATTCTGTTTCAAACCAGTCGACTGCCAGGGGAGCCAGTCGACTGCTATTTGTCCAGAAGCATTCTGTTTCAAAACCAGCCGACTGCCCAGGGGGCCAGTCGACTGCCTTTTCTCGGGAAACATTCTGTTTCAAAACCAGTCGACTGCTATTTGGGGCCAGTCGACTGCCCTATTTATATTTTGAAAAAAATATAATAATTGAATTTCAAAAAGGGAAAGAAATTCAATAAGGCATAACATGGGGTAGCAGCCGACTGCCATATATGACCAGTCGACTGCCTATTTGAAAGAAAGGTTGGAGAACCTGTTTTTAAGAAAAGACATTTATACTTGTTTTAAACCTATCTGAATAAGGTTTTGGAGACTATTAATCTCTTGAAAAGAGCATGCACATTATTTGTTACTTGTATTTGCCTGAGGAGCTCTAGTCCAGCCCTCAGACCTGCAGTACGGCACCTGACTAGTGAAACTGTGGGCTATAGACAATGGCCATGAGTCTCTTATTTGCTTAGGCTTTGGGGAGGATCCCTGGCCCATACGTGGGTACGCCATTTATTTGATATATTGGATTATCCCTTACGGGATATATTTGCTGTATCCAGTATGGATTATCCCTCATGGGATATATTTGCTGTATCCATCATCTCTATTGGATTATCCCTTATGGGATATATTTGCGGTATCCATTATGAGAACTATTTGGTGCATGACCTTAATTGATATCGATTGTCTCCCATTTACTTGAAAGTATATAAAAGATATTTGTATTTGAATATTTGATTTCACGAGATTGAAGATCCGTGGAAATACTTGAAAGCCTGGTTTACTTGTATTTGATATTTGCAAAGGAGATATGCAGTACATGCTTTATAATGGTTTTACATGACATTATAGAGCCAAGTAGGAAAACAGCATATAGTGACATAGTACGCTCTTTTACATAAGTTTCTTACTGAGCGTAAACTCACTCCTTTACAATCATTTTTCCTACAGATTACTTGAAGTAATTCCGCTCCGGATAGAGGAGCATCCTTTGGGATTTTTGAGATACCTTTGAGGCCACTTCCTACTTATCTTTCGAAGGTATATGTAGTCGGCCGTTACTTAGGCTAATGTACAGTACAATGCTACAATTTTATATATGTTGGGGATTAGGGTGTATAGATAATTGAGATCCTGTTGTATATGGCACATGTTTATAAATGAAAAATTTTATGCATGTGAAATTAGATATTATACTCTGATAAAGATGCCTAAAGCATAACAGTAAAGTAGGTTGACATCGGACAAACTAGTCGATTTATTTGTTATTTGAAGTAAATTAGTTGTTATTTGGTTAGTGACAAGGACGTCACAGATTGGTATCAGAGCAGATTCGACTGAAGTTTGTCGATGTCAATAAGCTAGAATTAGAGTAATTCCCCAATGTACTGTACTAGCTTACTTGATTTTGAGTAGTATAACGGCTCAAGGTTATACTAAATGATGTTATTTGATCATGATCTTAACAGAATGAGTACTCGAAGGAGGGGTACTAGACGAGGACGAGGACGGGGTCGTGATGAACCGCCCCCAACACAGTCTTCTCCTCCATCTCCACCGCATAGCCCGAATACGAGGCTAGCTAAAATGGAGAAATACATGGAAAACATGTCCGCAATGTTCACCCAGTTTATGGCTAAATTTCCGGACGTGGCCGCTAGTGCACCGGCAGTTACCCCTACTGTACCTCCTACTCCGGTGGTACAACCTCCACTAGTCCCAGTTAATGAGAGGCGAGATCCTACAGCTTACTGCAGTGTAGCTTTGATAAAAGAGTTTAAGAAGCTGGATCCGCCAAAGTTCAAGGGGGACAGTGATCCAGTAGCCGCGGAGAATTGGATGAAAGCGGTCACTAAGTCATTCGGATACATGGCTTGTACTGAGAAAGAGAAGGTGGGATTGGCCGCCTATTTGCTAGTGGATGAGGCCGAGCCATGGTGGCAGGCTACTCAGACAGTCTTAGAGGCTAAGCATCCAGAGGTAACGTGGGATAGATTTGTGGAAGCCTTTAATGAACAGTATGTCCCACGTACTGCTCAGAGGAGATTACAGGTTGAGTTTTTGAACTTGACTCAGGGAAACATGACGGTTAGCCAATACGAGTCGAAGTTCATTACGTTGAGCAGGTTTGATCCTGAAGTACTGAGAAGAGAGGATCATAAGACCTACAGGTTTATGGAGGGACTGAGGCCTTCCATTAGGTCTAAGTTATACCCGTTGGATATCACCACCTATGGAGAGGCAGTCCGTAACCCCCCCCAAAAGGCTCAATTGTGTGAGCAGGACTATGAATTTCATCAGGCAGACTTCCGAGCGAGGAATAAGGGTAAAGAACCTATGAAGCGGAAGTCAGATGAGAAGGCCTCGAGTGATAGGTATCCATCTAGGAGGAATAGGCCATATGATAGAACTTCGACAGGTAAGCAAGTCAACTATAAGAAAATAAATTGTTTTCATTTGATGGTCATATGGAATTAAGTTAAATGGAGTTATGATGATGATACAGGAACTCCTAGATCCACCGGGATCCAAATAGGTGATGAGAGATCCCGACATCCAGCTGGTAGTACCGCTAGCTCACCGAGGAATGCAATGCCGAGGTGTACGCAATGCGGGAAATTCCATGGAGCACAGCCTTGCCGATCTGCGAGTGGGGCGTGCTATTGGTGTGGTGAACAGGGACATAGAATTAAAGATTGTCCCAAGATAAATCAGAGGGCACCTGAAGAGTCAGAGAAGACCCCTCAACCACAATCTAAGACCACACAACCCCAACGTAAAGCCACAGCGGCAGAGAAGGGAAAGGCACCAGTAACTCAAGGAAAGGTATTTGCCATCGATAAAGAGTCCGCTGATGCTTCATCAAAGATGATTCAGGGTAAGATTTACCTTAATGATACATATGTCCTTGCTTTATTTGATCCAGGCTCTACGCACTCTTTTGTGTCACCTAGGGTTGCTATGAGATTAAATATTGAGCCTGAGCATCTAGAGAAAATGCTACAAATAATTACTCCATTTAGGGAATCCCAAATGACGGACATAGTGTATCGTAATTGTAAGCTACGGATAGGAGAAAAAGAGTCAATAGCTGACCTAATCCTATTAAATATGTCCGGATTTGATGTTATATTGGGAATGGATTGGTTAGCTAAAAATCATGTGATGATAGATTGCCATGCTAAGAGTGTGATTTTCTCCTCTCCCGTTAGCTATGTTGTAAATTTTGCAAATATGTAATGCAAAAGTATAATTACTTGTTTGGTTTAATTGAGACTTAATTGATAAAACATATTTGTGATGTGAAGGGTTTGTAGCACACGTGGTAGACGTAGATCAGAAACGTCCCACACTTCACGAAATTCCAGTAGTTAAGGAATTTTCCGAGGTATTTCCGGATGATCTTCCAGGACTTCCTCCGGATAGAGAAGTAGAATTTACTATAGAATTGGTGCCGGGGACTGAACCTATTTCAAGAGCTCCCTACCGGATGGCCTTGATAGAATTGGAAGAACTGAAGAGGCAGCTTCAGGAGTTGCTAGACAAGGGATTCATACGACCCAGCGTATCCCCTTGGGGTGCTCCTGTGCTTTTTGTCAAGAAGAAGGACGGTAGTATGAGGTTGTGCATCGACTACCGGTGGTTGAATAAAGTGACCATCAAGAACAAATATCCTCTTCCCAGAATAGACGACCTCTTGGATCAGCTCAAGGGTGCACAAGTCTTTTCCAAGATAGACTTGAGGTCGGGATATCATCAATTGAAGATCAGAGATGAAGATATCCCTAAAACTGCATTCAGGACACGGTATGGTCACTACGAGTTCTTGGTGATGCCGTTTGGACTGACCAATGCACCCGCAGCTTTCATGAATTTGATGAATGACGTGTTTAAGCAATACCTAGACCAGTTTGTCATTGTCTTCATCGATGACATCTTGGTGTACTCGAGGTCATGGGAAGAACATGAACAGCAATTGAGGATTGTTTTGGAAACCCTCAGAGATCGAGGACTGTATGCCAAGCTAAGTAAATGTGAGTTTTGGCTTGATAATATCTCCTTTTTAGGTCATGTGATCAGTAAAGATGGAGTTTCAGTTGATCCATCAAAGATTGAAGCGGTGGTTCAATGGGAAAGACCGAAGACTGTGACGGAGATTAGGAGTTTCTTGGGTTTAGCTGGCTACTATAGAAGGTTTGTAGAGGGTTTCTCAAAGCTAGCAGCTCCACTGACGCGCTTGACGCGCAAGGAAGTGAAGTATGAGTGGAATGAAGCTTGTGAGTGTAGCTTCCAAGAGTTGAAGCGCAGGTTAACAACTGCACCTATCCTCACCATTCCTAGTGGTTCAGGAGGATTTACAGTATATAGTGATGCCTCAGGGCAAGGTTTGGGATGTGTGTTAATGCAGCATGGTAAGGTAGTAGCCTATGGTTCTCGACAACTGAAAGACCATGAGAAGAACTACCCGACTCATGATTTGGAGTTAGCTGCAGTAGTATTTGCCCTAAAAATATGGAGACATTACTTGTATGGTGAGAAATTTCAGATTTTTACGGATCATAAAAGTCTGAAATACTTGTTCTCCCAGAAGGAATTGAATATGAGGCAAAGAAGATGGCTAGAGCTTCTGAAAGATTATGATTGTGAGATCATGTACCACCCAGGGAAAGCAAATGTGGTGGCGGATGCTCTGAGCCGGAAGCATATTAGCATGGTGTCTTATATGATGATAAAAGAGCATGAACTAATTGAGCAATTCACAAGCCTCAACCTTAATGTTATGCCTAATGAGCAATTTGGAATGATGGCTAGTTTAAGAGTTGAGCCTGAGTTGATGGATAAAATCCGGGTTGCTCAAAGAGAGGATACTCAGTGTATTGAAGCTATGGATGAGATTCAATCGGGTATGACCTCAGAATTCCATATGGGTAAGGATGAGATATTGAGGTTTAATAACCGTATATGTATTCCTAAGGATAATGAATTGAGGAAGTTGATCCTAACAGAAGCACATTCCACTAGGTACACATTACACCCGGGAAGCACGAAGATGTATCACAATCTTCGCAAGGTGTATTGGTGGACTGGCATGAAGAGAGACATAGCTGAGTTTGTAACAAAATGTCTCACATGTCAACAGGTCAAGGTAGAGCACCAAAAGCCAGCAGGATTACTGCATCCTCTACCTATACCTATGTGGAAATGGGAACACATTACGATGGATTTCATTATGGGATTGCCCAAGACCAAAAGGAACCATGACGGTGTTTGGGTGATTGTGGATCGGTTAACGAAGTCAGCTCACTTCCTACCTATGAAGTCTACAGATACACTTAGCGCTTTGGCAGACTTATACGTGAGAGAAGTCGTCAGACTACATGGTGTTCCAGTGAGCATCACGTCGGATAGAGATTCCAGGTTTACTTCTCACTTTTGGGAACATTTTCAGGAAGCCATGGGATCTCAGCTGAATTTTAGCACAGCTTTTCATCCGCAGACTGATGGGCAGTCCGAGCGCACTATTCAGACGCTCGAGGATATGTTGAGAGCATGTGCTTTGGATTTTAAAGGCTCATGGGACGACCATCTGCCATTGGCTGAGTTTGCTTATAATAATAGCTATCATGCAAGCATCGGGATGGCACCATACGAGGCTTTGTATGGAAGACGGTGTCGATCACCGATTGGGTGGGAAGAAGTGGGCGAGCGTAAGTTGTTGGCTCCAGATTTAGTCGAGCAAGCCTCTGAGAATGTTAAACTGATTTGTCAAAGACTTAAGACAGCTCAGAGTCGACAAAAGAGCTATGCAGATGTTCGACGGAGGCCACTTGAGTTTTTGGTTGGAGACTATGTGTTTTTGAAAGTCTCTCCATCCAAAGGGATTATGAGATTTGGCCGACGAGGTAAGTTAAGTCCTCGTTATATCGGACCATTTGAGATCCTAGATCGTGTTGGAGATGTGGCCTATAGGTTGGCACTACCTCCGGAGTTATCGGGAGTACATAATGTCTTTCATGTATCGATGCTTCGGAAGTATAATCCGGATCCATCTCATGTCATTGAATATGAACCCTTGGAGATTCAAGAAGATATGAGTTATGTGGAGAAACCGATTCGGATTTTGGATAGGAAAGATAAGGTGTTAAGATCAAAGACGATTCCATTGGTTAAAGTTCTTTGGCAACACCATACAACAGAAGAAGCTACTTGGGAACTAGAGAACTTGATGAGAGAGAGATATCCGGAATTATTTAAAACACAACCTTACTTGAATTTGGAGGACCAAATTCTCTAAGGTGGGGAGAATGTGAAATCCCCAAAATTCTGTAAATTTTCAATACTTGTACAGTTTTCTAGCTTGAATTAATGGAATAAATGGAAAATTCTGATTTATAAATGATGCATAGGACATAGAGGGAATTAAAGGAATTGATGGTCAAAAGTCACAAGGTCAAGGGGTCAAATGGATGGTCAATGGCTGAGATGATGAGAATGAATTAATGGGCATTTAATGAAAGCCATGACTCATCATCATCACCTCTTGCACCCCACGACAGCTTCCAGCCCTCTCCCTCTCGTTGCTTCCATTTTTCTACTAAGTATCCAAGCTTCTCACCTTGACAAACCACCATCTCATGCCATCGATTAGCTAAGCTTCTTTAACGAAAAACGATCCTTATCGATAGCTTAGCCTATGCCTTTAATATGAAAGGCTAAATCCAAGTGGTTAAGGAGATCTCAAAATCTTGAAAGTTGGTGAATTATAAAGGTAAGGGAGTTAAATGGTTGTGGTTAATTTTATGGATGGTTTGGAGTTGTATGTAGTTGATAGAGTGTATTTATTGAAGTTTAAATTGTTATGATGTTTACAGCTTGAGAGTAAAGAGAAAGGACAAGTGTTGGTGCAACCAACCTGTGGAGTAATTGCTAATTGAGGTAAGGAATTTATGTAACGGACGTAAGGCGGCTATGTCCGCATATTTTATCATGTTTTGATGTGATTTGGAGAGAAGTACCAGCTGTTTCTTTTCAGAAAATGACATCTTTGGACTTGTCTCCTAGTACCAATTAGGCTAGGGGCAGCCGACTGCCATATAGGGAAGTCGACTGCCTAGAGACATCAAAAACGCCGTTTTTCGAAAACCGATGCAAACAGTCGACTGCCATGGGAGCCAGTCGACTGCCATTTTCCAGAAACATTCTGTTTCAAACCAGTCGACTGCCAGGGGAGCCAGTCGACTGCTATTTGTCCAGAAGCATTCTGTTTCAAAACCAGCCGACTGCCCAGGGGGCCAGTCGACTGCCTTTTCTCGGGGAAACATTCTGTTTCAAAACCAGTCGACTGCTATTGGGGCCAGTCGACTGCCCTATTTATATTTTGAAAAAAATATAATATTGAATTTCAAAAAGGGAAAGAAATTCAATAAGGCATAACATGGGGTAGCAGCCGACTGCCATATATGACCAGTCGACTGCCTATTTGAAAGAAAGGTTGGAGAACCTGTTTTTAAGAAAAGACATTATACTTGTTTTAAACCTATCTGAATAAGGTTTTGGAGACTATTAATCTCTTGAAAAGAGCATGCACATTATTTGTTACTTGTATTGCCTGAGGAGCTCTAGTCCAGCCCTCAGACCTGCAGTACGGCACCTGACTAGTGAAACTGTGGGCTATAGACAATGGCCATGAGTTCTCTTATTTGCTTAGGCTTTGGGGAGGATCCCTGGCCCATACGTGGGTACGCCATTTATTTGATATATTGGATTATCCCTTACGGGATATATTTGCTGTATCCAGTATGGATTATCCCTCATGGGATATATTTGCTGTATCCATCATCTTCTATTGGATTATCCCTTATGGGATATATTTGCGGTATCCATTATGAGAACTATTTGGTGCATGACCTTAATTGATATCGATTGTCTCCCATTTACTTGAAAGTATATAAAAGATATTTGTATTTGAATATTTGATTTCACGAGATTGAAGATCCGTGGAAATACTTGAAAGCCTGGTTTACTTGTATTTGATATTTGCAAAGGAGATATGCAGTACATGCTTTATAATGGTTTTACATGACATTATAGAGCCAAGTAGGAAAACAAGCATATAGTGACATAGTACGCTCTTTTACATAAGTTTCTTACTGAGCGTAAACTCACTCCTTTACAATCATTTTTCCTACAGATTACTTGAAGTAATTCCGCTCCGGATAGAGGAGCATCCTTTGGGATTTTTGAGATACCTTTGAGGCCACTTCCTACTTATCTTTCGAAGGTATATGTAGTCGGCCGTTACTTAGGCTAATGTACAGTACAATGCTACAATTTTATATATGTTGGGGATTAGGGTGTATAGATAATTGAGATCCTGTTGTATATGGCACATGTTTATAAATGAAAAATTTTATGCATGTGAAATTAGATATTATACTCTGATAAAGATGCCTAAAGCATAACAGTAAAGTAGGTTGACATCGGACAAACTAGTCGATTTATTTGTTATTTGAAGTAAATTAGTTGTTATTTGGTTAGTGACAAGGACGTCACAGGTTTTGATTTTGAATTTATGAATTTTCTAAGGTAATGTTGAGTAGTAATTGTTGATGTTTAATGTAAGGAAAATATTGAAGAGGAGGAGGAAATAAAGGAAAAATTTCTCAATAGTGCCCTAAATTGAAGTAAGAGTAAGTTAAATAATTTAATTGGTTTATTCATAGTTGGTTATGTATACAAGTGTAGTAAAGAGTTAATGTGTGGTGTAGGTAGAAAAGCACAAGGAAATCCTTGTGAGGGCTCACGACCTAGTAAACTTCACAAGGTAAGTTGATTCATGCTATGTAATTATAATTCTGTTATATATGTGGAATTATCCTAAGTGTTTTAGTATGCTGAATTTATAGAAATTTGTCAAGGAAGTGGAAGTGCATAATTAGCCAAGTGTAGTGTTCTAAGCGCCAAGCCTTGATAAAATGAGAAACACTAAGGAAAGTGAGTTGATGTAGCTACCTTAAAGTGGAGGTAAGGGAATATACGGTAAATGCTTGTTAGTCCGCTATGTTTATGTATGTCTAAATTCATGTTATTTAATACTTATGGATTTAAATGCATTCTTGGTTAAATTTCAAATTATATTGGATTGAGCTTAAAGTGCAAAATGTTTTAGATTTGAATGGTGTTGGAATTTGGTAAATTAAATATATATTACTTGATTGAGTTTTCTACAAGTATTTGGTTGTGGTTATGACGCTGGGTAGTGTTCTACTTATATCGTCATAATGTCGAAATTTCGTTAGAAATTATTTAAGCAAATTTCTTGGTATTAATTTAGATTTATAAAATGCCTTTAAAACCTCATACACATTAAGCATCGTTACTTATAATCGAGATAATGGTTTTTAAGCATGATTTTGTACGATGAGATTTTCAAAACTATAAGTATTTAAAATGATTCATGCTTTTAGTAGTCAACTCATGTTGTAAATGCTATTTTTACATGAGTTTTGACTCATGAGACGTGATGTTGTGTATACCTGTGTGGTACTTGGAAATGCCTGTGTGGCACTTAACTTGCCTGTTTGGCACTCGCCTGTGTGGCATTTATTTTGCTTGTATGGCACTTAACTTGCCTATGTGGCACTCGCCTGTGTGGCGTTTATTTTACCTGTATGGCACTTAACTTGCTTGTGTGGCAATTATTAAGCCTATGTGGCATTGAGGCGCTGTTTACGTAATTACGTCATAGATCCCGCCTGTGTGGCAAATTGGTAGCAGTAATTATGTACATTGTCCGACAATTAGTCGTGACTTGTACCTCAGTGCGTTTAATTATGCCTGTGTGGCATTTAGTGAGCCTGTGTGGTAGTGAGGCACCGTATACGTAATTGCGTCATGGATCTCGCCTATGTGGCAAATGAGTAGCGGTAACTAGTCGTGACTTGTACCTCAGCTACTAGATGATTACTAGTGCTAGGATGATTCATGATCATGGATAGAGGCCTGATATGGGACTGTGACCACTGCTAGCTACAGTGGATGTTTTCATGGAAAGCTTCTTGGTTATATTTTCAAAGATTTCGGTTACGTTACCAAATCTCATAAATGTATGCCAGTCTCATGAAAATGTTTTTAAATGTATATCTCGATACTGTTATAAAGATGAACGAATGTATCATTTTTATTTCTACTGTATCTTGATTTTGTGAATATGTGAGGACTAATATGTTTGGAAATTACTCGGTATAGCGTTTTATAGCTTATAAATAATGGTATATCGACTTTGCACTATTTTCAATAAAACGCGTTGAAACAGAAGTTTTGCGCATTTGTTTACGCATAAACATGCATTAAGCATAGTAGAAGCCTAACATCAATTAGAGTATATTTTTCTTACTAGGCATTAGCTCACCCCTCTCTTCCAGCTCACAAGTTATTTCAGATAGGCTCGAGTGCGAGAGTGCTGCACTAAGAGCTTGACTTACATGCTACTAAGTTACCGTTTTTTATATTGAGGTATAACCTTTCATTACTTTTGTTTATATCCCAGATGATAAGATTCTTTTTGATATACGCAATCTATATAAATCGGGATGTAAGTACTAAGACATTATTGAGAATTATATATAATTGTGCCTTGTAATGAATAGCATCTCGATAGTATATCTTGATGAAAATGTGATACTCTAAATGGTTTTTTGAGATGATTATTGTGCCACAGGTTGGAATTATTGTTGTGTTACAGAGTGTGGTTGGACAATAAGTATATATAAGGGGGCGACGTTTTTCAATTTCAATTTTGGCACGCATTATGAGGCAACAGAATGGGATCTTAGACAATTAGTCTTAAACAAAAAAACAAGTAGTAATCTACTTGTTAAGTTTTAGCTACACTGAGCGAGTGACAAACATAGTAAGTAAAGGAAAAAATTACTCCAAAAATTCCAGCTTCCGAAGGCGTTACATTATCAAAATGTAAGGTTGGTTTAAGTTAGTCTTGGATGAAATTGTATGTTATATTCTTGGGACCTCCAGCTTATTTTCGTTCGTTTTGAGATTAATTTATCAATTGCTTTGACTATTCACCCTCTTATGGTCTCCTTGTGTTTTTATTCTCTTATTAATCATATTATATTGCCTTTCTGAAGATAAAAAGTTAAATTTCTTAGATAGTTCCCTTAAGGTACGTTTGGTTGCAAAACCAATGAGGTTGTTAGGAGTTAAATATTTACTTTAGTATAATACATTTGTTCATTTTTATAAATACAAGTCTAAGACATTTTTTTAAATTCTAGGTTACATTCCCCAATCTAATAGAATTGGAATTGGAGTGGAATGATATTTGTTGGCTCTACCGAGAGGGGGGGTGAATCGGTTTTTCTAGTTATTTTTAATTTTCCTAACTCTTAATGCACAATTAAGACTAAATAAACAATAATGAAGTAAGTGCAGTAAAAAGAGTAAGGGAAAGAGAAGCAAACACAAGTTTATAGAGGTTCGGCCAATCTCTTGCCTACGTCCTCTCTCTTTGAACCTCTTGTCAAGGTTTTGATTCAGCTCTTCCTTGAGAATCCTTACAAACCACTTGAAGGTGTGGCAAGACCTCTTGCAATGATTCTTGAGAACTTAGAAATCTCCTTCTAAGCCTCTCCCCTTGTATTACTACCCACACTCTACAATAGTAGGCCTTACAAGGAAAGCTCACCCCTTTGAATAACAGAATTTTCAATAGATGGGTGAGGAACAACAAGAAATCTCACAAATGGAGTTACACAATGAAGATTTTCAGATTTGATTTTCTCTCTTGAAGCTTGAAGATTTTTGAGTGCTTGTTTTTCTACCTCCAAACTTCATAAATGCCTCTATTTATATCCCACCAAATGACTGGAACAGTTGGTGAAGCATTTAATGCATTTCCTCCCATTGAAAAACTCAGAAACTAGCCGTTGGAGTCAGATTTCGAGCAAATGGATTGATCCCTTTTTTGGGGGGATCGATCCCTTTTCTCCAGAAAGCTTTTCAAACTTTTCCCGGGTGGTTCTGAAGCATTCTGCCTTTTTGGGATCGATCCCTCTACAGTAAGGATCGATCCCTTTTCTCCAGTAGGCTTTCCTGCACTTCGTTGGCTGCAATTTTATGGCTTTTTGTGATTCTAAGTCAGTTTAAGACCATCTAACACTTTCCTAAGAGTATTTACTGACTTTTTCAATTGAAATCACAATCCAAAACTTTTTTTAAAATAATTTCTATCATTGAGTTCATTCAAAGCAAATTTACTTAGAGAAAAATCATTTTTAAGCTTACTTGAGTTTTGTAATTTCAAAATACTTGTCAAATTAAAGCTAACAATCTCCCCCTTTTTGATATGACAAAACTTAAGGTAAATTTGCTTAAGATAGATTTGCTTATTATTTTGACATCATGAAAATCATTTTGCTTGAAAATCATTTTGCTTTGCTCCCCCTCAATTTATACATGAAAAATATCTTGCTTATCTTGCTCCCCCTCAATTTATGCATGAAAAATTTACCATATTAATTCTTCCCATTTTTGTCATATCAAGGATTAAAGCAAATATGATGACATAAAAAGGAATAGTCAGATGTATAAGTCAATTTAAAGCAACAATGAAGAAAAAGACTAAGCAAAGTGAGAAACCAAGCCAATGGAAATATAGATCAAGCCAAAGTCATACATATAGATCAAGCCAATGGAAAGATACACCAGTCATAGTTATAAACATAAAACTAAAACATCATAAACACACTAGAAAATGACATAAACAGCACAAACAGTAGACAAAGTAGAAGGTTCGAAATCATAAGAAGTGAAATGCATAAGTCACACAAAAAGCATAATCAGCGCCTAGGGAACGTCTTGTAGTACTGATCCATGAAATCCTCGTGCTGCATACGAACATCTTGGATTTCATCATACATAGTAGCTTGAGTTTCCTCGATCTGATCAAGTCGCTGAGTGACGTCCAGCTGGAAATTTTGCTGAGAGGTGTGCATTTGTTAAAGCATTAGCATGATCTGGTCAAGAGAGGTTGATGTGGAGCAGGAGGGTGCAGAAGATGTGGGCGCTGCAGGTACGTCGTCTCCGTCTCCTCCTTCTTCTCTGACTTCTCCCGGAGCATGTTCGGGAGGTTCAGCCTGTCCATGACCCTTGACCCATTTGATTGTATCTCCCCGTTGACGTTGATACCACCTAAGGTTATGGAGAGTGGCCAGATTGATCGTGGTGCTGGGATCCGGAAGTACACGAACCTCACATGAACAGTCAACGCCTTTAGAGATTAAGTAGTAGGTGAGAGGCTGAGGGAAGACAATGGTGTGCACCTTGTCAGTGACAATCTTCACCCAATCTTGAAGGATAAAGTGAAGGAGGTGTGGCTGAAGACCATCAGATGAATGAATATGATGGAGCCAAAAACGATCAAGTTTTCGAAGGTGAGAATATCTTGTGCCAAGGGGTCGGAGATTCCAGGAGATTATGATATGTAGGAGTCGGGCGAAGACAGGAAGGTCACTTGCACGATTATTGGTAACGGGAAACTCTAAGGGGACGTCAACATTCTCATATATAGTACCGTCGTCGGGAACTCTAAAGACAGGATAGAGGGAGTCAGTAGTGATTTCAATGTGTTTGCCCATGACATAGGATCGAATTCCTACAACACGACATTCATCATTTGGATCCGTGATGGTTTCGGCATTGGAAAAGAAGGTGCGAATGATGTTTGAAGGAACCGGAGTGTTGATTTTGAGAAACTCAAGCCAATGATATTCACGAAATTTGGCCAAGTAGGGAAAGTTAATTGATTCGAGGAAATCGAAATCAATGGGACGCCAATGCTTAATAGGCATATTGGCAAAGTTCGCTAGAAATCTTGTTTTCTCATTGGCATGTTGAAAGCATCTATTAAAGGTGGCTGGTATGGAGGAGGAAGAGGAGGGAGCACTGGTTTTGCGTTTTTGAGCAGTATGCTTAACTTTAGGTGCCATAAGGAGTAAAAAAAATACAGGAAAGTTCGTTGAGGATTTTTACCGAGTAGGTAGTGGGCACGATTTTGGTGAACGATGGATGAGGGTATGGGAAAGATAAGAGCTAGCCAACAACAAAGAGCCACAACCCAAGATGCATGGAACAAGTATGACAGTGAAATATTGATGAACAACTACAAATAGACTAAGTATAAACCCTAGAAAATAGATAAGTGCCAAATGAAGTGAAAACCTTGATGGAAAGAAAATCAATGCAAGGTATGCACATGGGTAGTCAAGACATGATGAAATAAACTAGAAATGCATGAAAAATTGAATGAAAAATGTGAGAAAAACTTACAATTGAAATGTTGGGTGAATAGTAACCATGGTGTGGAAGAAGAAGGAAGAGAAGAAAAGATGAAGTTTTGTGAGGAAATGAGGAGGGGAAATGAAAGAGATGAAGGAATGAGGAAGATTGGTGAAGAAATGAAGCGATTTGGTGAAGAAATGAGTGAGATCTAGAAGATTTGGGTGAGAGGATATGGTGAAAGGGCGTTGGGAGTGAAGAGGAAGGTGAATAGTGGGAGAGGAGTAAGGGGCCGACGTTTAAAATGGCCCGCAAAAAGCAATCTGTCCCGAGGGGATCGATCCCCTCTAGGAAGGGATCGATCCCCTCTAGGAAGGGATCGATCCCTTCCAAGCAGAATGTTTCCCAGGATTTCTTCACCAATTTTTGATGCTATGGGATCGATCCCATGGTGAAAGGGATCGATCCCTCATAGCAGAAACCCAGATTTTTGGCCTGATAGACTTGGAAATCAATCCTATTTTGGAAGAATTGTCTCCTCAGTCACTTGCCTCATTTGTAATGCATAAAAATGATTTGAAAACAATGGAACTTATGCATTTTTACTATTTTAAAATCAAAATCTGGTTGTTGCCACTTGGGATGCATGAGATGTGAGTTGAAAAATCCAGAAAAAGTGCAGGAAAATGCAGAAAATTGCAGAAAAATGCTGAGAATATGCAAAACAGCTTTGAAAACTAAGTGAACATGATTGTGAACCCGTCTTAAACATAAGAAAGTGGGTGTTGGCTAATGAAGAGCATTTAACATGATCAAAACGCACAAAGTTCAACAATTCAACCTCAAAAGCTAAGATCATGAACAGTAACATGGCAAGTTAAGGTCATGAATTGCAAGTGGTAAGTATATTTTTCAAATATCGTTCTTGCAATCATAACAAACCAACTTAAGCCATTCATTTAACATCAAATCGATTGTAATAACCGAAATGTTTTGCAAACTTAAAATAAATGTTGAAATATATATGTATATGAATATAATATTAACACTAAACTATATATATAAATAACAAATGAATAAAACATATAAACAAATATATTAGTTACTGCACGTGACAGTAGGTGTGCAAAACCAATATATATATATATGAGATGAAATGACTAAGTGTGTAAAATATTTAATTTAGGTAGTGGCTTCTCGAGGAAGCCAAAATTTCCAACAACCCCCACTCACACTCCATCTCTCGGCTGAAGGAAATTGAGAAGGAAAGGTAGAATCAATCACGGCAAAAGAGCAGGACAAGCGAAGATACAAGGGATCCAAGCAGACGTTGGTAGCAGCAATTGGTGTTTAGTGCAGGCTACTTTTGGGCATTCACGGGTGCTGCTATCATACTTCAGTTTTGCTAGATAAGAGGTTGTGAACAGAGGGCTTTCAATTGTGGCTTAAAGGATTGGAGTGGCTGTTAGTTGGGTGTTCATCAAATGCCTTCACGAGAAGGAAAGGAAAGAGAAAAGAGTGGACAAAGGAGAGGTAGCCAGATCTGATGAGTTGTAGCAGTGAAGAGGACAAAACAGGGGACACGAGGGCTTCATTTTGCTGTAGCCATTGATCAGTTGTATATACTAGGAATCGAAAGAGAACCAGTAAAGGAGAAATCAAGAAACATTGTGGGAGAAACAAGGCTATTCAATGGGATGAAAAGTTGAAGGTCTGTTCGGTGCAAGTATAGAGCCAATGTTTAAGAGGTTTAAAGGATGATTGACGCTGCCCATTTGATGATGAAACAACAGTAGTAGAAAGTAAAGTTGAAAGCTACTCAGTTTGGCTGAGTTTTATACAGTAAGTTTGGCTGGTGATGGTTTCAAAGATTAAATGTTGTGTGGTATCTTGAATGAAAAAGTAAATATAATATTATGAAATGGTTTTGGATGTAGGAAAGGCAGGGAAGCTGCTATATTTTGAAGAAAATATCAACTCCAAAACGGATGAAATGAAGCTTTCAAAGGGTAAAGACATTGTGGTATTTTGTTATTTAAATGTTATTGGTATAAGGATGCTACTAGGTTTAAAACATATATGAAATTCCCTAAAATAGTTAAATAACACAATGTTACATTAATGTAGGAGGAATTTTAAGGTGATAGAGGGTATCTACTATCCTAAACTAAAGACAAAGAGAAGGAAAGCAAAGTAGTGCTAAAAAGGGGTTCAAGGGCACAAGGGTGTTATCACCAATAATTGTGTGGCGCAAATTAGGTAAGGGAATATACGGTAAATGCCTGTCAGTCTACTATGCTTATGCATGTTTAAATTAATGTTATTTAATATTTATGGATTTAAATGCATCTTTGGTTAAATGTCCAAATACGTTGGATTGAGTTTTAAATGCATAATGTTTTGGATTTGGACTTGGACTTGGATTTGGATTTGGATGTGTATTGGAAATTGGTGTATTGAAGATATATTGCTTGATTGAATTTTCTACAGGTATCTGATTTGTGGTTATGACGCTGGGTAGTGTTCTACCTATGCCGTTATAATGCCGAAATTTCGCTAGAAATTGTCTAAATAAGTTTCTTGATATTAAATTTGATTTATTAAATGCCTTTAAAAACCTCATGCATATTAATCACTGCTATTTGTTATTGAGACTTCGTACGATTAGATTTTTAAAACTATAAGTATGTGGAACGATTTATGCCTTTAGTACTCAACCTATTTTGTAAGATCTATTTCTAAACGAGCTTTGACTCATGATACATGTGATGATGTATAATGCCTGTGTGGCATTTGGAAATGCCTGCGTGGCACTTGAAAATGCCTGTGTGTGGCACTCGCCTGTGTGGCGTTTTATTATGCCTGTGTGGCATTCAGTAAGCCTGTGTGGCATTGAGGCGCCGTATACGTAATTGCGTCATGGATCCCGCCTGTGTGGCAAATGGGTAGCGGTAATTACGTATGACTGTCCGACAACTAGTCGTGACTTGTACCTCAGCTACTAGATGATCACTGGTGCTGGGATGATTCATGATCATGGATAGAGCCCTGGTATGGGACACCGACCACTGCTAGCTACAGTGGATGCTTTCATAGAAAGCTTCTTGGTTATATTTCCAAAGATTCCTGTTACGTTACCGAATCTCCTAATGCTCGTCTCATGTAAATGTTTTTAAATGTATATTACGATACTGTTACAAAGACGAGAGAATGTATCATTTCTACTATATATATTATATATATATATATATATCTTGATTGGGTGAATGCTTGAGTACTAAATTGTTTTGAAATTTCTTGGCATAACATTTTATAGCTTATAAACTATGGTTTATCGATTTGGTATTATTTCCAATAAAACATCTTTGCGCATGAGTTTTGGCACGTTCGTTCACGCATGCACATGCATTTAACATGGTAGAAACCTAACATCATTTAGCGCATGCTTTCTTACTGGGCTTTCCCCAAAGCTCACCCCCTTCCACCTCAGATTATTTCAGGTAGACTCGGCATGAGTGTGGTGCACCGAGAGTCTTTTTGTCGAGCTGCAAAAAGTTGAGCTAAGGTATAATCTTTTGTTCTTTTGTTTATATCCCAGACAAAATTCTTTTGTGCACACAATGTATAGGATTCGGGATGTAAGTACTAGGAGATATCGAATCTGTAAACACACTGTGATTCGTAGTTAAGTTGTAATCTCGATATGTTTATATATTGAATCGCATGGATGCTAAGTATTTTAGAAATTATATTGAGATGTGGAATTGCTATAGGTTAAAACGATGATGTACTTAGTATGAGAATGGATAATGGAATGAAATAGGGACGGAAGTTTTTCAGTGTTGTTTTCGACACGTCTTACGAGAAGACTATAATGGGACCTTAGACAACTAGTCTTAAATAACTATAGGAGTGGGATTCTACTCATTAGGTTTTAGCTACACTGAGCGAGAGACAAACATAGGAAGTGAAAGAAAAAGTTAGCCCGAAAATCCGGCTTCTGAGGGCGTTACATCGATTCAATGAGCATTCATAATACCTAATTCACCTCTAAGAGTGCAAAATCTCTCCTTGTCCAAGGGTTTTGTGAAGATATCAGCTAATTGGTGCAAGGTATCTACATACTCTAGAATTATGTCCCCTTTTTGCACATGATCTCGTATAAAATGATGTCTAATCTCAATGTGCTTGGTTCTAGAGTGTTGGATGGGATTTTTTTGTAAGATTGATAGCACTAGTGTTGTCACACTTGATGGGAACTTGGTTCATTTCTATTCCATAGTCTCTCATTTGTTGTTTAATCCACAAAACTTGAGCACAGCAACTTCCGAAAGCTATATATTTAGCCTCGGTCGTGAATTGAGCTACGCTATTTTGTTTCTTAAAGAACCATGAAATAAGCCTACTTTCTAAGAATTGACATGTTCCCGATGTGCTTTTCCTATCCACTTTGCATCCACCAAAGTCCGCATCGGAATAGGTATGGAGATCAAGTGTAGAATCTTTAGGATACCAAAGTCCTAGGAAAGAAGTGTCTTTAAGGTATCTAAGGATTCTTTTTACTGCTTGTAGGTGTGATTCTCTAGGAGATGACTGAAATCTAGCACACAAGCATACACTAAACATTATATCGGGTCTACTAGCAGTTAAATATAGCAATGAGCCAATCATAGACCTATATAGTTTAGTGTCTACACACTTTCCTCCTTCATCCTTATCAAGCTTGATATTTGTGCTCATAGGTGTAGAGTAAGGTTTAGACTCATCCATTCCAAATCTTTTGAGCAAATCTTTAGTGTACTTAGCTTGATATATGAAAATACCTTCTTTGCATTGTTTAACTTGAAGTCCTAAAAAGAAAGTTAACTCTCCCATCATACTCATTTCAAATTCACCTTGCATTAACTTTGAGAAATTTTTACACAATGACTCATTTGTAGATCCAAAAATGATATCATCTACATAAATTTGAACCACTAATAAGTCATTACCCTTAGATTGAATAAACAAGGTTGTGTCTACCTTTCCTCTTGTAAAACCTTTTTCGATTAAAAACTTTGAAAGTCTTTCATACCAAGCTCTAGGATCTTGTTTTAATCCATATAAGGCTTTTGATAGTTTGAAGACATGGTTAGGAAACTTTGGATTTTCAAAACTGGGAGGTTGCTCAACATATATCTCTTCATTTATATAACCATTTAAGAAAGCACTTTTTACATCTATTTGATATAACTTAAAATCCTTATAGCATGCAAAGGCAAGTAGCATCCTAATGGCTTCTAATCTAGCCACCGGAGCATATGTTTCATCATAGTCTATCCCTTCTTCTTGCCTATATCCTTGAGTCACTAACCTAGCCTTGTTTCTAACAATAATGCTATTCTCATCCATCTTATTTTTGAATATCCATTTGGTTCCAATGATGGGATAATCTTTAGGTCTTTCCATTAGTGTCCATACTTTGCTTCTCTCAAATTGATTTAACTCCTCTTGCATGGCCATAATCCAATTTTCATCCTTCAAGGCCTCATCCACATTCTTTGGCTCAAATTGTGATACAAACGCTACATGTTGACATATATTTCTATAGGTTGACCTAGTTCTAACTCCAATGTTTGGATCTCCAACAATATCATTTTCCTTCACATACCAAGTTCTCTTGGACACCTAGATTCTTTCTCAATTATTTCTTGTTCCATGGACTCCTCATTTTTTGTTAATATTAGGATCTTCTAATTGTTCCCTAACATCCTTATCTTGAGATGGATCAACTATAGGTTCATCAAAGATCTCTACTTCATCATCAAGATTGGTTCCACTAGTGATATTTGATTCATCAAAGATTACATGTATTGACTCTTCTACTACAAGTGTTCTTTTATTGAAAACTCTATAAGCCTTAGAATTTAAAGAATAACCAAGAAAAATACCTTCATCACTTTTTGCATCAAATTTTCCTAGGTTATCTTTACCATTGTTCAAAACAAAACATTTACATCCAAATGGATGAAAATAACTTATGTTAGGCCTTTTTCCTTTATAAAGCTCATAGGGAGTTTTCTTTAAAATAGGCCTTACCATAGCTCTATTTATGACATAGCAAGAAGTGTTTATAGCTTCAGCCCAAAAATATTTAGGTAAGTTATTTTCACAAAGCATGGTTCTAGCCATTTCTTCTAATGTTCTATTTCTCCTTTCAACTACCCCATTTTGTTGAGGAGTTCTAGGAGCTGAAAAATTATGGTTAATGCCATTTTCATTGCAAAATGTATCAAAACCAATATTTTCAAATTCTTTTCCATGGTCACTCCTAATACTAGAAATAGAGTAACGTTTTTCATTTTGAACAAGTTTTGAGAAAACAATGAATTTTTCTAAGGCTTCATTTTTCACACTTAAGAAGAACACCCAAATAAACCTAGTGTAATCATCAACTATGACAAAACCATAGTGTTTTCCTCCTAAGCTAGTGGTTCTAGTTGGTCCAAATAGATCTAGGTGAAGGAGTTGAAGTGATCTAGATGTTGTAACACATTTCTTAGATTTAAACGAAATTCTTTTGTGTTTTCCTCTTACACATGCCTCACAAACTTTATCATTTTCAAATTGGAGCTTAGACAATCCTACTACTAGGTCTCTTTTGACTAACTTAGACAAAACATCCATGCTAGCATCGCCTAGTCTTCTATGCCATAACCAAGGTTCATCTTCTCTAGTGGCCATAAAACATACATTTTTGCTATTAAGCTCATTTAAATTAATAATATAGATATTTCCTTATCTATGTCCAATAAAAACAATTTGATTAGTTTTGGCATTAACAACATTGCAACACAAATCATCAAACACAACTTTAAATCCCTTATCACACAATTGACTAATACTAAGCAAATTATGTTTTAAGCCTCTAACATACAAAACATTCCAATAGTTGAGGAAGAGTTACCAATGGAGCCAATTCCTTCAATTTGTCCTTTGGAGTTGTCTCCAAATGTGACTTCTCCACCACTTTTATGCTTTAGGAACTTGAATTGGCTCTTATCACCCGTCATGTGTCTTGAGCATCCACTATCAAGGTACCAATGCTCATTGGACTTAGCCTTGTAGCAATACTCTTCCTCCTACATACAAACACATCAAGCTTTCATCTTAGGTACCCAAATTTTCTTGGGTCCTTGAGAGTTAGTACTAATAATTTTTGATCCTTTAGGGATCCATTTCATCTTTAATGACTCATCACTTGAATTTAAAACATGTTTAGGCACCCAAATCTTGACAGCCATTTTTCCTTTAATCATGGTCTTCCTAGAGGTGCATGCTTGTGAAGAGTGTCCTAGTTTATTACATAATGTGCACAAAACAAATTTTCTATCTTTAACTAGGAAATTTTTTAGATGAGTCTCTTTGTTAGATGCATTATAGCCTAACCCTTCTCTATCAAAGAATGCTCTTTGGGTCTCTAACATATGATCAAGTTTTTGTTGAGCCATATAAAATCTAGAAAATGAGTTTTGCAAATTAGTGTTCTTTTTATTTAATTCTTCTATTTCTAGATTTGCATTTTCTAATTTCTTATCATATTCTAATTTAACATTCATAAGCATTTCATTTTCCTTTTTTAACTTAGAAATCATTTTCTTATATTTCAAATTCATGCATTCAAATTCATTTGCTAACTCATCAAATGCATTTTGTAGTTCATCAAAAGTGTATTCATGAGTATCTAATGAGTTAGATGTTACCTTCTCATCTTCAAAGGCCATAAAACAAAGGTTGGCTACTTCATCTTCCACATTCTCTTCATCGGAGCAATCACTATCACTCCAAGTAGCCACCATAGCCTTCTTCTTTGGTTTCTTCTCATTTTGCTTTCTATAAAAAGGACAATCAAATTTAATATGACCAGTTTTTTTGCATTCATAACAAATGATTTGATCCTTTTCTTTCCTACTTGTCTCTCCTTTATTAAAGTCTCTCCTAAGGGGTCTCCTAGAGTTACCACTAGTTCTCATCCTCATGAATTTATTAAACCTCTTAGCAAACATGGCCATTTCTAAGTCCTCATCATCACCACTCTCATCATGATCTTTTGATTCCTCAATAGTGGTGGATTTTAAAGCTACTCCAACTTTCTTAAGAGGATCTTGATTTCTCTTGATTTTCATCTCATAGGTGAGTAGAGATCCCATAAGCTCATCTAATGAGAGTGTATGAGGATCCTTGGATTCCTCAATAGCAGTGACTTTAGCTTCCCATGATTTAGGTAAGCTATTGAGTATCTTTTTCACCATTTCTACATTAGAATATGTCTTGCCTAAGGCTTTAAGACCATTTATGATGTCAGTAAACCTAGTAAACATATCATTAATTGATTCATCATTCTTCATTCTAAACAATTCATAGTCTTGAGTGAGCATGCCTACTTTTGTTTCCTTGACTTGTGTGGTTCCCTCATGTGTGATGGCTAGTTTATCCCAAACTTGTTTAGCATTCTCACATTGGGAAACTTGATTATATTCATTTGGTCCTAATGCACAAAACAGTGTGTGCATTGCCTTAGCATTAAGTTGTGCCATTCTAATATCATTAGTATCCCACTCATCTTCTTTCTTTGGCACATTCGTCCCATCTACTTTCTTAATAGGGACAAGGGGACCTTTAACTATAATCCTTCATACTTCATAATCATTGGCTTGAATAAATAGCATCATTCTAGTCTTCCAATAAGCATAGTTTTCACCATTAAAAAGTGGAGGCCTGACCGTAGAGTGTCCCTCTCCTACCAAAGGTGTAGATAAACTAGTTTGAGCCATTAGTGATCATTTTACTCGATAGATGTTAATCTAACTCAATCTCGAGCCCAAGCTCTGATACTAATTGTTGGCTCTACCGAGAGGATGGTGAATCGGTTTTTCTAGTTATTTTTAATTTTCCTAACTCTTAATGCACAATTAAGATTAAATAAACAATAATGAAGTAAGTGCAGTAAAAAGAGTAAGGGAAAGAGAAGCAAACACAAGTTTATAGAGGTTCGGCCAATCTCTTGCCTACGTCCTTTCTCCTTGAACCTCTTGTCAAGGTTTTGATTCAGCTATTCCTTGAGAATCCTTACAAACCACTTGAAGGTGTGGCAAGACCTCTTACAATGATTCTTGAGAACTTAGAAATCTCCTTCTAAGCCTCTCCCCTTGTATTACTACCCACACTCTACAATAGTAAGCCTTACAAGGAAAGCTCACCCCTTTGAATAACAAAATTTTCAGTAGATGGGTGAGGAACAACAAGAAATCTCACAAATGGAGTTACACAATGAAGATTTTCAGATTTTATTTTCTCTCTTGAAGCTTGAAGATTTTTGAGTGCTTGTTTTTCTACCTCCAAACTTCATAAATGTCTCTATTTATATCCCACCAAATGACTAGAACAGTTGATGAAGCATTTAATGCATTTCCTCCCGTTGAAAAACTCAGAAACTAGCCGTTGGAGTCAGATTTCGAGCAAATGGATCAATCCCTTTTCTGGAGGGATCAATCCCTTTTCTCCAGAAAGCTTTTCAAACTTTTCCCGGGTGGTTCTGAAGCATTCTGCCTTTTTGGGATCGATCCCTCTACAGTAGGGATCGATCCCTTTTCTCCAGTAGGCTTTCCTGCACTTCGTTAGCTGTAATTTTATGGCTTTTTGTGATTCTAAGTCAGTTTAAGACCATCTAACACTTTCCTAAGAGTATTTACTGACTTTTTCAATTGAAATCACAATCCAAAACTTTGTTTAAAATAATTTCTATCATTGAGTTCATTCAAAGCAAATTACTTAGAGAAAAATCATTTTTAAGCTTACTTGAGTTTTGTAATTTCAAAATACTTGTCAAATTAAAGCTAACAATATTCTGAGGAGGATATGACATGGACAAGTTCGAGCAAATGTTTTCAGCAAACTAAGAGTTTTTGAGTTCAAAAGTTTTCCTGATAAATCAGCTATTTTCCCACATTGTTTCATTCAATCATTACCTAACTTGGAAGAGCTTGTTGTTAGTGAAGCTACCTTTGGTCAAATATTCAATCTTGAAGGAGTTGGTGGTAATGAAATAGATGCTCTGGCACTCACTTCCTTGAATGAATTAAGGTTGGCTAAACTTCCCCAGCTAACACATCTCTGAAAAGAGGAATACAACCTTAGTCGAGCTTTCTGTAACCTGAGATCTCTTGAAGTAGAGTGTTGTGGCAAATTAAAGAATTTATTAACATTCTTGTGAGTGTGATGAAGTGAAAGGTAGCTGGGTTTTTACCCAATTGAAGTATTTGGAACTAAGCAGTTTACTAAGTCTAGCTAGCTTCTGCTCAGGGAAACACAGCTTTGAATTTCCCACCTTTGAAAATATGAGTGTGATAGGGTGCTTGGAGATGAAGATTTCAGTCAAGGAGATTTAAGCACACCAATTCTGCAGAGAGTGCAATTTATTAGAAGTGAATATGAAGGATGTTGGGAAGGCAATCTCAAAGACACTATCCAACGGATGTTTGCAGAAAAGGTATGCATCACTGGAAAAGATTTTCAAAATTAGCTGTTTGGGTTCCCATCTTGGGAAATGGTTGTAATTTAGTTTCAAGATATACATTATATATCATTCTCAATTTTCTTTGGTTCATAAAAAATAGTATTTATTCTTTTTATAATTTCAATTATTCTTGTATCATAAACTAGTGCAATTGATTGGATTTTTGTAGGCTGGGAATCCTGGGGTTGAGCATTTGATACTCTCTGAATCTCCTAAGTTGATGAGGATTGCTCAAGGAATTTCAGACTTCAAATGTCTTAAATCCCTACAAGTTCATGGTTGTAGCACCTTGAGGTGCCTATTTACACTTTCCATAGCCTTGGACCTACCACAACTCTGTAAGATCAAAGTAAAAAATTGCATTGTGATGAAGCATATCATCATAGATGAAGGACCAGATGAAGAATTGGAAAATAAGATTGTATTCCCTAAACTGAGATCCGTTACTCTTGAATCTTGTGAGGACTTGGCAAGTTTCTATCAAGGAATTAAAATGTTGGAATATCCATCTTTACAAAAACTTAAAGTGCTTGATTGTCCCCAGATATTTGCATTTGCATCTACATTTTCAAAAGAGCAAAGAATAGAGACAACTGATGATGGAGGAAATATGATAAGCCTTTCCAAGAGAGCTGCGGATGTCATTGATGCAGTGTTTTTCAATAACATGGTCAATATATTTTGTTTATGATGATAATCTTTGTTTTCCCTTGTCTAGATATGTAAGATCCGATTTTTACAATACTGTAGAGTCTAAATTCATAAAATTGATAATGGAAATTAAATAAATAATGCATGTTAATTTCCAAAAGGGTGAAAAGCTCCTTAACTTGAGATGTGAATGGAGCCAAGTAGGTGAAATACTCGACGGGCGAGTACCGTGAAGTAACAGTTCGCCAATGGGCGATCTAGGTAAAGGTGTAATCGTCAATGGGTGAGCCAAAAAGATTTTTGCCAACGGGCGAGCAGTTTGCCAACGGTGATGGCGAATTGGATGGTGGTAAGGGCGAATAGGTGAGTTCGCCAACGTGTTGCTTATATCAGGGCAAGGTGGCGAGTTGAGCCATAATTGGTGAACCAATGGTGATTATGGGTAAGTATATGAAACAGTTCGCCAGTTGGCGAGTCGGATGTAATTGCCAAAATTAATGGCGAGTTGGACGAGACGTGGGCGAATATGTGTGCTCGCCAATGTGTGTGGTGAATCAAAACAAAGTGACGAACTGATTTAGTGTGGCGAGTTGATTGTTTTCCTTATTTGTTTGGCGAGTAGTTTAGTTCGCCAACTTCGTGGATAAGTGATGGCCGCTTGTGGCGAGGACTTGGAAATGCCAATGCATTTATCGAGTAAAGTGGTCGTCCAGATAGATGGGAAAATGAAAACAGAATTCAACCTAACAGCCAAAATTGACTTGTAAGTGATACGGTTGAAGACAATTAATGGTGAAGAGGTTGAAGTCAGTAAGGAATTTACCTGATTGGTTGAGGAAGTAAACAAAGGCTGCAGTAGAAGAAAAAGCCGTGTGAAAGGGAGACTTCCACGCCACTTTGTGCTTTAGTTTTCTTCATGCATTAAAGGCATGAAGGACGTGAACAATGATGAAGGAAACAGGATAAGGGCCAGGCGGTGGCTATTGATTGGCTGAGAATGTTTATATAAGCAGAGACAATTGATGAAAAACGAGTTAGCCAATTTCAGTTTCTTCACGAGAGCTATTTCCCTGTTTCTTCCATTTCTCTGCCATGTTTGATCTACTGAGTTTCACTCTTCAGTTGGCTAAATCAGTAAACATGCTTATAAAACCTTTTTTTTTAGCCTGGTGAGCTGAAGGAATAAGTAAATAGAAGGCCAATATGAGACAGAAAACAAGTTGTTCTGGAAGTGCAGTTGGTTGAGGTGAGTTTCATATTTTCTGAGGTGTTCTTGATGTTCACTGATAGATTTCTATGATTTATACAGTAATAAACATAGATACAGTCTTGGTTTTAGTTAGATCCTTGGAAAATTGGAAAACAAGGAAAATTATGGAATAGGTGACGACAAGGGCGACTACAGTGATCGCCCATGTTTAAAATAGTAATCGCCAATGAGGCGAATAGATATTAAGTACTCGCCAAGGTAATTTTGTGGGCGAGAACGCCCAATTCTAGTAAAGTGAATGACGGGCGAGCTCAAATGCAAAGGCATTGGGCGAGAAGGATTGTGGGTGAACTTCCACAGTTAGCCAATGAAGGCTTCGTGAATAATGGCGGGCGAACTGACAAGTGGTAGCCATATGGTGAATGGCGAGCTCGTCTGGGCGAACTAGTAAAGCTCAGTTGGGCGAGTAGTCATTGATTTATTTCAATTCGTCCAAGTAATGGAAAAATATTTATAAAGGAAATATTAATGAAACTTATATAATTTGCAGCCAATAAATGGGAATGGCTATGGGCGAACAGAGAGCAGGGCGAAGCAAGGCTTCGTTTCTAACAGGTAAGGGAAGTGTGTGTGAAGTGATGCATGTCCTGTGGAGTAAATTTTATGAAAACATTAAGTTAAATGTTTTGTTTTCAGACATGCATGATTTTAAGAAGTTAATTGATAATTGTTTGATCGCGGGCGAGCTGATAGCCGCCTTTTTGCTGTTTTGTTGGGTGAAATGATACAGGGGGCGGGCGAGCGCTTTGTATGTTTTATGTTGGGCAAGCCCTTTGTGATTTATGTTGGGTGAATTGGTATTGGCGGGCGAACCAATCCCTTTTATACGTTTTAAACTCAATTCTATTTTTAAAGGGCGGGCGAACTTTCTTAATAGAAAGCTATAAGTTAAGCCAAATGGCGAGCTCTCTTTTATGAGAACTGGGCGAGTGCCCTTGTTTTAAAGAATAATACGGGTAAAGCCATAGTCGGGCGAACCCTTTTTAATGAGTTTGGGCGGGCGACCCTTGTTTTAAATGAAAAGCGGGCGAACTTTTATCAGCCAGCCGTACTTGTGTTTTTAAAACTATTAGGCGGGCGACTATTATTCGCCGTCTTGTCAAGTTAGCCATGGGCGAGCTGCTTCCATGGGCAAGCCATATCGGGCGAGCTGACCATGGGCGAGCAGGTTTAAAACTTGAGATTATGGGCTGTTTTGGTGTTTTATTGTTTTATAAGAAATCAAATCATTTTGTGGAAATGATATATGAGATATAAAAGTTGATTTTGAGACTTTAGGCCCTGAGTTCATGCGTTACGTTGCGTGACCCATCTGGGGCGATGGCTCGGGTCATATAGACCGACGAGTGCACCCTAGGGCGTCACAGGGCTGATGGACCTGCCAAGTCATCAGCGGTCTCGAGGTCACTTGGCAAGTGGACCCGAGGACCCCTTTAGATTATGGCCATAGATCTGAGATAGCCGTGAGGGGCGATGGCCTACGGGTGCACCCCAAAAGCGGCAGGTTTCGTTCTCCCAAGGTGGAGGAGGAACGATGATAGCATGATTTATTTATTGCCTAGTCTCAACTTATCAGTTTCTATTTACTGTGAGGATTTGTTGAAATCCTCGATAGTGTTTACTACATTTTAAAGTAAACCGTTAGTCAGTGATTTAATGGTGTTTTAAGAGAGTTGTTTACTATATATCCACTGTCTTTTCTACTGGGTTATTGTTAAGAAAAGAACAAATGAGTTGTGATATATAGTTTTGCTTTATTTAAAGCAGCATATGTTTCCTTTACTGAGCGTATGAATCGCTCACCCCTTTGTTTTAACTCCACAGATAAGAAGTACCCGGAGTCGAGAGAATTAGTTCTCAGATGGGTATAGCTATGCTTAAAGCACTGAGGCATGGCACGTTAAACGTGACAGGTACGGTCTTTCCTCTTTTACATTTCAGACATGTGTATACAGTATTACCTTAGTGCAATAAAGGTTAATAGGGGATGTCAGATGTAAGGAAATATGAAAAGAAATTTCATATTCCATAATTAATAGATAAATGTTTATCATTTATCACTATTACTGTTGAATGTTAATGGCATCGCAGACAGCCCAACCGGTAAAGTTGTATGGAAATACGTGAAAAATGTGGTAACGGGATGTTACAGATTTAATGGTATCAGAGCTTGGGTTGGTCTGATGTCTATTGATGCCTTTAGCATGGGAAGTGTTGAGAAAGGTTAACATCCCCTGTAGTACTGTATAGTCTGAATGTATAGAGGAGTCGAATGACTGTGAAATGAATTAAGTGGTGAAATATGATGAAAGTTGACTAATTAGGGGTTACTAATAGAGATAGTAATCCGGAAATTTTGCATGAGATAGGCGATCTTATCATCATTATGTCGGGTCTATTCGATAAGGTACAGTGAGGAACTCGGTGAGGGCCCCACCAGGACTTCTCTGTCCATATCGAATTAAGATCCTGAAAATGATGATATTGAGATAAAAAAAGGGGTAATATTAACATATAAGCCTTAAGATCGCGTGTTTGGAATTATATTGATGAGAGAGAAAATTTAAAGGGGAAATTATGAATATACCCCTATGTTAATATGTTATCTTTCAAAGTTATAAGGGATTGAATGGATTTAAAATACAAATTGATGGTGAAATAGTATGAGTATTTGATGGTATAAAGGATGAATTCTACTGTGGACCCCACTGATATATTGATAAGTAAGGCGACCCAGAGTATAAGTTATGAGAGGTCGCGAGATAGTCATACTTGTTGTGGATTTTGGGGTTTGAATTTAAAGTGAATTGGGTGAGAAATGATGTAAACTGGTTATATATACTCCTTATGTTTTAGGAGAATGGATATTAGTAGTGACTTGACATTTGAGGAAGTCAAGTGTTTGAGTCTGTGGATGAGAAAGAAAACTTTGAGGTAGGCGAACTCGAGCACGGTTGGAAGAACCGGGCATCGAGGTGATCGCCAAAGAGGATAGTATGGATGAGTAGCGATGTCACAGCAATCGTTGTCGATGGGCCCAAAAAGGGGGTTGCCATGGCCGATTGAGCTGGTCCGTTACGATATCCATAGAACCGTGGTATTATAAGATTTATGAGAAATACTCGATGGGCGAGAATTACATTGGGATAGCTCGCTAATGGGCGTGCAAATGTATGATCGCCAATGGTGTGGGCGAGTTAGATGATGGCGAGAACTAACACTAGTCCGCCAATATAACATGAATTGCTAAAAAGGGGCAAGGATACTGATCACCCAAATAATTTTAATGATGATCGCCCAAAGAGTATGGTGAGTAAGCTGATCAACAAATTTTGGTGTAAATCATAGCAAAGTGGCGAGAAGAGCGATCGCCAATGATATGAATCAAAGCAATGTGGTGAATAGAATAAAAGCTGTAATCGCCAAGAAAATGAAATGTCTCGTATTTGCCAAATGATAAAGTTGGCATCGAGATTTAGTTGACAAGCTTAGAGGTTGGTGAACTGAAATAGGAATTGTTTGTAAGTTCTTACCAGTGAATCAGTAGAGCTTGAGAAATTACTTGAGAGATTGATAAGTAAAGAATTAAACTAGTTTGTTATAACTGGTGAAAACGAAAACTTTACCGTTTAAAAAAAAAATGGGAGTACTACTCTCTACAGTCGCTTCTAGCTGTTCCGGAACAAGTATGGTATTCTAAAATACCTATCATATTCTATCTGGATCCCTAGCCGACTGTAGTATCCTTCCTATTTGTGTGCCTAGAGCCAACTAGGATGATTTTAAAAAGAGTAAACATGTATATTGATATCAGCAATATTGCTGTATAAGGTATGGAAAAACCTTATTGTTAAGTCAGTGACCATGAGTTGTAATTGAACTATGTATATTAGAGACGTGAGGTCTCGAAAGATTAAGTGGACATTGAAAATTGTCTGAATAAAAGATTTTACTACTTAAGTGAGGTTAAAGTGTGCTTATTGGCGTATAAAATTTATGAGTTTCACCTGTATAGCACAAATTAATTGTTGAAGAGTTTGTGGAATTTACTACCTTATTGATTCAATACTTAATTGGGAGAAAGTAGAAGTAAATGGGTATGTATGAATATAGTATTCAAAATGGTTACGAGATAGTAACAGTAAAATACTATATTAAGTGGGAAAACAATTGAGGTGATGAATGTAAAAGAATGAAATTGTCTTGAGAAGACAAATCATATGATGACTAGGAAACACACGTTATGAGGCAGTTCCCAAGTATATGAATAAATGTGATTTCCTCTGATCATTATGTAGTTATGGCTGGAATTAATGACAAGCCATGAAAGTGTCATACTCAGAGGAGCAGATACAAGAAGTACTGCTAATCTTGAAAATGATCACTAGAGATAAGAGATGTGATCGAGGGGAAGATGATTACCGAGACGTAATCGGTGACTAATATTAAGGTCTGCAAAAGAAAAGCCGTCCTAGATTAATCATGAAACAATCATTGTGAGGTGGTGAAGAATCCGAAAGAACCATGATGTTATATAAGTGATTATGGATTAAGTAACCAAATTATTTCACTTCTGCATCATCAGATTTCGGGATGTAATGAGTGCTTTAGTCGATATATATATTGGTGAAACAGAGAGGGAGTATGTGAAGTTCCAGTTAGTGGATACTTGTGATAGGGATTCCTGATTTGCCATATGCCTTGAGAGAATATTAAGAGGCTTTGAGATTCCGAAATTTTACTGTTAGCACTGCCTCAGATTGATATAGATATCCGAGCGCATTGTGTGGACGCTCCGGGATATATTGAGAGCGAGTGCGTGGTATTTTAGCGACTACTGGGACAATTACATACGAATGATTAAAATTTTAATCGACCAGCACTAAATGAGATGATAAGTGATAAATAGTATAGATGAGTTACTAACTCTCAAGAATGATAAAAGACTTGAGGGAGTGTAAATTGGTTTGAAAGAAGACACCCGAGATTCTTCAGGACCTTGAGAAAATTCGGGATGAGCGACCCACGAGTGGGTTGATTGCTCAACACCGGATAACATGTTGTGAGATGTGAACGAACAAGGTGGTCGTCAACACACTTGAGAGAATAATCCTAGAGCGCGGGAGAGCGTCAAAGGGATGATTATAGATGGCCTGAAGAGACGGGCAGTACTCTTAGAGACAATGAGGAGTATAAAGAGATATTCATGGTCTCATATTGGAGACGAGATTAAATAAGAGTTGAGAAGGTGATAAGGAAGAAAAATACCTATATTAGAGGTACTTCCTATACTCAGTGAAAAATTGAAAAGAGTAAAATGCTATCTGGATAGTTGTGGATATATTAGTAAGTCTGCTCATTCCTTGATTTTGGAATTTGTTGAGCTAATTAATGCCTTGGCCGGATCATATATCAGGGAAATGGTGAGGTTTTACAGTATTCCAGTGAGCATTATAGTTGATAGGGAGTCCGGCTTCGTATCTCAGTGATGAGAGAGATTACAGGAAGCTATGGGATCCCGATTGAGTTTCGCACCACAGTTTATCCGCAGACTGAGAGACAGTCCGAGCGTATGATGTGGACGCTCGAGGATATGGTGTGAGCAAGTGCAGTTGATTTTACAGGCTCCTGGGATAATCCTCTACCCTGGCAGAGTTTGTTGATAATAATGGCCACAAGAGAGTATAGGCATAGCACTTGAAAGAGGTTATTTAGCAGACGATATAATCCACGATAGCATGCGAAATGGGAGACCGAAAACTATTTTCGACTTGATCGAACAGACTTCTTGAGATATACAAGAGGTTATGTATATTAAGGTCTCACCATTGAGATGCATAGTAAGAGGGAAATCGAGTTTCCGATGTATTGGATCGTCGGAGATCTTAGATCATATGAAAGACGTGCACTACCTCTCGAGTTGTCAGGAGTGCATAATGTATTTCATGTTTCAATAATGAGAAAGTACTATCCATATCCTTCTCACGTGATTCGAGATGAGTCCTAGAGATTAGAGAGGACATGAATTACGTTGAGAAATCGGTACAGATTTTGGATCGGAACGATAAGGTGTTATGATCTAAGATTTATTCTTTGATTGATGCTATGGCAGTATGAGGCTACTTGAGAATTGGAATGCCTTATGTGTACGAAATATACACAGCTTTCATACTGATAGATCTGGTTGAAATTTGGAGGACCAAATTTCTTAAGGTGGGGAGAAATGTAAGATCCGATTTTTACAATACTGTAGAGTCTAAATTCATAAAATTGATAATGGAAATTAAATAAATAATGCATGTTAATTTCCAAAAGGGTGAAAAGCTCCTTAACTTGAGATGTGAATGGAGCCAAGTAGGTGAAATACTCGACGGGCGAGTACCGTGAAGTAACAGTTCGCCAATGGGCGATCTAGGTAAAGGTGTAATCGTCAATGGGTGAGCCAAAAAGATTTTTGCCAACGGGCGAGCAGTTTGCCAACGGTGATGGCGAATTGGATGGTGGTAAGGGCGAATAGGTGAGTTCGCCAACGTGTTGCTTATATCAGGGCAAGGTGGCGAGTTGAGCCATAATTGGTGAACCAATGGTGATTATGGGTAAGTATATGAAACAGTTCGCCAGTTGGCGAGTCGGATGTAATTGCCAAAATTAATGGCGAGTTGGACGAGACGTGGGCGAATATGTGTGCTCGCCAATGTGTGTGGTGAATCAAAACAAAGTGACGAACTGATTTAGTGTGGCGAGTTGATTGTTTTCCTTATTTGTTTGGCGAGTAGTTTAGTTCGCCAACTTCGTGGATAAGTGATGGCCGCTTGTGGCGAGGACTTGGAAATGCCAATGCATTTATCGAGTAAAGTGGTCGTCCAGATAGATGGGAAAATGAAAACAGAATTCAACCTAACAGCCAAAATTGACTTGTAAGTGATACGGTTGAAGACAATTAATGGTGAAGAGGTTGAAGTCAGTAAGGAATTTACCTGATTGGTTGAGGAAGTAAACAAAGGCTGCAGTAGAAGAAAAAGCCGTGTGAAAGGGAGACTTCCACGCCACTTTGTGCTTTAGTTTTCTTCATGCATTAAAGGCATGAAGGACGTGAACAATGATGAAGGAAACAGGATAAGGGCCAGGCGGTGGCTATTGATTGGCTGAGAATGTTTATATAAGCAGAGACAATTGATGAAAAACGAGTTAGCCAATTTCAGTTTCTTCACGAGAGCTATTTCCCTGTTTCTTCCATTTCTCTGCCATGTTTGATCTACTGAGTTTCACTCTTCAGTTGGCTAAATCAGTAAACATGCTTATAAAACCTTTTTTTTTAGCCTGGTGAGCTGAAGGAATAAGTAAATAGAAGGCCAATATGAGACAGAAAACAAGTTGTTCTGGAAGTGCAGTTGGTTGAGGTGAGTTTCATATTTTCTGAGGTGTTCTTGATGTTCACTGATAGATTTCTATGATTTATACAGTAATAAACATAGATACAGTCTTGGTTTTAGTTAGATCCTTGGAAAATTGGAAAACAAGGAAAATTATGGAATAGGTGACGACAAGGGCGACTACAGTGATCGCCCATGTTTAAAATAGTAATCGCCAATGAGGCGAATAGATATTAAGTACTCGCCAAGGTAATTTTGTGGGCGAGAACGCCCAATTCTAGTAAAGTGAATGACGGGCGAGCTCAAATGCAAAGGCATTGGGCGAGAAGGATTGTGGGTGAACTTCCACAGTTAGCCAATGAAGGCTTCGTGAATAATGGCGGGCGAACTGACAAGTGGTAGCCATATGGTGAATGGCGAGCTCGTCTGGGCGAACTAGTAAAGCTCAGTTGGGCGAGTAGTCATTGATTTATTTCAATTCGTCCAAGTAATGGAAAAATATTTATAAAGGAAATATTAATGAAACTTATATAATTTGCAGCCAATAAATGGGAATGGCTATGGGCGAACAGAGAGCAGGGCGAAGCAAGGCTTCGTTTCTAACAGGTAAGGGAAGTGTGTGTGAAGTGATGCATGTCCTGTGGAGTAAATTTTATGAAAACATTAAGTTAAATGTTTTGTTTTCAGACATGCATGATTTTAAGAAGTTAATTGATAATTGTTTGATCGCGGGCGAGCTGATAGCCGCCTTTTTGCTGTTTTGTTGGGTGAAATGATACAGGGGGGCGAGCGCTTTGTATGTTTTATGTTGGGCAAGCCCTTTGTGATTTATGTTGGGTGAATTGGTATTGGCGGGCGAACCAATCCCTTTTATACGTTTTAAACTCAATTCTATTTTTAAAGGGCGGGCGAACTTTCTTAATAGAAAGCTATAAGTTAAGCCAAATGGCGAGCTCTCTTTTATGAGAACTGGGCGAGTGCCCTTGTTTTAAAGAATAATACGGGTAAAGCCATAGTCGGGCGAACCCTTTTTAATGAGTTTGGGCGGGCGACCCTTGTTTTAAATGAAAAGCGGGCGAACTTTTATCAGCCAGCCGTACTTGTGTTTTTAAAACTATTAGGCGGGCGACTATTATTCGCCGTCTTGTCAAGTTAGCCATGGGCGAGCTGCTTCCATGGGCAAGCCATATCGGGCGAGCTGACCATGGGCGAGCAGGTTTAAAACTTGAGATTATGGGCTGTTTTGGTGTTTTATTGTTTTATAAGAAATCAAATCATTTTGTGGAAATGATATATGAGATATAAAAGTTGATTTTGAGACTTTAGGCCCTGAGTTCATGCGTTACGTTGCGTGACCCATCTGGGGCGATGGCTCGGGTCATATAGACCGACGAGTGCACCCTAGGGCGTCACAGGGCTGATGGACCTGCCAAGTCATCAGCGGTCTCGAGGTCACTTGGCAAGTGGACCCGAGGACCCCTTTAGATTATGGCCATAGATCTGAGATAGCCGTGAGGGGCGATGGCCTACGGGTGCACCCCAAAAGCGGCAGGTTTCGTTCTCCCAAGGTGGAGGAGGAACGATGATAGCATGATTTATTTATTGCCTAGTCTCAACTTATCAGTTTCTATTTACTGTGAGGATTTGTTGAAATCCTCGATAGTGTTTACTACATTTTAAAGTAAACCGTTAGTCAGTGATTTAATGGTGTTTTAAGAGAGTTGTTTACTATATATCCACTGTCTTTTCTACTGGGTTATTGTTAAGAAAAGAACAAATGAGTTGTGATATATAGTTTTGCTTTATTTAAAGCAGCATATGTTTCCTTTACTGAGCGTATGAATCGCTCACCCCTTTGTTTTAACTCCACAGATAAGAAGTACCCGGAGTCGAGAGAATTAGTTCTCAGATGGGTATAGCTATGCTTAAAGCACTGAGGCATGGCACGTTAAACGTGACAGGTACGGTCTTTCCTCTTTTACATTTCAGACATGTGTATACAGTATTACCTTAGTGCAATAAAGGTTAATAGGGGATGTCAGATGTAAGGAAATATGAAAAGAAATTTCATATTCCATAATTAATAGATAAATGTTTATCATTTATCACTATTACTGTTGAATGTTAATGGCATCGCAGACAGCCCAACCGGTAAAGTTGTATGGAAATACGTGAAAAATGTGGTAACGGGATGTTACAAGATATCTCTATTGTTTAGTCTTAAGCTTTTGGTGTACTGATCCTAGCTAGAGTTTAGGGGCATTAAATAATTTCTCAATGCCCAACTGTCATAACTATTAAGTTTTGGGAAAACCTAATAGCTAGACACAAAACTATGGAGTCGCCACTAACCATTCTAACTTAGGTGTGATTGGTCACCTATTCAAACTAAGGATAAAGCTTGGTCTACGTTAAGAATTCTAAGTTCGGGAGTATGGTTACGCGTAAGGAAGGATTAACACCCTCACAATGCCCATCCTAAAATGGTACCAAATAAATCTGAGGTTATCCTAATTTTGCCTTTTTACTTTGATTTCGATGCAATTAAATATTGAAAAATCTTTTAAGCTTCCTCCATCAAGCTGATTGGATAACCTAAAAGTTTTTCTCACCTCAAGAGTATTCAAGTAGGACCAATTGCCCATCTTGAAGAGGCTCCGTCGTCGGATGATTTAAATACATTATGTAAATCCTATCTTGACTCCTACCTAAATTTACATTTATTACTTTTCTTATTTTTATTCCATTGTTATTATTTTATATAAATTATTATTTCACATTTTTTTTATATACTTAAATAAACATGAATTATTTTATATTGAAAATTCTCTTAGAAGCCTTCCATCAAGCTGGTAAGACCTTAAAGAAAATTTTCTCACCTTAGGAATTTTAAAAGAAACTACTCAAGCGTAATTCCCTTTAAATTCCATCCTCAGAATAATTCACATCTATTAAAATATTTAATTTAGTTTAATCAATTTCTATTTGTTTTAATTCTTTTCTAATTTTAATTCTAGTTAATTAATTTGATTTTTTATTATTTATTATAATGAACTTAATTTTAATTTATTCTATATATATTTTTTAATCGAAATTTTCACTTTTTATAATTAAATTGATTTATTAAATATTGGAAATATCTGTTTAGATCTTCCATCAAGCTGGTAAGATCTAAAAGAGAAACATCCTCACCTCAAGATCTCTGAGAGTATTACTCGATCGCAATCCTCTCGGAGATCCATCGTCGGAATATTTATTGTTATATTATCTTATTCTATTTCCAAATATATATTTTTTTTTAAAAAATTTAGAACTTTTAATTCCTAATTTGATTACTAATTCTTTTAATTGTAATTAATTTTAATTAATTCTTATTTCAAATTTTTATAAGTTTGAGTTTTAAATATCGGAAATGACTTTTTAGATCTTCCATCAAACTGGTAAGATTTAAAAAGGACATCCTCACCTCAAGATTTCCGAGAGTATTACTCAATTGCAATCCTATCGGAGATCCATCGTTGGAATATTTATATTTATTTATCTTAAAATGTTCATTTTTATATTCTCTTAAAGTATTGTAATTCTAAACTACCTAAATAATTTAACCACGCATTTAAACTAAGCTAAGCATATCAGACAAACTTTATTTGAATTCTTAAAATAAAATAAAAATAAAATAAAATAAAACAAAAATAAATAAATAATAAATAAACACAAACCATACCAATTATATCAAATCATGCCAATTAAATTGAAACTTATACAATCAAGTCAATCTAAAACAACTTATATCAAATTAAATACACAGACTATTTTACACTAATTAAATCTTATCAATACTTGTTAAATTACACTATCCATACACCAAATTAAATCTGTTATTTTATTGTCATTGAAATCAACCAAATCAATTACTTAAATCATCTTATTGCACATTTTTTTTGTTAGTTAAATTACTGCATTAATTACAAATATACAAAAAATTATCAAAGAAAATAAATAAATAAAAATAAAAAGGAAAATCATTTTAAAAAAAAGAAAAGAAAAACCTGCGATCGGGTCGGGTCGGATGCCGGTCAACACGCGGGTCAACACCCGGATCTTGGCTGCTCCAAACGACGTCGTTGCACAGCAGGATTTAAACCCTATTTCCGAGTTTTTCGGTCGAATTTCCACATCCCAGAAAAAAAAGTTTCAAATCCTCTCGACTCCAATAAATTCCGGCGGCCGAAAACTGCAAACTGTCAGCGGAAAGCACAAAATCTCCAAATTCCGGCGACTATCTCCGCCGTCTACCACCCTAAAACACCAGATCTACGCCTCTAATCGCCTAGAAACCTTCCTCTCTTCTCCGGCAAACCAGATCTATAGACCCTGGTCACTAAATCCCTTTGAAAACCCCTAGATCTGACTCAGATCTAAACGAATCCTTTTTTTTTTCTGTGTTTTTTGGCTCTGGTTGTTGGTTGTGATTGCTGTGGTCTGTTTGTGTCTCTGTTTGTTGTTGTGTGTTTGTCTCTCTCAGATCTGTGGCTGTTATTGGTGTTGTCTTTTTCAGATCTGTTGCTATCTTTTTTTCTCGTGTTCTTGTTGGTTGTATCTTTTATAAACATCAAATCTGAAATATTTTGGAAAGTCAGAAATCAGATCTCAGATCTGATTCTGATTTAGCTTTCAATGTTTTTGATTCTATCTTTAGTCTTGATTTTCATGCAGATTCGAGATATACGTGACTTGCCAATTCTTTCCTTTTGTGTTTCTGACGGCTAGGTTGGATTTAGGGTTAGGGTTTCAGATTAGGGCTTGGGTTCTGTTTGGGGTTTGGGGTTTCTTTTGGTTTGGGGTTTCGATGAGGGTTTAGGGTTTCGATGAGGGTTTGGGGTTTCGGTGAGGGTTTTGGGTTTCGGTGAGGGTTTCAATTTTGGGGTTTAGGGTTTCGATCAGGGTTTTAGATTAGGGTTGGGGTAATCAGGGTTTTCAGAATAGGGTTTTCATTTTTTTGTTGTGTTTCCTTTTTTTATTTTTTTGCATTTTTTTGTCGGAATAAATAAATGAATAAATAATAAAATAAATAGATATTATAAAATACTAAAATTCATATCAATGAAATAAAAATAAAAATAAGAATAAAAAGAGAAATAATAATAAAAATGAATAATAATGAAAAAGAAAAGAAAAAGATAAAAAAATAAAAATAAAAATAATAAAAGTAAAAATATAAAGGAAAAGAGAAAAGATGAAAAAGAAAGAAGGAAAAGAAAGAAAAAAAAAGAAAAAGAAAAAGAAAAAGAAAAAGAAAAATAAAATAAATAAAAATAAAATAAAATGAATAACAAAATTAAACAAAAAATAAAATAAAAATAAAAAAAATAAATAAAAAAGTCAGATAAAATAAAATAAATAAGTAAAAAATAAAATAAAATTAATTATTCAAACATGAGTTTAATTTATTTTCAATTATCAGAATGCATGTCGAATAGTTTGAAGTTTACAATTCTGCAATACTTAGCTCGGGACAAAAATTGGTGTCTATACCAACTATAGCAGTAGCTTCCCCTTTTTTTTTTTATGATTACTAGATATAGTTTGCGAATCTCTTTTTAATCTGACATTGATAGAATTTTGTCTTTTTAGTAAGCAAATCAAATTAGATTGATTAGTGGTAAAAAGAATTCAAGGCATTTTCGTATTGCTCTTTCCTTTTGTTTGAAAATGCATTTTACTTTGGTTCCATTTATTAGTAGAAAAATCATTGTCAAAAAATAATTTGTATTTTTTAATGTTTGCTTGGTAGTAAATAATATCTTTATTATTTTATTTATTATTATTTTAAATAATATCAAAAATTTTAAACATTTTTTATTATTTTTATATTTTTGTGTTTGTTTATATCAATTTATAAATTTTTGTTTCTGTATTTTTGTTTGTATTAATTAATTGCTCAGCATGATAATCTAAAAATAAAATCTATTATATTATCATCTATGTAGACAATTATTAACATAATCAAATAAATTTTGTAGGTGGCATTTTCTCAATTAAAGGAGTTGGCAATCAGAGGTCCAATAAATTGCAGAAAGTTATGGCACGACCAGCTCATTGGTGATTCATTTTCCAAACTGAAGTCTTTTGGCATGTTGGGTTGTGATAGACTTCTAAATGTTTTTTCATTTCATATGAGCCAAAGACTCCACAATCTGAAGGAGTTTGGATGTCTAAATGTAATTCGTTAGAAGAAATATTTAAACCTCTAGTTCTCCATGCCGATGAATTACATGCAGTGACAGCCACTGAATCCATTGTTTTGACTAATCTGGAGTATTTGCACCTAAGTTATCTACCAAGTCTAGCTAGCTTTTGCTCAGGAAAACACAACTTTGAATTCCCAGCCTTGAAGAGTGAATGCCCAAAGATGAAGATTTTCTGCCAAGGAGATTTAAGCGTACCTCAACTGCAAAAAGTGATATTGGCAGTGGATAAAGATAGAGAAGAAGATGAAGAAATATGGCAGTGGGAAGGCAACCTCAACACTACTATTCAACGGCTGTTTGAAGAAATGGTAAGCAATCATATATATATATATATATATATATATATATATAAATTGTAAAGCTACGCAGCTCATCCTTTCGTCATGTATTTTTACATGATTTGGATACTATTCATCCTACCTTTTACATTTATTTTTTGTTTGTTTATAGGTAAAATAGTCATATTCGGAAAATAGATAAGACCGCTACTGTTGATAACTCTTTGGATTTGGATAATGACGATGATGATGATGATGACGATGATAAAGTGTGCACCACATTACATGATTTTGACGTGGAAATCCATGTTTCTTATAAACGTCTGTCATCTATGGCGATTGTTCCTGATGATTTATCTGATCTTTGGTCTACTCTAAAATTAACCGAGGAGGAGTCTAACACTGTAGTGGTGAATGCTGATGTGATCCGTCAAACAGATATGGCTACATGTCTTTCTAAACATTGGAAACTGAATGATCAGATACTACCAATGGCGGAGATTGAGAAGCCTCAGTCCCGCCAGGAGCCATGAGTTTCATTTGTCTTAACTGTCGTGGACTGGGAGGGCCACGAGCAGTTAGGAGACTTCAAACCCTCCTCAATAAAGAGAGGCCTAGTTTTGTTTTCCTCTGTGAAACCAAATTATGGAATGCTGAGGCAGAAAGATTACGTGTGAAACTTGGCTTCTCATATGTTTTTACTGTTAGTAGCACTGGTAGAAGTGGCGGTTTAATATTGTTGTGGAATTCTGAAATCAATGTTTCGTTGTCTACCTATTCTAGATATCATATTGATGTCCTAATTTTAGGCGACTCAGGAGATCCTGTATGGAGGTTTACGGGTTTTTATGGTGATCCGGATAAAAATCTAAGGCATTGTGGTTGGGATATTCTGCGAAGGTTGTTCCGTCCTGATAACCTTCCATGGATCTGCTCCGGTGACTTTAATGAGATTTTATTCCAACATGAGAAGTATGGCAAGTTACTCCGGGATGAACGTCAAATGGAGAAATTTAGGGCTGCCCTTGATTATTGCCAATTGTATGACCTTGAGTGTAAAGGTCCGCCTTTGACCTGGTGGAATCGGCGAGATGAGGACAATACTGTTAAGCTACGTCTAGACAGAGGGCTGGGGAATAAAGCTTGGCATGATCTTTTTCCACATTCTCAGGCGTATAACTTCCCTACTTCCTTTTCTGACCATCATGCTTTAAGAATAGTTCTTGACAATAATATGCGTGGTCCTGGCTCTCGAAGAAGGAAGAGATTTAAATTTGAGGAGATGTGGACCCGCTCAGTGGAATGTGGCCAGGTAATTGAATCGGCTTGGACTTCTACGCCCTTAATAGAGAACACTCATGTGGTGGATAAGATAAGGAGGACCCGAATGGCATTATTGAAGTGGAACTCTTCTTCTTTTGGAAATATCCAATATAATATTGCAAGGAAGGAAAGAGAGTTGCAATGTGTGACTGACATGCCAACTACTAACGCAACTGTAATTTAGGAAAGGCAAATTCGGGGAGAACTAGAAGAATTTCTGATGAGGGAAGAAGTATTGTGGCGACAACGTTCCAAAGTAATGTGGTTACAACATGGTGATCGTAACTCCAAATATTTTCATGCATATGCTTCGGAACGTAGGAGGCGTAATAACATTCAAGGGCTTTTTGATGCTCAAGGCCAGTGGCATGTGGAGGCAAATATAATGGGTGATATTGCAGTTAAATACTTTAAAGATCTCTTTGCTACTGGTGGCAACACCTCTTTTGATTCGGTTCTTGAAGCATTGACGCCTTCAGTCCCGTTGGAGATGAATCATTGTTTAACTACTGTTTTTACTGAGCAAGAAGTTACTGATGCTCTCTTTCAAATGCACCCCACAAAATCTCCAGGGCCTGACGGTATTCCAGCTTTATTCTATCAGAGATATTGGCATATTGTGAAGCAGGATATTCTTCAATATTGTCTGGAGTTTCTGAATGGTACTAGGGATATCTCAAAAATTAATTACACACATATTGTTCTCATCCCGAAGATTGCCAATCCGCAGGAGATGTCTCACTTTCGACCAATTAGCCTCTGTAATGTCTTATATAAAATCATATCTAAAACATTGGCTAATCGGTTGAAAAAATTTCTGCCGAATATAATTTCGGATACTCAGAGTGCCTTTGTTCCTGGTCGCTTAATTACTGATAATTTCATAGTTGCTTATGAGTTGCTGCATGCTATGAAGAACAGACGTACTGGTAGAAATGGCTTCTGTGCCCTAAAAGTGGATATGCGAAAGGCATATGATCGAGTTGAATGGGATTTTCTTGAGGCTGTCATGAGGAGAATGGGTTTTCCGGAGGGTTGGATCTCGAAAGTTATGTGTTGTGTTCGTTCAGTCTCCTTCTCAGTTGTTTTGGCAGGACAGCAACATGGTTATTTTCGACCTCAGAGAGGTCTCCGTCAGGGGGACCCAATTTCTCCCTATTTATTCCTCATTTGTGCTGAAGCATTATCAAGATTATTGCAACAGGCTCAATCAAGGATGGAGATTACTGGGCTAGCAGTAAGTCGAAGAGGTCCAAAAATATCACATCTCTTTTTCGCTGATGATTGTTTGCTGTTCTTTAAGGCTACAATTTCCGAATGCAGTATGGTTCAGGAAATCTTGAATTGCTATGAACTAGCTTCTGGACAACAGGTTAACTTTACAAAATCGGGCCTCTTTTTCAGTAGTAACACTGCCTCTTCTATACGATTGCAAATCACACAATCCCTACAAGTGGCTGCCGATTATAATTTCAAGAAATATTTAGGCCTTCCTCCTATGGTTGGTCGAGGCAAAAAAAGGCTTTTTGCTGGTATAAGGGACCGTATTCGTAGTCTGCTTATGGGGTGGAAAGAGAAATGTTTATCTCAAGCTGGAAAGGAGATTCTTATCAAGGCTGTCTGCCAATCTATCCCAACTTATGCTATGAGTGTTTTTCTGTTGCCTAAAACCTTCTGTGATGAGCTTCTCAGGTTGATAAGACAGTTTTGGTGGCAACACAGTACTAGTAGTAAAGGGGTGCATTGGTTAAAATGGGATGATGTTTGTACACCGAAATCAATGGGGGGTCTTGGCTTTCGTTGCTTCTACTCCTTCAATCGAGCTTTGCTCGCGAAACAGGGCTAGCATCTCATCCAAAATTCTGATTCATTATGTTACCGGGTGCTCAAGGCACGTTATTTCCCTACCTGCCATTTTATGGATGCTAAGGTCAGTCCTATATCCTCCTTTGTTTGGAAAAGTATATGTGCTAGTAGGGAAGTTCTTCGTTTGGGTTTGAGATGGAGAGTAGGGAATGGTTCTGCAATTCGAATATGGTCTGATCCTTGGATTCCACGCATATGGAGTTTTAAACCAATATCCAGACCAATGCCTCATGCTTCTGAGGTGTGTGTTAACTCCTTCATAAATAGCAATGGTTATGAATAGAATGAGCAGTTACTTTCAGATTGGTTTGATGTGGAGGACATAGATCATATCTTACGGATACCTTTAGTCAATAATGGGGCAGCTGATACCATGGTTTGGCATCACACATTTTCTGGTATATATACTGTGAAGTCGGGTTACCAGGCATTGCAACGGTATAAGATCTCTTCTGGAAGTTGTAACTTGGGTACTAGTGTGCAACTAGGCCAATCTTCTTCAAGTATGGACTCTGAGAAGGTTTGGAAGCTGCTGTGGTCTGCTAACATACCACAAAAATGCAAGTTGTTGGGATGGAGATTGTGTAAGAATGCTATTCCTATAAGAGCCTAGCTATTTCAGAGGAAAATATCTGCTGATAGCCTTTGCCCTTTATGCCTAACTGATTCAGAAACTATTTTGCATGCCATGCGTGATTATACCTGGGTAAAACCAGTTTGGAATATTACGGGACTTGGTTTATTGCGAGTCTGGAATTCAGCTTCTTCTGCTCTTGAATGGATCTCAGAAGTTATTATTGAGTCAACCTCCAACCAAATTTCTCAATTCCTTATTTTACTGTGGAGTATCTGGTATTCAAGGAACCGCTATATTCACGGGGAAGGTGCTTATGACAACCACCAGCAAATTGTGGATCGAGCACTAGATTTGTTAGAATCCTTTTCTGCTGCAAATATTGGACCACATCCAAACCAACCTTCTGTGGGTTCTCCCAAATGTTGGTGTCCACCTGTACCTGGATTATTCAAAGTTAATGTTGATGCGGCCCTTTTCAATACTGAGAATGGTTATGGAATAGGGGTAGCCATAAGGGACCATATGAGTGAAGCAATAGCTTTCTGTTCACTTCGAAAAGGAGGAAATCCAGACCCGCTTGCTGCTGAATGCTTGGCTATATCAACAGCTTTACAATTTGCAGTAGATATCGGCTTACGCCATATTGTATTAGCCACTGATTGTCAGATTGCGGTGCAAATAATCCACAACAATCAGCCTACTCTCTCCACAGTGGGTGATATCATTGCCTATACTCAGTTTCAATCCCAAAATTTCCAAACGTTCCAAATTGAACATACCTATCGACAAGGGAATCAGTTGGCACATGTCTTGGCTCATGCTTCAAGGAATATGCCTGAGATGAGGGTTTGGCTTGAAGAGGTTCCTGATTTCTTATTTTCTTTGTTTATGGCTGACAAATGTATGGCTTAACATTATTATTATTGTTATTCTAATGCAATTTCATCGTTTCCAATCAAAAAAAAAAAATAGTCATTTTCGTTGGAATTTTTTTCCGGTTGTGGACTTAGGCGCGTGTGCCAGGGTAATTCTGATATCTCTTTATTGTTTCTGCCAATTCATTCAGTCTCTTCGTTCTTTTCATTTTTTTCCCCTCCAATCACATCAGTCTCAATTGAAATTTTTACTCTTTTCTTTGCCTATCCATTCACGTCTCCTCCAACGTTTTTTTTTTGCCTTCTACTATTACGGTGGCCAACGATGGATCCGAAAAATCCCAAGAGAAAGATGAAGTTGTGGAGAAGGCTGCGAAGAAAAGCACAAAGATCGTGTTGTTTATGAACATGCGCACCACGTGCTTGGCTGTGAAGGAGCTGGAGCTAATGATGGGTCCAGCGAGGACATAAGAGAAAGAGAGATGAGTGAGTTATCTCCTCCTTAATCGCCTTAACTCTCTCTTTTAACTCCTTTTTTTAGTGGTTCAGTTTAGTTTAAATCCAAGAGCTTAAATATTTTTCTGTTTCCTATGTTTTCTCCCATAATTATCAGATTGCTTTGCCCTTTTTGGCTTTGATATGTCTTTAAAAAATCTTGATAGATGTTATTCTGTAGCATTATTCATAGCAGGCAAACTTGCAGATACTTTAGAGATGTTCTCTTCTTGGCCGATGAGATTTAGCAAACTCTAAATGTAGTTTCTTACCGTTGTTTTCGTTGTTTGACCATGTCTACTGATGCATGAGTGGTGCTCGATTTTTAGATAAAAACCTGCTTGAAAGTGAACCAATTTTATAAAAGAAAAGGTCCTGTCTCCTTTTTTCCCTATAATTTGCAACCTTGAGGTTTTTTTTTTCCTCTTTCTCCCTTCAAAATCTATTAATCTCCTTTTTTTATTTTTCAGATTCTTAAGACTGCAATTAAGGAGGAAACTATTACTTTGGTTACAAGAGAGTAATATGTGGAAAAAGGTGATTTAGTATCTTAATTGTTCTATCCATTACCTTATTTATGCTTATTAAAATAAAGTGTAAAACCCAAATTGTTATTAATATATTTGATACAGAGTTAATGTTAAAAACAAATTTCAAAGAGGAAGAGAAGGATAAACTCCATGAACTTCTGCAAGAGTGAGATGCTTATATAATTTTTATATTTTCCTGTGGAATTTTTTCGCTATCTATATTTTAAGTTTTACCCCCGATTAAGTCTTTTATGTTCTTTTAAACATTTGGAAACTGAATGATACTTCGGAATGAAGATTTTTGAATTAGTGTATTATTTATTTGTAAAGAAGCAAGTTCTTTGAGATTGATAAAGATAGTTCTTCTATTTGAGCCGCTCTCGAGTTAATGTTTTTAAGGTTTCGGAATTCTTGGAAAAATTGTGGTTGGGCATTCATTAGACAAATTTTTAAGAAGTTTTAAATGATAGATGCCTGTAAGCTCAACCAAACATATGCACCTACTAATCTTCAATTCTTCAATGTTTATGGCTCTTGACAGGTCTTGGATTTTCATTAAATTCTTGCGATTCTGGAGGTCAATCACTCTTGAATTCACAATATTCATTACAATGAAATGAAGAATAATTAAATTAGCTTAAAGTCTATAAAAATTTAAAATTTTACTCAAAAAAAAGTTATAGAGATGAATCATTTTTTTTTCAATGAGCAAAATATAAAATAATATATATTTATAGTAAATATTTCAATGGGCAATATTATCATTATAATTCAGATTCTTGAGACTGCATTTAAGAAGGAAACTGTTGGTTTGGTTGAAAGAGAGCGATGTCTCAAGAAGGTAATTTAGTATCTTAAATTCTCATTTCATTATGTTATTTATGTTTGTTAAAATAAGGTATCTAACTGGAATTGTTATTGTATACTTGATATAGAGTTAATGTCTGAAACAAATTCGATGAGGAAGAGAAGGAGAAACACAAGAGGCTTCTACGATAGTAAGTTGTTTATGTAATTTTTATATTTTGCTATCGATCTTTTCGTTATATGGAAAATTAAATGTGAAAATGTTTGGATTTCAAATTTAATATAAATTGTTTATAAGTTACATAAAAACATGATTTTCATGATTATTTTCCTGATTGATAGAATAATAATAAGCAAAAGTGAATTTGATTTTCACCATCTATGTATGTTTCACTTGAATTCATTTGGAAACAAATAAGAAGATTCAAAAGAAGTTTACTACGTAAACTTCAATTATTTGCTAGGAAGTATTATTGTATACAAGTCATGATGAAAAGTGCATTGGAACACAACTATAATTCATCGATGAAATATTGTTTAATAGCTATCAAAATTCCTCCAGCAATAAAGCCGTTGCCTTGACTTTACTTCAAACATTTCTTTATTGCATTTATGTGTGTAGAAAATTATTTATGAAGTGGAATGATTTATCCATTAAATTATATTCCTATAAAAGCTCTATTTGAATTGAAGATGCCATTTGTTTTTTCTTTCTCTAACCGAAGCATGAAATTACAAAAACAACACAAAACAGGCGTCAAGTACTCAAGTGTAATCCAAGAGATTCAAAGACATTCAAAGGCAAACATCTATTGGGTGTAGTCTTTCTTTTATTTATGAAGATTTATATATTCATCTTAGAATTTTGAAAAGTGTAAGTGTATCCTACATGCTTCAACCTAGCCTGCTAGCTACCATATATAACTATATATAACCATATATAACATGGAGTTTAATCTCACAAGCGAGAGTCAGCAACAATGGAGCAAACTCAATTCTAATTTAGAGAATTCAGAGACTAAGCCTTAGTCTAAGATACATTAGATGCATCCCACTGCACCTGACCTTACCTTAGTGTTCAACATTGTTTTCAAACAAAAGTTTCAAATGCTATATCGAAATGGAACAACATAGCTTATTGGAATCTTCAAAACATATATCAATTTAAATGAAAATGTTTTATTTGTGAATTTGCATTTTAAAATCTATTTTAAATATCAACTTAAAATAGTTATTCATAACAAAAAAAAAATTGAAACTCCTATCCCATTTGGATTCTACTTCTTTAGTTTTCTTATTATGGTTGTTATGAAGCATGAATTTGTTTTCTAAAAAGGGTTTAAGCTGTAAAAGTCCAATTTGTTTAACTTTGATAGGTTGATCATTTATGTTCTTATGTTGTTTCTCTTTATGTAAAATTGGGTCAGCAAGGCTAAGGCTAAGCCAAAGTGGTGATACATCAAACTGAGTTAAAAGCTTGAAGTTAAATGTACTACTCATAGTTTATTTTCATTTTCTTTGTTCTGGTTTCCAGGGAATGAATAATTCTGTGCAGCCAACATATTTTTTTTGCCATCTGGTCTAGATGAAACAATAGAAGAATGCCTCAGGCTATGATTACATGGAATGAAGAGTAGCATGAAGAGGTAAGTTGTACAACTTTGCCTGTTATGAAACTTACCTTTTTTTCCCTGTTATTGCCCTTTGGAAGTCTTAGCTTTATCTTTTTTTGATTTGCAAATTTTGTTATTACGAAATGATAACAACTTTTAAAAATGTGAATTTAGTTTAATTTACTGAGATAATTTAGAAATTAAACTGTTACCATAGGGAAATGCACAATGCTCCATGTTCATATGGAGTATGGAGATACTTCCTATATGTTGCTATTTGGAGTTGTTCAGGTTGTAATGTCAGGTTTCAAATTTTCATAACATCAAATGGCTTAATGGTTGCTGCAATCATGTCCTTTACTTACTCTTTCATAGGATTCAAACTTGGTTTACACAAGTGATAGGTATAATTGTGAATTTTCTTTTAATTCTCTTCATTTGTGTTTAATTAATTATTCAAATTTACTGACACACATTAAAATAATTGATTGAGACGTTAAAAGATATTAATATCAATACATCTGTATGGCACTAATATAACTACTATAGTTAGTCAAAACAAGGAACAAAGATCTATAACCCAATGTTGTTTTTAGCGTCTTAAGTTTATCTGGAAAAATCCTTATAACTAGAGTATGACTAAATTTGCATTTAAGACTCATATTTCCAATGGTAGAAAATGTAAGAATTGAGGAATAATATTATACATCTGATTGCAATATCACAAAAGATTTGACTTTCAAAATAAAATAATTTTTTTGGCTTCCTTTTCAAATTATTTTTTTTAAAGTTTGTAAAGTAATACATAATTTTTTTTATAGCTTTTAGTTGTGGCTAATGTGAAATGAATTTTACTAAATTTTTATTTAGGCCATGACAATAAAAGCTATGGAGGTAAATGTTCTTGCTTTTCATTGTGTTATTTGCTTTGATTGTGTATTATTATTCCACTAATAAGATATTCAATTACATGCAACTATCCAAGAAGTGAACTTCTTTATTTCTATTTATACCTCACTCTTGAGTAAGAGACTAATAAGTTTGCCTTTTTTTTTTTCCTTTTCTGAGGGCTTGTTTCTTTGTTTTTTGATGTAGGGAGAATATTTATTGGTTGAGTTTTGTAAAATTTGCTTCGATGGGTGAGGTTCTTCATTTTTCTCTATTAATTTTTTTGTTCTTTTTAACTTTAGAACTACCTTGGTTCTTTCTCATTTAGGTAAATGGATAGTTTAAGTTGTAATGTTAAACTTAATTTAATGGAAGAGCTATGTCTCTTTTGCTAGGATTGTCATAAAACTTTTGTGATTTTGTCTCTTTTATTTTTTGGTGAATTTTTATGTCTTCAAGTTTAAATTCTCAAACCTGGTCATTTAGACACATGGATAGCTTAAATTTATGATATATAAATGACTAAAATGTTTGAATAAAGCTAACTTGGTTTGTTAGAAAACTTGATAATTTTAGTTTTTTTAATCATTTTCCAAGATCCATCTATGATCTTTGATTCAGTGACTGTTATAAGGAATTTTTTTTTTTTAGTGTTATCGAGTAACCAAAAACTCATTCCCTATCACAGGCTTCTTCCTTGTCAAATGTTTGAATCTATAGTTGTTGCTAAATGCTGATGGACATTTTTCAAACATTTCTAGCAAACTGGCTATTAATTGGACAAGCATTCCCTTTTTCACTTCACATTAACATTATTGAGATAGAACAAGGGCTTTTTAAACAGCCATGTAGCAATTTGTTTTACTTGATTCAAATTATGGCAGATATACTTTTCAAAGATCAACTAGACTTTGATGCTGTTATGCTTGGATAATAAAATTTCATTTGTCTTCCTAATGAAAATTTTGATGGATATTATATGTACATGTATTTTTGTTATTAACATTGTATTATTTGTCATATTATTTTGAATAAATAAATTTTATGCATCAAATTATCCACTGACCCTGCAGCAAAGCGCGGGTTTCATTCTAGTAGTTATAAAGATTGTTCTTTTATGTTGCTTTGGCTTTTATTTTGAATTCTGTTGTGTTTCTTCTCCTCTTCACTCATGCTATTGCAAGCTTGCTCGAATGAGGTGACATCCAAACCATACTAAATATTAAAGTAGAGTTGTTGGAGAATTACTTCATTAATTTGGCATAAAGCTTCTAATTCTTTTCTTTTATAATGAAATTCTTTTATAATGAAATTAACTTGTAAAATGTAGTTTTTGTGCCTTCCAGTGTTGTTGCTTTCACCTTTCAATGTGTTCTTCATGATTACAGAATGTCTAAAATCCTGAAGAAGACTGAGTTTACCCTTTAATTGCCCAAGTTGGAAGAAGGCAATACTGCTTTTTAACTTGGGAGATGCTAGGGCTCATTTTCTTGGATTGAAGCCAGATGATAAGAAGATCTTCTACTTCCATATTCTTTGTTTCTCTACTTTATTCGCTTCTCCATGGCCTAGTTGCTTTGTGGAGTAACAGATGAGCTTCTCTTTTCATTGCAGGTTGAGCTGCTTCACTCCAGTTTGATGCGACGTTTCTTTGAACCCAACAATGTGCTATTTGGATGGTTGCATTTTCATTTATAACTTATATGGTCAATTTTGAAAACTCAGGTACATGGCATTGTAAAATGTAGACATGTATTTTTTTATTTGTAATTTGTTAGATCCATCGACTAAGACTCGCTCTTTTAGTATTTCCAGAAATTTTTTGTTTTTCAAAATGCAAAGGCTGCCGATTTATCAAGCTGCAAGCGAGATTAAAAAGTTGTGCATGTGTTATTTTTTATTTGTAATTTTTATTTAATTAATTTTTTATTTAAAAGTTATACATGTGATGTATCGATTGTAGAATATATTTAAAAAAAGGAAAAATGATAATCTTTTAACCAAGGGGTTTTTCAAAGAAAGATTAATCCCTTAAACAACACAGAAAAGGGGAACAGGATTAAATGTAGCAATTTGTTGCTTCAAGTCACTGATAGTGAGGTGGAAGAGCAAGAAGACAAAACAAATAGAACTACATGTTGTAGTTTATTGCTTCCAGCCATGAAGTTTGAAGGACATCAGCCCTCTTGCTAATACGGTTGAAAAACAAAAGTTCCAATGACTGTCCTATTCCAGTAAAGAACCAATGATGTAAAAAATGATTGCAGCTTACCACATCTTTTACGGTCTACCATGAATGCACTAATCAAGAGTTTAAGCCAGTCAATATTACTTTGCTACCTCGCTTAAACATATATAGTGGCTATTTTGTTCCAGTCAATATTACTTGCTTTACAGACTAGACTAACATAATTAGAAAAATCTCTCAAAAAAAAAACATAATTAGAAAAACTTCAAACTGAGGCACAGATAGCGTTCATTAACATATACAAGGAATACAAGTAATAAATTTGATGACTTGAATCTGGAGTTTCCAGTAAAACAATGATTGTTAATAACCTGATGTGCCTGCTGACTATAAACCCTGCCAACTAAAAAATAACAATTACTTGGACAAAAGAATATTCATTTCAAGCTACTAGACCATGTAATTAGCACCAACCAACCACTCACTGGACAAGCGGTGTTGTAGCAAGCAAATTGGATCTGACAAGAAATGTTGTTAATATGACTGCCTTTGAGAACAGTTGACTATGTCAATGAAGAGTTAGTCACTAATCTTGCAGATATCCTTTCTCCTCCAAGTAAGAAACTACTTTCCCTGCCATAGCACTCCGTGAGGGGCAAACTCCATCTTTTTGATTTATTTCTATCTGGAAAGAAGCGAACAATTATCCATTTCATAATTTGTAGAAAATAGCAGTATTTGGCATAGAATAATAGGCTAACTAAACACATACCTCACAGTTCAGTGGTGGTTCGTAAGGATCATCTATACCAGTAAAACCTACAATAATAACACAATTAGTTGGTAAAGGATAAGGTCATTTGCTTTATTAGCGAAAAGTAAAATAATTAAAGTGTCATTATATATTAAAAACTTAAATGTCTCAAAAGTAAAAACTCTTTTTCTCCATGAGCAAGTAGAGTAAATATCTTGAATGCATGCACGTATTCAAACAGAGAGGTTAGCTTTCTGCAATTCATCCATTAAAAAAATTTTCACAATGAAGTTATACGTGACAATATGTACACATTTTTGGTGAAAGAAAGAGGAAAGGAGAAAGGGGACAAGGATGGAACTACTTTCAATGAATGCATGAAGGCAATTGAGCATACCTTTAATCTTTCCAGCACGTGCAAGCTTGTAAAGACCTTTTGAATCTCTCTCTTCACACAATTCCAGAGGCATGTTCATGAAAACCTGCAGACGTACAAGGAAAAAGGCATTTCAATTTAAGTAATAAAATAAAAGGAATCAAGATGAGAACCATTCAAAAGGAGCCTTGCCTCTATAAAATTAGCATCTAGCAACAAAGCACGGCATGCATCACGGTCTTTCCTATATGGAGATATTAGACTGGCAATGCAGATTAACCTAGCATCTGAAAAGAGCTTTGCCACTTCACCTAAATTAGATACACACAATGTTAGAAACTACTCTAATGAAATACATCAAAGAAGAACAATGCCCTAACCACACCTTGGGCCCTACCAAAATAAAAGCTAAACTACTGTAAGCCATCTAGTAATGACAGTCATTCACATATGCATATTTATCTAAGTAATGGTAATGGTACCATGGTTAATGGTTAGCATGTTTAAACTTCACGATGTCATGTTTACTCATTAGTCGTTACAATTAAAATATAGTTAGCATGTTTAAACTTCACGATGCCATGTTTACTCATTAGTCATTACAATTAAAATATATAAAGTGATAAGTTCATACATTCTGCCGAACTTGCATCAAGATTTACAGCCATATATGCTTGCCAAACACAATCATTTACACATACCAAACACTTAACTCTAGAGACTTCTACTTCTCAAAACACACTTACCAACCCTGTGAATATTTTCTGTTCGATCTTCTGCCTTGAAACCAAGATCCTTGCTTAATCCATGCTGAAGTTTGTCTCCATCAAGTATGTAAGATACCTTTCCCCTTGTACACAGTTCCCTACATAGTGAACATGCAAGTGTTCTTTTACCTGAACATGATAATCCAATCAGAGAAAAAATTTCTAAAATCAAAGCCAGGAGGAAGCAAATCAAACTCAAACTGCTAAAATATATTTGACTATATAAACCTGATCCACTGAGACCAGTAATCCAAGCAACACAGCCCTTTTGGTTAAGGAGCTTCTGCCTTTCAAGCTTCCCAACTGGTGATTCTTGCCAAAATATGTTTGTTGAATATCCCACAGTAGACATCTAAAGATCCTTAGTCTTTGATTCTCTATGTATACAAGTAAACCAGAATTGGTAACAGCAACCAGATAACCACATATTGAACAACATTAAGCCAGCTAAAAATGGCCATTGTATATATTAATTACAGAAGCCTTAAATCCTAACTAGAAATACTCCATAAAAATTCTTAAAATTCTCTTCTTTTTTTTTTTTAAAATCAAACTGTTGAATGATACTTAACAGCTGATTTTTTTTTCATTTCATTCACATTATTCTAGTCTGTATTTCGCATCCTCTAAAGCATGTTTCAAATTGATAAAAGCATGCTTATTTCTTCTTAAATCCTTTATCCTACACATCATAATGAAAACAAGAAATCTCCCCATTAAACAGCTAATGAAACTGGAAAAACAAAACCACAGAAAATGCATTTTATCAAAAAAAAATTATCAAAGATGAAAACTTTTGTTAATTGAATAAAACTAAACTTTTCAAAGACTAACAAATCAAAACCCCATATAACCTCGTAGCAGAGTTCCCATCATCTAAGACTTCAATAACAAAAAAAGATTAAAAAAATTGCAAAATACCCACAAAAATGCTTCACCATATACATATATATACATACATATAGACCCAAAATAACTATATTTTTATCACATTTTCCAGTGTTTTTCTTGTAATTCAGAACTACCCATCACATGAAAGCAAGAGATAAGGAGATTGGCAGGTACTTGAGAGAGGAAGAATGAAGCTTGTTGAGAGTCGAAAGCTTTGCAAGTTTGCTTTTTTTTTTTTTGGAAGTTGAAAGAAACAAGAGAGAGAAACTAAGTTTGATTAAATGAATGGAAAAGGAGATGTAGGAGGTTAAGAAGGCATTGGCAAAGGAAAGGAGAAAGGGGATCAGTTACTTTTACTTGAAAAAAGAAATTATTTTTTGATTATTTTTTTTGCTTTTATTTCTAATTACAAAAAGAAAGTAATAAAAAAGGATTTATATATGATGCACTGACAGTGTATAGTTTCTATACACTGTCAATACATCAGAAGTTGACACCTCATTAATAAGCTCTTATGGGTAATTTAAAAAAAATTATTTACATTTGCATATAAGGGCCTATTGATGAGATGTCAACCTCTGATACATTGATAGTGTATAGAAACTATACACTGTCAGTGCATCATATACCAACTCAATAAAAAATGGGTTTCTTTTTAGGGTTTGTATATGATGCACTGCTGTCAATGCATCAAAGGTTGACACCTCATTAATTGACAAATTAAAAATATGTCAAGTCCTTAAAAGCAAATATAAATAAATTTTGTTAATTTGCACATAAAGGCTTATTGATGAGGTGTCAATTTTTGGTACATTGATAATGTATAAAAACTATACACTGACAGTGCATCATATATAAATCCTTCTTTTTATTTTAGTTTAATTATCTAAAATGTTGTTCATGGACCATGGAGTTTTTAATCTTTGTTGTCATTCAGAAGTGATTTTTATAATTTTATAAGTTTTTTAAGAAAAATTATCTCCCTATTGTAATGAAGTTTTTTATTTCATATATTATCTCATATACTGTAGTGAAATTTTTAGGTTTCATTAAAAAAATTTGTAAAGTAACATATATTTGTTAGGATATATTAAAAATAAAAAATATATATGATAACTTTAAATATGATATAATAAAAAATTAGAATACAAGATAATAATTTTCATGTTTTATATGAAATAAATATTACACATATTCATGTTTAAGACAATTAATTAAAATACATGACAACTTTTTTTATTTTCATAGAAAAAGTGAAAGTAGACTTCTTTGACATGATTCGAGTCCTGGAGTCCCCACTGTTGGTAGAACTTTATCATTTATTACTTTCGGCTCAAACAGAATTAATCTCAAATTGTTAAATTGATCAGGAGACTTGTGTTTACACCAAAAAAGAATATATCAAAAATATTTTATTTTTAAAAATGACACATCCATAATATAAAAATATAAGCCGAGATGTATCACAATTTTCAAAATAATTAAAAACTTTATTTTGTTGAAAATAATTAATTGTAATATAATTAAAATGTGTTTCGCAAATGCAATTTTTCAAAGGGAGAAATTTTAAAAGGAAAACAGAAAAATTAATAAACAAATATGGGAAAAATGAATTGTTACGAAAAATGAAATAATGAATCTAGACGCCTATGCCTTCAAAATTGCATGTAACTATTCCAATGGAAAATCCTTGCACACTCCTTTTCTTTTTTAGTATTAGTCAAAATGAAAAGGTACCTTTGAATTTTCCAATTTGGATGGTGACTAAGATTTTATATGCTAATCTTAATTTGATTTTTTTTTATTCTCATTTTGATTGTTACATCAATTCTTTTAAATGTTGAACACAATATTTCTTACTACTTTGGAATTGTTCGACCCAATTCTTACTTATCGTTTAAGAAATAATAGAAAATTAAAAAGCATTCATATTTTTTTTAATATGTACTTGAAATGTTCATTTTTATGATATCTTTAGTATTTTATTTTCTTTTTAAAAGAAAATTTGAATTTTACTTTTTTTGATTAAAATGCAAGAATGGAAACCCATGAATTTTTTTTGTTATAAGTGAAATATTTAATAAGTGAGGATCGGAATGAGATTGCTGGGATTTAAACTCAAGCTTTACAATATATCACAATTCATCTTTAACTATTCGGTCAAAAAAAAAAACAAGTGAAGTTAACATTTAATATAGATCATTCTTTTTATTTTTAAAATGTAAAGTCTAATTTAACTGGTTCATGTAACTACTTTAAGAAGTAAATATGATAATTATCCAATATATTGTGAGTGGAGTTTTTAGATTCTATAAGTAGGGTTAAGATAATGACAAATATCCTTTAAAAAATTTTAAAAATATAAAAAATAAATAAAGTAATATATGTGTCATTATTTAAACCCTACTTGTGGAATTTTAAAATTTAATTAACGGTTTATTAGATAATAATCCTTTTCCATATTAGGTTTGAACCCAACACTTATTACTAAAGTTGTGAGTTTTTTAAAAAGATATAAATTATTATTCTATTCACCGTCAGTAGAGTTTTTTAACTTCATAAGCGGGATTAGGATGATGAAAAATATCCTTTAAAAATATTAAGAAAATAAAAAATAAATAAAATAGGACACATATTATCATCTTAATCTCGCTTGTGGAGTTAAAAAACTCTACTGACAAATGAATATGATAATTTTCCAAAAAATATTGTTTATTATTTAATTATTATTTTCATTTAAAATATTGTTATGGACATTTACCATGATCTAAATATTTAATTATTTATTATCTTTATTAAATAATTAAATATTTAATATTAAAAAATTAAATTTCCACAATGAAAACAAAATAAAAAGTTAAAAATATGTTAAAAGGAAAACTTATTAAAAAAAAATGGAAAGAAAGAAAAAAAACCTCACCTTTGTAGGAGGTAATGGATTGGGCCCGGAAGCCTGGGTTCAAAAAATCAAAAGGAAATTTACAACATAACAATGTTAGTGCCTGTTACTTTTGATATTTTTATTTTTATTGAATTAAGTCACTTTTTAATTTTATGTGAAGATTAATTATTTACATTTATAAGTTAAGTATTTTTTAGCATGCACATATTTTAATTTTTTATTTTTTACATAAATAATTTATTTACACGTAAAATTAAGAAATAATGTAACCTAATAAAAGTAAAAATATTAAAAGTAACCGTTAAAAATTATCCTTAGTATTCCCCTTCACAATATCCTCCGTCACTGCCAATCATATTACCATTCCCTCCTATGCATGAACTCTCCCAACTTCGAACTCCAAAACCATAAAAAGACAGAAATCTACTGTTTCAATTCCATGAACCATAATTTAGGTGCACCTCTTGGTGGGACCCACTCCCATCAATTGCTTCTCCTCCTCTGTCTCCTACGGCGACAAAACCCTTTATTTTTACTTCTCCGTTCAACAGAAAGTGAACCCACCCTCATAACGACCTGGGCAGACATCAAAGCCATTGGGTGCCACCGCAATCATCATCGTTTGCATCATCGGTCGGAATCAACGACGAGCAGAACCATTATTCGATGCTGGCGTCGCAAGGAATGCTTCCTCTGTTGATATCAAGCAAGCTTATCGGCTTCTTGCTCAAAAGGTACGTTAACAATATTTTATTTTCTAGATTTCCTTATTTGAACTCAATTTTAACGAAGTTTAAATTATACTTGTTCTGCTTCAAATATTGCTTAATTGTTGAATCTTGTGAATTACTGTCTGAAAATTTCCTGTAAATAGATACTACTTTGGAGTTTATGAGCCTTAAATTGATTAATTATAGAGGCAAAATGCTGGAAAAGATCTTATTTCTATCTTTAGAGCTAGTATGATGTTGAATTTGTTACTATGATATATGAAGGAAATTTATAAAAATAGATTTTGAATTCTAAAAACCTTTCAGAATACGAGTAATTTCCTTGGTCATGGAAGTTGTCACAATTTCTGAAGATAAATCTTGGTATGCAGTGGTTATGTAAAATAAATAGACATGAATCTTAATCTATAAAGAAAAAGGGTGTTCTTTGAAGTTTTGATAGTGTTAGAGGACATAAGGCTTAGGTGAGTATGGTTGATTTACTTACGAATTAGTTGTCATGAAAGCTTGAGTTTATATTTTGAGATCTTTTTTTCCATTTTCCTAGCTAAGAAGTGTGAAATTAATTTTTGTTATGCTTCATCTATTTTAATTTTTTATGTCAATATCATCGTGATATTTGCAAGGACTCACAAGTTGGTGAGGTATTCTAGAGCATCCGTCATGCTTATGAAGTGAGATATCCTTATATCCTTTTTTTTCCTTCTGACTCACTAATTGCCGCCTTGTGGTGTTATGATAAATTTGGAAAGACCTTTACTTTGATTTGAAAGGATTGAATGTTGTACTTTGAACTAGCAAATCGTTGTAGTGTGGGGCTAGATATAGGAAGACATCGGTGCTGTACAGTTCTGTGGGGGATGGCTGTAATAGCTTTCAAAACTATGAATAATCGAACTCTGTTACTTATAATGCTGGAGATTTCTGGTTGACAAGCACAATAGTGTGGGTTTTTCAAGTCTGAATGTGGTTACTCTAGGCAAAATTGTCAGGTATTGGATTATATTCAGAGCTGCTTTTGCAGGATTTAGCTTTGGGGCAAGAACACTAAATAATGACCTTCTTAGGAAGGAAGAGAAAAAGGACATAAAATGGGAAAGAGAGAAAGTGATCTTTGGATCACTAATCCCAATGCTGTCCTTTGAGTTCCCTAAGTATGACCGAGTGTTAACTTTAACTTCTTGTCATGAAACTTTGATTCTGCTTGGGCTATTAATATGGATGTGTGTAGTCCATGGAAATCTTTCCACTACAATGTGAAATTCCCATCTAATTTTTTTTCACCTTTTATGAACTTATGATCCTTTAGCTTCCCTCTTCTCTATTTTCACACTTCCTTTTTCTTTTGGGCTTATATTATGTTTTGGAAATCAATGACAGATATTCTCAAGTGTTTTCCATTCCAAACAGGTATTATCCAATGAGGTAACAAGGATTCACTATGATCGTGCACTTACATTTCAAGAGATATGTGGTTACTCTAGGCAAAATTGTTGACATATGCTCAACAAAGAAAGAAAGTATTCTGGCTTTCCTCTTCTCAGATGAAAAGTTCTACATGTACTTTAATGCGTGTGACCTCAATAGGCAGTAATTCCTGGTTATGGCTATGGCTCCTAAAATTATACATGGCAAAGATTTAATTTCTTTTTACTATAATTTAAACTATAAATTAACTATTACATGCTAGCTTTCAACTTGTAGTAATTAAAGAAAAAAAAGTTATAAATCCCAGAGACAGCTGGGGACATTGTGGAAAGTGATGAGTTGCGACCTATAACAATTGGGGTAGCCCAAAATTCTGTAGGATTGCTTGCAAGAGCTTTGAGAAACGTATTGGAGTGGAATGATGCTTTAAAAAATAAACAAGTATTTGCAGTAACATAGTGAAAGTGATGCAAAATGGTAATGGATTCCAACAGCTCCCAAGGTGCAGTGCAGCTAATTAATTCTTGTCTTTCTTCTACATTTAATAACAACAACAACTTGTGTTACTGTTATACCGGCTTAAAAACATAAACAATGCCGAATTTATTTATAATTGCTTGTAGTCCTATGTTCTCAATGTCTATCTTTATAACGAATGATATATATTTAAAAAAAAAATTGCATAGATTAGTCTTTTTTGCTGTAGCAAGACTTTCACTTTTTTATTTTATTTATTAATAGCTAATGTTTGAATTTTTGTTGCTCAAATTAATATATAAGTAGATTTATATATAATACACTGACAGTATATAGCCTGTATATGTAATCACTATATCAAAAGTTGATACCTCATTAATTAGCAAACCAAAATATTGACTGTGCATCGTATATAAACCTATAAATTAATCCACACACCAACAAAACTCACGAAATTTAAAATTATAAAAATTATTATAATGATAAAGTTTAGATGAAATCAACAAATTAAAAAAAAAAAAAAGAAATTAAGTCACTAATTATGTGGTCTATTAACTAAATGCTAAACTCTTTAGTGCAATGATTAGAGATCACTTTGAAAGGGATTTGAAAGAGGAAGTTGCCATGCATTTTCATTTATCACCAAAAAAAAAGTATCTCATATACAATAGAAAAGCCAATTACAAAGGAGTTGTGCTTTTGACATTAAAAAAAATAAAAAGAAAAGAAGAGAAAAGAAAGACTTGATGATAATTGGTTCTATCTAGCTTCTGATCTATTAAATGAATTATAAAAAAAATATTATAATGATAAAAATCCGATAAAATCAACGAAAGAACTGCCATCACTGACGAAATATTTTTTTTGATCAGCAATTGACGGAATATTAAATTGAGGCAGCCGTCTTCATTTTCATTTGGTACGTATGAGCATTGATTGAACAATGAAGATTTAATTGGAGAAAACTGAAAAGGACGAAGCAGAACCTTATAAATCTGAGTCTTTTCTCATCCATATTCTCAAAACCCTTTCAATTTCATCACTCAGTTCTGTTGCTTGTTTTCATAACAATAAATTTGAGTCTTCTGATTTCAACATATAACTTGTTTTGATTTTCATCTTTTCCTTTTGTTAAATTACTTCTCATCTCTTGTTCTACACCCCTTTTCCCTTAGCCTCAGCCATTATTACAAAAGTTCATTTGGCGTTTTCATATATTCTTTAGTTGTTCTTTATAAGGGCTCTCCCCTTATAAATAATGTGTTAGGCTTAGTTTGTAAAGTATCTCAAAGAGTTGTAGACATCGATAGAATAGCTAAGGTTTGGGCTATTAAAGGGTGTAGTTGGGTTTTGTAATCCTTGTTAGGAGTTTGCAATTTTTCTCTCTAAAAATTGCATAGTTGGGTTTGAGCTTTGTTAGGAGTTTGCAATTTTTCTCTTCTAAAAATTACATTGTTGTAATTATTTGATTGCTTATTAGTTTGGTTGGGTGGTTACAGGTAAATTTGGTTGGGCCAAACCACATTTAAATATTATGTTTGTTCTTGCTTTTTTCTATTTTTGTGAATGTTTGGTTTGAGGGATATTTTTTCCAACAAGTGGTATCAGAGCTGAAAGTTCGTGATCCTGAGAGAGGAGGAAAACAGATAAAGATGAAAGCTATGAAGATAAAGATGAAAGTTATGAAGATGAAGATGAAAGATATATTTGAAGAAGATGAAGATGAAGATAAAGATAAAGATAAAGATGATGATGATGATTTGGAACAAGATGACCATGATGAGTTTGATGATGATGATTGGAAGAAGATGACGAGTATGATAGCGATGACAATGGTGGAGTTACTCTTCAGTTTGAGGATGGTTTGCATGTTGTCGAACAGATTGGGGAGTTTGGGGATTCAAGTCAAGGGAAGATTTGTTGGGGTTTGCCTTGAATCCCACATCGAAAGTATAGGAGAAGTTATAAGGGCTCTCCCCTTATAAATAATATGTTAGGCTTGGTTTGTAAAGTGTCCCAAAGAGTTGTAGACACCGATATAATAGCTAGGGTTTAGGCTATTAAAGGGTGTAGTTGGGCTTTGGGATCTTTGTTAGAAGTTTGCAATTTTTCTCTCTAAAAATTGCATGGTTGGGCTTTGTTAGGAGTTTGCAATTTTTCTCTCTAAAAATTGCATGGTTGGGTTTGTAAAAATATCCCTCAAACCAAACACCCACAAAAATAGAGGAAAGCAAAAACAAACACAATAATTTTTAAAGTGGTTTGGCCCAACCAATTTGGCCTACAACCACCTAACCAATCTAATAACAATCAAACAATTACAACCATGTAATTTTTAAAAGAGAAAAATTACAAACTCCTAACAAAGCCCAACCATGCAATTTTTAGAGAGAAAAATTGCAAACTCCTAACAAAGATCCCAAAACCTAACTACAACCTTTAATAGCCCAAACTCTAGCTATTCTATCGGTGTCTACAACTCTTTGGGATATTTTACAAACCAAGCCTAACACTTTATTTATAAGGGAATAGCCCTTATAACTTCTCTTATACTTTCGATATGGGATTTAAGGCAAACCTCAACAGTTCTGTCATTTGCTCTGTCTGTCAAAATAACCAAGAAAAAAAATGGAAGCTTTTGCTATTAGTGCCACTGCCAACGTTTCTTCCCAGAGTACACAAGGCATCTTCCAAGAAATTAAACACCACGTCGGATATGTAGTCATGCATAAGCAAATTGTTGAGAAATTAGAGTTGAAATTTGAGTTGTTGATTGCAAAAAGAAAGAGTGTGCAACAACAGGTTGATATCGCACAAATGAACTTGGAAAAGATAAAAGCAGACGTCGAACTTTGGTGCCAACGTATGGATAAGACAATTGATGAAGAGCTGAAAATAATGAAGGATCTTGAACATAAAGCAAAGGCCAAATGCTTCATTGGGTTGTGTCCCAATATCAAGTCTCGCTACCAGCTTAGCAAGAAAGCAGAAGAAGTTGTGGCGGTTATTGATGAACTGCTACAACAAGGTCAATTTGACACAGTATCAGTCCCTGTTATTCCAAAAGCCACGATCCATGCAGCCCTGCAGCTCGTAACGATGTCAAGGCTTATTTTTTAATTTTGTTTAATAATGATGTTGCACTTTGTGGTTTATTACTGTATATTATAAGTGCATCAAATATAAATTTCATATATAAACATTTAAGCAAAATGAACCTTTTAATCTTTCTGTCAATTATAAATGTTAATGAAAAAATTATTTAATTACATTTGTTTTTACTTAAGCGTTTACTCTTCTTTGAATCTTAAGGTACAGTGGGAAAGAAAAATTAAACCTTAAATCTAATCTCATCTAAAAAAGGACAATGATCATTAGGTTAAAATCTTGATTGTTAAATCTTATTGTTTACGTAGCAAATTCTCTTACTATCATTATATGCTGGCATTAAAATTAAATATTTGATTATTAACAAAAAAAATTGGATATTAACAAAGGCATAATACACAACATTTTTTTTGCCTTTTAATTATGAGGTCAAATTGGTGAATATGGCATGATCAATGATAAGCCGGTGAGGAATAGACCATATATATGAACTCAAAATGAACTGACTTCATGTCAACTAATAAAAACTATAATTTAATTATTACGTGGCTAGTTTTCAACTTGTCATAATTAAAAAAAAAAGGTTATAAAACCTAGACAGACAGATAGTTTTACATGAACATGCCACTTGCTTATTGATCGATTCCTAAACCTTTTAAATTACTTCACCATTTGTTGCTATTGTCTTCTCTCATATAACTTGGTTTAATTACTCTTTCTTTTTTTTCTTTTTCTCTTATTTTCTATGTTGTTTCCTTCTGAATTCTGAATGTCTGTAGCTTTTCACAGTGATTCTTGGTCTACTTGTGTAGACAGAAAAAAAAAAAAAGAAAAAAAATTAGGAATCTTATGCAACTTTTAATTCATACTAAAAAATTAAGCGGGGAATTTAATGCCTCCAAAACAATGATAAAAAATTTTCAATTAAATGAATCAAATGTTTTCTTTTATGATGCATCGAGATAATATGACAATTCTATTATTACTTTTGACAAATTTATGAGCCACAAAAACTTTATCCATCAAGCTTCTCCAAATTTGATTTCATGTAGGTTAATGCAAAGAAAGTATCAGCTACAATAATTAGTCTACTTCTCACATGTTTCATTTTTCTGCTCTAATCATATTATATTTCAGACAGCCTCATAAAACAATGACAGGAACTCTTATGGTTAGAATGTTTCTTAACCAAACATTTTTTTTTTGCTAAATCGAACTCTTATGTCTCCCCGTTACTCAAATACATCAGTTTTAAAACACGTGTTCAATTCCAACTACTTCTCATCACCATACCATTAACGGTTCCACCCCGTCTACCCCGCCCCTTGCCAACAAATCTGCCATGTTGTTAACTTCCATGATTTACTCCACCACTCTGTCTTTAAATAAACTTCTAGAGCCGTCTTTATAGTAAGAACTTCAGCTGTGTTGGGATCTTGAATTCCAAATGGCACCAAGAACATTGCACAGACCTCGCCATCATCCAGACAATTGAACAAGTGGACAAGACAATTGATGAGGAGGTGAAGATAGAGCAAAGAGTTGGTTCTTCCTTGGGTTGTACCCCAATATCAAGTCCGGTTACCAGCTTAGCAAGAAAGCAACAACAGATATAGTCATTGTTGATGAACTCGGGCCAATTTTATAAAGAAGCACTCTGCGATTATGTATTGCATCTCAAAACCTTTGAAATAATAAAATGAATGAGCGTAAGAAAAATAATATTCACTGACGATATAAAATAAAGAAATAATCGTAGACATTTAATTTTGTTCGGATTGATAGATTACAACATCAATCGTTTTCTGAAGTTTGCTAAAGTTGTTGGACGTGTGTGTTACTTAGTTCGATTGAATTAAATTTAGTTCATTTTGGATTTTTTTTTCTCAGCCAAAATCACCTTTCATTAAAAGGAAAGATACTACAACTGATAGCTTTCAATCAAAACAAATAAACCAAACTGATGAGAACCCCCAAAAACAAATACAAAACCAGCAGAGAAACACTTCAGACCGAAACAGAGACAAATCTTTATCACTTTTGAATCCAATTAAAAACTTGAAATCAGTCTTCAGAGTAGACGTTTGAAGTTGGCAATAGTTCATTTTGGACTATGGGTTAAATTAATAATTGAAAATAATTTAAATCGAATCAATTCAATTGGCATATGATAATTTGATCTGCATTGTTTGAGACTTGGGCTTTGTAGGTCAGGCTCAATCAAATAAATATTAGATCCATTGATTCAGAATCACTTTGGTTGAATTATTTGGGTTTAAAAAGCTCAATATCTACTAAATTGAAGCTCACTTCTTAGGCCGATTGATGTTATCTTTTTTTTTTAATTTAGATTATCAATTAACTAAGAAAATAAAATAAAAAATAAAAAAAAAATTTGCTGGTTCCTTGGGGTGGCATGGCAGCATAAAATCAGCTGCTAGCCACCCTACTCTTCCACTTTACCTCCCTAACGACCTTAATGACTGACCATCTAAAAATCCTTAGGATTTAAGCTTGATTATTGGATAATGAGGAAGACCTTAATTTGTTTAAAAGAAACGAGGATTCTCTAGTCAAGGGGAGAGTCGAATGAAAACACATACAGAAATACCACTGCCACAACAAACACCTATCTTCACCGTGACCACCACCTCACTCGGCACTACCTCCACTGAAACAACCAACACAGCCCAAAACACTAAGAACTTTGAAGCCTCATAAATACTTCACAATACCCGCCATAACACTCTCTTCCAGTCAAGAGACCCACGCAGAGAGAGCCAAAATTTTCTGCTTGACACAACAGCCACCACCTACTTGCTTTAAAGCCGAATAAAATCATGCAATGATATGTTTACACGTTTATTCTACATATCTATACATCTATCTATACATACATATATATATATATATATATATATATATATTTTTATCTCCTCCTCTCTATTTACTTGACACTTGTCCATATATTTTTTTTTTGCCCTCAACAACTTTTTTTTTACTTTGGTCCTTTTGTTTTTTTTCTCAACAATTTTTTTAGTTAAATCATTAACATGTTTTTTGTATGTTATGTATTGTGTGTTCTAGATTTGTTGTATTCTATTCAATTGCTACAATACTTTCTCTAAAGGAAACTTTAATCTATACGTAACAATAGTGATATTATTTCTACTATTACTTCTTTTGTTATTCCATGTTTATATTGAACTAAAATTTTAATCAGGTTTTGTAACAAACTAACGAGCATGATTGTTCAAATCTTGAGTATTTTAATTTTTAACTCCTCATTTGTATGCACTGAGTTTGAACAAAAAATTGTAAAGAAAAAAATTTTCCCGTAGCGAAGCACGGGTAATTTTCTAGTACATATATATTTTTGTCTCCTCCTCTCCCATAGTGTGACACTGGTCCATTAATTTTTTTTTTTGCCCTCAACAATTTTTTTTTTTACTTAGGTCCTTTTATTTTGTTTTCTCAACAATTTTTTTTCTCAACATTTTTTTTAGTTAAATCCTTAACATATTTTTTGTATGACTTTTTAACTCTTTTTAATTCAATCATCTATTATTGTTTTATGGTATTACTTTATATTTTTATCTATTTGCTTATTCTACTTGCATATATTTTACTTTCAAATGAAAATTATTATATGAAAGAGTTTTTACTTCTAACTTTTTCAAAAAAAAATACTTTTACTTTGCATATTGTACTTTGTAGTAAATATAAATAATTCAATTAGCTATTCTTAAAATAAAAATGCTTACAGATGGGTTTAAAACTTTACATTTGATTAATAATATGAACAAAGCAATCTTAGCTAATTTTTCTATGAACAAAGCATTCTTAGCTAATTTTTTTTACTTATTCGTTAAATTGTCTGAACTACTATGCCGTATATATATTTTGGTGCTTTTACTTTTTATTGTTATAGCATAATTATCTTAATTTGTTTGTTCCTAGAACAGATTATCTATTTGTCATACTATTTAACTTAAGTATTGTGCATTTTTTTTAATTCAAGCTAATCCAATTTTCTCAAAAAATTATTTTTTGACATTTTGTTTGATATATAAACTCTATCCTTAGTAAACATGTTTTTCTTTTGTACTAAACAATATGAAGGAAATAAATATTTTTATGACCAATAACTTTTATCTAATAATCAATTTTATTAACTTAAAAAATTACAAAATAAAAATAGACCCGCAGCATCGCGCTGGTTTACTTCTAGTGTATATATATATATATTTGTCTCCTTACCTCTTTATTGCTTGACATTTGTCTCTTTTATTGCTTGACACTTGTCTCCTTTTATGAAAAGAACAATTAAATGTAAAAGACAATTAAATGCAAAATATTTAAATATTATTAAATGTAACAATTTTTTAATTAGTTTTAATTAATACTTCATTAGTTTTAATTAATAAAATATTATTTTTTAATTTATACATATTAAAAAAATTATCTCCTAGACTTTCTTCTCATTAAGCCACGTTGCTCATTTGTTTTTTTTTTATAATGTTTTTTATGTCTACCTGACTTCTTTTTGTAACAATCATATTTGTTTGTTTAAAATAAAAAAAAATCCACTTTATTTAAAAGTTAAATTTGCTGGCAAAGTTTATTCTCATATAAAAGTAGGACAATTAATTGTTGTTTTTCGGTTTATTTAATCTTCCAACTTTATGTTATAATTTTATTTTATATTTTGACAAAAAATAAAAAAATAAATAAGATGTTTAATAGATAAATTAAATATTTTCATTTTCATTTTCATTTAAAAAATTAATATTTTTAAATAATTATCTTGATTTATTATTATTTTTAATAAATAATAATTATAATTTTTTTAAGAGAAAAAAGTACCTGTGCTAGCAGGGGTATCTTCTAGTATTATTTATAAATCTAAACTGATTTATGGATGAATGAATAAAATAATGCTTGCAATTGAGTTTCCTTCGACACGTAAATTGGGCTGTGAGGATAAGTGTTTTGTTTTGGTTTCCTTTCACACACTGATAAGTTGTAATTGGGACTGTGAATTGGGCTTAGCTTAGGTTCTGTTTATATTCATAAATAAATATATATGTATAGTTGTTAAATATTAAAAAGATAATACAAACAAATAAAGTAAAAAGTAAAATAAGAATTAGTTATAAAATATAATATACCAATTGAGTTATAAACACTATGCTTACAATGGAAATTGAAAGGGATCACACATAAGTAATCTTTTCGAAAATTTTTAGGTAAGAGAATTCTTTACAGAACTTTACCAGCATAAAGAAGGGTCCAAAGGAAATTTTCAATAATAAATAGTCTATGCTCATCTTCAAAACTAAGAACAACATGTTAACAAGAAATATTGTTCAATGATATAATAATGATAAAATAAAAATCATAACTTTCATAAAATTAATAAATTATGGAATTAAATATAAGTAATTCTGATGATAAGATTCCGAAAGAACTGTGCATAAGCATTATTTCAAAAATCTTTGGGTGAGAGGGCTCCTTTTATAATCCCACCAGCATAATGGCGGATTTAAAATGAGGATTTTCAATGAACATATAAATTATAATAGTTTTTTTAAAAAATAAAAACAGAATAAAAATGACAAATAGAAAATAAAAATAGTAAAATAAAATAAAAAATAACGATAAGAGTTAATTATAAAAAATCAATAAATATGAGAATAGTCTTCTATAAATAAAAAACAAGAATAAAAATGATGAGTAGAAAATAAAAATGGCAAAATATAATGCGACGTAAAGATAGTGGTAAGAGTTAATTAAAAGAAGTAGCAAATATTAGAATTGAATTAAATTATTCTGATGATGAGACTTCAAAGCCGAGGTGAGTTTCCAGGGGGTTTTGTATTTGATTTGGAGTACTGATTTTTTCGGAAAAAGTTGAGTCTTTTTGTATGTATCTTATGTTATTGATTCAAAATCTCATTTTTCTTTAATTTCTAATATTCTTTGTCTAATCCTAATCTCAGGTTTCTAAAGCTTGCTGGAAGCGCAGCGAGAGACAACAAAAAGAATCGAGTAGTTCCAAGACACATCCACCTGGCAGCGAGGAATGTTGAAGAGTTAAGTAAGCTTTTGGGTTCAGTTACTATTGCCAATGGAGGTGTTTAGCCCAACATTCACCAGACTCCTCTCCGGAGGAAAATGAGAAATGGCAAGGGAGAAATTGGATCAGCTTCCCAGGAGTTTTAGGCCTTTTCCTAGTCTTTGCTTTCTTGGGGTTTTTCTCTGAAGCAGTTGTATGATATAGGATTTATGATGCTGAGTTTTTTTTTGGCTATGAACTCGTTATCTTTTGAGCACAAAAGTAATATATCAGGCTAATTATATTAAATTTACCTGGTTCTTTCTTTCTTCTCTGGCATTGGCTTGGAAATTTAATCTGCTTTGGTTTACCCACAAGTTTTTGTGGTACAAGAATTGATTAACGTATTGGATTTCGGAAACCAAGATTCATTTTGTGAATTTCCTTCATGCTTTAAGCAAGAAAGGTTCAGCATTTGGTTTTGCAGACTCCAGTAAGAAATCTTCATGTATTGCTCATTGGATCTTTCTTTGATGTAAAGCAGAACTAGCTGAGATTTCAAGCTGAATTATAGGTTCTAGATACCGACCGTTTTGTACATGCAAGGGTAGCGGGTTGACCGATGACCTCTTGAGATTGGTGACTCCAGACTGAACAAACCATTTAGATTTCCTTCCCAACTACAGAGTTCTCTATTGTTTCAATACATTGACCAATTGATCTCCCCAATGCCATTGCCTTTACCAGTCTTTGAACGAGTTTCATTGTGACGGTGCAAGATTGAAACAGTATTCGGTGCAGCCCATCTGACTTGATCATCTACTTCACTTTCTGTGTAACCCAACCATCTGAGTACTTTATCCAGCTGCTTCCATTAATGGGAATTGTCAGTACTCAGCAGTCAGTAATCTGAAACTAACTCATGGCAACATCATTTGGACAGAGAATCCAAGGCTTGCAAGGAATCGAAAGCATTCCGCCTCACCAAGACCGCGAATGGGACTAGACAAGCAAGACCTCGCTACAAGAATGAGAATTAGAATGTATGATTCATAATCTGCACCGCGTATCATCAGGCAGAAATAAAAGTAAGTGATGCCCTTCATATGATTAATATAGTGTGCTTGGGTAGGATGCACTCTGTTTGACTATGCCTACGAGGCTATGACTCGGGAATGTGAACAATATGAAGAAAACCTTGACTTCTAAGGTTACATGCCTGATGTTTCTCACATTTCTTGCGTAACCTTCATTGATCTATTGGAAATCAAAGTACTGTAAATAAACCAAATTCTATGCACTTAGGACCATAAGAGTTAGATTCAGAGACAGCATTGTCCTTAGTCATCACCTATATATGATAGTATTAAAAAGAAAATGCAGAACAACAAAACAGATGAACAGAACTTGTTCCTGTTAGGCTATCAAATTACAGTGAATTGTTTTTTTTAGTACCAGGTGAAGTTGCCCCATTTCTGCTATTCTACCTATCATATCTATTATCTGGTTTCTATTGTGGTTTGGCCTCGAACAATTACAGTGGCAATACTGGACAGCTATCCAATGCTTATAAGGAACTAGAGCAAAAGAGGGTTTCTCACCTTGTTTGAAATTCTGCGAACACTGGACTGTAAGGTTGCAAAGGTACATAATTCAGAAGTAAATAATGGTACTAAAAGTTGTCTTAGCATAACCATCATAATATGTAATTGAACACCACAGTAGGCATCAAAGCAAATATGGCACTGCAAACTAATGAAATCAGATTCATTCTTACTTGAAGAGAATCGAAACCTGCTAAGTCTACACTTCCAGAAGTAAACCTGTCCTTCTGAAACTCCGTCATGCTCGGTATTTTATAAGCTTTTGGAAGAACCCCCAGCAAATAACCAATTAGAAAATGACCAGCTTCATGCTGCACATATACATAATTTCAACTCATCAGCCATCAATCTGTTTCAAATGATAAGTCTGATTATACTTAGTTTCACTTACAATTTCTTATGAATGGTTACTCTTACATGTAAACAGAGAAAGTGGTAATCTTCATAGGAGTAGGAAGACTCGTTGCTTTCATTACTCAAATCTGCTGCAAACCCCTCACTTGAAACCTATTGAAAAGGACAATTTTCTTTCTGTTTCATCTTTAATTACTTTTATTTCCGATAGAGAAAAAGCAAAAAATTTACCTATTCTTGTAAGGAACAGTGAATGCAGCTTTTAATTGAATCCGTTACCAGATCAACAGTCGGTTTAAGATGAGATAAATCCACACCGTTGATTACCAATTCGTCAAATGATGAAAGCTTCTTCGGTGCCTAAATGATAAAAAAAAAAAAAGGTATTAAGAGAAAGAAATATTTGTAATTTTCCCGTTAAATCATAAATAATTTGAAATTAAAGGAAGAATTGTTTATTTATTTGACCTGTCGGGCGGTGCCAAAGGCGCGGAGGCCATCGGGCTGGCGTTGAAGGTGTCTGAGGAGAGAGAGCGCGGCTTTGAAGTTGCGTCTCGACATCTCTCTTTCGATCCTTTGTAGAGCTCTGCAACGTCATTTTGTAAAATCGCTGGTGATCGGAGATTGGATGCCGGTGGCCGGAGTGTCGAGATGGAGTTGAGCCATGAAGCTCATTTCTGGATTGTTCCGTCTTCGGTGGATACGGTGACGACAGAAGGCGGTTAAGATTCAGTCGTTTAACGTTTAGGCGGATGAACAAAGCAAAATTACCAAGAAGTACATTATACTTTCCGTATCGGTCTGCTGTGGTTCATGAACAAGAGAAACGGTGCGATTGATTGAATGGTCTTTTTTTAATATTTTATTTTTTATTTTAAAATAATTATCTTGCCTTTCAGTAATAATTTTACTTAATATAATACACAAAAAGCTTTTTTTTTATTATTCTGAGAATATTTTCATTTGTTATAGAATTATCATAACCGTGTGGCTGAGAAAATCTGAAAATGTGCAATTTGAAATGAAAGAGACATGCCATGTTATGTTGAAAAACCATTTAATTCTTGATGAGTTCCTTTTCCTTAAAGTTATGGGCACTTTGGTTTATTACTGGACATAAGCTCCTGCCCAAGGCAGAGGTTATCCACTTTCAGGATTGTGAGTTCATCAGAAATTGGAGCGTCAAGAAGACAAACATTAGAACAAGTGGATAAGGAGCTGAACAAGGGAGACGAGAGAGCTGCACTTTCTCTTGTCAAGGACTTGAAAGGAAAGTCTGGTGACCTCCGATGTTTTGGCGCTGCTCGGCAGGTTTGAGTCTTGTAAACTATGATGCATGGTTTTCGATTACTTTGTGTTCATTAATTTTATGTTCTGAAATTGGAAGAGGTACATCAGAAACCATGGAATTAGTATACAAGTGTCACATTATAAAAATGCTGCAGTCTGTTTTGCTGTGATTGACATGAAAAATTGGTACTGGTTTCCTTTCAGATACATAAGATTGTTGCAAAGAAAGGGGGTTTCTGCTTTACAAGATTGGCTGAAAAATTTAGCTGAAATAGGCTTCTGTGTAGTGTCACATGGCAGTAACATGGGATTTTTCTCTGGGGTTTATTTACCAGTACTTTGGGCTAGATTCTAGGCCTAAATGTTTTTTTTTTTGGGTGTAAGTACAGGTATCTTCATCTGTTTTATTGTTTGAGATTAATCCTGTTCGGGCCGAGAGTGGTAAATAGTAAAGCCCTTCCAACAGTGAAGACTCCAGGACTCGAACCCTGTCCAAGTACCTGGGGAAGAAGTCCACTTCCACTTCTTCAACCACTTATTGGTATTGTAGGCCTAAATGTTGTATCTGTTATGATTTACATAGTCTAAGGTTTTGGGTTGCGGTTGATTTGAGGAGCGAATTTGCTTTCAGGTTCCCCAAAGACTATAGCTTGGATGAATTGAGATTGAATGGCATAGAAACTAAATCTCTTCTATCACCAGTGGATGCAACTCTGGGTTCAATAGAAAGAAACCTGCAGCTTGCTGCTATCTTAGGAGGGGTTGCAGCATGGAATGCGTTTAGTTTTAGCCTGCAGCAAATCCTGTTTATTTCTTTGGGATTCTTGTTTCTGTGGACACTGGACTTGGTAACTTCCTCGTGCTGATCTAACTCATTTCATTCAGGAACTCTACTTCAGAAGTTTATTCTTATGAGTGTTTTTCATTGGCTGAAAGTGATTCTTGTAGTTCAGAATTCATTGCTTTAAACATGGATTAATTCGTTGATGTGCAAATATTAATGGGGCAAAAGCCATTTTTTCTATACAATGCTAGTTTTTTGTATAGGTTTCATTCAATGGAGGAGCTGGTAGCTTGGTCCTTGACACAATTGGTCACACTTTCAGTCAAAAATACCACAACAAGGTTATTCAAGTAAGACTTCTCTCTTTTATTTTCTATTTTTCTATAATTTTGGTCATTTTGTATTCATGATCACCATGTGCAAATGATGTTCTCTGTCTTAACTTCCTATCAGCTGATTTGTCCTTCATATTGCTTAAACACTGAAACTGATTTCCATAGAAACCAACTGCATATTGTATAAGATATATATGTCCAGCATGAAGCTGGTCATTTCTTGATTGCTTATCTGGTGGGTATTCTTCCGAGAGGATATACATTAACTAGTTTGGAAGCTTTAAAGAAAGAAGGATCACTCAATATTCAAGCCGGAACAGCTTTTGTTGATTTTGAGTTTCTCGAAGAAGTAGGTTGTTTTCTTCAATATATTGTTCATTCATGTAGCTTTCTCTTATCTCTGCTATATTCCGTTCAGCTGCTGCTGCTGCCACCCCATTCTGTCTCCAGTTTGGGTGGAGAAAAGGGTTGCCTTATCCAAGGTCCTAAATGATGACCCGTAATCCTACTTCAAACAAACTGTAATGTTATTCCAGTACAGCCGAAGGCTCTACAATATCTCAGTTAATTGTACCATTGCCAATTAGCCATAACCAAGTCACAAATTTATATGTAAAGCAATCTTGAGTTAGCATAAGGAAGATACTAATTGCTGAGCATCAGCTATAATTCTTCAATGCATAAAACCTGCTTGACACTTGACCAATAGAAGAACTTATACTAACAAGCTACCTGTTTGATTGATTTCTGTGTTAATAGTTTTAGTTTAGTGAATAATGTAGTTTCATATTATCCCTAATATTAGAACTTTCTTTTCCAATTTTGGTGTAGGTTAGTGCAGGGAAAGTATCAGCCACAGTAAGTAGTCTAATTCTCACAATTTTCATTTTTCTGCTCTAATCATATTAGATTTCAGACAGCCTCATAAAACAATAACAGAAACTCTTATGGGAATGTTTCTTAACCAGACACTGAATAGATTCTCATGCATAGCACTAGCAGGTGTGGCAAATGAGTATCTGTTATACGGATATGCTGAGGGAGGCCTTGCTGATATAAACAAGGTACATAATTCATCTGCTCAACTTCTATTCGTATACCGAAATTCAAGCTGTGGGATTTTCAATACTTACTGAACTTTCTGGTTATGGAGCAGTTGGATATATTGCTCAAAGGCTTGGGATTCTCCCAAAAGAAAGCAGATTCCCAGGTTAGATGGTCTGTACTGAACACCATCCTACTGTTGCGTCGCCATGAAGTTGCTCGAGCTAAACTTGCAGAGGCAATGTCCCTAGGAAAATCTGTAGGATCTTGCATTGACATTGTAGAGGATAACATTAAAGATGCTGACATCTAGTTGCAACTGACATTACTGGCTAGCTTCATTTTCCCTTTTTTTTCTCTTGATATTTGAGTTACATGAGATTGGATTTTATATACATAAAAGAAGATTCTGTCAATATGGTATTCACTAGATTTTCTATTTGGGTTGCTGATAAAAATATTGAAAGGTAGCTGATTGAATTCTGAAATTTCTGTGAAGGGATTTGTAACCTTCCAATCTTACATCAAAAAAATTCTAAATATGGTATATGTCACTAGGATTCAAACTATATCCAAATGACTAAAAATGAAATTTCATTCTATTTCTTTAAAAGTGAATTGCATTCTTGCTTAGATGGTTATTCAATGATTTTTTTTTATTTTAACTGTTTAATTTCGATTTTTTTTTGTCTTGTAAGAATTAAAAATCATAGCCCCATATCAACTAGAGCTTTAATAAATAAAAAAATAGAAATAAAAATACAGTAAATCTCATCTCTATATTTATTACGTTTATAGTATACAAAAAAAAAAACTCATGGAGAACGCATGTAGTGAATAAAGTCTTCCTCTGTTATATTTTCAGTAGTTAGTGACGACTCTAACAGGGAGACCAGCATTACACCTCTCAGGTGGGGAGAGACCCAACCTATATTATTTATTTATCACATTCAAGATCTGTTGAGATGTGCAATTATATTAATACACTTGTGAATGGTTTAGAATCATAATTATTGGTTTTTAAAAATTGTGATTATATTAAGTAATTATGTTTGTTGGATCAGGCAACACAATTAAAAGATTTCAACATTTGATTGTAAGGTAATAGTTATTAGATTAGATCTCTATAAATAAAGATACCATAGTGAATTTTGAAACACACTTGAAAAACACCAAGACTATCAAGTTTATGATAGTCCACCAAGACTATCAAGTTTATGATAGTCTTTCTCTCTCTTATTTTCATAATAGAAACAAGTTTTTTATATATTGTTTACTGTAAAAAATAATGGCTAAGACAAGGTTCTTTTATATTTGTCTAGGTTGTTTAATGATTTGATTTTATTAGTGTAATGTGATTTCAAACGTAGCACGAAATTTTTGTGTTCTACATTATACAAATATAATTTTATATGACACGAATACTAATTATATACATGAATTACTAAGTCTTACTAAATCATGTATCAAAACATAAAGGCAAATATTAAAACTATTAAAAATAAAACTTGAAATTACTGGATACATGATTGGAAGCCAAACAAATTGAAATTGAGAAGCATACAAGTGGAGAAGTGGAGGAGGAAAAAAATACATTCAAAAGCTAACAATTAAGGCTTAGTCTAGTGATTATTATCTCTATTAGGAAAGATGAGGTATGAGGTTCGAGTATTCCCTTTCCTTTTGTATCTCATATAAACAAAAAAAAAAACTTAAAAAAAGTGTTCAAATAATATTAGGATTTGTTTGGCCTAGCTGAATCTTTTATAAAAAGTGTTAGTTGAATAGAGTTTTTTTAAAAGTGCTTTTAAACGAAGTTAAACATATTCCTCTTTATAATTTTGTAAATTATTGAGGAAAGCAAAGTGAAAATGTAAAAATTTGATGCAAGATAGCGAGTTTGATATTTTGATACCTCATTCTCTTTCGATTGGTTCAATCAAGATATTACAAAATGATCTCATGGATTTTGCAAGATCTCGACTGTATAATTTTTATGTACCAGAAATTGTCAAAAATTGAATTATAATTGTTGATTTTATTAAGAGATCATAGCATGTGTACGAAAAATTGAAAATTGAATTCAATCTGCTCAACTTCTATTCGTATACAGAAAATCAATATGTAGGAGTTTCACTACTAATCGTAACTTTTTGGTTATGGAGCAGTTGGATATATTGCTCAAAGGCTTGGGATTCACCCAAAAGAAAGTAGATTCCCAGGTTGGATGGTCTTTATTGATCCCTTTGTTACCTAATATAGAAAGCCATTACCATTTCAAAGTTCATTTGTTATTTTTATTCTTTTGTTGTTCTCTTATTTTCCTTCGTCTGCTGAAACCAAAAACAAAAAAAGGAGTTTTGCTGTTGGCACTACTGCTAAGCTTTGTTTCAAGGCTATCAAATTCCAACTTATTGAATTAATTTTTTATTTAAAAATTAAAAAATCAGTTAATTCAATCAAATAATATATTTTTTAAATCAAATTTTAGGATACATATAGAGAATATGACTATACTATTACTTTTCGCAAGCTTGCGAACCACAAAAACATTATCTATTAAACATGGACAGCCACAATTGACTTAAGTAAGTCAATTATGCTTGTCAGCTTATTATGATACTATTAAAAGTAATAAATAAGCGACATGAAATGAGTATTTGGAGTTTTATAGCACAATAATTGAAGAGAATTAGTTGGCGGAACGTCTTATTCTATCCGTAATTGCAACCTCCAATTATACCAAAGCCTCTAAAATAGTGATAAAAATTTTCAATTAATTGAATCAAATGAATTTTTTAGGATGCATCGAGATAATATGTTTATCCTATTCTTACTTTTGATAAGCTTACCATCCACAAAAACATTATCATTAAGCTTCTGCTTTCAACAAAGGCAACATTACTTTCAATGAAAGCAGACTGCTGATTGACACTAATAAGACAAGGCTACTACGAATAAGTCATTTATAATTGAAAGCATATTATATAGTACAATAATTGAAATTGTAATTCATTTATATAGCACTATAAATGAAGATAAAGTGTAAATTTTCTTTAAAGACTTAAATCATGAGTCCCTCCTTTATATTTCATCAATTGCTTTGGTTTTGTTGCAATAAACTAATTATGGCCAAATCATCCTATATTTATGATATAAAATAATTAATGAGACATGCACGATCAAGTGAGGGTAAAAAAACGAGTGTTTGATGTAAAAAAGATTAATTTGCACAAGAAAAAAAGATGCAAGAAAGATTACTTATAGTCTTTCGAAAAAAAAAGATTACTTGTAGTCTTTCAAATGATCAAATAAGACTCGATAACTTGTGCGGCCGATCCAATTACCCGTGCAACTAAACCAGTCAAGGACTTAAAACTAGTGTTAGAACAATAATTGAGACAATGGGTAAGTTTTTATTTTTGTTGGAAAAAGAAACAAAATAAAAAAATCTAATTGCGTGGTTTACACTTAATGTTTAAAATCTTCATCTTCTTTCTCTTTTGGGTTGTTTCAACAATTTTTCACTCTCGTCTTTGTTAGAAGAAAAATATACATATAAATTTTGTGTTTACAAATATAAAAATAAAATTTAGAGTCAACTAATAAATTCAATTCAAAAAAATATGAAATCCAATTTCCAAAAATAAGTTCTCTAATTCTTTTATTTAGTAGAAAACTTTTTAAGGGTCAAAATAATTTATTATTAAATTGAATATAAAATTCGAATTCAAATTTTAGAGTTTTTTAATATTTTAAAATTTTGATATTCATTTCAAGAGTTTTAATAATTTGATATTGAATTAAATAAATTTAGATCCAAAAATTTAAGATAATCTTAACATCGATCATAAAATTTAGACCCAAAAGTTTAATTAAATTGAGACTTGTCTTTTTTTAGACTTAAAATTGTGAAATATCTAGGGATTTTGGTTTCACTGTAACTGAGGTACATAAGAGTTACAGTGTAGTCAGACTCATTACTTGTTGTGCAAAAAGAAATCTTGCAACCGTCACCACTGTTTTAAGGTATTTTCAAGCTTTGATAAAATGCGATTAGAACTGCTCACTAAAATATGTTAATAAAAAAATATTCATACCGTTTTTTTAACAAATTTGATGCATGATAGCGAGTTTGATATTTTGATATTTCATTCTTTTTCGATTGGTTTAATAAAGATATTATTAAACGATCTTATGTATTTTGGAAGACTTTCTGACTGTATAATTTTTATGTATCGAAAATTATCAAAAATTGAATTCTAATTATTGATTTTATTAAGAGATAATAGCATGTGTACGAAAATTTGATAAAAATTGAATTCAATCTGCTCAACTTCTATTCATATACCAAAAATCAAGATGTTAGAGTTTCACTTCTACTCGAACTTTCTGATTATGAAGCAATTAGATACATTGCTCAAAGGCTTGGGATTCACCCAAAAGAAAGTAGATTCCCAGGTTAGATGGTCTGTACTAATCACTTTGATAACTAATACAGAAAGCCATCGCCATTTCAAAGTTCATTTGTTATTTTCGTTCTTTTATTGTTCTCTTATTTTTCCTTTTGTCTGCTGAAAACAAAAAAAAAGAGTTTTGTTGTTGGCGTTGCTGCCAAGCTTTATTTCAAGGCTATCAAATTCCAATTTATTGACTCAATTTTTTAATTAAAAATATTAAAAAATTTAATTAATTGAATCAAATAATATTTTTTAAATCAAATTTTAGGATGTATCTAGATAATGTGACTATTCTATTACTTTTTGGCAAGCTTGTGAACCACAAAAACATTATCTATCAAACATGGACAGCAGGAATTGACTTGAGTAAGTCAATTATACTTGTCAGCATATTATTATATTATTAAAAGTGATAAATAAGTGGCATGAAATGAGTATTTTGAAGTTTTATGGCACAATAATTGAAGACAATTAGTTGGCATGTCGTAATTTGGAGTTTTATAGCACAATAATTGAAGATAATTAGTTGGCACGTCGTATTTCATTGAAGACAATTTGCAGTCTTTCAAAAAATCAAATAAGATTCGATTATCTAAGCAATCAATGTGGCCCCAACGCTGAGGACTTTAAATTAGTGCTAATAAGTCCATATGTCTTTGTCTTTGTCTTTTTTTTTTTGAAAAATGAAACAAAACAAAAGAAATATCTAATTGTGTGGTTTACGATAAAAGTTTAAAATCTCTCTTTTGGGTTGTTTCCAACTAATTTTCATTCTCTTCTTTGTTAGAAGAAGACTGAACGTATAAATTTTGTGTTTAAAAAAATTAAATAATAAAATTTAAAATTAAATAATAAATTCATTTAAAAAGTACAAATACAATCTCTAAAAATAAATCTTTGATTTTTTTCCTTCAATAGAAATTTGCTCAGGGGTTGTAATAATTTATTTATTTTATTAGAATAAAATTTGAACTTATTTTCTAGGTTTTTTTTTGAGATTTTAAAATTTAATATTCGTTTTAATAGTTTTGACAATTTGATCTTAAATTAAATAAATTTGAGTTCAAAATTTAGGATTACCTTAATATCTTAACACTTGAACTGAAAATAATATATATTTCATATATATATTTATATATAAATGTATAATAATATACATATATATATTTATTTTAAAATATATTTGTATATAAATATATAAATATATGTAAATATACCCATTTTATTCTTTATAATTTGGATCTCTTAATATCCAAATTAAATTTCTCAATTTCATCACTTCATCACTTTCCAAAATTCAATACATTCTAATCTTTATAAATAACTTTATTTATTTATTTTCAAGTAATTAATATCAAAAATAAAAAAATTTTGGTTATCACAATTCTGTTCTTACTTTTGACAAGCTTACTGTCCACAAAAACATTATCCATCATGCTTTTACTTTCAACAAAAGCAACTTTAGTTTCAACGAAAGCAGATTGCTAATTGGCTCTAATAAGACGAGGCAACTGCGAATGAGTCATTTATAATTGTAAGCTTATTTTATTATTCTTAAAAGTAATAAATAAGTGACATGAGTGACTTGACATTAGGATTTTGGAGTCTTTCACTATATGGTAAAATATATAATTGAAGAGGATTATTGCATGACATGAACAATACTTTGGAGTCTTTATGTAATACAATAATTTATATTGTATAATAATTGAAAATGGAATTAATTTATATAGTAGAATAAATGAAGATGAATTACATTTATTAACAAGCCTTTCTTTATTTGTCATCAATTTTATATAAATACTTAAATCATGACCTCGACTCTCTTTATATTTCATCAATTGTCAATTCTATGTTTCAAAAAAAAAAATCAATTGTCAATTCTATTTGGTTTTGTTGAAATAAACTAAATATGACCAAATAACTTTAAATTTATGATATAAAATAATTAATAAGACAGCCACGTTCAAGCAAGGGTAAAAAGATTAGTGTTTTAATGTTGGGGTTTGCCTTGAATCCCACATTGAAAGTATATAAGAAGTTATAAGGGCTATTCCCTTATAAATAAAGTGTCAAGCTTGGTTTGTAAAATATCTTAGAGAGTTATAGAGTTTGGACTATTATAAAAGGGTGTAGTTGGGCTCTTTGGGTAGTTGGGTTGGGCTCTTTGGGTAGTTGAGTTGGGCTTGTAAGGAGTTTGCAATTTTTCTCTTCTAAAAATTGTACGGTTGTAGTTGTTTGATTGTTTATTAGATTGGTTGGGTGGTTGTAGGCCAAATTTGGTTGGGCCAAATCACATTAAAAATTATTGTGTTTGTTTTTTGCTTTCTTCCTTTTTGTGGGTGTTTGGTTTGAATGATATTTTTTTCAACAAGTGGTATCAGAGCTGAAGGTTTGTGATCTTGCGATAAGAAGAAAGCTATGGCTGAAGCTATGTCTAGAGGTATGCCTAAGTTTAAGATTCCTTTATTTGATGGTAAAAGTAATTTTATGTTATGGCAAAGTACGATTCAGGATCTTCTAGTGCAACAAGGTCTAGATTTGGCACTAGAAGAAAATAAGCCAGATGGAATGTTTGATAAAGATTGGATTGGAATTTAGAAGAGAGCTGTGAGCACAATTAGATTGGCGCTTGCTCCAGAGATTAAGTATAATGTATTGACTGAGACGACACCAACTGGATTGTGGAAGAAGCTGGGAGACATCTATGCGTCAAAATCACTGACGAATAGATTGTGTTTGAAAATGGATTTGTATTCTCTAAAGATGGATGAAGATACGAGTCTCCATGATCACTTAAATGAATTTAATAGATTAGTTTCACAATTATTAACTATTAATTCTAAAGAGTTGAAAAAAGAAGAGAAGGCATTGCTGTTGTTGTCATCTTTGCCCAAGTCTTATAGACCGTTAGTTCAGATTTTTTTGGTAGATAAAACTATTTTGACGTTGGATGATGTGATTGCTGTGCTGCGTGAGAATGAAAGATTTATGGGCAAAGAAGATTCTTCATCTGCGAGAGGTGTACTAGCTGCTGTGAAAGGTTCTACTCGAGCGAGGACTAATGAGAGACATGGTGGATCAAGAGGAAGATCAAGATCAAGATTTAGAGATTATAGTGAGGTGGAATGTTATTATTGTGGAGAGAAGGGTCATATTCAAGCACGTTGCAAGACATTAAGAGAGGATATGGCTGCATTCAAGAAGGCTCAACAAAAGAGTGATGATGGAAAGAAGAATGAGACATGTGTTGTTTTGACTGATTCAGAGGATAATGTATTGGCAACTTGTTTAGATGGGTCTTCTACTTGTAAGAAAAGTTGGGTTTTGGATTCAGCTACATCGATGCATATTTGTAATGATAAAGATCGGTTTGATGAATTGAAAGAGGTTGAAAGTTTAAACAATATTGCGGTTGGGAATGGTAATTGAGTGAAGATTAAAGGTATTAGGAGTGTTCAACTCAAGCTTCATGATGGTAGTGTCAAGACTCTTCGCAATGTGAGGTATGTAACCAGTTTTAGCTACAATTTGATTTTTTTGGGTGAGTTAGCTTCACGTTGGTACACCTATGTTGGTAATAATGATTGTTGCAAAGTATATAAGAATGTTGGTTTAGTTTTGCAAGGAAAGAGGAATGAGAAATAACTATATTTGCTTGATGATGTGAAGGGTAGAGTTGTTTCCAAGAGTAAGAAGATTCAGAGGCATGTTAGGTTTTCAGATGTTGCTGAGCAGTTTGGGGAGTTTGGGGATTCAAGTCAAGGGAGGATTTGTTAGGGTCTGCCTTGAATCCCACATTGAAAGTATAGGAAAAGTTATAAGGGTTATTCCCTTATAAATAAAGTGTCAGACTTGGTTTGTAAAATATCTCATAGAGTTATAGAGTTTGGGCTATTATAAAAGGGTGTAGTTGGGCTCTTTGGGTAGTTGGGTTGGGCTTGTAAGGAGTTTGTAATTTTTCTCTTCTAAAAATGATACGGTTGTAGTTGTTTGATTGTTTATTAGATTGGTTTGGTGGTTGTAGACCAAATTTGATTAGGCCAAACCACATTAAAAATTATTGTGTTTGTTTTTTACTTTCTTTCTTTTTGTGGATGTTTGGTTTGAAGAATATTTTTTTCAATATTTAATGCTAAGAAGATTATTTGTAGTCAGTCTGTCAAATAATCAAATAAGACTCGATTATCTGCGCTATCGATCCAGCCTCAACGCTGAGGACTTTAAATTAGTGTTAGTAAGTCAATATGTCTTTGTCTCTTTTTTTTTTTAAAAAAGAAACAAAACAAAAGAAATACTCTAATTATGTGGTTTACAATTAAAGTTTAAAGTCTTCGTCGTCTTTCTCTCTTGAGTTGTTTCCAATTAATTTTCATTCTTTTCTTTGTTTGAAGAAGACTGAACTTATAAGTTTTGTGTTTAAAAAATTCATTTAAAATTAAATAATAAATTCGTTTAAAAAGTATAAAGCACAATCTCTAAAAATAAATCTTTGATTTTTTTTTCCTTCAATAGAAATTTGCTCAAGGACTGTAATAACTTATTTATTTTATTAGAATAAAATTTGAACTTAAATTCTGCGATTTTTTTTTGAGATTTTAAAATTTGATATTCGTTTTAATAGTTTTGATAATTTGATCTTTAAGTAAATAAATTTGAATTCAAAATTTAGGATTACCTTAATATCTTAAAATTTGGACGTAAAAGTTGAATTGAATTGAAACTTGCTTTTTTATAATTAGAATTGTAAGTATACAGTGCTTTTGGTTGCATGGTAACTTAGCTACATACGAGATGTTAGTGGAGTCAGACCCGTTGTTGCTGTGAAAAAAAATCTTGCAATTGTAAAAGAGCGAGTTTGATATCCTAATATTTTCATATTCTTCCAGATGAAATAATTAGATCTTACAAAATGACCTTATTATTGATTTTATTAAGAGATCGTAGGATTCTTGATCATAAGATAATACATTCTTGTCCGTTTTCTAGTTTATGTTATTTTTTTTTCTTGTCTTGGCTAAAGAAAAATAATAATGACCAACTAGTTAATTTATGGGATTAGTCTTTCTTTGTAATTGCTTGCAGCTCTCAGCCTCATCATTCTTCATATTGGGGCGGTGCTTACTTTACCAAAACACAGTTCTGGAGACAATGACTGTGAGTAAATGCTCAAAGACGAAGATTTTCTGGCAAAAAGATTTAAGCACACCTCAATTGCAAAAAGGGATGTTGACAAAATATGATAAACAAAAATAAATGAGTAAGGCAACTTAAGCAAGTTGTTTTTTCTTTTAAATAACAAAGTGTTTTGTATCGATTAATTTTCGATCCTACTGCATAATTAGTATTGATGTAAGACAACTTATTTTGATGAGAATTCGAATTTAAAATTTTTTTTATAAATAATTGTCACTCAAAATTTTATTGAAATTTTATATCACTGGATTAATATTTTGAATTTAGGAAAGTTTTTAAAACAAAGAAAGATTAGCCCCTTTTTTACAACAGGGTAAGGTAGAGAAAGCGCGTGAAGGACAGATAAAAAAAGTTAGTCGAGTCTTTAAAACTTCTGAAAGGAAAAAAGAAAAAAAAAACGTAAAATTTATATTTAAAAATAAAAAAACAAATGAAAAGAAGGAAAGCATTAATGAAAAGACAAAAAGAAAAGCTGAGAAAACGCGTGACAAGAAAAAGTACGTAAGTGATACGCGAGGAATATTCTGGAGTCTTTATATAGTAGTATAATAAAAGAAGGTAAATTACATTAATTAACAATTTTTTCTTTATTCGTCATATATTTTATATAAAGACTTAAATCATAAGTCCTTTATATTTCATCAATTATCAATTTTATTTCGTTTGGTTAAAATCAACTAATCATGATCAAATCACTCTAAATTTATGATATGATATATTAGATTTACATATAAATTGAAAATTTTAAAATAAAAAAAAATAAACATTGAATGTAAATGAAAAAGTAAGAGAATTAACAAAAATAAGTGAGTTAAAATATTTAAGTAAAAAAATAATAAAATAAAATAAGAAAATTAAGAGTAATCAGTTAAAAAATATTAAATTATCAAAAGTAAAAAATTAATAAAATAAAATATTAAATAAAAAAATAAAGTTAGGATGAGAGCCTAATTCCCATCATAGGTCCAATCTTTCAAAGTGTTGTTAGTGCAATAATTGAACTGATCTGTAAGTCTTTCGCTCAGTGTGTACAATAATCGCGTCAGTGTACAGTCTTTGTCTCTATTCGCAGAATTTCAGAGTGATGTTCAGAAAAAAATGCATCTGTACAGGAGTTAGGAAAAAGAGAATTTCTAAACAAATTTTTTTTATTCACACCCAATTCTTTTCTTAATTTCTTGATTATAGCACACATGAAAATGGAAAAATGAAAATGGAAAAAATGTGAGCGTATTTAGAACCTTCCAAAGAGAAAATGGGATGCCTTGAACGGAAAAAGAGTGAAAGGAAAAAAAAAAAAGGCGGAAAACGTGTGGAGTAGAAGAAGTAAATGGATTAGGTGAGTCTTTAAAAACTAAAATTACGGTCAAAAAATAATGTAAAATTTATATAAAAACAAAAAACGAATGAAGAAAAACTAAGCATTGGTGGCTTGGATAGGAAACGAGAAAAATAAAATATATTTTAATTTAAAATTTTATAACATAAATTATTATATTTATGAAAAAGACTATATATGTATATTTAATATTTTTATTTATAATTTGTAAATTACATTAAAATAATAAAAAATTATACATTGAATATAATTACGTAAATTTTATAAAAATTAAATAAAATTTACATTGTAATTTATTAAATAAAAATAATATATAAAATATTAAATATGTTTTTGTTTTAAAATCAATCTCAAATATAATTATTTTTTAAAATTCACTTTAAGAAACTTAATAACTTAATTTTGAATTTTCGGAGGACAAAAATTCACTATTTCAAATGAACCTTAAAATTTGATGAACTGCAATTAGAACTGCTAACTAAAATATGTCTATATAAAAGAAAATATTTGCGCTGATTTTTTTAGCAAATTTAACGCAGAATTTAGTACCATGATATTTCATTCCAGCCTGTATAATTTAAAGCAGACAACAACTACCATGTACCAATGCAATTTTGTCTTCATTTTTATTAACAGAATAAATTTGATAGTAAAGATTTAGGCTCCGTTTGGTTCGTGTAAAATGATTTTCAGAAAAAGATTTTTGTAAAATGATTTTTAAAAATTTGATTTTCTGAAAAAATTAATATTTTTTGTTGTTTGGTTGATATGTTGAAAAATATTTTCTATTGCTTGTTGTTTTAACTCAATATAGTGAAGACCGAGAATTTTCTAAATAAATATAGAGGTATCCGAAAAATTTAATTTGGACAAATTGAAATCCAAATTAAATAAAAAAATGAAAAGGAAAATTAAATTGGAAATAAGAAATGAATGAGGAAATTTAATTTGGATAAATGGAAATCCAAATTAAATAAGAAAATGGAGAAAATAAATTTGGATATAAAGAAATCCAAATCTAATAAGAAATAAAGATATGTAATTTTATATATTTATATAAGGTTATTATATAAATATATTTTAAATAAAAATCTATACATTCATATATGGAATATATGTATATATCATAATGTTGAAATACCATTTTATATCATTTGAATATATATATATATATGTAAATTTTTGTATATTTATGTATATATATAATATATATGAAATATATATTTATATAGTATTTAAATTAAAGTGTATATATATATATATGATTTATATGAAATGTATATTTATATATATAAATATAATATATATGAAGTATATGTATAGTATTTAAATTTAAAATGTATAATTTATACATATATATAATTAATACAAATTTTTATATATGTATAATCTATATATTTATTTATATGTTATGTTTATATATATATATTTATATATATAAATATAAAAGATAAATATTATAAATATTATATTTATAAATATATTTTATAAATATAATTAAAAATAATAATAAATAGAAAAGGAGAATCGGGATTATTGGACTAACCCTTGACATCCAAGCGATTTAACTAGACTAACTATTGGACTAGTCCAATGGTAATAGTAAGAAAGAACATTTATTAGAGGATAGGATTGGGGCGGCGCTCTCAAGAGGCGTTATCAAAATGCAGTTTTGTCTTTTTTTTATTATTATTATTAAAAAAATAAATTTGATGGTAAAGACTTCAATGCAGAGTCTTCCTTTATATTTCATCACGTTGCAGTACTTCCTTTATATGCCCAAAGCTGTGATCATGGTGGATTAAAAAAAAAAAAGTTTACCAGACAGAACGTCTCAACTCTCAACTCAACTCATCATCAGCCTTGGCTCATTCATATTCTCCAAACCCTTTCAATTACTTCACCCACTTTAATTTGTTGCTTTTCTCTTCTGATATCAATCTCATAACTTGGTTTGATTTTCTTCTTTACCTTTTCTATGGTCTGTTGTTTACTTCCCATCTCTTGTTCTACACCTCAATCTCAAAAACACCACAACCTTTCACTTTGATTCTCTGTTTTCAAAACATGTTCTTCACCCTTCCCTCTTTTCCTCTTTGATAGCTAATAGAGAAACCGTCTGCCATTTCAAAAGTTCATTTGTCATTTTCATTTGTTGTTCTATCATTTTCTTGTCTGTTGGAACCAAAAAAGAAAAAAAAATGTCAGCTACTGACTGTGGCGTTGGCACTGCTGCCAACGTTTCTGCTGAGGGCATCATAGGCATCTTCAAAGAAATTTATCGTCATGTCAGATACGTATTCATCCATAAGAAAAATGTTGAGAAATTCGAAGACAGAATGAACAAGTTGATAGTAAAAAGGCAGGGTGTGCAAGAAGAGGTTGATGTTGCAAAACGGAACCTGGAGAGGATAAAAGCAAACGTCCAGCTTTGGTGCCAACGTGTGGACAACACAATTGATGAAGAGATGAAGAAAGTGGAGAATCTTGAATACCAAGCAAAGGCCAAGTGCTTCATTGGGTTGTGCTCTCGTTACCAGCTTGGCAGGAAAGCAGAACAATATGTCGGGGTTGTTGATGAACTCCTACGAGAGGGTGAATTTGGCAGAATAGCAGTTCCTGTTGTTCCAGAAGCCCTGATCAATGCAGCTCCTCAGAATTTGACGGATTTTGATTCAAGAAAGGAGGTTTTTAACCAGATTGTGAAGGCATTGGAAGATCCTACTATCAGCATGATAGGGGTGTACGGGACAGGTGGTGTGGGCAAAACCACACTCGTCAATGAAGTTGCCAGACATGTCAAAAAAATTGAGTTATTTTGTCCCGTGGTTGTTGTAACTGTGACTCTGACTCATGACATCTGTAATATTCAGGAGAAAATCGCAGCGCCATTGGGTTTAGAGTTAAAAGAAAAGGATATATCGCTCAGAGCATGTAAGTTATCGGACAGGTTGAAGGAGGAGAAGAAGATTCTCATTGTTTTAGATGACATTTGGGGAGGATCAGATCTAACAAAAGTCGGAATTCCTTTTGGAGATCAATACAACGGATGCAAGATATTGCTGACTTCAAGAGACCGCCATGTGTTAACCACTGAGATGAATGTTAAGACAACTTTTCCAATGGATACGTTGGAAGAAAATGAGGCTCGGAACCTGTTTAAGAAGATGGCGGAGATCAACGATTTTGAAAACTCAGAGTTAGAATCTGTTGCGACTGATATAGTCAAAAGGTGTGCAGGATTGCTCCTGGCCATTGTAACAGTTGCAGGAGCTTTGAGAAACGAAAAGTTAGCTGTTTGGAGGGATGCACTTCTTCAACTTCAGAGGCCTTCTCCGGGAAACTTCACAGGGATACCAAAAGAAGTATATTCAGCTATACAGCTGAGTTACGTCTATTTAGAAAGCGAGGAACTCCAAATGACTTTTCTGCTTAGCTGTCTACTCGGCTACAATGCTTGCATTGAAGACTTGTTGAGATGTGCAATGGGCTTACAATTATTTGGTGATACTGTCATCAAAGTGGAAGAGACCCGAAACAGAGTGTTGACAATGGTAAGTAAACTCAAAGCCTCTTGTTTGTTGCTTGATGGTGACAACGATGACTGCTTGGTGATGCATGATTTAGTTTGGGATGTCGCCTTAGCAATTGCCTCTAGGGACAATCATGCCTATGCATTGAGACATGGGGACGTTTTTGAAGAATGGCCAGATGAAGATAAAAGGCAGAAATTCAAGATGATTTGTTTGAATTTTGCTAGTATTAAAAACCTTCCTCATCAGTTGGACTGTCCACATCTTACTTTATTCTCTATGGCTAGCCGTGGATGGAATTCTTATGTGGAAATGCCACCTAGCTATTTTGAGAAAACGAAAGACATCAAAGTCATAGATTTGATAGGGATGGATTTTTCATCTTCATCTTCCTCAGTTAGTCTCCCAACAAGCCTTCGAACACTGTGCCTAAAACGGTGTAGGCTGGGAGATATGGGCAGCCTTGGAAAACTCACGAATCTAGAAATTCTTAACCTTTCTGAGTCTGATATTGAAGTGCTACCTGAGCAAATAGGGCAATTGAAAAAGCTAAGATCGTTAGATCTGACTGATTGTAGAAAACTCGAAAAAATTCCACCTGGTGTTTTATCAAGTTTGTCGAAATTAGAAGAATTATACATGGGTGGCGTAACTGTTGGTTGGAACCGAGAAGACAATGCTCGTCTAGATGAATTGAAGGAGTTGTCTGAAAAGCTAGAAAGATACGTCATTCTGATAGGAGTTGAACCAGTTGGTTGGCACACGTGGAAAAGATTCGAATACTCTAGAGTACTAGCAGTCAAGCTAAATACAAGCGCTGATCATATGGATGATGGGATCAAAGGTTTATTGAAGAAAACAAAAGCTTTATACCTGGACCAAGAGGGCTCTACTTCAGTACCTCAACATGAGTTGCCACTTTTCGGTAAACAGGTACATTTATTTATCTTGACTCCTTCGTTCTTTCCCCACCACACTGTCAAATTCCTAACATAATTTTCCCATTTTAAGTATATTTTAATAGTTGTGTCAATATGTGTGACATTTTCATCGACGGTCACCAAATGTATTCATCCACTGTCCAATTCCTAACATAACGACTCTTTCTTTATTTTTTATTTTTTTAATAAAGAGATAAAGTATAGTTTTTATAAAATAAAGACTTTTTAAACAGATAATTTTTTCAGCTTTTTTTTAAATAATCAATTTCTTAAAATTTATTTTTTAAAACATTTCTTAAATATAAAATTATTACGAATTAATTTTTTTAATTTATAAAATTTGAATTATTAAAATTATTTTTAACAAAATCAATTTTTCGAAAACATTTAATTTAAAAAAAACAAATTTATTGAAAAAGTAAATTTAAATCTTAACTATAAAAATTATAATAATATGTATTTTAGTTAAAAAAACCTTTGAATTATATTAATATTAAATTCTATATTACTATTAAAAGTTTTCTAATATTTTAATTTTAAATATTTTATTTGTATATTGTTAAACATATATGAATATTTCCAAATATTCCTTAATATTGTCAAGTTTAAATATATTAGTTTTATGTTTTATAGACAGATATATTTATATTATTATTTTATTAATAAATATAAATCAATAATACTTTGTTATGATTTAATATTAAATAATTTAAATATAAATATAAATATTTTAATAATTATAATTATTTTTAATAATTGTATCATTTTAATGTGATTTTAATTTCATCTGCAATCATCGAATCTACTTATCCATTAACATTCATGACATTAAAATATAAGCAGAATTTTCAATGTTAGCATATATGTTATGCAAAATCCATTTGTCATTTTTTTAATATATTTTTAGTTTATCAAAAATGTATATTAATTTGTCATTTTGTTTAGATAGAGTTGCCTCTTTTGGAGGACCTGTATTTGTCCGAGATCAAAGTTGCTAGAAGGATATGGCACAACCAATTTTCAACTCTTAAGAATCCTAACATAATTTTTCATTTTAAATATATTTTAATATATATATATATATATGTGTGTGTGATTTTTTTTAATTCACGACCACCAAATGTACCGTCCAATTCTTAACATAATGACACTTTTTTTCTTGCTTTCTTTTTGAATAAAGAAAAAAAATATAAACTAACAATTTTTTAAACAAACAATTTTTTCAGTTTTTTTTGGAAATAATCTTTTTTTAAAAAAAATATTTCTTAAACATAAATTATTAAGAATTAAATTTTTTTAATTTATAAATTTTGAATTATTAAAATTAGCTAATATTTTTTCTTATGTTTAATTTTTTTCTTGCTTTCTTTTTTAGATTTTTTCTTCTTGTTGGCAAGAGAAGAAAAGAATGTAAAGAAAAATAATAATAAAAAAGCTATTTTTTTGAAAAATCAAAGTATATTTTTAAAAGCCACTTATTTTTTCTAAAATAAATGTATTTAATTTAAAATCATAACAATTATTTTAAATTTAAATTATATAATAAATAAAAAAGGTGAAAATATAGAGCAATTTTTTCTAATAAAAATTATTTTTTGACAAAATCAATTTTTTGAAAACATTTAATTTAAAAAACAATTTTTAATTGAAAATTTAAAATATATTTACTTTAGAGAGGAGTACTTTTAATTAGTAAAAAAATTAATTTTATCCTATTTTTAATTTTGCACATAACAAATATGATAAAAATCATTCTATCTTAATCTTAATCATTAGATATACCAAAACATAGGATAGAATAAGATAATTTAATCATCCTATGTATATTCTTATATCATTCTATCCATAATCTTATGAAACAAACATAATATATATATTTATATATATTATTCTTGACTATTTTGCAGACTTTGTAAGTTTCTATCAAATGAAGTAAAATGACGGAATGTCCATGTTTGATAATAGAACTTTTTTACTTTTATATAATTATTTTTTTAAACTGCTCGTATGGTTTTTTCTTGTCCGGATTTCTCTAGTGCTTAAGGTTTATGGTCAGGCTTTTGGTATAGTGATGCCAGCTAGAGTTTAGAGAGTGTAAAATCTCCTTATGACCAATTATTTCAATAGCTTTTCTTCTCATTTTATGATTACTAGACATCGTTTGCAAATCTCTTTGTCATCTGACACTGATAGAATTTTTTCTGTTTTATAGGCAAATCAAATGAGATTGAATAATAGTAAAATAACCAAATCTATTTATCAATTAACATTCATGACGTTAAAATAAAAACAGAATTTTCAATGGTAGCATATATATGTTATGCAACCTTCTTCTATTTCTTTAATATAAGAATGTACATTTGTCATTTTTTGATATATTTTTAGTTTATAATAATGCATATTAATTTGTCATTTTGTATAGATAGAGTTGCCTTGCTTGGAGGACTTGTATTTGTTCAAGATCGATGTTGTTGGAAGGATATGGCACAAGCAATTTTCGACTCTTGAGAATCTGACAAGTTTGAGGATTTCAAATTGTGATAACTTAAAGGGCATATTTTCATCTTCAATGGTTAAAAATCTAACTCATCTCAAACGCTTTGAAATAAGTGAATGCAAGCACTTAAGGGAGATAATATTCAGTGAGGATATAGAAGAAGATGACAATGTTACAATTTCATTTCCTCAACTAAGCACTCTAGAGATGGAGAATCTTGGGCATTTAATTGGATTTTGTTCAGAAAATTATAATCTTGCATTCCCATCCTTGAAGGCACTGAATATAAGAGGCTGTCCGAAACTGAATGGATTCATTTATAAATCTAAAACAGAGGATGGCAGCCCACTTTCTATGCAAGCTCTGTTTGACGAAAAGGTAAATTATTGTCTAGGGTTTTTTTATTTATATTTGTTAATATTTTTTCTTTAAAAGTAAATTACTTTTTTGACTACATGATTATTCAAAGATTTATCTATACTGATTGTCTAACTTTTTTTCTAAATTTATTTTCTAAAAAATATTTGTAAAACATAAAATTATTATGAATTAATTTTTAGATTTATAAAATTTGAGTTATTAGAATTAGCAAGTATTTTTTTTCTTATGTTTAAATTTTAATTTTGTTTCTTTGACACTGATAGAATTTTTTCTGTTTTATAGGCAAATCAAATGAGATTGAATAGTAGTAAAATAACCAAATCTATTTATCGATTAACATTCATGACGTTAAAATAAAAACAGAATTTTCAATGATAGCATATATGTTATGCAACCTTCTATTTCTTTAATATAAGAATGTACATTTGTCATTTTTTTGATATATTTTTAGTTTATAATAATGCATATTAATTTGTCATTTTGTATAGATAGAGTTGCCTTGCTTGGAGGACTTGCATTTGTCCAAGATCGATGTTGTTGGAAGGATATGGCACAAGCAGTTTTCGACTCTTGAGAATCTGACAAATTTGAATATTACAAATTGTGACAACTTAAAGTACATATTATCACCTTCAACGGCTAAAAGTCTAGCGCATCTCCAAAGCTTTGGAATAAGTAATTGCAAGCGCTTAAGAGAGATAATATTCAGCGAGGATATAGAAGAAGAAGAAGACAACGTTACAATTTCATTTCCTCAACTAAGCACTCTACGGATGACGAATCTTAGGCATTTCATTGTATTTTGTTCAGAAAATTATAATCTTGCATTCCCATCCTTGAAGGAATTGTCAATAATCAATTGCCCTAAACTGAATGGATTCATTTATAAATCTACAACAGAGGATGGCAGCCCACTTTCTATGCAAGCTTTGTTTGACGAAAAGGTAAATTATTGTCTAGGTTTTTTTTTAAAAATCTTTGTTAATATTTTTTTCTTTAAAAGTAAATTACTTTTTCGATTACATGATTATTTTAAGATTTTTCCATCTTAGTTGTCTAACTTGTGAACAAAATTGACGTTTTAATTCAAATGTTTTTACTATATTAGTAATAAAAATTAAATATTTTAATATTATTACATTAATATAAATAATAATTTAATACTACTAATATTGTTTTAAATATTTTATATTATTAATATTAAATAATATTTCTGTGTTTAATAATAATTTTAATATTAAATATTATTATTAAAATATAAATATTTTAAATTTTATAATTTTAAAAGCAAATCATTTCAATATTATAATATTAAATATCGTTAGTACTTTAATATTTATATTTGAAAAAAATTCCAAAATACAACCAAATAATTTACAATTTCTTACGTTATGTTTTTCATAGTAATTAATTTCTCAGCATGAAGATCTAAAATCTGTTATATCATCATCCATATAGGCATTATTGACATAATCAAAAAAATTTTGCAGGCGACATTCCCTCAACTGGAGGAATTACAACTTTGGGATCTCAAAAACTGTAGAAAGATATGGAGTGATCAATTCGTTGGTGATTCATTTTCTAAACTAAAGAGTCTTGGTGTGTTCGATTGTGCTGGACTTATGAATATTTTTTCATTTAATACGAGAGAAAGACTTCAAAATCTGGTGAAGTTGACAGTAATCCGCTGTGATTCACTAGAAGAAATATTTGAACCTCAAATTCTCAGTGCCAACCAATTAGATGCAACAACGGCCACTCCATCCATTACGGAAAAAACAACCACTAGTTTTGTTTTCCCTAAACTAACATCCCTGTATTTTGACGGGATGCCCAAATTGAAGAGTTTCTACTCTAAGATCCATACCACCTCGTGGCCATTATTAAAGGAAATGAGGCTATCTGGAAGTGACATGATGGAGATTGTATTTGCTTCAGAAAGCTTGAGCTTTGGAGAATTAACAAATCAACAACCCTTGTTTTGGGTCAATGAGGTACGTATGAGCACATAAACTAAGTAAAACTTTTACAAATTTGGATGTTTTCATTTTTTATAAATTAAAATTTTTTTGATGTTTGGATGAGTGATGACTTAATGAAAATATTTTTATTATTTGGTTGTTCTGAAAAATTATTTTTTTTAAATAATATTGACATAACTATTATAATATTAAGAAATTATTTATTATTAAAATAAATTTACATTATTCATTATTAAAATTTCTAATTTTTTTTAAAAAATAATATTAAAATATTATATTAAATATTAAATACCCAAAAGAAAATTATTTACTAATTATACCAATATTTTTAAAATATATAAAACAGTATTGCCATTATTAAAATATTATATATATTAATAAATAATTTTAAAAAAATTATACTGGTAAAATACTTATATTTTATATTGAAAGTATTTGTTATTAAATCACAAAAAAATTATTGTTTATTTATATTTATCAATTGTTAAAGATATATATAGTTTTCAATAAGTATAAAAATAATATTTTTTTCAATTGAAAATATTAAGAAATGATTCAAAGTATTTTCATATTACTATAATAAATAATATTAATAATAAAATTATTATGTATTATATTAATTTTTATTATTAAAATAATAATATATTATTTATTATTGAAATATTAAAAATATTTATATCTAATAATATGCAAAATAAAAGATTTAAAATTAAAATATTGGAGATTTTAGAATTTTAATAATATTTTAATTTTAATCTTGCCTAGTGTTCAACTTAGCAAAACTATATATGTTCACAAATTGATAAATTGATAATATTTTAATTTTAAACCGTCAGTGGAGTTTTTTAACTCCACAAGCGGAGTTAAAACGATGACATGCATCTTACTTTATTTATTTTTTATTTTTTAATATTTTTAAAGAACACATGTCAACCTCTTAACTTTGCTTGTGAAGTTAAAATATTTCATTAAGGGTGGATAGAATAAAAATCCATATTATATTCCCTCAAGAAAAAATAAAAAGTTAGATTTCTTAGATAGTTCAACTGGGGTAAGTTCGGCTGCAAATCCAAGGAGGTTGTTAGGATATTGTTATAGCATTGACTAGTTTAAGTCTTTACTTTAGTCTTAACAAATTTGTTTCTTTTTTTTTAATACAAGTTTGAGACATTTTTTATATTCTAGGTTACATTCCCCAATCTAGAAGTATTGGAGTTGCAGCGGATTCCAAGAGAGATATGGCATGGACAACTTCGCACAGATGTTTTCAACAAACTAAGGGTTCTTACGCTCGAGGGTTTTCCTGATACATCACCTAATCTTCCAAATTGTTTCATTCAATCATTACCTAATCTTGAAAGACTTGTTGTTAGTGATGCTGCCTTTAGTGGTAATGAAATAGATGCTTCGGTCACTTCCATAAATGAATTAAGTTTGGTTAAACTTCCCCATCTTACACATTTTTGGAAAGAAGAATACAATCTTTGTGGAGCTTTCTGTAAACTAAGATCTCTTGAAGTGAGGGATTGTGCCAAATTAAAGAATTTGGTGCCATCATCAGTGCTTTTTGAAAATTTAACAACTTTAGAAGTTTCAAGATGTCATGGATTTGTGAATTTAATGACATGCTCCATAGCTAAGAGCCTGGTGCAACTCACAAGTATGAGTATTGCTAATTGTGAGATGATAAAGGAAATCATAGCAAGTGAGTGTGATGAAGTGAATGGCGGCATTGTTTTCACTTGTCTGAAGTATTTGCGGCTAAAAGGTCTACCGAGTCTAGCAAGCTTTTGCTCGAGGAAACACAGCTTTGAATTTCCAACCTTGGAAAAAGTGAGTGTGGTAGGATGCCCAGAGATGAAGATTTTCAGTCAAGGAGATTTAAGCACACCAATACTGCAAAGAGTGCAATTTAATAAAAATGCAGATGAAGGACGTTGGGAAGGCTGCCTCAATAGCACAATCCAATGGTCGTTTACAGAAAAGGTATGCATTAATGGAACTGACTTTCCTAAATTAGGTGTTTGGATTCCCATCTTGGGAAATAGTGATAATTTAATCTGAAACTATTTTTTTTTATAATTTCAATTATTCTTGTATCCTAAATTAGTGCAATTGATTGGATTTCATAGGTTGGATACAGTGAGATAAGGGACTTGTCACTCTTTGATTCGTCCAAGTGGATGGAGATATGGAGAAGTCCCCAAGGCATTGTAAGTTTTAAAAGCCTTCAATTCCTAAAAGTTGATGATTGTAGCACCCTGAGGTGCCTATTTACAGTTTCCATAGCCTCAGACCTACCACAACTCTTCTTGCTCCAAGTAAAAAATTGCAGTGTGATGGAACATATCATCTTAGATAATGGACCAGATGAAGAAGTGGAAAAAAAGATTGTCTTCCCTCAGCTGCGTTTTATTATTCTCGAATCTTGTGCAGACCTGGCAAGTTTCTATCAAGGAAGTACAATATTGAAATTTCCAGATTTGGGCACACTTCAAGTGATTGATTGCCCTAAGATGTTTGCTTTTGCATCTACGTTTTCAAGAGAGCAAAGCACAGAGACAATTGATGATGGAGGAAACACGTCAAGGCTTTCCGTTGATGTAGCGTTTTTCAATAACATGGTCAGTATATTTTGCTTATGATGATAAACTTTGCGTTTTTACTTTGATGATTGTATAGTCTTTTTCATAATTATTTTGTTAAACCACTAAAATATGGTTTTTCCTTGTCCACGTTTCTCTATTGTTTAGTCTTAACGGTAGAGTTTAGGGAGTATCAAATAATCTCTGAATAGCCATCACCCAACTATACCAAAAGCTTCTCTTCTCCTTTAATGATTAGTAGAGATAGTTTGCAAATCATTTTTTAATCTTTTTAATCTGACATGTAGAATTTTGTCTAATTAGTAAGCAGATCAAACTAGATTGAATAGGAGTAAAGGAATTCGAGGCAATGCCGTATTGGCTTTTTTTTTTTAATTTTTTCAAAATACATTTTATTTGGATTTCGTTTATTTAGCAGAGAATTGATTTTTGAAAAACAATTTGTATTTTTAGTTTTTGTTTGGCACTAAATAATATTTTTATTATGTTATTTATTTTTATTGTTTTTAATAATATTGATATTTTTAAACACTTCTTAATTATTTTTATATTTTATTGACAAATGTATTTATATTACTGTTTTATTACTGATAAATATAGATAAATAATATTTTTGCTTTGATTTATTAATAAATACTTTTCAATATAAAATAAACTCTTTTCATAGTATACACATTTTTTAATATTTAAACAATAAATATTAATATTTTAATATTATTACATTAATATAAATAATTGTCTAATAATTCTAGAACTGATTTAAATATTTTAAAATATTAATATAAATAATTTTTTAAGTGTTTAATATTAATATAATATTTTTATTAAATATTATTATTTAAATACAACTATTTTAAAATATTAATTAATTTTAATGATAAATCATTTTAATATTTTACTAATAAATAATTTTTTAATATTTTAATAGTTATATTAATATTATTTAAAATATATATTTTTCAAAAAATAATCAAACAAACATAGAACATTTTTCATTAACTCATGAAACAATTAAACATCTGTTTTTAAAAAAATAAATATTTTTCAATAATCTTTTTTTTTAAAAAAATCAATTTAAAAAAAGAAGAAGTGAAACTATAATACAAACAGAACTCAAAGTTGTAAATATGCCAAAGGAAACAGCTCCTATGATGATATCCCTCCCCTGTTCAATGAAAAGTCGATTGCTTATCCTTTTTTCTTTTTTAATCATTCATCTCGTTCACATGTTATCAAATTTTAAGTGTTTGTTTCTGCATTTTTTCCGTATTAAGTAATTGCTTAGCATGGAGATCTAAATTTTGTTATGTTATCATCTATATTGACAACTATTAACATAATCAAATAAATTTTGCAGGTGGAATTCCCTGACTTACGGTATTTGATGATCAAACATTTGGGAAACTGTAAAAAGATATGGCACGATCATCTCATTGATGATTCATTTTCCAATTTATGGGATCTTGAAGTGTGGAATTGTGATAAACTTCTTAATGTTTTTTCAATTAATATGAGTAGAAGACTCTGGCAACTAGAGGAGCTCGTGGTAGGGAGATGTGATTCCTTAGAAGAAATATTTGAACCTCAAGTGTAGGAACAAAATCATCCACCAATCAAGCCACTAGCACCACAAACGAAGAAGAAATACTGACCTGGATTTTGTGAGCCATACCCATACGTTCCAGCTCCACTTGAACTGCTACCAGCCACCATTTGTGGCGCCAATGGATGTTGTGATGGTTGTCCACCAGATCCCACATCATCTTGGTCTGCCATTGTTCAAATCTAGCCAAAAAATCAAGAAACTTTGGTGAGTGGAAGTGAGGAACGGGAGAGCAAGGAGGCTACTGCCCTTGTTCACAGTTGAGGCAAAAAATGCAACCGTGTTAATGGGCCACACTATTAACAATATATATGTGCCAAGGGCAGGGACCTCCTATATTGACAATATCATGTGTTATAATTCATCCCATTATGAATTAACACATGTAAATAATAAAAATAATAATAGTATAGGTCACACTCCTTATGAATATACTACAATTAATATTGTATGATATAGATTATACTTAATTAGTCCACAATATGTAGAGATAATTCAACATTCTCCCACTTGGACAATTAAGTTAATCAATAGAATATTATACAATATCAACATGTATTCATGATCTTTCCTAAAACATATTATACCGATAGGATATAAATATGCATTCTCACAAATACTTCAACAAAATTAAGCCTTTATAAGTTTCAAGATACATCATACCGACAGGGTACAAATGTGTAAACTCATAAAGACTTCAATCCAAAATAGTAGTATAGTAGTGTGAAATGGAAATGATATGAAAAACAGAATCAACTATCCATCTCCATAAGGTCCATGCATCTAAAACTAAAATGATGCATCACTTCAATAAAACATATGAGATCACAACACAGAATATCTCATTCACCAAATGCCATAAATAACAAAAAATGTGCACAAACTGAACATACATATGTATATGACTAAATATGGCATAAAAGAGTCCAATCACAAAGCAGTTGCAACTGATTATCTATACAAGGCTCCCACTAACTCGATACAACAAAAGACTCCATCAAGCCCATATTGGTGACATGTTGTCTAAACACCTTAGCAGCTAAACCTTTAGTTAGTGGATCAGCCAGCATGAGCCATGTAGGAATGTGCTCTATATCAATAATGGACTCCATGACTTTCTCTCTAACAAACAAATATTTGATATCTATATGTTTAGAGCGTGAGGAACTCCTAGTGTTATGAGAGAAAGCTACTGCTGTAGAATTATCACAAAACATCTTTAGTGGCCTCGGAATGGAAACAATAGGATCCAACCCCAAGATGAAATTCTGCAACCAAATAACTTGGCATGTAGCCTCATAGCATGCCACATATTCTGCCTCCATTGTTGAGGACGCTGTAAGTGTTTGTTTCACACTTTTCCAAGAAACAGCTCCTCCAGCCATCATGAAAATATAACCAGAAGTTGATTTTCTATCATCCGGGCAGCCTGCAAAGTCAGCATCAGAATATCCGACTATGTTCAAATCATCGGATCGCTGATATGTCAAAACATGATCTTTGGTGCCTTGAAGATATCTCAACACCTTCTTTGCTGCCTTCCAATGTTCCATCCCAGGATCGCTCATGAATCTTCCATGTACACTAACAACAAAGGCTATATCAGGACGTGTACAAACTTGAGCGTACATTAAACTACCCACTATCGAGGCATACGGTACATTTTGCATATAAGCTCTATCATCATCATTCTGAGGACTTTGGGATTTTGAAAGAACGTCACCTTTCACTATAGGCGCCTTAGCTGGAGTACATGTACTCATATTGAACCTACTCAAGATACGTTCAATGTAGGCCTTTTGAGACAATCCAAGTATGCCTCTTGTTCTGTCACGTAGGATCTCAATTCCCAAAACAAAATGTGCCTCACCTAGATCCTTCATATCAAAGTGACATGACAACATGTATTTTGTCTCAATCAATAGGTCAGTGTCATTTGCTGCTAATAAGATATCATCAACATAGAGCACTAAAATCACAAAGCTACTCCCACTGACCTTAATGTATATACATTGATCAACAACATTCTCTTTGAAACCAAGTGACGTCACAATCCCATCAAACTTCAAATACCACTGTCTGGAAGCTTGCTTAAGTCCATAGATGGATTTCCTAAGCTTGCAGACCATATTTTCCATCCCTGGAACAACAAAACCTTCAGGTTGCTCCATATAGACATCTTCATACAAATCACCATTAAGAAAAGCAGTTTTGACATCCATTTGATGTAGCTCTAAGTCAAAATAAGCTACTAATGCCATGATGATCCTGAAGGAATCCTTAGTAGAAACTGGAGAAAAGGTTTCTGTATAATCAATACCTTCTCTTTGTCTAAAACCCTTGGCCACCAATCGAGCTTTAAACCTTTCTACTTGGCCATTGGAATCTAACTTTGTCTTGTAGACCCATTTGCAGCCAATGGATTTACAACCATATGGCAATTCAACTAGATCCCATGTCCCATTATGATACATAGATGCCATCTCCTCCTGCATAGCAAGCATCCAACTTGAAGAGTTCAAATCATTAATTGCTTCCTGATAAGTAGTAGGATCAGAAGACAAGTGAACATCACACTCATGTTCTTGCAAATAAACAACATAATCATCAGAAATTGCAGGTCTTCTAGTCCTCTGTGATCTCCTTAATGGGACATCACCAACAATACTTTCAGGAACTATCTCTTCATTTTCTGGAGCAGGTTCAGAAATGGACAATTCAGGATCAACTGTTGGCTCATTTGCTTGTGGCATTCCAACCATTGGATAGGGCATGTAAGGAACAGGCATGACAACAGGTTCCTCTCTAAGAGTAACTTCCCGGGGTTGAGAACTCCCACTATCAAAATCATCCTCAAAATAGAAAGCATGATCAGACTCTATGATTCTAGTAGTGTGAGAAGGACAATAAAATCTAGAACCTCTTGAGCCGACACAGTAGCCAACGAAATTTCCACTAACAGTCTTCTTGTCAAGCTTCTTCAACTGTGGGTTGTATGGTCTTATTTCTGCCTTACAACCCCAAACGTGGAAATGACGAAGGCTTGGCTTCTTGCCTGACCACATCTCGTAAGGAGTCTTAGGAACTGACTTACTTGGAACTTGATTCAGAATGTATGCTGCAGTTTTTAATGCTTCACCCCACAAGAAATCCGGTAGAGTGGAGTGACTCAACATGCAGCGCACCATGTCCAGAAGTGTGTCCAGAAGTGTGCGATTTCTTCTCTCTGCAACACCATTCTGTTGAGGTATCCCAGGCATCGTATACTGAGCATCAATTCCACATTCCTGTAAGAACCTAGCAAAAGGCCCAGGATTCTGCCCAGTCTCATCATATCGACCATAGTACTCACCACCTCTGTCTGATTTTACAGCCTTAATCAGCCTACCCTTTTGAAGCTCCGCAGCGGACTTGAAAACTTTAAAAGCTTCAAGGGAATCAGACTTCTCACGAATAAGTTCAATATGACCAAAACGAGAATAGTCATCAATGAAGGTGATGAAGTACCTGTATCCACCTAACGCAGTAGGTGTCAATGGTCCACAAATATCTGTGTGAATCAGTTCCAAAACATCCTCACTTCTACGTTTCTTTTCTTTCCTAGCTTTATCAGGAAGTTTCCCCTTGAGACAGTCAACACAAGTACCAAAATCAGAGAAATCGAGATCTTGCAGAATACCATCTTTAATGAGTCTCTGCATTCTCTGCTTTGAGATATGTCCCAAACGCCTATGCCACAACATAGAAGAGTTTTTATTCACCCTATCCTCATTTGAACCACAACCATAGCATCACATCATGCATATTAGAAGAAGAAGAGAAGAAATCAAGATTGGACATCTCAAATGGATCTAATTTTATATAAACCATCAAATAGAGTTCCAGACCCAATATACTTGTTATGACAAAATAATAGACCTTTCCCACAAATTGGAAAGAAAATCCGGCCCTATCCAAAATAGATACAGAGATTAAGTTTCTCCTAATACTAGGAATATACATTGTATCTGGTAATTCCAAAATTTAGCCAGAATACATCAATAGTCCTAGCTACTCCGATCTGTTCAGCCTGGACTCTAACTCCATTCCCCATATTCACCCAATCTCTCCTTCATTTGGACTCCGTGTGGTTTGTCAATGCCTGTAAACAATTAGTTATGTTAATACTTGCACCGGTGTCCAACCACCATGAGTTAAGAAGGCACATCTGCCAAATTCGATTCAAAATTGACAAATGCAAACAAGGTACCTTTCTTCACCTTCCACACAGCAAACTTACTACAGTCAGCCATCTTATGCCCATATTTATGACAAAAATTGCATTTTCCTTTGAACCCATCAGAATTCTGAGATTTAGACCCAGAAGAGTTGGTGGAGGCTGACTTTGAAGAAGAAGAGGTGGCTCCCTTCCTTTTAAAGAAGGACTTGAAATTTCTTGCTGGGACCTGTTTTACCTGCTTTCTTCTTACCAGTGACACTGGCTTGTGTTGCCATAAGAGCTGAATGAGAAGATTTTCCAGCTTTGATTATCTCCTCCTCTTGAATCACAATTGCAGTCATGGTGTTTTAGGTCCCAAACTCCCTCGAGTATTATAGCTGGATTTCATATTGTCAAACTGAGAAGGAAGCGATTCAAGTATCTGCCATACTAAGAATTCATCTCCAATTTCAACTTTCTTCTCTTTCAATTTGTTGTAGTAGTTTATCATCTTTAGGATATGCTCCCTAACACCACTAACACCATCATATTTCGTCGTGGTGAATAATCTCATGTAGTTTGATTTTTCAGCTTTATCAAACTTTGCAAATTGTTTCTTAATGGCTTGCATGAAGACTTTTGCATTGTCAACTTCAGGAATACTCTGCCTAATCTGCATATCAATTGTGTACATCATGATCATTAGACAATTCCGGTTAGAGTGTTCCCAAAAGTTGTAGTAGTTTCTTTCCTCGACAGAGCTGGTCGGAGTGGGTATAGATGGTGGATCAACTCTAAGTGCCAAATCTAGGTTCATCACACCTAGGAACATCGAGAGTGACTCAAACCATTCATCGAAATTTGACCCTGTAAGGGTCTTGATTGAAGATAGTTGCAATGACATCCCAGGATTGTAGGAGGCTGCTCGAATAACATAAACAGAATTAGCATATAATACAAAAATATGCAACAAAATATATTCAAGCTATCAAAGATGTCAGATGGCATATTACAAAAGGATGAACAAAATTGATAGAATATAAAATCAAAAATGACTTGCCATCGACAGGATAGCAAAGCCACGTTACATCCTATCAAAGATCCTTTCCATCCCAAGCATCTCCAAAATTAACAAGCAATCCGACAGGGAGAGAATTATTAATTCCAGAAATCTTGGTATATTTATTTTGCAACTATCATTTAATTTACCTTATAATAATCCAATTATTTACTACAGAAAAATCACCAAAAAATTATTATGACTAGTTCTACGACAGATAGAAACTAATCACTCTAATTAATGATTTAATATAAATAAAGGATTATTAAACAATAAGGTAAACAATAATAAATTATAGCATATTCAACATATAAGTGAATTAAATTAAACATGTAATTAATTGCCAAAATTAATTAATTAAAATTAATTTAATTAACCAAAATAATTCACTTATTTTGTTCATAATTAAAATTTAATTCTCAATTAATAAATTAAGGGCTTATAATTAAACAAATATGGTGGCCCAAAATTAATTACTAAGCCCATAATTAAATAGAACCTTGGTCCACTTAACAAAATTGGTTAGCCCATTTTAAATGAAAAAATGTAAGCCCAAAATGTGAGACAAGTGGCCCATAAACCAGCGGGCCCATCAGCAGCAGGTAAAAAAAAATTTTTTTTTTTAATTTTTTTTTTTTTTTAATTTTCTGTACGGGCGCGTGAAGCCACGCGCCCGCACTACTCTACTTTCACGTCGGGCGCGTGCACTGCACGCGCCCGATCTTCTTCAACCTGCAGTTTGGCTTCACGCAGAAACCCAGAACCGGTCGGGTTTTCGACCCGATCCGACGGTCTCTCTCACTACAGACCCTCATTTTGCTTCATTTTTATGCCAATATCCATAAAACATCATCCTCTACTGATATTTGGTATTATTTTGGCTCAAAACCTATCAAATCTCATGGTTTTATGTAAAACCGAAAAACCCAAAAAATAAATAAATCAACATACTTCGTTTTTTCCTTCAAAATGGCCAGTGGCTTTGAGATGGAGAGCTCTGATGCCAATTGGTAGGAACAAAATCATCCACCAATCAAGCCACTAGCACCACAAACGAAGAAGAAATACTGACCTGGATTTTTGAGCCATACCCATACGTTCCAGCTCCACTTGAACTGCTACCAGCCACCTTTGTGCGCCAATGGATGTTGTGATGGTTGTCCACCAGATTCCCACATCATCTTGGTCTGCCATTGTTCAAATCTAGCCAAAAAATCAAGAAACTTTGGTGAGTGGAAGTGAGGAACGGGGAGAGCAAGGAGGCTACTGCCCTTGTTCACAGTTGAGGCAAAAAAATGCAACCGTGTTAATGGGCCACACTATTAACAATATATATGTGCCAAGGCAGGGACCTCCTATATTGACAATATCATGTGTTATAATTCATCCCATTATGAATTAACACATGTAAATAATAAAAATAATAATAGTATAGGTCACACTCCTTATGAATATACTACAATTAATATTGTATGATATAGATTATACTTAATTAGTCCACAATATGTAGAGATAATTCAACCTCAAGTTCTCAATGCCGACGAATTACATACAGAGACAGCCACTGAATCCATTGTTTTCACTGATCTGTGGCGTTTGCAGCTAAGTTGTCTACCAAGTCTAGCTTGCTTTTGCCTAGGGAAACACAACTTTGAATTCCCAGCCTTGGAGAAAATGGTTGTGAGTGAATGCCCAAAGATGAAGATTTTCTGCCAAGGAGATTTAAGCACACCACAACTGCAAAAAGTAATATTGGCAGAAGATGAAGATGAAGATGAAGAAAGTGAAGATGAAGATGAAAAAATAGGGCGGTGGGAAGGAAACCTTAACACTACCATACAACGGGTGTATGAAGAAATGGTAAGCAATAATTATAAAGATTGTTCTCTTACGTTGCTTTGGTTTTTTATTTTGAATTCTGTTGTGTTGCTTTTCCTTGTCACCCCGTACGTATTGCAAGCTTGCTCGTATGAGGTGACATCCAAACCATACTAATTATTAGAGTTGTCGCAGAATTACTTGATTAATTTGGCATATATCTTCTAATTATTTTCTTTTATAATGAAATTAGCTTGTAAAATGTCGTTTTGTGCCTTCCAAAGTTGTTGCTTCGACCTTTCAATGTGTTCTTCATAATTACAGAACGTCCAAAATCCTGAAGAACACTGAGTATACCCTTTAATTGCCCAAGTTGGAAGAAGGCAATAGTGTTTTTGAACTTGTGAGACGCTAAGGCTCATGTTCCTTGGATTAAAGTAAGATGGTAAGAAGATTTTCTACTTCCATAATCTTCATTTTTCTACTTTATTCCCATCATCATGGCCTGGTTGCTTTGTGGAGTAACAGTTGAGCTTCCCTTTTCATTGCAGGTTAAGTTGCTCGACTCCAGTCTGATGCCACGTTCCTTCAAACCCAACAATGTGCTACTTGGATGGTTGCATTTTCACTTGTTACTTATATTGTCAATGTTGAAAACTTAGGTGCATGGCAGTGCAAAATGTAGACATATATTTATTTATTTGTAATTTGTAAGATCCATCGGCTAAGACTTCCCTGCCTTAGAGAATTAGAAGAGCAAGAGGACAAAACGAATAGAACGACATGTTGTTGTACATGTTAAGCTAGAAGCAGGACATCAGCCATGAACTACATGTTAAACTTCAGATAAAAAGCAAAGGTTCTACGGTCTGTCCCACTGCTGTAAAGAACCAATGATGTACAAAATGATTACAGCTTACCAAATTTTGCAGTGTAAAATCCACACAGCTCAAACTTGATTTTCTTGCCTACCACATCTTTTAGGATCTACCATGAATGCACTAATCAGGAGTTTAAGCCGGTCAATACTACTTTGCTACTGTAGACACCTAATTTTGTCCGGATTTTACAAATTATTTTGACAAATTTTATTATTATTATTTTTATTTTTATTCTTGTTTTTATTATTATTATTATTATTATTATTATTTTATTTTCATTTTCATTTTTCTTATTTATTTTGTTATTATCCATATTACTATTATTATTAGTTTTATTATTATTATCTTTTCTAATATCAATTTATTATTATTATTATTATTATTATTATTATTATCAGTCCCGTTGTCACAGAAGCATTAAATGCTTCGGATACCAAATCCCAGATCTGCCGGTGCCTGCCTTAGCCGCCGGCGTCTCATCCCAAACCAAGATCCAGGAACCCCATCCCGTGAATCCCGCCAACAGAAACCTACCGATTCGGTGATTCTGAAAGGCTAGGGGGAGCTTCAACGTTGTTTAAAAAGACCCCAAGCAGAGATCTCGGATTTTTTCTACGGACAGAGAGGAGAGAACCGAAACCCTCAACCCTTCACCACCATCACCGAACCACTCTTGATTACAACCACCCTCATCACAACTCACCAACATCACCACCAACCACATCACCACCGAAGCCCCTAAACACCACCACCCAAGTCAAAACAAGCCCCCTAACCCAGATCTGGAAAACCCTAACCCAGATCTGGAGAACCTTAGAACCCGAGAACCCCCAGACCCCAGATCTGACATCTAAGGCCTCCATAGTACCTGCAAAAAAAAGAAAGGCAAACAAGCAAGGCACAACAACTAGCTCCAAAACCATCAACAACAAAAAACGAAAAAAAAGGAAAAAGGGAAGTTGTTTTCGGAGGGCTAGATTCGTGAGGTTAGGGTCGTTTGTAAGGTAATCGGAGGTCGAATCGGAGTAGGGGAGGAAGAGTAGAGCATTTTTTGACCCTCGGGGAGACCACCGGTGACCGGCGCACGGCGGCGCACGGCGGCCGGCACGGCGGAAGTCACCCGGCAAGGCTCGGGGTTGAGAGGATTTTTTTGGGAGATTTGGGAGTTTTTTTTGGGGAAGCCGGTGAAAATGAGGAAAAACAAAAAATTGGGGCTTTTATAGAGCACCAAAACGGTGCGTTTTGAGCCCCTGACCCGCGCGCCGACCCGCGACCCGACCCGAGATCCGCGCGACCGCGTACCGACCCGCGCTCCATCCCGACCCGGCTCCCGACCCGGCCGCGACCCGGGTCCGTTGGGTATTTTTCTTTTCTTTTCTTTGTTTTTACTTTTATTTATATGTCTATTTGTTAATTATGGCAAAAAAAAAATTTCAAATTAAAAATAATAATAATAAATATAAAACAGAAAATATAATAAAGTAAAAAAAAATAAATAGTATGAAAATAAAATAAAATGAATACATGGTTTTAAAAGAAAAGACAAATTAATATAAAATATGTAAAGTAAATAGTTTTAAAGTATATAGATCTCATAAAATACATATATTAATAAATATAAAAAAAAATATGTATAAATATATGGTTTAAAATGTATGTTAATAAAAGGGTAAAATATATACATATAAATATATAAAATGTATGGCATATGAATGTATTATAAATAAATATATAAAAATGTATATGGATAAATTATATAAAATGGAAATTAAATTTTATTAGATAAATGAAATGTGGGTTAAGGAAAAAACAATAATAATAAATGAAGAATAATAAAATAAATGAATAAAGTAAGCATGAATTCCGATGATGAGATATCGTAGAAGTCACAAGTAGTGATTCTTCGAATATCTCTAGGTGAGAGGAATTTATCGAACGTCGCCAAAAGTATTGGGATATTCGATTTAATTTTTCAATATCCAAATTCACGTTTATTTTAAAAAATGAATAACGATGTATTTTGTAATAAGGAATATTAAGAAAAATACTAATTAAATGGAAATTAATAAAAACAAAAGAAGTAATGGAGATAGCTAGAAAGGATTAATAAGAGTGTGGATTTTAGAAACGTATAAATACAAAATAATCAAACCAATAAAAATTGAGAATAATAAAATTCCGAAAGTAATTAAATCAATTAGATAAGCAGTACTAGAATCTCAATAAAAAACCATAGTCAAAGGAATTAAGTTAATAAATCTAAATGAAAAATAAGAATCAATGAAAATAAAATGTTCTAATAATTCGTAAATTAAAATAAATGAATAGCCCGATGATGGGATGTTACGGAAGTCACAAGTAGTGATTCCTAGCTGATCCCTAGGTGAGAAGAGTCGTACTAAATGTTGCCAAAAGTATTGGAACATTTAATACAATTTTTCAATAATTTAAATTTTTATAAAAAAAGAAAATGAATAAGTTTTTTAAAAAAACAAAGAAATATAAATAAATAAACAAATAAATAATGAAATTTGAAAATAAAAATTCATTTGCATCATATTCTATCTGTTTACATCATGTGCATCCATTTAATTTTCGAAGCAAGTGCGAATTTTCCGAGGATGAGATTCTGTAGAAGTCACAAGTAGTGATTCTTAAGAAATCTCTAGGTGAGGAAAATTATTTCAAATGCTGCCAAAAGTATTGGAGTATTTGATTTAATTATTCAATACAAAAAAGTTCACATTTACTTTCGAAAAATAAAGTAAACCAAAATAAAGTCACAAATAAAAAATGATTTTGAATAAAAAGATTGAAATAAAAAGGAATTATTTTTAAATATTAAGATAAGACCATTTTATTAAAACCAAAGGATAACATATGATTATTATGGTACCGTTTTTTAACGGGCGTCGTGGGGGTGCTAATCCTTCCCCACGCGTAACCGTACCCCCGAACCCGATTTTTGTTTTCGCAGACCAAAAATTTGTCTTTTTTAATAAAACTTAATTAATTTTGAGATTTTTTTAAAAAGATAAACATTTTTAGGTGGCCAATCACACCTAGTTAAAAAAGATTGGTGGCGACTCCCATTTTTGTTTTTTTAAACGCTTTTTCGAAAATCGTCGAGCGCGAAGCCGTTACGACAGCTTGGCGACTCCACTGGGGAACGCTTTTTGAGGGTCAAGCCATTCATTAATCATGTGTTATTCAAAGTTTTAATTTAATAGTCTTGATTGATATTTAAACTTAATTCACTTGGATTTTAAAAATAATTTCGTTTGCATTTGCATTTTATGTTATTTATTTTATGTTTTATATTTGTATATTCTTGTTGTTAATAAATTGTTGAAGCATTTAGGATTAGGATAATAATTTAATTTGAGTCTGATATGTCCCCTCATACACACCTGGTTGCACGTGCATTTGCATAACATGAGCTCTATACCCGGGTTCCGTCCTTCTTAGGAGGGAGTAGAGTACCTTTGCTCTCGTGAGGTAATCACCTCCGCAATGGCAAGTGAAATACTCTCACTCAAATTAAATCTTACTAGTCCAGTGTGGATGACAGTGAGATATGATTTGAGAACCTTTGGATCTTTATAAATCCCAACCCAGCATGTAAAAGACCCTAAAAAGGCTAGCTTTAGGTAGAGCCATGTCCAATTTTCTCAGAAATTATCCTAAGATTAGGACACATGAGGGAACATTCTTACTATTTTCTTCATATCATTACTCTAATCATTTTTCAAACTCGTATTTTCATAAAATCAAGATATATATTTTTTTTTACGTTATTCTCAAATAAAATTTCATAATTTTACAATTTTAAAGAATAAAACAAAGATTTACTCGATTTTTCTTTTTTGTTTAAAAATAACATGAAAATATACCTTCATTCTTTAATACCACAAAAAAAAATTTAAAATAAAAAAATATATATACATTTTTATTTTTTGGAACTTATGCATAGAAATAAATTTTTTTTTTACATTATCATATTCTTTAAAAGAAAAAAGGGAAATCATCAAACTCTAAAAAAAAAAAAAAAAAAAAAAAAGAGAAAAGAATTTATCCATTGAACTTAAATAAGAGAAAATTTTGATTCTTTTATTTTAGCATGGCATATCTCATTACATCACATAATAAGGAGGGCATTTATCTTTTTAGGTTAAAGGAGGTCAGAAGCATGGGAGATCAATTAGAAGCTAGACTCACTGCTTTGGAGAATAATCAAGAGGAGTTTGGACATGACATACGGGAGATAAAGGGGAAGCTAGGTAAGATAATGAAGATGCTTGAAAGCTTTGGAGAGACTAAAGTGGTTCATCCTCAAGGCTCATCGTCATTTCCAAGACAACTACACGTTGAATCGTCAGCAAGTGGAGACCAATCGACTCTTCATGAAATGGCTAGCCAGGGACACTCCGATGCTCTCAACTGTCCAGACGATGATCCCGTGGTAGAAGAGGCTATGAAAAGGGTGAAAAAGGTAATGGATGAACTTAAGGGCCTTACAACTAAAGCTGAACCTTATGGCCTCAAACAATCCATACCAAGTAGGCCATTACAAAACCCTAACCTTATTCAGCCACCTATCCAAGCACTCCAAACAGGACCTACTTTTGTTCGACCTCCACGAATTGGTCCACGGCCAAACTTTTATTCTCGACCTACTTTTCAACCTCATGTTCAAGCTTTTGGAACAGGATCTCCTAGTCTCGCCCAACCTTTACATGCCTGTTCGTCGGTAAACCCATATGCTCATGCCAATTCTACTCGACCACCTTTTCAGCAAATTCCTAACACCCTAGCTTTTGTGCCACCACCCGCTCAAGTTAAAAATCAAGCTCTTGGCCAAAAACAATCCAAGAAGATGAAGCGCACGCAGCTTGACCCTTTACCCATAACATATGGCAAACTTTTCCCCTATCTGTTTGAAAGGCATCTTGTTGCTCCTGTATTCTTAAAACCCTTGGAGCCTCCGTACCCAATATGGTACAATGCAAATGCAAGATGTGAGTACCACGCAGGAAATATTGGGCATTCCATCGAAGATTGTAAGGCTTTCAAGTATAAGGTGAAGGGATTGATTGACGCAAAATTGCTCGATATAGGAGAAGTGGTCAGCCAGGAATTTGCCATGCTGGATTAGAGTTTAGAGGATGAAAAAGCAGCTGTTGTTGTGAAATTTCTTTTTGAAAGACTTTCAAAGTAAGGGGCGTTAGAATAGTAGGGAGTGTAGTAAGGAACTTTTGAATTTTGTAAACAATTCCGTTATGGATATGAATGTTACAAGATTATATTTAAGTTTGCATTCACTTCATTCATATATGCATAATATGATTTTGTCAGAAAATAATACGGCTAACAATAACTGTTTCCTAAATAAAAAAAAAAAAAAAAAACAGATGATAAAAACAAATGAATGGTCAAATGACAATTTTGAATTTATTTCTCTTCCTTTTTCCTTTCGATATACAACTTGTGATACTATGAAATAATAACAATATTTAAATTTTGTTCTTTTTTTAAATTTCCATACAATAAAAGTTTCATATTTGCATGGCAAGCATGACATTTAATCGAGGGTTATGTTGGATTAGGTGTCAAGTGGCTTGAACATCGAAAAGCTTTGAAGATAGTTTTGGACCATGGAAGAGACAGAAATGATTCGAATGGAAAGGATGGAAAAAGCACAGCAAGAGATAAGAGAACAATTATCACAAATGGCAGGTTTATTGGAAAAGTTGAACGATGGAAAAAGGGGAGGACTAGCTACTCAAGAGGGGCATCAGTTGCGAAATGCTGAAGATTCTTTTTGCCCAATTAACAGTGGCTCACGAGAAACCCAAACATCTCAGGAGCCACAAGCAATGCCCACCAAAGATTATGTGCCATCTTCAGTCGACCCTAGTTGGTTTCAAGTGCATGCAACTCCTACAATAAACCCCCTCGAACCAACTCATATTGCCAATTTCGATAGTCACAGAGAGCAAGGGATACCACAAGTGAAAGAAGGCTCATGTTCCCGACAAAAGATAGAGCTTATAGAAGAAAGGCTTCGAATTGTTGAAGGAATCGATTTTCATGGATCTTTGGATGCAACTAGATTATCTCTAGTACCTGGTGTGGTCATTCCTTTAAAGTTCAAAGCCCCAAAATTTGAAAAGTACGATGGGACTACATGTCCGAAAGCCCATATCACTATGTACTGTAGAAAGATGGCAGCACATGTGCATGATGACAAACTATTGATCCATGTTTTCCAAGATAGCCTCAAAGGACCTGCTGCTAGGTGGTATACGCAATTGGGTAGGGGCGATGTTCACTCATGGGAAGATTTGGCAAGGGCATTCGTTACCCAATATAAGCATATTGTGTATCTGGCCCCAGATCGTTTATCTTTGCAAACCATGGAGAAGAAAGCTACTGAAGGCTTTAGAGAATATGCCCAGAGATGGAAGAATGTTGCCACTCAAGTCCGGCCTCCCCTCACTGAAAAAGAGACTGCAGCGCTGTTTCTTAGTACCCTCCAGGCACCATATTATGATAGGATGATTGGGAGTGTTACTAAGAATTTTGCTGACATGGTAGCCTCCGGAGAGATGATTGAGAATGCAGTTAAGAGGGGCAAGATCAAGATAGATGACATTGCTGATAACAAGTCAGAAAGAATGGAAGAAGAAGTGCGAGCAGCGATGTTTGAGGGGCAATTTCCCAGAAATTCCATTCCACCTCATCCCTATTTGCCGTACCCATCATACCATCCAACCCTGAATAATGTTTCCTGTGATCCTTATCTTTATCCACCATTCCCACAACCAGGATTCCAAGCAAACTCTTACTCCCCAGTAATTGCTCACTCACCTACCTTTGTGACTAATCCTAGAGCTCGACCTGTCCAACAACCAATAAACAACAGAAAAAGATCGAGAAGCGACCAAGGAAAAATTCCCATCTCAATCTCTGATCTCTTGCCTTTTCTAGTGAAAAACCAATATTTGACCCCCGTTTCTTTGAGAACAGCCCCAAACCCATTGTCCAAGAGTTATGATCTGAATAGTAGATGTGACTATCACATGGGGGCAATCGGGCATTCAACAGAAAAATGCAGGCAATTGAAGGAAAGGATTGAAGAGCTTATCAATGGGGGAATCTTGACTCAAGAACTTATGGATCAGTGGAAGTCCACTTTGATGCAAAGTTAGGTCATGATGAGAAACTAGATTGGAAGAAACTGAAATGTCAAGAATTTAGAGTTTGTATTTTGTTGAAAAATGCTTGTCATTTCCACTGGCTTAGGTGACAATTGTATGAGCACAACTTTTTGCATAATTTATTTTCCAGTGGCATGAGACAAGAATGTCTCTTTTCTTCACATTAATGATAAAAATGATTCCAAAAAATTGGTGATTACTGTCAAAGATGAATGTATTGAATCATTCTTGGATCACATCTCAACAAAATCTAAGTCAGTCGAGAGCCAAAAAGCTAAATTGGGGCATAAATTTTTGAAAGTTCGATTTTGGTTTCACTTTGACCATGATAGGGCTTTATTGTTAATGATTTTCAAGAAATAACCGATTTGCAAAACTTTTTGAGAATTTTTTTTTTGGAAATCAATGACAGTCTCAAAGATTCTGGATAATGGCAGTCAAATATGTGGCAAGATCATTTTGAAACACCTTTCCACCTAGATTCTTGTACAAATCCCGAATTCTTCAATCCTGTATTCCCCAGATGCCTTTCGCCCATGTTTTGGGGCAAGATAAAAAAAAAGAGAGAGAAAGAAAAAAGAGAACCAAAGTCGAGGATTTTTCCATCAATGTCCATCTACATAATACCTCGAGCTGTGCATCACCTGTTTCCGTACATTAAGATGTGGTGTGTGAGGTCAAGGTCTACCATATTGAAATGGTATATTACAAGAAAATTTTGTTCAAAAAAAAAGAAAAAAAGAGAAAGAAAGAAAAAAGAAAAAAATGAAATTGATTGTGACATCATGCAAACATGATATTCAGAGGATTTCAAATGCCAAAGGAAAAACTTATCCTAAGAATTGCTTTTCGATAGAAGTATCTTAAGTTGAGATGACGAATGGCCGTCTTTCATATTCCATTCTCAAATATAAACGTTATCCTGTTGCTACCCTTTTTGAGCCTGATAGTTTCTTTCAAAATAAACCTCCTCCAAGGATCACCCTCTACACTGGGGGGGCATGTGCAGAAAGTATATTTTCAAAGAAAATAAATGATTAAGCTTTTGTTTTCGATCAAATAAGATTTACTATGTTTTGGAAATTTTGGATAGGAATCAATAAAAAAGAAAAAAAGAAAGAAAAAGGAGGAAGGATACATGAGAAAGTACGCAAAGAAAGATGCTTCAAAGGATGAATAGGATTTTGAAAAAAAAAAGAACCAAAAAAAAAAGAGGAGAAAAGAGAAAAAGAAGAAATACTTAGAAAAGTATAAAGAGAAAAGGTGCTTCGAAGCAGGTAAATGATAGATGTCTACATGAGAAGAAATGATCCTTGGATTGATCACCTTCAAATACATTTTGGGCCTGCTTATCTATTCTTTCAGAACCCCGAACCATGGCCTACATTACGTGCTTAAAAGTCCATTTTGATCAAGTATGGATGCTTGTATCGAAGAGCTCTTCTTTGGAAGATTCTCGCCATTCTCTGGTTTGAATGAAATTTGAATTCTTGAATGCATGGTAAAGCAATCAATCAAAAAAAAAATATAGAGAAAAGAAAACAAAAGAAGGAGCGCAGCTTTAGGGTGAAAACCCGAAAAGGGCAGTCTAGAGCAAACAATGAACTTTCAGAGCAACAAACCAAGCAGTGACACGGATTGAAAACATGGAAAAAGAACCAATAGTCCATGAGAAATCCTCGAGATATCCAAAGATTCCGATGTCACTTGATTGCCTGACATTTTTTAAAACCTTTCTTCTTGTACATACCCTTCCTAAAAACAGAAAAGACCTCAGTCATTCGTACCTCATCTTGGCATTAGTAGAACGCCATTATTCGAGAATTTAAGAGATTGTCAAACCAAGTTGTAAATTTCTTGTTTAAAATTTTGTCAAAAAAAAAAAGAAGAAAAAAAAAAAAACAAAAAAGGACAGAGAAAAAGTGATGGTATTTTGAGAAAACTATTTTGAGCTAAGTAAAGAACCATTGTTTTTTGGATAAGTGGCAAAATGTTCCCCAAACAGAATATCCTAGTGCACCGTACTTTCAATTGTCTAGTTGAAAAGATCCGAACAGGATTTATGTCACTCGTCTTGAAAAGTAATCACTAATTTTTCGAAAGGATCGAGTATCATTTGTGAAATTTGGATTCATTCCCCTTGAAAAATAGTTATGTGGAAAATTTGTAGCACTTTTCGTCAATAGGCTATGATGAGGTACAAGAACTCTGCAAAAATGGGAAATAGAAAAGAGCTTTCATGATCATGTTGGGGCAAAGAAAATACAAAAGACAAATGATGTTCCTCTTTGATAAGATAGAGTTTCAAAGTTAGAGAATGTACAGGATTGAGTGTCATGCATACATGCATACATGCACAGTATCATACAGCATCAGCATTGAAAGTTTTGTGCAAAATTTTGGGATTAAAACATGTTTCTCAAGCTAAAGGCTCGACAACATCCAATTAAAATTTTGAAGGTTATACAACCTTTCTTCAAAACAAAAAAGTCAAGTTTATTCATGATAAAGAAATTTTCAAATCCAGTTTGATTAGTGCTATGTTTAATTAAGGTTGAAGAATGATTTTCAAAAATTTCAAATAAAAATCTCAAGTCCTCCGGGCACAAATTTAAGACCTCCGGGCATCAAATCTAAGACCTCCGGGCACAAATTTAAGACCTCCGGGCATAAATTTCAAGACCTCCGGGCACAAAATTGTAAGACCTCCGGGCACAAAATTGTAAGACCTCCGGGCACAATTTTAAGACCTCCGGGCATAAATTTCAAGTCCTCCGGGCACAAAATTGTAAGACCTCCGGGCATAAATTTCAAGTCCTCCGGGCACAAAATTGTAAGACCTCCGGGCACAAAATTTAAGACCTCCGGGCACAAATTTAAGACCTCCGGGCACAAATTTAAGACCTCCGGGCATCAAATCTAAGACCTCTGGGCACAAATTTAAGACCTCCGGGCATAAATTTCAAGTCCTCCGGGCACAAAATTGTAAGACCTCCGGGCATAAATTTCAAGTCCTCCGGGCACAAAATTGTAAGACCTCCGGGCATAAATTTCAAGTCCTCTGGGCACAAAATTGTAAGACCTCCGGGCACAAAATTGTAAGGCCTCCGGGCACAATTGTAAGGCCTCCGGGCAACAATCCCAAGTCCTCCGGGCAAAATTTTAAGTCCTCCGGACACAAATCTCAAATCTTTCAGGTACAAATTCTAAGTTATTCGAGTATGGTTTCGAAATTCTTTGGATGCAATCTTAAAATCATTGATTGATGCTAAAGTGAAGAGCTTTTAGTAAGAGAAATATTGTTAAGTATGTATATATTTATGTGTATATATATTAAAAAAAACAAAAAAACAAAAAAAAAGGAAAAAGAAAGGAAGAAAAAGAAATTCAAAAATAAAAAAAAATAAATAAAAAAATGCAAAAAAAAAAGAGAGAAGAAAAACAAAAAAACAAAAAAAAAAACTACTATTACTTTAAAGTTCCATCGCCTCTGCTGCAAGAGGAGCTTTCTCAAAATAGAATTTTAAAGTCTGATTGCCTCTGCTGTAAGAGGAGCGCATTTTCAAGAAAGAACTTTAAAGTTCCATCGCCTCTGCTGCAAGAGGAGCTCTCTCAAAATAGAATTTTAAAGTCTGATTGCCTCTGCTGTAAGAGGAGCGCATTTTCAAGAAAAAAATCTAAAGTTTCATCGCCTCTGCTGCAAGAGGAGCTTTCTCAAAATAGAATTTTAAAGTCTGATTGCCTCTGCTGTAAGAGGAGCGCATTTTCAAGAAAAAAATCTAAAGTTTCATCGCCTCTGCTGCAAGAGGAGCTTTCTCAAAATAGAATTTTAAAGTCTGATTGCCTCTGCTGTAAGAGGAGCACATTTCAAAAAACAAAAAATTTTAAAGTTTCGTTGCCTCTGTTGCAAGAAGAGCCTTTTAAAAAAAAAAAAAAAAGAGTTTTGAGTCGGACAAAATTATTGTCTATTGTCTTTACTCTATTCCTGATTCTCAGCAATGAGCAAAGAGGGGCAGCTGTAGACACCTAATTTTGTCCGGATTTTACAAATTATTTTGACAAATTTTATTATTATTATTTTTATTTTTATTCTTGTTTTTATTATTATTATTATTATTATTTTTTTTTTATTTTCATTTTCATTTTTCTTATTTATTTTGTTATTATCCATATTACTATTATTATTAGTTTTATTATTATTATCTTTTCTAATATCAATATTATTATTATTATTATTATTATTATTATTATTATCAGTCCCGTTGTCACAGAAGCATTAAATGCTTCGGATACCAAATCCCAGATCTGCCGGTGCCTGCCTTAGCCGCCGGCGTCTCATCCCCAAACCAAGATCCAGGAACCCCATCCCGTGAATCCCGCCAACAGAAACCTACCGATTCGGTGATTCTGAAAGGCTAGGGGGAGCTTCAACGTTGTTTAAAAAGACCCCAAGCAGAGATCTCGGATTTTTTCTACGGACAGAGAGGAGAGAACCGAAACCCTCAACCCTTCACCACCATCACCGAACCACTCTTGATTACAACCACCCTCATCACAACTCACCAACATCACCACCAACCACATCACCACCGAAGCCCCTAAACACCACCACCCAAGTCAAAACAAGCCCCCTAACCCAGATCTGGAAAACCCTAACCCAGATCTGGAGAACCTTAGAACCCGAGAACCCCCAGACCCCAGATCTGACATCTAAGGCCTCCATAGTACCTGCAAAAAAAGAAAGGCAAACAAGCAAGGCACAACAACTAGCTCCAAAACCATCAACAACAAAAAACGAAAAAAAAGGAAAAAGGGAAGTTGTTTTCGGAGGGCTAGATTCGTGAGGTTAGGGTCGTTTGTAAGGTAATCGGAGGTCGAATCGGAGTAGGGGAGGAAGAGTAGAGCATTTTTTGACCCTCGGGGAGACCACCGGTGACCGGCGCACGGCGGCGCACGGCGGCCGGCACGGCGGAAGTCACCCGGCAAGGCTCGGGGTTGAGAGGATTTTTTTGGGAGATTTGGGAGTTTTTTTTGGGGAAGCCGGTGAAAATGAGGAAAAACAAAAAATTGGGGCTTTTATAGAGCACCAAAACGGTGCGTTTTGAGCCCCTGACCCGCGCGCCGACCCGCGACCCGACCCGAGATCCGCGCGACCCGCGTACCGACCCGCGCTCCACCCGCGACCCGCGCTCCATCCCGACCCGGCTCCCGACCCGGCCGCGACCCGGGTCCGTTGGGTATTTTTCTTTTCTTTTCTTTGTTTTTACTTTTATTTATATGTCTATTTGTTAATTATGGCAAAAAAAAAATTTCAAATTAAAAATAATAATAATAAATATAAAACAGAAAATATAATAAAGTAAAAAATAAATAAATAGTATGAAAATAAAATAAAATGAATACATGGTTTTAAAAGAAAAGACAAATTAATATAAAATATGTAAAGTAAATAGTTTTAAAGTATATAGATCTCATAAAATACATATATTAATAAATATAAAAAAAAAATATGTATAAATATATGGTTTAAAATGTATGTTAATAAAAGGGTAAAATATATACATATAAATATATAAAATGTATGGCATATGAATATATTATAAATAAATATATAAAAATGTATATGGATAAATTATATAAAATGGAAATTAAATTTTATTAGATAAATGAAATGTGGGTTAAGGAAAAAACAATAATAATAAATGAAGAATAATAAAATAAATGAATAAAGTAAGCATGAATTCCGATGATGAGATATCGTAGAAGTCACAAGTAGTGATTCTTCGAATATCTCTAGGTGAGAGGAATTTATCGAACGTCGCCAAAAGTATTGGGATATTCGATTTAATTTTTCAATATCCAAATTCACGTTTATTTTAAAAAATGAATAACGATGTATTTTGTAATAAGGAATATTAAGAAAAATACTAATTAAATGGAAATTAATAAAAACAAAAGAAGTAATGGAGATAGCTAGAAAGGATTAATAAGAGTGTGGATTTTAGAAACGTATAAATACAAAATAATCAAACCAATAAAAATTGAGAATAATAAAATTCCAAAAGTAATTAAATCAATTAGATAAGCAGTACTAGAATCTCAATAAAAAACCATAGTCAAAGGAATTAAGTTAATAAATCTAAATGAAAAATAAGAATCAATGAAAATAAAATGTTCTAATAATTCGTAAATTAAAATAAATGAATAGCCCGATGATGGGATGTTACGGAAGTCACAAGTAGTGATTCCTAGCTGATCCCTAGGTGAGAAGAGTCGTACTAAATGTTGCCAAAAGTATTGGAACATTTAATACAATTTTTCAATAATTTAAATTTTTATAAAAAAAGAAAATGAATAAGTTTTTTTAAAAAACAAAGAAATATAAATAAATAAACAAATAAATAATGAAATTTGAAAATAAAAATTCATTTGCATCATATTCTATCTGTTTACATCATGTGCATCCATTTAATTTTCGAAGCAAGTGCGAATTTTCCGAGGATGAGATTCTGTAGAAGTCACAAGTAGTGATTCTTAAGAAATCTCTAGGTGATGAAAATTATTTCAAATGCTGCCAAAAGTATTGGAGTATTTGATTTAATTATTCAATACAAAAAAGTTCACATTTACTTTCGAAAAATAAAGTAAACCAAAATAAAGTCACAAATAAAAAATGATTTTGAATAAAAAGATTGAAATAAAAAGGAATTATTTTTAAATATTAAGATAAGACCATTTTATTAAAACCAAAGGATAACACATGATTATTATGGTACCGTTTTTTAACGGGCGTCGTGGGGGTGCTAATCCTTCCCCACGCGTAACCGTACCCCCGAACCCGATTTTTGTTTTCGCAGACCAAAAATTTATCTTTTTTAATAAAACTTAATTAATTTTGAGATTTTTTTAAAAAGATAAACATTTTTAGGTGGCCAATCACACCTAGTTAAAAAAGATTGGTGGCGACTCCCATTTTTGTTTTTTTAAACGCTTTTTCGAAAATCGTCGAGCGCGAAGCCGTTACGACAGCTACCTTGCTTAAACATAGTGGCTATTGTATACCCTGACATTGTATAACCAGTGCAATACCTTGAAAAGCTTTCACCCCCAGTGAAGAGGTGTACCAAATGCACTTGCTAGAATATCATAATTATAGAAACTTCAAACCCAGAATACAAGAAATAAATTTGATGACCTGAATCTGGAATTTCCAGTAAAACAATAATTGTTAATGACCTGATGTGCTTGCTAACTATAAACCCTGTCAACTAAAAAATAACAATTACTCGGACAAAAGAATATTCATTTCAAACTACTATCTGATGTAATTAGCACCAACCAACCACTTTTTGGCTAAGTGGTGTCGCAGCAAGCAAATTGGATCCAACAAGCAATGCCTATGACCGCCTTTAAGAACGCTTGACTATGTCAACAGAGTTAGTCACTGATCCTGCAGATATCCTTTCTCCTCCAAGTAAGAAACTACTTCCCCTGTCATAGCACCCGGTGTGGGGCAAACTCCATCTTGCTGATTTATTTCTATCTGGAAAGGTGCGAACGATTATCCATTTCAAAATTTGTAGAAAAATAGCAGTATTTGGCTACAGAAAAATAGCCTACTTACAATCTCAATGTAACCATTAATAGTTTCCATATTTAAATAAACACAAACCTCACAGTTTAGTGGTGGTTCATAAGGATCATCTATGCCAGTAAAACCTACAATAACAACGCAAGTAGTTGGTAAAGGATAAGGTCATTTGCTTAATTAGCCAAAAGTAAAATGATTAAAGTATCATTATATATACGTTGTTGGTAAGAGAAAGGGGGAGGAGAATGGGAAGGAGGCAACTTATGTCAATGAATATATGAAGGCAATTGAGCACACCTTTAATCTTTCCAGCACGTGCAAGCTTGTAAAGACCTTTTGAATCTCTCTCTTCACACAATTCCAGAGGCATGTTCATGAAAACCTGCAGATGTCCTAGGAAAAAGGCATTTCAACTTAATTAAAAAAAAAAAGGAATCAAGTTGAGAACCATTCAAAGAGAGCCTTGCCTCTATAAAATTAGAATCTGGCAACATTGCACGGCATGCATCATGGTCTTTCCTGTACGGAGATATTAGACTAGCAATGCAGATTAAACCAGCATCTGCTAAGAGCTTTGCCACTTCACCTAAATTAGATGCACGCAATGTTAGAAACAACAAATGAAATAACTCACAGAAGAACAATGCCCCAACAACACCTTGGGCCCTACCAAAATAAAAGCTGAACTCTAGTAAGCCATCTTGTATAACAATCATTCACATAAGCACATTTATCCAAGTAATGGTAATGGTACGTGCTTAATAGTTAGTATGTACAAACTTCATGATTTTCATGTTTACTCATTACAATTAAAATATATGCTGTGATAAGTTCATACAGTTTGCCAGACTTGCACCAAGATTTGCGGCCATATATTACATGTCTTACATTTATTCACACACCAAACTCTTAACTCTAGAGACGTCTACTTCTCAAAGCAAACTTACCAACCCTGCATATATTTTCTGTTCGATCTTCTGGCTTGAATCCAAGATCCTTGTTTAATCCATGCCGAAGGTTGTCTCCATCAAGTATGTAAGATAGCTTTCCCCTTGTATACAGTTCCCTACTTAGTGAACATGCAAGTGTGCTTTTACCTGAACATGATAATCCAATCCGAGAAGAAACTTCCAAAGTCAAGGCCAGAAGAAAGCAAAACAAGCTGCTAAAATATATTTGACCATATAAACCTGATCCACTAAGACCCGTGATCCAAACAACACAGCCCTTTTGGTTAAGTAGCTTCTGCCTTTCAAGCTTCCCAACTGGTGATTCTTGCCAAAATATATTTGTTGAATTTCCCACAGTAGACATCTTAAGTTCCTTAGTCTTTGATTCTCTATGCATACAAGTATACCCAGAATTGGTAACAGCAACCAGATAACCACATATTGAACAACATTAAGCCACTTGGAAATAGTTGAGAGATTTAAAGTGCCCATTGTATAAGTTAACTACAGAAGCCTAAAATCCAAACCGAAATAACCCATAAAAATTCATAAAATTTTCTAAATTTCAGAATATCATTCTGCTGAATGATACATAACAGGGGATTTTCTTTTCTTCATTTCTTTCGTTCACATTGTTCTAATCTATACTTGGCATCCTCTAAAATATGTTTCAAATTGATAAAGACATGCTTATTTCTTAAACCCTTTATCCTACACATCATAATGAGAACAGGAAATCTCCACCATTAAACAGCTAATGAAACTGGCAAAACAAAACCACAGAAAATGCATTTTTTTATCTATAAAATGATCAAAAATGATAACTTTTGTTAATTAAATAAAACTAACCTTTTCAAACACTTTAAACAAATCAAAAACCCACGTAACCTCGTAATAGAGTTCCCATGATCTAAGACTTCAATAACAAAAACGATGAAAAAATTTGCAAAATACCCACATAAATGCTTCACTATATACATATATAAATACATGTATACCCAAAAAAACATATTTTTATAACATTTTCCAGTGTTTTTCTTGTAATTCAGAACTACCCATCACATGAAAGTAAGGGATAAAGAGATTGGCAAATACCTGAGAGAGACAGAATGAAGCTTGTTGAAAGTCGAAAGCTTTGCAAGTTTTTTTTTTCTTTTAGAAGTTGAAAGAAACAAAAGAGAGAAACTACGTTTGATTAAATGAACGGAAACGAGATGTAGAAGCTAAACAAGGCAAGGCATAGACATAGGAAAGAAGAAAGGGAATCAGTTACTTTTATTTGAAAAAAAAATCTATTTTTTATTATTTTTTTGTTTTTATTTCTAATTACAAAAAATAAAAAATAAAATTGTATAATTATATACTGACAATGGAGCATGGAATTTTTAATCCTTATCGATATTCGAAAGTGAATGTTATAATTTTATGAGTTTTTTAAGAATAATTAGGTCGTAAATCGTAATGAAATTTTTAAATTTCATATATTATCTCCAAGTGTAGTAAAATTTTTAGACCATTAAGAAAATTTGTAAAATAACATATATTTGTTAGGATATATTAAAAAGTAAAAAAAAAGAAAATACATGATAACTTTTTTTTAATAGTACATTTTTCATTCAAAATTACAATCAACATATTACATGGTAACTTAATCAATTGATAAATACAAATAATAATAATAATTAATTAAAATATTTGATCATTTTTTATTTCCGTTTGTAAAGTTAATAGCTTTCACCAAGTAAGAAAAAGCTTTCACCATCAATATATCAAAAATATTTTATTTTTAAAAAATGACACACCCATAATACAAAAATTATAAGCAGAGATGTATCACAATTTTAAAAATAAATAAAAAATTATTTGTGTTGAAAATAATTAATTCAAACATAATTAAAATGTGATCAGCTATTGGGAATTTTCAAAGGAAGAAAGTTCTAGAAGGAAAATGTGAAAAAGAAATTTAATAAACAAATATGGAAAATATGAATTGTTATTGAAAAAAAAGTGAAATAATGAATCTAGACGCCTATGCCTTCAATATTGCATGTAACTATTGCAATAGAAAATCCTTGTGCACTCTTTTTCATTTTTAGTATTAGTCAAAATGGAAAGATACTTTTGAACTTTCCAATTTGGATGGTGACTAATATTTTATACACTAATCTTAATTTGATTTTTTTATTATTATTCTCTTTTGGATTTTTACATCAATTCTTTTAATATTGAACACAATATTTCCAACTACTTTGGAATTGTTTGACCATCACCAGCTTATCATTTAAAAACTAATAGGAAATTGAAAGCATACATCTTTTTTTAATATATAATTGGAATTTTTCATTGTTAAGCAGTTTTTAGTATTCTGTTTTCTTTTTAAAAGAAATTTTGAATTTTGTTTTTTATTAAAATGCAAAAATGGAAACACATTAACTTTTTTTTGTTACAAGTGAAATATTTAATAATTGTGGATATGGGAGAAATTGTTTTGATTTGAATTCAAGCTTTATATTACTTCGCAACTCATTTTTAACTATTCGAACAAGAGAAAACCCGTGAAGTCACTATTTAATACAAATCATTCTTTTTATTTTTAAAATTTAACGTCTAATACAATTAGTTCATGTAACTATTTTAAGAAGTAAATAGGATAATTATCAAACACACTACCAGTAGAATTTTTAGATTCTACAACAGGATTCAAATGATAATACATATCCCTTACAAAATTTTAAAAATATAAAAAATAAATAAAAAAATATATGTGTTATTATCTAAATCTTGCTTGTGAAATTTTAAAATTTCACTAGTAGTTTATTAGATAATATTCCTTTTCAATATTAGGTTTGAACCCAAGCTTTTTTTTTTCTAAAGTTTTGGTTTTTTTTAAAAAATATTGTTTATTATTTATTAATTAAAATTTATTAATTATTATTTTCATTTAAAATATTGTTATGGAAATTTGCCATGATCTAAATATTTGATTATTTGTTATCTTTATCAAATAAAAATTTAATAAAATAATATTCAATATTTAAATATTAAATTTCCCCAATGAAAACAAAATAAAAAGTTAAAAATATGTCAAAAGGAAAAATTAAAAAAAACTCACCGTTTCAAGAGATAATGGATTGGGCCCAAAATCTCAAGTTAAAAAATCCAAGGAAATTCACATTATTTTCCATCACTACCAGTCAAATTATCATTCCTCCTTCTCTGAACACTCTCAACTCTCAACATCGAACTCCCAAAAGACAAAAATCTCCTGTTTCAAATCCTTGAACCATAATGCAGTCGCACCTCTTAGTGAGACCCACTCCCATCAACGGATTATCCTCCTCTCTTTCCTTCATCTCCAATGGCAGCAACCTCTCCATTTCCGCTTCTCCGTTCAACTATAAGTGGCTGGCCCTTCCCCATAACGACCCACGTGAACTCGGAACCGTTGGGTCCCCCCCACAATCATCGTCGTTTGCATCAGTGGTCGGAATCAATGGCGAGCAGAACTGTTATTCAATTCTCGGTGTTGCACGGAATGCTTCCTCCGTTGATACCAAGCGAGCTTGTCGGCTTCTCGCTTGAAAGGTAAATTAAAATTTTTTTTATTTTTTTACATTCTCTTATTTTAACTCAATTTTAAACAATGAAAAGTTTTTAACATATAATTATTTTGCTTTAAGTATTGCTTAATTGTTGAATCTTGCGAATTATTGTCTAAAAATTTCCTGTAAATTGATACTGCTTTCGAGCTTGTGAGCCTCAAATTGATCAATTATAGGTGTAAAAGGCTGGAAAAAGATCTTATTTCTGTCTATTTTTAGAGTTAGTATGATGTTGAATTTGTTACTATGATTTCTATATTTTTGTGAACTTACTATGATTTGTGAAGGAAATTTGTAGAAATAGATTTTGAATTCTAAACACTTTTCAGAATACTAGTAAAGTTGTCAAAATTTCTGAAGAAAAATATTGGTATGCAATGGTTGGGAAAATAAATAGACATGAATCTTAATCTATAAAGAAAAAGGATGTGCTTTGAAACTTTGGATAGTGTTAGAGGACATAAGGTTTCAATGAGTATGGTTGATTTATTTACGAATTAGTTGTTTTGAAAGCCTGAGTATATATTTTCAAATCTTTTTCTATATTTTCTAGTTAAAAAGTGTATGAAATTAGTTTTTGTTATGCTTCATTTGTTTTAATTTTTTTTTTGTTAGTATCATCCTGATGTCGCAAGGATTCACAAGCTGGTGAGGTGTTCAAGAGCATCCGTCATGCTTATAAAGTGAGAATTCCTTATATCCTTGCTTCCTTCTGCTTCACTAATTACTGGTTCTAATGTTATTTTAAATTTGGAAAGACAGACCTTTGCTTTGATTTGAAAGGATCTAATTTTGTACTTTGACCTAGCAAATCTTTGTAGGGGGCTAGATGTAGGAAGACATCGGTGCTTTACGGTTCTGTTGTGGGATGCCTGTAATAGCATACAAAACTATGAATAATCGAAACTCTGTTACTTATCATGGTAGAAATTATGGGTTGACAAGCACAACAATGGATTCAAGCATGAATATGGCTACTCTAGGAAAAATTGCTGAAGTATAGGATTGTATCCATAGCTGCTTTCCCAGCATTCAGCTTTAAGGCAAGAACACTGAATAATGATCTTAGGAAGGAAGAGAAAAAGGGATAAAATGCGAAAGAGAGAAAGAGATCTTCAGATCACTAAGACCAATGCTTTCCTTTGAGTTCCCTAAGTATGACCGAAAGTTACTTTTAACTTCTTATCATGAAACTTTGTTTCTGCTTGGGTTGTTAATATAGATGTGTAGTCCATGGAAGTACTTCTACTAAAATGTGAAATTCCCATATAGTTATTTTTCCCCTTTTATGAACTTCTGATCCTCTAGCTTCCTTCTTCTCAATTTTTACGCTTCCTTTTTCTTGGGTTTGTAGTATGTTTTGGAAATCAATGACAGATATTTTCAAGTATTTTCCATTCCAAACAGGTATTATCTAATGAAGTAACAAGGATTCAATATGATTGTGCACTTACATTTCAAGAGGATATTGGGAGGTCATATAACGGAAAATGGAACTATATTCCTATGTTTGAAGATGGGGTTAGGATGTATAGGTGGGCAGAAGTCAAACGGAAAATGCAAGAAGAGAGAATTCGAGAACGATATAAGGTAAGCAAGGAGTATTCTTCCTTTTGTGATGAAACAGATGATGAGGTTGAAGAAGGAATCCTACATCAGGAGAGAGGCTCATTCATTGAAGTTATAAAATCCGCTTTCATAACTCTTTTTTTACTGCAAACATTTGGGTCTCTTCTTTCTCTCACCTTCAGTAGCCTAATGGCTTTACTTGATAAGAAGTTGGATGCTTGCTATAAGATTGGTTATGTAATTGCATGGGTTTTAGGCGGGAGAGACGGCATTTTGTTATCTTTGCGTCTCTCCTTAATAAGTTGGGCTTGTGGGAAAACAAGCAGCAGTGTAGTTGTTCTAATGGTCGTAGCCATGTGGTTTGGCTCCAATATTGCAAGATATGCTCCACTCCCTCAAGGTGCCCTCCTCACACTTTTATACATGTGTATCAAGTTTCAAGTTAATTTAAACTAACTGCTTCCGTAGCATTATTTGTATCATGTATTTGCTTTTATGACTGGTTGTTTTGTACATATGTTTTGTCTACTGGAATGGAATACAAAGGACAATTCGTCGGAAAGAAAATTCAAGAATGTGCGTACTAGTTTCTCTCTCCATTTCTTTTTCCTTTTTGTTTCTGTATTTGGTGATTAGTAATACTTATCTGTGCCATTGGTGCCGCAAAGCTGAATTCAGTGGATGAATTTTCAATTTTGCAGCGAAGATTCTAGTTTCTAGTTTGATAAATTGCATTAATAACATGTTATAGATATGAAATTTTCATTCTTTTAGATTCGAGTTTCCCCTTTTTGAAAAGAACTAGAAAGAATTCACATATTCATATCGTACAGACAAAAGAACAAAAAATATAGTTTGACATACTTCTACAGTATGTCAAAACTGTTAACAGCTCTTAACTTTTTCATTATTCTTCAATTCCTTCAGATTTCTCCACAAATACCTCCCTCTGGCCATGTCAATCACCCAGAATCCATTCTGAACCATCTGAGATTTGAAGAATATTAAAATTAGAAACAAAATAAATAACCCAATGAAAAAAAGAAAAAACCAAGAACAGAAACCTAGAAACATGCCTGTGAAAGAAACTATTTCAACACATTCCCCTTTGATACTGGATTCTTGTTTATCTTTGGCAACTATCTTCTCGAAATCCTCAAAAACTATGTTATCGTCGGTATCAGATGATGAACCTACCATCCTCCATGCAACATACCCTGCTAAAACTGTTGAGAAAAACACCAACAAGAACCTCATAGGACACATTTCTCCTTTTTCTTTCCTTCAAAACCAATGGAAAACAATCCCAGCCTTAGGTTTTCTTCCATGAGAGAGAAAGAATTGAAGATTCTAACAACCCCAAACTTTTTTCTTTGTTTTTTATTTGATGACAATGAAAAAAATGGGGAGGAATTTTCCTTTTACTATGCATATGTCGAAAAATATATGCTAAATAGAAACCGTGTGGTTGGGAATTGAAGTTTTCTCCACAAAAAGGCTTTGGTATTGGTATTGGTATTGGTATTGGCATTATTGTATGGTTTTACAAAGGCAATTATAGCCACCAACTTAGCAATTGGTCAATATTTTACCATTTCTTTTTTTTTTTATAACAATATTTTACCATTTCAGTAGTGTTCATTCTGTCAGATCCAACCATCAAATCCAAATGAACCTTTCTTTTACGAATATACTCTTATTCATGTTTATATTTTGTGTTCATAATATGTCAACTATCAAATAATATTCATGTCATATAATACAAACAAAAAAAAAATATCAAATTAAAATTCTTATTAACGTGTCAACCAAAAAAAATATTGTTAATTTTTGCTATATTCATATAAAATTTTTATTAAATTTTAATCTGTCACATTTTTATTTGCAATTGAAAAATTATTTATTTATAACATAGAGATTACGGGTTCAAGCAAAAACAGTCCTACTATTAATAGAGAAGAAAGATAGCATATATATGACCTTTTTAGAATCTTACAATGTAGAAGTCTTATGCATTGAAATAAAAAGAATTATTATATGTTGCTGATCTAATTTTATCATGCATTCTTTCATTTTATTTTTGAGTTTTTTTAGTTGAAAGGGATAAACAAATTAGATTGGCCCAAATATGCATTAGTCTCCTTGCTAGGTGTTATTCAAAAACTTTTCTAAACAGAACTAAATCCAAAGGTTTAGGCAGCCACAAGAAAAGGTTCGATTTCTTGCCTTATTGGAAAATACGAGCCCAATTGCATTAGGTTGGGCTCATTAGTAAACCCAGTGCATTAGTCTATACGGGCTTCACCCTTTCATTTGTTGGGTGGTAAATTTACACTAAATTCGACATAAATAAATCTATTTAGATCGGTCGAAATAAATTAAAAAAAAAAGAATATATTGAACGAAATCTAAGAACGTTTTATCACTCAGACAAATAAAATCATTATATAAATTTAAATTATTAACATATATACTGTCAATAGAGTTTTTAAACTCCACAAGCAAAATCAAGATAGGGACATATATTTTAAAAAAAAATAAAAATAAATAATAAATAAAATTATATATGTGTCATCATTCTAACAATGTATCAAATAATAACTCCTATAAAACTTTTAGTACTGCCTTTTTAATGTTATTTAAAATGCATGGAATCTAAGTGCTTCTCCAAGTAAGAAGGAATCTATCCATAATGGAGGAGGTAGTGGAGGAGGAGGAATGTTTGTATAATCTGAATTGGATTTCCAACAAAAATCTTTCCATGTTTCTCCTAAGTTTTTGTTTCATTTCTTACATCATCTTGGCCCTCCTCCCATTGGCGTTTGCCTCTTTGTTAAAGCTCCCAAACCGCAACTTTGATTTCCCCATTTGGATTTTAGTTGACATTATTGAAAGGCAAAGGAAACTCATCAAACATGGAAAAGAAAAAGAAGTCTATTTGAATTGTGGGTATGAGACCACTTTATTCCAGCAACTTGTTTGAATAACTCTTGACTTATGTCTACAAGTTCATAAGGAACAAAGTAGGGAATACAACACCGCCCTGGATGATTTTTTTTTTTTGGTCCTTCGCCCTGGATGATTGGAGCTCAAATGTCATGTCAACTTTTATCAATTGTGGAGTTTACAATACAATTACATATGAAAATGTGTTGAAAAAAAGAAAGTAATTACATTATTTGAGAACTCAATTTTTTTTATGAGTACTATACAGTACACTCTACAAAACTAGCTTGATCATTTTTAAGTGTGAAATAACTTTAGTAAAGATTTGTATATATTCTGAGCCTCAATAAATTCATATTAGGTTCAATGTTATTCAGATTTAGTTTAGTATTGATGTTGAAAGTGATTTTTATTTTCAAAAATTACTTTTATTTAATTTCAATACCAAACAACAAGAAAAAAAATAATTTTTTAATCTAAAAACCCGATTTGTGAATTCAAACAAAAAAATTTTTTGTTTTTGCTTTATAGGAAGATAAAATTAAAAAAAAAAAAAAAAGAGAAAGAGATTTGAATTTTAAATTTAATTCCTCCTTAAAAAGGTAACAACTGTTTCATATGTACAACAATCAATTCAAGCATATCAATCATTATGTCTACTTCATAAATATGAGATCACAAAGGCCCCAAGCAGAACAAAGAAACCGGTTCACGGCATCTAAAGCAATGTTCTTTACCAGATAGACGAGCAAATCAGGTTGGCAATTTGACAAAATAAAACCTCATCTAATTTGCATAACCATTCACGCAATCTGATGTTTCTTTCTTACCAAAGATAGCATATGTAGACATTCCAAGCAAGTCTCAAAATGAAAATGATAAGAGCTTTACCTATAAGTTTCTTCTTAGCCAACCAATAATGACTCCTCATGCCAATCCTCCACTGTTTCATTTATGTCACTAAGTGAAAGTCCTTCCCTGCAAGTGCTTGGAAAATGGACAAGAAAAGAAAATGTTGTCTCTTCTTTCCAGTTCTTCCTGATAAAATAAACATTAATTAATATGTTTGAATTTAACTTCATTATTTTGAAAGATTGATGGTATATTTAGATACTAAACCTATTAATTAATTAACATCAAAAGCGTCATATACCTCTTGTGATTATAAATATGTATAGCTATATACTGTATCCGTGCAATATAAAATGTACCTCAATATTCACTAATAATATGAGTCTTATTGTTGAAATTAACCATATGATTTTGTACAATGCACGTAAACAGGAAGGTTGAATGGATGACTGGATGATTTGGTAGCTAGGCTTGAGTGGGGAGCACTTTCGATCTTCCTTTTAGCTCCTAATAATGCTTTCATGGGAACAACAATTCTCTGAATTGCTTCAGTACGTAGTGGAATCCATCCCTTTTGACCCTCTATCTTCATTGGTTCAATATTCATGAAAAAAAAAAGAAAGAGAAGTCACAGATTAATGAACAAACACCAACCAATGTTTGATGGAACAAATACTTGATTTTATTATTCCATTTTTAGAAAATAAAAGGTTTTTTTAGCATTTATGGTGGAAAATGTACTTGATATTAATTGATGACAAAGCACTATAATTTTATAAAAAAAAATTATATTTGTTTGTTTAGTGAAGAATGGTTGTTGTTCATCAACAAAAGCTATATGTTTAATTATTGATGAAAAACTACATTTGTTTACAAAGAGTTGTTTATCAAGTTATTGAAGAATTCATCTTAGTAAGGTAGAGATTATCAGTTAACAGTTTTTAAAGCAGATTGGTTTGCTTAATGGAAAAAAAATTTTGAACAGAATTAAAGAATTGTGCTATGCACATTAAAGAACTCCTGTAGTGGCAAGCTGCAGCTAGCCAGCCATGGAGTAATGGTTCTTAAATTCAAAGACAAACTCTTTGATCACTAAATTGTCATGATCGAAAACTCCTCGATTACCCTCAATGATTTCTCTTTTCTTTTGACTGATCTCCACTCTCAGTTCTCTTCTTTTTGCTGACGATCCAAAAGAAGAAAGCAAAGATATTAAAAAAACTAATGATAAAGAGCTTTTTCTGCTCTCAAAACCATCCATGGCCGCTGCTAATACCCCACTAGGGCTAATGAAAAAGTTCATGTAATGTGTTGAAGAACACTTGCATTTATCTAAAAATCTTCTAACAAATGATTATTATTTACATGCAAATGGAGTTTGCGTTGGATTCACGTACTTGAAAAACAACTTGATTCACCAACAGTTTTGAGTATCCACTTCAGATTGCTCTTCTTTTTGTATCTGTAAGCAGACAAAAGACTTTCTTTCACTTTCTTTCAAAATCACTTGATTAAATGTGAGCTTTGTGAGGTTGTCTGGTCTAAAGAAAGCATCATATTCTTATGGTAGCATGTTGAACTGTTGATTGATAGGCACAAAAATTCAATTGTCTGCAGAATTTTCAGGCTGATGATAAGTTCTTTTGGTGGATTCTTGGTAGGAATATGATTATGATTCTTGGGTTTTTTTTCTCCGGTTATTTATTCTTGGATTCAGAGTTAAACTTGGGCTTCAATTTCACTCCTTTGTTTCAAGCTGATATCAAATTTCAATTGCTAAATTTCAGTAACCCAGGTAAGAGATAGCTTCTGAGTTCTAATTTTTTTTCTGTTTCTTAATTTCTCTGTAGATATGTTCTGAAATATAAACATTTTAACTTCTGATGCTCCCTTTAGAAAATGCATATTTTTCCTTTTGATGGCAATTTCATTGCTTTATTTCTCATTGTGGGGTACTTATAAATGGGTAACATAGCAATGGAGATACAATAATGGCTGGGACTAGGGCCTAAGAGAATTGATTAACCTTACAATTTTAAATACGATACAAAACGATATAAAATTACGAGAATAATTTTTATGTTTTAAACATGATTGACCTGAAATAGATATAACACAAATACATCCTCATGAAATCTAAAAACTGAGTTCCGTTTAGAAAAAATTTCCATTTCAAGCCCCATTTTTATTTAATCCTGTTTTGGAAAAAAAATTGGGCGGTAACTAAGGTGACACCTAAACCACCATATTGTCTAAATCCTTTGAATTTATTCTGTTCGGGTAACCTTTTAAACGTTTTCTCCTTATAAAATGCATAGTTCCTTTATGAGGAAATCTATATTTTTTAAGCAATCTTTTCTATCAAATGTCTTTTGTTTCTTTTTTGCTGTATGTACGACTGTATGTATGTGTATGATTTATCCACTAATCATATCCTAGCCAGCTAGTCGGTGGCCAACCTTCTATGACTTGTATTCCAAATCCATTGCTTTGAGGAAACTTTCCTTATTTGCATCTTGATCTTATCTAGCTATCAGTTTCCCCACATGACTGTACCATGAATCAACACTCAAAAACAGAAAAGAGTTCCAGCTATCCTGTTGTTCCACACCACTACTTGAAAATATTTTATATAACCAATGTCCATGCTAATGCGAAAATTGCTTAGTAAGTCAAGTGTTGAAAATCGAATCTCATATCTGCAGAATACTCGCATTTTAAAATAGAGACATAACCTTTTAAATCAATGCTCAAAGTAAAGGCTAAGGATTAATATGTTTTGGTTCATGTATCTTGATTTTTTTAATCCAAATTTTATGATTATGAATTTTCATCATTTATAAAATGAGGGTGGATACAAAATTGAAATTACAGGGAAGGGTCTCTTGTTTTTGTTCTTTTTCTTTTTACCCCCAAAGGAAGAATGCTAGGCCAAAAGCAATAACAAATTGACTTGAAAAGTTTTGCATTGGCTGTGTTGTTTATACAAAAGAGAATAGAAAAGTGAAATTGTCATCTTCTTGGAAGTTGGATTTGATTTGGATAAGTTGGTTTGGTGAAGGCTGAAGACAAATAAAAATTTGCATCAAATTCTTGAACTTGTCAGCTTAAAACCTGGGTGGTTCATTAATTAAATCAATGGAGTAATCTAATGAACTTCTCAAAGCTCAATGTATGACATATATCAAAGGACCACTAGATAACATTCTTTAATCTTGTTGAACCATGAAGATATAGATTTAGTTTAAATGCAGAGCATTTGTAACAGACTCTTAAGATCAATTTGCAACTTAATAATGGAAGTTTGGCAGCAAATCTTGAATGTCATAATTAGCTGTAAAATGCTGATAAAATAGAACAAGTATAGAGTTCTACTCTGTTTTGACTTCATTTATCCTGCACATGAATCACATTCAAGTTTTTGTCATGTTTCCATAAGGGAAATGGTTTATATAGATTCAACTTCTTCAGATTGGATCAATAAGTAAAGAAATCTTAATCTTCTGTCTTCTAAATCTTCAGTTTCATTCTTTTTCTCTTCAGAAAGTGTTGATTGCTAAAAACAATAATGAATGCACTGGCAGCAACCAACAGAAACTTTAAGCTGGCAGCCCGACTTCTTGGTTTGGACTCTAAGCTTGAAAAGAGCTTGCTCATTCCTTTCAGGGAAATTAAGGTGAGTAACAATGTACCTATGAAGGGTAGATTTACTCTATTCTACTCTGCTGCTCTGATTGATTTTGAACTTATTTTGCAGGTTGAATGCACCATACCTAAAGATGATGGAACTCTGACATCCTTTGTTGGGTTCAGGGTTCAGCATGACAATGCAAGAGGCCCCATGAAAGGAGGAATCAGATATCATCCTGAGGTTGCTTACATTCTATTTGAAATCTTCTAACTTTGACAACAGCAGAAAGTTATTCTCCTGCTAGAAACATGTTTGGATTCTGATCATCCTATGAATCATCTAGGTTGACCCTGATGAAGTGAATGCTTTAGCACAACTCATGACTTGGAAGACTGCAGTTGCCAATATCCCCTATGGTGAGGCTAAAGGTGGGATAGGATGTGCCCCAGGAGAGTTAAGCATCTCCGAGCTAGAACGACTTACTCATGTTTTCACCCAGAAGATTCATGACTTGATTGGAATTCACACCGATGTTCCAGCACCTGATATGGGAACTGGTCCGCAGGTAAAATTTGCCTCAATATCTCAGTTCTACCAGTTTTCCCTTCCTGCTGGTCCTTGCAGATGGACTAGTTGGTTTGAAACTGATAATGCCATTTTCTGTTGGTTAAATAGACAATGGCATGGATTCTGGATGAGTACTCCAAATTCCATGGCCATTCACCTGCTGTAGTGACTGGAAAACCAATTGTGAGTATATCCAAAGAAAGAACATTCAACTTCACATTGCATTATGCTACATTTAAGCATAGAGATTTGTGCAAATTGAGGTTACGAACACTTATTAATTTTACCTTTTCTCCATAAGGATCTTGGAGGATCACTTGGCAGAGATGCAGCAACTGGCAGAGGAGTACTCTTTGCGACGAGGCCCTTCTTAATGAGCATGGAAAGACCATCTCTGGACAAAAGTTTGTAATACAGGTGCAGCTTCCACGCCAGACAAAACTAAGTTTTGACACAACTATAGTATCAGTTCTTAAAATGATGGAAGTGATTTGATTTCAGGGTTTTGGAAATGTTGGTTCCTGGGCTGGTCAACTCATACATGAAAAGGGTGGGAAGATTGTAGCAGTAAGTGATATCACGGGAGCCATAAAGAACAGCAAGGGAATTGATATTCCCAGCCTACTCAAGCATGTCAAAGAAAACAAGGGTGTCACAGGGTTCCATGGTGGGGATTCTATAGATCCCAAGTCCATTCTGGTTGAAGACAGTGACATACTCATCCCAGCAGCCCTTGGCGGTGTCATCAACAGGTTTCTCTTTTTCTGTTTTGCTGCTGCTGCTAATGAGTTTTGATGAGAACTAAACATTGTTCTTTGATCTTAATAAAGGGAAAATGCAAATGAGATCAAAGCCAAGTTCATCATTGAAGCTGTTAATCATCCGACTGATCCAGAGGCTGATGAGGTTAGTGCTTGTCTGAAGTTTGCAACCACAAACAAAACAAAAAGGCAAACAATTTCATTCTTTCTCTTCTTTACCCGCAGATCTTATCAAAGAAAGGGGTGGTTATCCTTCCAGACATATATGCAAACTCAGGAGGAGTGACTGTTAGTTACTTCGAGTGGGTACAGGGATCATATTTGAACCTCTTCTGCTTGTGTTACGTGCCAAATCTCATTCTCATTTGCATTTTCTCTAAGAAACTTCACTGCAAGAAAGTTTGCAGTAAGGATTTTTGTTCTTCACATGGTCAAGAATCCAAGCAGATTTCTTTACATGTACATCATGAAAAACAAGGAAACCTGTTTATCTGAGAGCAATGCCAATTGGTCATTTGCTATTGCAGAACATTCAAGGCTTCATGTGGGATGAAGAGAAGGTGAACAATGAGCTGAAGACATACATGACCAAAGGATTCAAAGATGTGAAAGAGATGTGCCAAACACACAACTGCGACCTCCGTGTGGGAGCCTTTACACTCGGGGTTAACTGTGTTGCACGGGCTACTGTTCTGAGAGGTTGGGAAGCATAAGAACAAGATGCTATGCTGGTCTGAATAAAGATGGAGGACACCATGAGGCCCTGATTCTTGTCCATTATTGTAGCAGAACCTCACTCATGTGAGGAGGTTCAAAAGAAGTTCAGCCATTTTCATTTGTTGCCTTAAATGTTGAAATTCTGCCTTGAGTTCTACCGCTGAGTACCTGTTCTGTCCTCCCAAAAGATTAATATTTGATTCTGATAAGGTTTATGGCTGAAGCAATTACCTAATGAAAATGGTCATGAACTCACAGCAGAACAAATCTGGGTTAAACATGCCATATTGAAATAATGGACCAGCGTTGAAACCCATCTTGCTTTTTAAGCACTGTACCATTTCAGGCAATGGAACTCTGCCAGCCTGAGCCAGGTACAGCAATTAACAGATTACAACCATGTCAGAACTACAACAATCTAGCATGGATTATGTTCAAAAACTGATAGAAACCAAATCCAGGTATTGCACTTTGGACAAACAAAAATATGAAATAAACATATCTCCAATGAACATAACAATGTCATAATTAAGTTCTGCGTCAAATTTTCAAAGTTGTATGCCCATGAAATCTGAAAGGGATGGCAGAAAAGGGCATTGATAATGTTACAAAATGTTATTAGTCTAAAATCTTCCTCTCCCTCTGCCTCTAAATCCACCACCACGGCCACCGCCCCTGGGACCACCTCTGCCACCTCTTGGGGCACCCCTTCCACGAAATCCACCACCTCCACGGCCACCACCTCTACCGCCACCTCTGCCTCCTCCACGACCGCCTCTTGCACCAGCTGTTGCCTGTCCCCTACACATTACACAACAAATTATCAGAACTTTTATGAATCACAGAGGACGTTCAAACTAAATATACAGACTGCACAAGGATGATGATAAATGATTCCAATACATATGCAAAACATCAGGAAAGAGAAGAGTAACAATTGACAACAAACCAAATATGTAAACTTCAGCAAACTGCCAATGACACATCAAAATTTATAAATTAAACCAAAGCATATAAGATAATAGAGCATATCATATCAAAACAATTCCTGGACACAACCATCAAGCCTATAAATCAAATCAAAGCAAATTTCAGACAGAGAGAGTATAAGGTTAGCAAACATACTTTGGTTGTGGAAGGAATCTTGCAAGAGGCAAAAGTTTGCTCGGGTCAATATAGAACTTATCACCAGGGGAATACGAAGTCGCAACAATACCTTCCAGCATTTTGATTGAAAAATACTGCAACAAGCAGAAAAAGTAAATGAACAAACTCGCATAAATTCCAAACTCTTGGCAGACTATGCTTCAAACTAGCGATAGAACTTACAGACTCATTGATGGGACCAAAGATTTCATCAACTTTCCCAATCTGGGTCTTGTTCTGCAGATAGATACCAGCATTAAAGAAAGGTATTTTCTCATTGGTCAGCTTTGTCACTGCATCACCCTCACATGCATGAAGAAAAGCAGACACCTCTACATAAATAACAACAAAAAAGGTCAAGTTAATATCTTTTACTAATAAAATAATCAGAATACAAGGTAAATGAAATAATTTCATGTTGGCATTTTTCTTTAACTACATTTTAGCTTTCATTAAAGACCTGAAAAATACAGAGATAATGCAAGAAATAGTAATTATAAAAGAAAAATACAGAAAACCCATAACAGAAACGAAGTTTTTTAGCATTTAATTGCATCAAAATCGCTTCTTTTATAATTTAATTTCATTTTTTCAGCATCCAACAAGAAATAAGATATGGAGATAATGCAAAAAGACATAGAGAAAAAACCACAAATAAATATATAAATATATAAATAAAAGTTTCTACTTACTCCTCACTGCATCAAAATGATTTTCTTAATAAGTTTTTTCACTTTCTTAGCATCCAAAGAAGAAAACCAAAAAATGGTACCAAAAAAGAAGAAAAAAGACTAACCCACTAGTTCAGCGGGAGGCCCTTCATCACGGAACCCGCCGCCACCACGTCCACCACCGCGACCAAAGCCTCCACGGCCACCTCCTCTCCCTCGGCCACCATCCCTTCCGCCCCTGAAGCCTCCGCCGCCTCTCGGTGGTCGCATGGTTTTTGCTTCTCTGAGCTGAGGCTTTCAACTTTCAAGGGTTCTTCTTACAAGGGTTTATACTTGAACTAGAAAGCAGAAGTAGGGTTTTGAAGCTGCCGTTGGAGACTAATTTACTATACTATCCCTTAGATTTGTTAATTCAGAGAAGATAATGGGCCTTATGTCCTAGCATAGTTCTTAGATTGGACCAGTCAAGAGCCCAAATGTTGGGCTTCTCACCTCAAAGCTTTCCTTTCTTTTAGATTCAAGTGTAATTGAAATGATCCACTATCATGTTCGAATTCGATTTGATTCAAAAATTTGGGGTTCAAAGCTTTGTTTGAACTCTATCAAACTTAATTTTTGAAACTCAAGCTTGATTTGAAAGAATACTCGAGCAACTGGAGCTTGATTAACTCGATTTGTCAAATTTCAAATTTTATATTATAAAAGTAAAATGATAAATTAATAATTAAATAATAAAATATATATTAAAAAAAGCTTCACTAGGTACACACAACCGCTCAAGTAGAGTACAAGATACTCGAATTCTGCGTGACTCGTTACTCAAATAACTCTAATTCAAACTTGACTTGAAAATAAATAAATTAAATTCAAATAATTATTAAATCAAGTTCAAGCTAAGCTTAAATTGACATTTTTAGATCTTTGATTTTCACTTTTTTCACTAAATCAGTTTCTGCTGGTAGCTGTATTCACCGCAGGAAAAAGAGGCAACGCAAGGGTGAATCTTTGTTTATCCGGTAAAATATTGGTTAGAAAGGGTAGAGAAGCAGCATTTCCTTATCTCAAGGAGCAAACTATAGTCATTGAGAGGTTATGGCCATCAGACTAACAATGAAGTACCTAATAACCGTCATTATCAAATTTTCAACTGAATTGAATCGAATTTGATCATGATATTAAATCATTTCAATTCAGCATAAGCCGATTCAGCATGAACAAAGCTTAATCCTAATATTAGATCGTTCCAATTCAGCACGATTACACCTACTTTAAGAAATGAACGGCGTAAGGGAGGGGGGGTGAAGGCAAAAGATTACATTACCCACTCAAAGAAAAAACATTGCAATTGATTTGCAGCCATATATGATCATTTAAAGCACAAGGCAGGTTACCATGAAATTTATGTTTAAACAAACAGCTGCCCAAAACCATATCCCACATAGGCTCAGGGCAACTCTTAAATTATATTAATTCTTTTTTTTTCTTTTCTTTTCCCCTTACTACATTCACATATGAAAATATTAAATAGCAGAATTAACCCCCCACCATATTGAAGACCAAAAATAGAAATACTCAACAGCTTTCAAAATTTGAACTTTAAATTTTCTTTTTCTTTTTAGACTGTCTCAATATACACTCCATAATTAGCAGACTGTCCGGCCGTAACATATCGATGCGATGTAGAGATTTTTGGCCCATTTTTCCTGCAGCAGTAACAACAGAACCGGTAAGCAACTATCACATAGCACCCACTGGCAATAGTTAGAGGAGTTAAGCTGCAATGCCACAGGTGTTAAGAGATGGGAAAAAGAGGCGAAAATGGGGATATACCCACCTTTACATGGGTGCTTGGGAAGGCAGATGTACGCAGAGTTTCCTGAGTTTCATCCATCATTTTTCGTTTTGGAATGCTCAGTATAAAGGCAGCTTGATCTGCAGTCGCAGCCATAGATGTTATTCTGTAACCACTCTCCCATCGCCGATGTATTCCTTCGCTTGGATATAAAAAGTCAAGCTCCACAACCTTGAATCATTGAAATAAATATAAAAGTATAATCAGATACATAGGGAACAAAGAGTAGTGGAAAATGAAGATGTATGTAAAGATCGAAAGGAAGGAATACCTGATCAGAGAATCCTGAGTTCCTTGACATTACCACACCCCAGCGACTCCCAGCAGTAGTCATTGATGTTACATGAAAACCTTCTTTCCACTTCTTGTTTATCCACTTGAAGGGAAAAGATTCGCTTACTTTGTATGATTGTTGGGTGTAAGGAGTTCCTACAAAGTCAGAATTTTGATGACAGCTGAGTAATTATTCAGTCAATATAAGAATCTCAGAAAACAAACCTAATTTAACAATTTTTTTTGAGTAAGTTCCGCAACTCAAGGATATAAGCTCTAGGCTGAAGTGTTTAAAGGGTAAACTTAATCATATTTTCCCATAAATAATATGATTAATCCCTTGAAGCTCTAAATGTACATGACTGCAGCATCATGGCAGCAGGTCCGGGAAAATGCACATAAACTGGAAGTGCCTTTACCGTCCGAGTCCAGATTAAATTGGAATATATGAATTTAATCATGCATGACTATGGTCTCAGCAAACTCAATGGCACTACTAAAAAGGTAATTTTTTTTTCTAGTTTCGAAGTTATCGAAATGGAAATATATTTAGTGGGTAATTACCAACCTTTTGACATAACAACCAAGGAACTCCCGTTATTTGCTCCAGCTATTGAACTAATATAGTAGTTCTTTTCCCACTGCTCCATAATCCAATCCTGATAAATACCAGTTGATATTAAAGTAAGGAGAAAGTCAAAGATGAATGTAAAGCGAGCAGAAAATGACAGCAATTAGTGCGTTAGAATGATAACCTTGTGCAGAAATACTGTTGACAACTCGTAAACCTGGGAAGAGAAACCTGTTCCAGCATCCATGATCAGGGCCCAGAGATTAGCTGATGAAGCCACACAACTAATAAACAATCCGTCTTCATTGCCCTTATCTACATGCTGACGCAGTCTTGAATCTGCTACATTATAGTGATATCTACAAGATTGATGAAAAGTTACAGGTAGGATTAACAACAGTTGAGAACTACCTGAAGATGAACAAATTCCACGGAAAACAAATTTCAAAACTCACGGGTGAATATTTCATCACAAAAAGAAGTATACACCGCAAAACAAATATCAATGAGTGGCAATCTAATTTCAGTGGACTGCATTCAACTTTGAACAACCAGTCAATATGAGCATAATGGTTTTTGTGATTTACTTTTAATTTTTGCCAGTCACTATATAAATTTCATCACTACAGTCGAGACATCAATAATGACAGCATTCTCCAAATATGCTATAATATTACTGTGAAGATGAAAATGTGCAGACATAATGAGATTAACTAATTGCCAGAATAACTTACTGCAAATGTTGATATTTCATACCACTTAAACTTACAAACAACAGCCAGGAGTGGAGAAGAAACAAAATATTTGAGCAGTTCATTGTACAGGCAGAGCAATAAATATTATATTTAACGAGAAAATGCAACATTACCTCTGCTTCATAGGACGACGTGCATTGTAAACAGAAATCCACTGAGTAGCAGGACTACCTAGTCGTACTTTTTTCTTAGGTTGCTCATCTTCTTCCAAATTTATGACTGATCTTCCCCGCTTTTGCCCAACCTATATATACAAAAGGAAACAGAGCAAGGTTGTTTAATTGAACATTGTATGATTCCTATCCAATCCAATTTAATTGGGGGAAAAGACAAAACAACCACCTTAAGTGCTCCATCAGTTCTAATTGGTCTCAATTGTGTGCACGGCTCAATGCTTTCAAAGAAGGATATTAGCTTGGCATAATTGGGCTCCTCATCGAACTTCATGTTTGTAACAGCTTCAAGGAACTGCTTAAAAGGGGCAGGACAAAAGCAACACATCAACTCAGGAGAAGTGGCCATCTTTTTCTTGCAAACCAGAAAACTCTTGTTATCTCCCTGTGAAGTTCCAGACAAGAGCCAAATAGTTAAGAGAAAGTAAATAAATTAGATTAGGTAATCTTTAATCAAAACAACAGAACAAAACCTGATAACCCTGCCACGCTAACCGTCCTTTTATTAGAAATATCAATGTGTAAGCCAATGACTCAAGGTCATCCCTACGACTTCCAGTCCGGCCTAAATGTGCATGTACACTAGCATACCTAATTGTTCCCCTGACAAAAGAAATATCCCAAGATATTAACATCAAGCACAAGCAGCAAACAATTACATTTAAAGAAATGGGTCTACACACCTGAATACATCAGGCCTCTGATCATAATCAACGTGTTGACCAGAGTGTGCATCTTTCCATCTAGAAGCTGATCCAAGAACATGGGAGGTAGACAGTAATTAAGACCAACTTGCGAATAGCATTTATTCCATCTCAGTTAGAAGGGCACGACAGAAGATTAGAATCTCATAGAGAAATCTTCCGTTGAAGAGAAAGAAACACTAATAGTTCACCATAAGTGCTCATGCTTGACACTTCAGAAAGAACATATGTTAACAAGGAAGAACGGACTGAGAAGTACATACCTAAACCAAGATCAATAAGATATAGCTTCTTCTCATCCGCTGATCCAGGTCGACCTAGTAAAAAGTTCTCAGGCTTTACATCTCCATGCACAAACCTTATTTCAAGCAGACGATACACAATAACAATCAGTTGCAACTGCACAAAACAGAAGGGAGAATTTAATAAAGAGCAGAAATTGCAGTATGACCTACCCCTTTGAATGAAGCTTTTCAAGAATTGATATTGCCTCCATTGCGATGCAAGCAGCCATATTAGGTGACATCCTGTCACAGTACAACATGTTACAAAGCTGAAAGAGTATAGTAGACACATGTAGACATGTGTTGGATTGGTACAACAGAGAAAAAATACGAAGGTTCTATTTCTTACGATTGTCCTAGAGAATTCCAAACATCCCATAGACTTGGACCAAGCATATCCATCACCTGAAATATTCATAATATTCTTTAAGATGCATTAGTAGGAGCTAAGACACTAAGGAGATCAAAATCAAAACTCACCAAAATGTAGAAGTCTCCTTGGCGACCCTTGTAGTGTACAGAAGGAATCCCATAGCAGCCGTTTAGGGTACTTTTCATTTTATGAGAAAATTAAAAAGAATAAAGTAAGAATTTAGACACTGCACTGAAATATGTAGAAACAAAAGCTTGACACAAAATTCTATTGATTAAAAACTCATACTTGTACACTTGCCACTCATAAGGCGGACCATAATTGCAACCTTTACTGCTTCGGTGCTCAAACTTCAAGGCTACCTGTGATGAAAAAACCTCTCCAAATTACATCCCAAGTGGTTTGACCTCTAAAAACCTTAAACATGGGCATGAATTTCTCAGACATACCTCAATTGCATCTGCTCCAATTCTATCACTACCACCGCTTGCCCTTCGGCCAACATACACTTGGCCAAAACCACCCTTACCCAGTTTCCTCTCTATTTTATATACGGGAGAGTTACCCACTTGTACCTGCAACAAGTAACAAAAGAGTTATTCAATTGAGAGCTTTGATGAAGTGACAACTAAATAACTTGGAATGTTTTAGTTGGTAAGAAAGTGAGGATTAAAAGACAGGTGACCGAACAAATATCTAAACATCAGCGACATGATGCCATAAAACATTCCTCACTTTCAAGCAAAATCAAAATAGAAATGATTATCCAAAGAGTTTGAAGCAGATTTTCAATGCTGAAATGAAGAAATCACTAATTTTGAAATTGCATTAGTAATATAGTAGTTGGCTCTTAGTCGAAGAAAGCACACCGGGAAAAAATTGTGTTCAGCCAGTTTTCTTGCCAAAAGTGAGGTGTCTCAGGATAAGCAACTTAATGTGGAAGATTTGTAAAATAAATAAATAAATATATTCAACCAAAAGGGAAATATAGTAAGTGATATGGAGCTACCCTTTCAGGAACCGGGGTTGTGCTAGCTTCTTCTTCAACTCCCACTATTTTGTCAGCACTCCCCCCCTCCATCGCAATATCTTTATCTGCCACTACCTCTAGTCGGTTGAAAGCCGGTTCGGCCGCAGCCAGAGGTGCAGCCTCAGGGAGAACCTGACAAGGCTCAGGATCTAAATCTATCAACCTAATGCCCCGGCCTCTGCCAGCAGCTGTTGGCCTTGTGGGTACCACCGGTGAGGGCCCTTTGGCTACAACTGCAGCATTACCCCTCCCTCTTCCGCCAACTCTCCTCCTGGTTCTGTTTTGAGCAGGCAGTACCCAATTCTCTGCTTGATCAACCGGTTGAGGAGGAGGCTGAAGTTCATCAAGGCGTTTCAATCTCCGGGCTCCGCTTCGCAATTCTGGCATTCTCACCCCATGCAATTCACATTCCACTTAGTTCCCTCACCACCCCTCCAGATCTTCTGTAACCAAAAAAGTAACCAGCTTTACCAATATAGACACTAATAAACATGTCATAAGCAAAACACCACACATTTGGAAAGCTCATATAACCAATAACTAAATATTGAGCTTTTTTAGCATACCCTTATGCAAATAACCAAGATTTACATAAGCTTTGCCTCTCATGACATTTCCAGATATCAAATTATAAACAATAATAACACAATCACTGAGTAAATTATCAAAATGAGGAAACAAAGAATTCTTCCTATAAACATCCACTAAGTAGCTATCTCAAAGAGGATAAACCAAAGAGACTATTTTAGCAAATACCCTTAAAAAATAATCTACTTTTGCCAAGAATCATCTAGCTATAAAGCAAATGTAGCTAAAACATACAAAAGTCTATCCAAGTTAATTCCATATTTGATCAAAAAATTCAAACTTCATAGATCATCGGAATCAGTAATTTCAGTATCAAACATGATAAACATGAATAATTTACAATAAAAAGCAACAATCTTTGAGATCATTAAAACTATCAAACAAAAAAACAAAGCTCAATCAACAGAATTCATATTTCATCACCCAAAAATGATTTTAAAAATAGAAAAATTCAAAACTTTACATGAAAACTTTCCATTTTATAATCAGTTTAAACCAGATTCCCAGTAACCAAACAATCCTCCAATCTGATCATTCAACTTTTCATCTAAACAATCCAAAGTAAAACTGATCATTAAAAAAGCTCAAAAAAACAACTCACAGATCAATTATCCTCAAAAAACTTGATGGGTCAAGCTCAGATCTTTCATGAAAAGTTCACAAAATACATCTTTTGGGGTTAATTTAAAAAATCCTGAAATAAAAATCAAAACGTGGAAAAACAAGGACAGTCGTTTTCATTGTATTACTGAGGATGAAATGACGATAGAAAGTATGCCAAAATTTAGGGTAATAAGAAGAGACAGAAAAAAAAAAATGAGAGATCGATCAAATTGAAATGTAAGAGAAGTCAGAGAGAGATTATTAGGTGGAGATTTGGGTGAGTCTTTTATGTGTCAAACAAAAAGGAAAAAAATAAAAAATAAAAAATAAAAATAAAAATTTGTGTGGAAATGTACATGGTGGTGATATTGGTGGCTTTTGTTCATGTTGTTAACCCTTTTTTTTTGAATTTTTAAAAGGCAAGTTTTTAAATTATTTTCTTATTTTTTATAAATAATATTTTATCTATTTTCATATTTTGTATGTATATGTTTATTTTATTTTTTAAACAAAAATGTTTATATTAAGCTTTTTTAAAGTACAAGTAAAGTTTTTATGTCTTAAATTAAAATTTCTTATATCTTGTGTGTTTATATGCATAGAAAGAAATTGCTTTTTTCAAATTTAAGAATGAATTTTGATTATAATTTTTTAATATCAATCAATATGAGGGTTTTCCATTTTTTTACATAAATTATTTTAATTGTAAATAATGCTTAAAGAAAATAAGATTATAGGTTTTTATTTTGTGCTGGTAAAACATGATGAGACATGCAAATGTGGCAATATAGTAGCCAAAGGAGATTTTGTAATGGGGACTTACCAAGACCTCTTAGAATTAACTAACTTTAAAACATTAAATATTATATATATATATATATTTGCTATAATTGTTTATGTCAAAATTATATATGAATTATTTAAGTATGGACCATGAATTTAGCATTTGCTTGACCAAAATGCCATTGTGGATGATTCAAATTACATAGACTCCCCCTTGTTTTGGGTAGATTTGCCTACCTTTCCATTTTTCTTTTTTATCATTTTAGTTTCCAATTAATGTACATAGTATAATAATATTCAATATATATGGATAATTATTTCATACACTGTCGGTAGAGTTTTTTACTTCATAAGTTGTATTAAAATATGACACATATCTTATAAAAATATTAAAAATTAAAAAATAAATAAAATAAAATATGTTTCATGATTTTAATCACACTTGTGAAATAAAATTTTTTTATTAATAGTGTATGAAATAATTATCCTCTCTCTCTATATATATATATATCAAAATTTAAAGTAAGCATTACATACTTTTCTTATTACCATTATGGAGTTACAAATACATGACATAACTTAACTGACTCACAAAAATAAATAATTCAACAAATTAATTTATAACTTAATAAATTTAATATAAAAATAAATAAAATATACACATAATGATATTTGAATTTAAGATTTTAAAATTTAAAAAAAAAATATCACTAATTCTAAAACTCACTAACATTGCATTTTATAAATTTGATAAATAATAATTATTATCACTAAAATCCAAATTTCATACTTCATTTACTACATAACTTTAGCCATGTCCTTTATTTTCAAATGTTTATTAATTATGTTTATACATTTAACATTTCTAAGAAGGTTATTTCAAGATCTTACCAATGAATGAAGAAAGTCAACATTTATTACATGCTAGAAAAGAAAAATAACTTTTTTTTACACCAAAAAAAAAAGAAAAATAACTTTTTAAGAAAAAGAAAAATACCAATTGGAATATTTATGTTATCCATTTTCATGAAATAAAAAAAATTACAAGTAGCTTTCTTTATGAAATATGAATGAAATACTTTCCCTTAAATCTTCACCTATATTTTTTCTTGTTAGGATACATATTCATATATTCTTTAAAGTTCCTATTTGAAAAATATAGATACATATTCTTTAAAGTTGCATTAATAACATCATTTTTGGTGAAATTTATTACTAATTTAACAATATTGGTACATAAAAAGCCCTAAAGTACCAACCAGTACTTCCTTGGCATTTTGACTTTAAATGAAGAAAATCTCATTTTAGACAAACAATATACAACTTTATATAGTACATAAAAAAAAGTTAATAAAGTTTGCAAAATATTCCTATAGAAAAAGAAATTTATTTCCCTTACGCATATCTTATTTTTATTTTAATTGTAAACTTAACAACACATAATGTATTATTTCATTAAAAGTTCAATTATTTTGATAATTTTTTTTGAGAAAATTATTTTGATAAAGTTATTGTTACTAACTGACTACGAAAAACATACCTACTTCTACATATTAAAATATTTTTAATTTTATTTATGACACATTTTACGTTGACATGTCGAATTAATTATATAATTTATAAAAGTTTGAACTATCTAATATATGTTATTTAAAGAAATCATCAATAAATTAAAGAAAATTTCACATATAATTTTATTAATAGTAATTTAAAAAATTTATTAACCAAACATGACCTAAACATAAAAAATAAAAATTATATTTTTCTTTCCTTTTTGCAATAAAAAATCTAATTTTTTTAAGTAATACATTCTCATTCAAAGTTACAATCACACTCAATATATTATATTTTATGAACTGATAACTTGATAAATTAATAAATATAAATGATAATATTAAACTAAATAAATAATAAATAAATTAATTTAAATTTATATTTGATGAAAATCGAACATGAAATCTCGAAATTTTGTAAACCGCCACAGAACTTAAACAAGGGGAACTCACGGCAACTCGGTGCACCGAACTCATAGTAGACCCGTAAAAACGATGGGTCATATTCACTCCGTCCCGAGTCAAACGCGCTTCCGAATTCAAATCTAAATCTCCGGAAAATCCTGACCATAAGTCTTCCTCATGCCCATTCTACGAGGCCAATATGCACGAGTGCGCACCTGAGATATTTCGGGTCCTGCTCGACCCGAATTAGAAACTCCGGATCACCGATAACTTGGATCTACTTTGAGAAGGAATCTCGGACACCCAATTGGCCAAAATGACGAATCAAGCAGCGAACATGAAGGGTGGGGTTGGGTCGTACCCGGGTCGGGTTTCATGATGGGGTGATCGAAACTCTGGTTAACTTAGTTCAGTTGTCGGATTTGGATCCGAGTGAGCGTGCTGGTGTTTTGGCTGCTTATAAGGGAGTATTAAGCAGATTAATGAGTTTGATTCAATCAAGTATGTTCAGGTAAGGAAAAAAAAAGTTTTTTGGTAAAAGAAAAGTTTATTTCTTATTTCTTTCTTATGGAAAATGTGTGAAAACCATGTCTTGAATGTTTTTGTTTATGAATATGAATTTATGTGGAAAAAGTACTGTTGGGTTGTTTGAAGATCAGGTCATTAAGTTAGCTTTTAAAATTGAACTATGTAAAGAGTAAAACTTTTCTGTTATTTTGATAATTGGCTTTGCTTTTAATTTTATCAAATGATGGATTCTTTTGTTGGGAAATTTGATTATTTTGCCTTGAATCTTATGGTTCGCATCTTTTAATAAAAAACCTCTTACAATGCTCTGTTTATATTTGGATGTTCATACAGTTATTAGATCCCTTCATTTTCATTCATTTATTGGAAGTTCCAATTTTTGAGTAACTTTTCTTTGTCATATAACAATGGCTAAGATAATGTTTTTTAATCCAGGCATCTCGTCTCTCTCTTTCTCTCTGTTTTCTTCTTCTTCGCCCTTTTTTTTTGTTTTGTTTTAGTTTAGCATGCTTGTAGGTTGTTAGTGCAACTTCATTTGACTTTGGTTTTAACGCTTCTTTCATTTTTAGGTGTTCAAGAACCATGGAGCTTCAGCTGGAGCTTCAATGAGTAATATACAGATAGTGTTTCTATTGGTCTTGGCAGTATGGAGTATTTAAGTCAGAGAAGGAAATGTAGTCTCTGTGAGGTTCTTCCAAAGGACCTCTAGATTAATGAAACCAGCCATTTCATTTCAATTGCTCCATTTGTTGCTTCGTTTCCTTTCGAGATATGGATAATTCACCGAGATGATTCCTCTCATTTTGATGAACTAGATTGTATAAAGGTAACTTCTTTTATTTGAAAGTTGTATAATTCTTATATGGTTTAACCTGTTATAACTTTGCTTGTTTGATTTGGTAATTATGTCGAAGATTATAATGCCAGAAAATCTATTGTCTTAACTCCCATTGTCACTGATTCAGTGAATTCAAACACAAGCAAAGAAGGCATTAAACATAAAATAGTTGTTGGACACTTTGTGGGGTGGTATTTCTTATTATTTAGTGAACCAAAATGGCCTTTTTGTTGGCTTTGCTTTGGTCCGTTAGCAATACTGGTTTTGTTATACCAATTTGGCATCTAAACCTGCAATGGAGATTGGGAATCTTTAAGGAGACATAGGCATGTTTTGGGAAGGCAAAACTCTCATGACTATTTTTTCATTTGTTTTGTACAAGATGGCGGAAACAGCCTCTTTGCCAATAGACCCTTCCCAAACCATACAATGTGAGAGTTTTATATGCTGGGTTGCCCCTTTTTTTATAACGTACAAGTTGGTATAACACAAGTGATACAAAATTTGAATTTTTTGAATTTGGTTTTATGGAAATTCAAATAAAAAGTACCCACAATGACTTAATGAAAATTGGTTTTCTTTTGACTTTCCTAATGTCACTGAAATGTATGTCGTATTTTAGAGAATATGTTGAATACAAAAGCAGGGATATTTTTAGCTGTCAGAATGAGTAGTTGAAAGAATTTCTAAAAAAGATTTCTTCTTCTCTATGCATTTAAATGTTAGTATGTATGTTCAAAACCAAAATAATGAAAAGATTAGCATTTGCATTCTAATTTTTCACATATTTTCCTGCCTTTTCAGAAGTTGATTAACTTATGTTCCGCTTGATTCTCATGAATGCAGGCTTTTGATCTTGGTGGCTTGCTAAAACTCCTCCTTAAAAGGATGTCTTTACAGCATTATTCATACTTCACCACTTCAGGTTACTAACTCAGAGTTACGTTACCCTCTGGTTTTTACAGATAGTTCCTCAGTTAACTGGTGTGGGAGGTTTTGAACTCAGATCTGGATGTTACATAATCCTGTTTTTCCAGATGCTGCTGTTAAACTCAAGTGAGGTTAATATTCTAATCTAAGGATCAAAACAGATTAACATCATGCTACTAATGTAAAATTATATTTGAATAAACAACCAAGACTTAGCTTAACTATTTTTACCCCTTCTTAGAAGAGATTGGTTCAAGGTTTGGTTCTCGCTTTTCCCTTAAACTTCCCTATGAACAAAGAAAAATCAACATTTTGTGTGAGGAAATCTCTTTTGAATCTGTCTGGGCCAGCAGTAGTTCTCTCTTTTCTGATTTACCCATTTGTATTCAGGAATAGGTGGACAACATTCATTATGGTTTGTGTGCCAAAGGAAGGTTGAGGAACTGTCACTGAAGATTTTGCACATGGGAAGTTCCCCATGTCTTTGCAGCCTTGTCACACTTTAATTTCAGTCTAAATGCATGCAACTGTTCAATGATGTAACTGTGCAGAGATCTACCAAAAGTTAAGGAGGTCCGTTTGTGTGATCTGACAAACAATTTTCTATTTTTTACTGATTTGTGCCATGTTTTCCTGAAAAATGAAAAACATTGTTGAGTTGAAATCCAACAACAGTAAGCCTGCAGGGATCCAATGCAGCTAGCCATCCTTGCTTCTTACTCTTTTCAACTGCAAAAAGCTACTACATGGGGCCTGAATTGGGAGCATATTTTTTTCTTAATCCTTGCATTATTCTTCAACATCATGAGGCTGTTACCACTTATTTGAGATATTAACCTACACTTTATCCATGGACCATTTTTTTTGTACAATGAAGGCCACTAGTAAGGGGAAAAGGGAATGTTGGTATTAATATTTGTAGAACTTCTACATTTTAAAGGTGGAGATATGATTATCTGAGTCAATACTCAAAGTTGAACCATAGATTTCAATAAGGGCATATGGTGTGTAACCAACAAGAAGGTCGGGGTTAAGGAACATGTTTTCAAGTTTTGAGAGAATAGTTTTGTTATGTGATCATTCCATTATCTTTTCCCTACTAAAGAGATTTATTGAGATGTGCAGCGTCACTACCTATATATTTAGTGACTTCTTTCATCTTAGTCTATTTGTGTGACTTGACATTGTTTCTGATCCAATCTTTGCCTAATCTTCTAGGATACTCCTGACCGTTACCTTAGTGTAAAAACGACTTATTAGAGTCTGCAATACCATCTCTTATATATTCAGTAACGTTACTTTTTGTATCTGATGCAGGATTGAAACATCGAGTGTACTCATGTGACATGAGAGTTTGTATCGGCTAGGCATGGCAAACAACTCTATAGGCTGATAGATTCTGCCTGCCTCTACCTAACACTGCAGGACCCCGTTGTCATTGTGGCCACAACTAGAGGCGAGCATCCAACTCACTTTAGCATCCCTTTACAGTTACAGAGAGAACAGACTGGGGCTGCCTGCGCTTAAAGTGGGTTAAAATTTAAAGCGCACACGTCGCTTCTTTATTCATTCACTCTGAATAATGGCACACAGCTACATAAAGCTTTATTTGCACTTAATTACTCATCATTTTAATGCTTACCAAAACAAAAGAAGAAAAACAGGACTTTGTTAAATTAGAAACCTGTAAATCTTCATTTAAAAGTGTTAATTTTCCGACGTAAATCTAGTTTAACATTAAGATTGAAAGTAACTTTTACGTTTAAAAGTTGCCTTCAATCCAACTTTAATACAAAACATTAAAAAAAAAAGTGATTTTTATATATAGAAATTTGGTTTGCAACCCCAAACCAAAAACTCCGATGCTTTTACCGCAATTTTTGTTGGTAAAATGACTTTGCTAGCTTCGTATCACTAAACTTTTTATTGTTACTCCTTGTGCCCGAAATAAACTCAGTTCATAAAGGCTGAACAGCTCAATCAAGGCTTAATTAGCCCAATTAGGGTTTGGCAGCCTAATTACTCCAAGAATCAGTTTTTGAAAACCCTCGGTATATAGTTTGTGAAAAGAATTTTCAAGTTCGATATTCATTAAATACATTTTTTTTGACAAGTGAAGAGTTTTAACTGTGATTAAGTTTCGATTAGGATTAGTTTCAAACCGTTAAAATAAATGAAAATACTTGTGATTTATACAAAAAAAACCCTTAGTATAACCAACCGATAAATACAAATAGCTTGAAGCCTACTATAATTTATACGCCCCCAGCATTCTCTTATTCTTTTAGCTTCACCTGTTTTGAGCGTCGAAGTACAGAGTTCGGAGTATCAATTTTAAATATTTTTTTTGTGATTAAGTCCATGGCCCAAGCTGCAACCAAACCCATTAGACTAAATCCAAAGTGCACCATGTTTCATGAGTCCCAACTCTATAGCCCAAAAGAAACGAAACCTACAATGAAACAAAGTAGACTTTCAGAAGACATCAAATAAGAAAATACTACACTCCGCTGGGAAAGCAATATACTTGATCTGGAAGTGAATCCGTGGAGGCTTTTGAATCACTGTTTTTCCATTTTAGTGATTACCCAAAACAATTTAAATCTCCAAGGCAAGAAATTTGGTTGTCTTATTTTGCTGCAAAACAGATAAAAAAAGGGTTTTTAGTTAGTCTCTTCATTGTTGCATTCTTAAACCCCACACTGCTAAGGCGCTTGGGTTTTTGGCGGCTACCCCCTTCTCCACGCCTTCCTTTTTTCCTCTTCCCTAGCTTTTCCACCGTTTCCAACTCTAGGGTTTTTTTTTCTTTTCTTTTCGTTTCCTTCTTTTCCTTCCTCTTCTTCTTCTTGGTCTTTCTATATCTCTTACTTTCTCTCTCTAAATCTACAGCCTTGGTCTTTGATCATGGCCACCTCTGATCGTATCCTTGCTAACGTTACTTCTCTGGGTATGCTTTGCTTTAGTAGATTTGTAGATAAATGTTTTTTTTTTCTTTTTGATTGGTTTCAGTTTTTTTTTTTAGTTCTTCAGGATCTGCTGTTGTTTTAAGGTGTTACTAATCACTATTTGTTTTTTTAAAATAATCTTTAATGGGCTTTGGGGGGGTTTATTCAAAATTTGTTTTCCTATTAGTTCTGATAAGTTTCATTTTTTATGGATTTGAGTTTTTTGGTTTTTGAGGTTCATGAATTTGAATGTATTTTATGGATCTTTGTTGTTGAAATCTATATGTATTTTTTAGATGGGTTTTGGAAGGGTTTATTGAACATTTATTTTAAAAAATGGTTTATAATTAATTTCTATGCTTTTAGCTCAAAATTTTTATCTTTTTAAAGATTTGAGTATGATTGTTATGGAAGGTTATGAATTTGAATCTGTTTTATCTTTGGATCTGGTTTATATGATATGCATAGCTCGTAACTATGGTTTTCTTGTTGCTTTAAGTGATATGCTTTTGATATATCTGAACTTTTGTAGAGTTTAGTTTTTTAATTCTCGGTTTTGTTTTTATCCTTAACTTCTACAATCACAGAAGTTGCAGATTCACTGGAGAACTTGTCTCTGGATTCACAAGCCAAGACCACAGAAGTTCCTGAGCCTGTCAAGAAGGTAGTACTTAGATTGTGAGATGCTCATTTCTTATTCTAGTCATTGATAAAAGTTTTGCTTTTTATTAGTTAGATTAGTTGGTTTTTGATTGTATTATATTCAGTGCAATTCAAGCTGTTTTAGTGATTATCACCCTTGATTTAGGCAGAAGGCTAATGCTTCTTGAAGTTGCTTTGAAATTATCTTTGACAATTCGGTTTTTGTATAATAGTCTGACCAACATTTAGGGGATATGGATTTTGTATGACAGTCCTGCTAACATGAGTTAACCTGTCAATTTGCTTTGGGGATCTACACGTAGAGAATTTTTGTTTCATGTTAAGAATGAGTATTGTAGTTGATAAGATTAATGTCTCTTGACAGGATTTCGGGGATAATGGCTCTTACATATACCAACAAACTTATGGATATATGCCATATGGGGCGTATTCTGTGCCCAGTTCACCTCTTCCTGCTATGGGACATGATGTTCAGCTGCATGCGCTGCAAGAATACCATTATCCAAGTCCTTATTACCAACAGCCTCAGCAAACTAGTCAAGCCAATGGTTCTCAAGTGGAGGTTTCAACTTCTGGTGTAGCTGATCAAGCTTCCTTATCCATTGAAACAAATGAAGGAAATTCGAGTTCTATAGCAAGCGCTGGGGTTTTGAGTAGTAATAATGGGCCAGGGTCATTAAAATCGACTTTTAAAACCTCCTCTCTAAATCCCAATGCTTCCTACAAAAGGGGAGGCATGCCAACTGGTAATCTATCTCAGGGTTATCAGGATCCAAGGTTTAGCTATGATGGGATTCACTCAGCAATTCCTTGGTTAGATATGTCGATGTCTTCTAATGGGCAATCCAAACATGCTGCAAATACTGGGTTTTCTTCATATAACAACAACCTTTCATCTGGGAGGAATCCGAACCTTCAGCCCTTCCTTCATGTCATGGTATGTTCAACCTGCTTTGTTACATAGATTTGAGTCTCTGCGTTATAGATTTCTGAGTTCTAACACGCACACACACATGCACAAAGACCGATACAAAGTTGCATAAGTATATTGTTAGATGTACTAGATAGATAGATATAATATTTGCTTGTCACGCATCTTTCTTTTCTGATTGACCTAATTATTTTAATGATCTGAATGCAGAATTTGCCCAATGCAAGACCATCATCAGGTGTAGCCCAAGCATATGGATACATGAACCACATGTACTCGAACAACATGGCCTATGGTCCATATGGAAACACCATCAGAGGTGGTGCTGGTTTTGGATCGTATGGCTATGATGCCTGGAAGAAAGGACTAGGGTGGTATTCTGTTGGTAACAATAATAAATCTAGGGGTCGTGCTTATGGAAAAGAGAATATGGATGGTGTAAGTGAGCTGAACAAAGGACCTAGAGTAAAAGGTGCAACACTAGCTGTCAAAGATCAGAACATTCCATTGACTGAGAGCAATAAGGAGAGCAGTTTTTCTCTTATTCCAGATATGGAGCAGTATAATAAAGAAGATTTTCCCGAGAATTATTCAGATGCAAAGTTTTTTGTCATTAAATCCTATAGTGAGGATGATGTCCACAAAAGCATCAAATACAATGTGTGGGCCAGTACAACTAATGGCAACAAGAAACTTGATGGAGCATTCCAAGAGGCTAAGGAGAAGCCCGATGGCTGTCCTGTATTTCTATTGTTTTCAGTGAGTATGATTAACATTACTACATGCTGTCTTGATTTAGTGAGTATATAATTTGCTTGATTTTTACTAAGCCTGCACCGTTCCAGGTTAATACCAGTGGACAATTTGTTGGATTAGCAGAGATGGTAGGCCCAGTTGATTTTAACAAAACTGTGGAATACTGGCAACAAGACAAATGGACTGGTTGCTTCCCTGTGAAGTGGCACATTGTTAAGGATGTGCCGAATAGTTCACTGAGGCACATAACACTTGAGAACAATGAGAACAAGCCTGTCACGAATAGTAGGGACACCCAGGAGGTTATCATTCATTCTCTCTGTGTAATTGTGCGAATGTGTCATATTTCTCCTTTTCATGATTTTCATCCTTCTCATTGTAAAATGGTCGGTGGCTGTAGGTTAATTTTAAGAAGGGGATTCAAATTCTGAAAATCTTCAAGGATCATTCCAGTGGGACATGCATTCTTGACGATTTTGAATTTTACGAGGCTCGACAAAAGATAATCCAGGAGAAAAAGGCTAAGCATCAGCTGTTACAAAAACAGGTATTTCTTGCATCTTTATTTAAACTTGTATCCTCACACATAAAAGATATTTTCAATACCTTTTACTATATAGAATCTGATAGATGGCTTGTGTAAACCTTTTAAATAATAACCACTTTATGTTCTTCCTACATAGGTTTCGAGTGGAGAGCCTAATGATGATGTCGCAACTGACAACAAAGAAAACATGGCAATAGCAAAGGAGACATTGGAAAAATCTGTAGAGGCAGCCTTGATAGAAGAACCAAAGGTTGTTCCAACAGCAGAGGTAGTAAAGGCGAATGGAGACGTGAAACCCATGGAAGAGACTGGCTCAGTTGCTGCACCAGAAGATGGCCCTGCGAAATCAGCTTGCGTTGCGAGTGCTTGCTAATTGGCTTAGATTTAGTATAGGATTGTACTTCTGGTTGGTTATTACCTATTAACAAGTTAGGTAATTCATATCAGCTATTTTGAGTCTCTTTGATTAGCTTGGTGCACCTTTCAGCCTTTCTTTACAGCAATTAGCGGCATGGTGAGACAGAAGATGACTGCTCAATAGCCTCTGAGTTTTTCTTTTTCTTGTCATTTCCATCTGTTTTCCTTTGTTTTTCTTAATGAGAAAGAGTTAGGAAGGAAAAAAAAAATGCCCAGGAGAAATAAGTTACTCCTATTTGCTTCCTGTATTTGATTAGCATGTCTTTTTTTTGTATTTGGAAGTAAAAGAGCAGTGTTGCAGACATGGAGTTCTTGTTCTGAATCTTTCATGTTTGCAAATTTATCATGAGGTATGGTAAATTCCTTCAATGTGTGAGAACTTGTGTAGATTTTTGGTCATTACTTAAATTCATAGCAAGTATTGTGTAATACAAGGGCAAAGAAGGTAACACATTTCATTTTATTTATTTTTTTAATATTTTTAAATGATATGCGTTATCATTTTAATTGTTTAAAAAATGCTAAAAGAATGAAATCTTATTAGATTAAGTAATTTTAAATATGATATTATGATATGATACGAAAATTATATTAAAAATAAATATAAAAGTAATACAAGTTAAAATTTAATATAAAAAAAGGTTTAGTATGTTTATTAAAATTTTAACATGATAATACAATTATTAAATATATTCATGAATTTTTAATTTTAAAATGGTCAAATAAAAATGGTCACAAGATTGTAAAATTGTGTATAAAAAGAGAAGAAAATCAAGGTTTTTATTTAAAATTTCATTTTCTACAAAAATGAGACAAACATCTCAAATTTAAAGTATTCTATTGTTAATATTTTTCTCAACTTTATTAAAAACTAATATTTTTTTAATTTTTATGTAATTATAATTGTTCATTTTATGTGTTTCTCAACTTTATTAAAAACTAATATTTTTTAATTTTTATGTAATTATAATTGTTCATTTTATGTGCATCTTACGTAAATAAAATCAATTAAGACGTAATTTTATTTGCATTCAATTGAAAACTTGATTTTGATTTGTTTTTTATGATATTTAAATTGATCTATAATTGTAAAATAAAAAATTTTGAAATTTCAAATTCGAACTTTAATTTTTTTTTAATAATTGTGAATTTGAATTTCAATCTAAATCCAAAAAATAAAAATTAATATGCACATTTATATATTTATTTATTTTTTGATTGGCACATTTATTTATAAATAGCTATAATTAATTAAAGAATTAGCACATGATAATTATCTTATAGATCTATCCAATTTAAAATTATTTATGAATAATATTTCTTTTAAAAGGATAAACTTTAAAAAAAAAAAAAAACATTCTAGGGCTTTCTGGGACTAAACTCACACTCTCACTTTGCTCTTTCCCTCTTCTTCAAAATCAAAAAGGTTCCATTTTTAACTCATTTCTCCATTTCTAGGGTTTGGGTTTTTCAGTCTCTTACTCTGATTTGATTAGGTTTGAGTAAAAGGGAAGAAAAATGGGGTTCTCAATGCAACCGTACGGCATACAATCGATGCTGAAGGAAGGGCATAAGCATCTCTCCGGTCTCGACGAAGCTGTTCTCAAAAACATCGATGCTTGCAAGCAACTCTCCACCATCACCCGCACTTCCCTCGGCCCCGACGGTATTCCTTTTCTCTCTTTCCCTCTCTCTCCTTGATTTTCTTTTTTAATTGTTGTTTTGGTTTGAAATTTGCTATCTTTTTTAAGTCTGTTTGAAATCCGGATCAGCTGTTCTCTTCCAATGCCGAATTTGCCTTAATTTTTTATATATCTTTTCCTTAGGCATGAATAAGATGGTTATTAATCATTTAGACAAGCTATTTGTTACCAATGATGCTGCTACTATTGTCAATGAGCTTGAGATTCAACATCCGGCGGCTAAGATTTTAGTTCTAGCGGGTAAGGCTCAGCAAGAGGAAATTGGTGATGGAGCTAATTTGACAATTTCGTTTGCCGGAGAGCTTCTCCAAAATGCAGAGGAGCTTATTAGGACCGGTTTGCACCCCAGTGAGATCATAAGTGGGTATACTAAATCAATTACCAAGGTTTGCCCTTTTGCTTTTCCGAGCAACTTATATGACCTTGAGTGTTGTTCATTCTGATGATGAAAGTGTAGTGATTTGTCTTATTCTTTTTTCTTTTAATATTTGTAGGCGATTGAGATTTTGGAGGAACTTGTGGAGAAAGGTTCTGAAAATATGGATGTTCGGAATAAAGAGCAAGTTGTTACACGAATGAAAGCAGCTGTTGCTAGCAAACAACATGGACAGGAAGATATATTGTGTTCCCTTATAGCTGATGTAATTCGCAACTCAATTATTCTATTAGCTGTTCCCTTTTAAAGGATGCCATGATCGTTTTTTCTTTATTTATTTATTTTTTTTATCATAGGCGTGCATCCAAGTTTGCCCCAAGAACCCTGTGAACTTCGGTGTTGATAATGTCCGTGTGTCGAAGCTTGTTGGAGGAGGTCTGCATAATTGTACAGTAGTTCGGGGGATGGTTTTAAAAGGCGATGCTTTGGGAAGTATAAAACACATGGAGAAAGCCAAGGTATAAATTTAGTTTTCTCTCGTTCCTTTTCTCATTGGTTAAGTGTTACAAAAGTGCTCAATAATTTTCAATTGGCCAAGTTAAAAGTCTTGTTGCTTTCTGACTTATAATCTTGTGTTCACTTCGTGTTAGGTGGCTGTGTTTGCCAGTGGTGTTGATACATCTGCTACTGAAACAAAAGGAACTGTATTAATTCACTCTGCGGAGCAGGTAAATTATGAGAATTTTCTCATCTTGTTATTTAATAAAATCTGTGAGCTTTTTAGGCATATTAGACCTTTTTTTTTTGGGTCTATTTCATGTGCTAGATCTTTCATTTTCTGCCCATTATGGTGATTTTTATCTTCTGCTGTCTACCTCTACATCGATAAGTAACTGGTGTTGGGGGCTTTAGTTGGTCATATTTGTCTAAATGTGGAAGGTTTTCTTTTGGTGTTTTCTTGCAGCTAGAGAACTATGCAAAAACTGAAGAAGCTAAGGTTGAGGAGCTCATCAAAGCAGTTGCTGATTCCGGTGCCAAAATTATCGTCAGTGGAGGAGCAGTTGGTGAAATGGCCTTGCACTTCTGTGAACGTTACAAGTATAAGAAGCTTCCTTCTCATATGTCCCAATCTGCATTTTGTTCTTTCTTGTTTTGATTAATATTGCATATATGCATTCTTAGGTATTGGATTGATACGTATGCTCTGATATTGAATATGATGTGTTGATGGTTGGCTTATATTCAGATTCATAATTATTTCACTTTGGAAATTTTGCAGTCTTGTTCAACATTTCTAATTTGAGATCTTTTTTCTGTGCAGGTTAATGGTCTTGAAAATCAGCTCAAAGTTCGAACTGCGACGCTTTTGCCGCACCACAGGCACTGCTGCTCTTGTGAGCATTCTATCTAGATTATGTTATAAAGAAAAATATCATATCTCTTGATTTTGTAATCTAATGGAACTTTAATTCTTCTGACAGTTGAAACTTAGCCAACCAAAGCCTGATGATTTGGGATTTGTTGATTCAGTTTCAGTTGAGGAAATTGGTGGTTCTCGGGTAGGTTTGAAAGAGATTGCTTTAGTTATATTTGGTTCCTTGTCTTTTCATCACTTTATTTTGCCTTGCCATTTTGTAGGTCACTGTTGTGAGAAGTGAAGAAGGTGGTAACAGAGTTGCCACTGTGCTTCTGAGAGGAAGTACTGATAGTATATTGGATGATCTTGAAAGAGCTGTTGATGATGGAGTGAATACGTATAAGGTGATTTTTGGAGATCTTTTCTTTGTTTCTACATATTCATCCTAGTTTTGCAGCATTGCCCCTCCACAAACCTTATTGAAATCTGTTTTTCTCTCCCGCTGGAACTTTCTGTTTGTTTTTGGATGTGAATTTCACGGAAAGTATCATTATCACATTCTTAATGTCCAAATTTTGTGGTCAGGCAATGTGCAGGGACAGTCGTATGGTACCTGGAGCTGCAGCTACTGAAATTGAATTAGCGAGAAGATTGAAAGAATTCTCCTTTAAGGAAACAGGGTGATTTACTTTTTTCCATCTGCTTTTCATTCCAAAGTGTACTTCTGCGTGTAATATTTCATCATTAACCTGCATGCTTATGCATTGCACTTTGTATGAATGGCATATGAGTATATTTGTGCCTTGATGGAAGTCTATCTGCCTAACGACTATGTCTTTTGAGCATAGTAGCACAACTGCTGGATATGAGTCAATTGAAGAAACTTTTGCATTGTTGATTGTCAAGTTTACATTACATTGCTTCTTTATATCTTGCATTTGTCATGGACATTTTGATCTCTGTTGGGAATATTCTACAGATTTTGGATTTATAGTAGATTTAGATTAGTTCTGGAAGAGGCTATAAATAATAAGATGGGATATTTTGCAGATTGGATCAGTATGCCATTGCTAAATTTGCTGAAAGTTTTGAAATGGTACCAAGAACCCTGGCAGAGAATGCTGGACTCAATCCGATGGATATCATATCTAAGCTATATGAAAAGCATGCTTCTGGAAATACCAAAGTGGGCATCAACTTGAGGGGAGATGACTCTGAAGATGGAGTTTGCAAGGATGTGTCAACCATGAATATTTGGGACCTTTATGTCACTAAGTAATTCTCGATTTACATCTTCCGAATAACTGTTCTAGCTCTGAGTATTCATCTTGTGTGAAAAATTAACCTTTAATACTTTCGATCATAAACAAGGCACAAAACGACAATTTATGACTTCTTTTCTTTTGTTTTTACTTTTGGCAGGTTTTTTGCTCTGAAATATGCTGCAGATGCTGCCTGCACTGTGCTACGGGTAGATCAGGTACTTAACTAGAAACAGAAAGCTTGAAAATGAAAATAAGATAAGCTTTATTACTGCATTCTCTGGAAAAAAAAAAACCCTGTATTCGATGCTTAGAGTTGCATTTATTTTTCCTTTTTTGAAAATTTTCTTTCACCAAGCTCCCAATGCCATTCATTCAATATTTGTAGATTATCATGGCAAAACCAGCAGGAGGTCCAGCAAGGAGAGATCAGCCTGCAGGAATGGATGAGGACTAAGTCTTGTGCAGCATGATCAATTTACCCTTCTGTTTTATTTCACCAGTGCGGTGTCCCACCTTCGCTTAGGCATCTTTTGTTTTCTTTTGAGATGCTAAAACACTTTAGCTTGAAAAGCAAAATTTTGCTTGTGTTTTTGGAATATTATGCTGGGTGGTGGTGATCTGTGTTTTTAGTGAATCAATTATGTAATTTTTGGACACTAAGGTAGCCTTTGATATGTTATTGATCACTCAAAACATTAGCGTTTGGTACGGAATTTCTATTGTACTTTATCAATGCGCATGGGCTAAGATAAAAAAATTGAAGTTACTGAGCATTTTTACTGGATATTCATAATGCAAAACTAGGTCAGTTTAGTCCACTGCTGTGTGAAAGCTATACAGATTTTCTTCCTTCTAGCAATGGTTTCTCTTTCACTCTTCCAAAAACAAACGTCTTACAATCTTCTTCAGCGTTTTCAGGAGGCATCACACAATGTAATTAGGCTCTGATGTCAGTAGAGTAGTACTGGTTGCATTGACAAGGAGATATCAAACACAAACAGCCCGCCTGGCAGGCATAAACATCAGCGTTTGGTACGGAAAACGTAAGATTTGTTGAGTTGGCAAAATCTTTCGAAAAGAAGTTTATATTCGGCAAAGTAAATGGAGTAAGGTTAAGAACACCTGATGCTCAAGCCTCAAGTATATTGGAAAGGCAAGGTTTCAAAGAGATTCTTTATGCAGTTCCTGCTGGTGGAGCAGACTCTACTGAGGCCAAAGAAAGATTGGCTTTGGTCATCAATGATGCGTCCGAAAAAGTTCAAAAGAGTCGCTTCTGTCTGGTTATGACGCCATTGTACTCCTCAGGTAGTTTCTTAGTTGCAGTCATAGTAATCAACGATGGCCACAAAGATGAGACTCTAACTAGAGCCATACTTAGCCACTTGAACTTTAAGAAATGAGGGCGAACTGAAGTTAATGGACTCAAAGGCTGTTGTTATGCTGACCTCCGCCTTTATCTTCGCCTTTTGAACTCTAATCTCCATCTGAATCAATGAAATCTGAATCTTCAGGATGGTTTGGCTCTGAAAGTGAAAAGAAACCAGGTTTGTGGACGACAACACAAGATGTGCCAATGGTCACATGTCCATTATCTTCTCTTGGCAAAACCGACTTACAAGGGCATTGCAATTATTGATATGTCCAGCAACCTTCCCTTTCCAGTTGCCAAGTTCTCTTCCTATATTCATTTAACTTTAGTTTCCATTAATAGGTCTTCATTTCATTATGAACTTCATAAATGCAGGTTGAACTGATAAGTAGTGATTCAGAAAATATGGTTGAAACAAGACATATTGCGACACACCTAAAAGATGACTTAAGCTCAGAGATTTTTTTTGGTGTAAACCTCGAAAAGCTTTTATACTACATTGGGTATGAGACTAATTTTCACTTACATTACGTGGCTGGCATCAGCTCAAGGGAATTTGACTTGGTGAAGATTCGAACACAGGAGCTTTGGCTATAGAACGTCCTCATTAAAAAACTCAATGAAATTTTACACTACTGAGACAATAGTTTGGGTTTAAGTTCAAAGATTTTAGTCTCAAACCGGAAATCATCACAATTACAATGTACAGGATCCATTATGAGCCATCTAACAGTTAGCAGTCTGGAGGCAACACATGCACTCCGTTTAGAAGTATCCATCTTTCTCAGCATGCCAACCTTCTTGTCAAATTTTGGTATAATTCCTCCAGATTTTGACCGGGAAAATGATTCTTATATCGGCCAACTATGGAGTCAAACGGGACTTGAAAGGTTTTTCAGTGGCTTGGGACGAAGAAATCAGAAGAATGCTAGTGAAGCAGAATGAAAGAAGAGCAAAAGTGAAGAAGAAATGGAGGGTGAAGAGGAGGATGGATGGCTATAACTAAGCAGTTGAATGAGCAGGATATACACCAGTGCACCTAGATTTTTAAGTCATTGACAGGGTAATTTTCCCAGTCATCAGATTCAGAAGTCATATTGATTGCATTCTTACAGGCTGATAACGCTCTTTGTGGTTCATTTTTTTTTGGTATATGCACTCATTTGGTGTTCTTTTCCTGGAGCAGGATAGAAGAAACTCAGTTGTGCTAGGAAGAGATGGATTTGATGAAGTGTACATGTTCTGCCCTGGTTCAAGCCATGAAATCAATGGTGAGTAGTGTGTAGGTCAGTCAGCCATGCTTCAACCCATAATCTTAGGTCCAGGAGAAGTTTGGCGAGGTTGCCAGCATTTACACAACCCAAATCTGTAAAATCATCCTTAAGCATGCTTTTGTATCCATCAAGTGAACTTCCATGTGTTTTCAGCAAAATGTAAGATTTCATGTGAGGCAGAAATGCTAACTCCTGTTGAATTCATTAAACAGCAAACTAACGACTTTGTTCATTAATAAGAGTAACAAATTTTGTCACAGAAAATGACATTGTAATGACCTAGTTCCGAGATTCTTCGCAGTATTCCTAATTCACTAGGAGTGAAATAGTTTGATACAACAGAATGAGTGAACTAAGTTGGAACAACATAAAAGCTTTCATCCTGAACTTCAGGCCACAATAATGAAGTGAGAACTGCAACTATAATGAAAAAGAGGCCGAAAAACATTTTGAAAGCTGTCTTCTTACGAGCTTTCTTGCTGTGAAACTCTAGAGTTTCAGTTTTATTCATGGGAACAGCCTCATGAGACCCTTGAGCATCAACATTGGCAGGACTGTCATCAGTTGATGACACAGATTCGGAAGCACCTTGAAATTCCTCACCATCATTATATATATGTCCATTTTCTCTGACCTCACAGATCATACCACGCTGCAAGCAGTTATGGCTTGTGGTTGGGCTCCATCCAAAATTTTGTGAGCATGGACTTCTGAACCTTCTGGATTGTCTCTCAGAATAATCTGAGTTCAAATCATTGGGATCCTGAAGAGAGTGTATGAGCTTCCTCGGAGTTGTAAAGAGGTTGTCCACATTAATCCGAGAACGTGACCTCTGAATCACGAAATATAACAAGGCAAATACAGTTTATACAAATAAATAGAACAAGAGAACCAAATCAAAATGGAAAAATTTAGTTTTTTACCTGAGGACTGGGAGTCCCACTTCTTGGTAGCCCGTTTCTAGGACTTCTATGCAAGAATCCTGCAAATTCCTCCGCATATTCCGATCCATGATTGCTAAGTTCATGATTATCAGAAGGTGAATTACAAATGGAACTTCCCTGAGCCACCACAGAGAACAAACCATCCTTAAGAGATACATCTACACCTCCATTTTCATATCTCCAGAGCTTCCGATTCACACTCCTTTGATCGTATTCCATGTTGCGAGAAATTTGAGTCATTGAAACCGGTGACTCGAGCAAAGAATCATATTCCATAAAGGAATCAAGTGTCTGTGATTCAGGTGAAGCAGTTGCAGGAGATCTATCACCAGTAGGGACTGAGTCCCTTCTTCGACTGTGGTCTCTCCTACCAAAATTTGACCCAGTAACTGACCCACTACCATTCTCAAATTTAGACCTTTTCTCTTGTGCTATTTTCTTTGCAGTCTGCAAAGCTTCATAAGCAGCCCCCTTAACATAAGCCATCTGATCTGATAAAGATTGACACTTCTCCATCTCTTCCATAATCAACTCCACCTCTGACAATATGCTCCTCGGATCCAAACACTTCATCAAGAAATTTATCATTTGTATTGATGAAAATCGTTTCTGAGAATTACCTTCTGCAAGCCCTGCATTCGATATTCTCAAGCCAGACTTTATTAACAATCTAGCATATGCTTCAACAATTAGAGCATTATGCTTTGCTAAAGCCATAACCAGGCACATATGTGCATTAGTCTGAGTGTACTTCTCCTCCAATGCCCCGGCCACATTTTGACAAACCTTGTTCACCATCTCATCAGAAGCAAACCGCCAGTTATCCGAATCCACGAGGGCCTTCAAGCAAAGCGCAGCCCCAGAACTCAAGCTTTCTTGGGAACTCAAAAGAGATTCTGAAAGAGGCTTACAAAGTGAGTGAATTATATGCCTCTTCTTGTCTTCTGGAGTTGTTGGATCAATCCCATATCTTGCAATTGCAGGTACAACCTTTGAACATGCCTGCTGAAGAGGGAAGGACCCTGCACTCGAAGCTAATGTCTTGACAATAGTCAACATGATACTATCAATCTGAGGAACAATCTTCACACCATGGACGCGAGCAAGAACCTCATAGAGTGAAATTGTGTATTCGCCAGACACACACCCAGTTTCTTTGGTCTCAGAAACTTGAGCAAGAAAGACTGGTATTGCCTTTGAATCCAAGTCTCTCACATATGATTTTAGTGCTTTCATTGCTGATTTTCGACTATCAGCATCCTTGTCAAGATTGGCCAATTCTCGCCGCAGAATGGGGCTAAGATTTCTACCCATCATTTATCTGAAAATGCTGAACAAGATCAGCCATCTTACTAAAAAGAAAATGGAGTAGCCCAAAAACTGAGTTGAAAAGGTTACATGTTCGACTGTTCTAAGCAAACAAATGCAAGAGTTTTCTTTGGATAGTAGTAAATAAATGGTTTGTTATTTGAAAATAGATATCATAACACCTTGATTTAAAACTCTTCATTTCCTAGAATTGAATCAACCTAAATATTCAATAACCAATTGAATCAGCCACTTTTATATAAAATAAGTGGAAATCTAAGTTCAAAGTTACAAATTTCCACCACATTCATGCATTTTCCTGTGAACCTAACACAAAATTAAACCTTCTTGATCTGGAAAACTAATAAGAGTTTTCAATTATTACAACATAAAAACGGTCTATTTCAAATCTGTCTTAAATCATAACATGCAGATAAATAAATAAACAAAATATGTGAAATCTAAAGAGCAAAATCACAAAACAAGAACAAAAAATTAGAAAAGCCTGTTCCTTTCTATGATTAAAATTACAACAAAATAGAAAAAATTACTTAGCAAAATGGGTGTTTAGATACAACTAAAAAAATATAAAAATCAAATTCAAGAAAGGAAGAAAAATAAAGAGTAAGTGTTTCTGAAATGATAAAACAATTAAAAAGAAACCAAATTTATGAAAAGGGTGACCTAGATTTTGCTCTAAAACTATAAAAATGAACTAAAAATGCTATAAAAATACCAAAAAACCTCTACCTTTCAATTTCTTCTCACTGTTCTTGCTCTTCTTCTGCAACTGGGAAAGCACTTGCCTTTCCAACCATAAGCCAAAATAAAATTGAAAAAAAAAATGAATCTTTAAACAAAATTGAAGAACTTACCTAATCTTGGAACTAGCAAAAACAGAACCAAGAATTAAGAAAGATGTACTTTTTGGTTTAAGTATTTTGGTTGGTAGATGGTTGATGATTTTCAGGTTTTGAGGGTTTTTCCTTTACTTCTGACTTCTTTTGATTTCATTTTTCGTTTGCATTAATATCTCCTTATTTTGAGTGTTGTCTGAGATTTCACTTCTTATGTTGAAATTCAAATCTTTCTCCAAAATCCCACCGCTGTCCCTCCTCTTTTCGGCCCCACTTTAAAAATTGTCTTGTTTGACGATTTTGCCCTTTCAAATCTTCGGACAGAGATTCCAAAAGTTTGTGTCCGAACCCGGACAATTCACTTTTTTTGATTTTTTTTTTGCTTTTGCTTCATACGGTGGAAAGAGAGAGGTGAAGAAAGAAAATTAATTAATCAAATAGTTAAGCTATAAAATAAGAAAGTTGTTATGAAACATAACCATTTGATTAACTAATTTCTTTCCTCACCTCTTTCTTTCCATCCTACCAAGTAAAGTCTTAGAATTATCTCATAACAATGAATTTTTAATTTATAGAGATGAGTCAATTTATTCATAAAGATTTAATCAAGTTGCGTTGAGATTATTCACATTCATTGTTATATTTGAATCTAACCTGATAAAAAAATATTAAAACTTGAGATCAAATTGAATTTAATTTTTGAAAATTAAATTTGATTTGATTTAACATTCGAAGAATTCAAATTCAACTTGATTTATTAAATTTTTCATTTTTTTAATCATATAATTTGAAAATAAAATGATCAATAGATAAATGAAAATTTTAAAATATATATTAAAAAATTGAGTAAAATCATAAGTTGGTCAAATTAATTATTAAAATATTTAAATTCAATTCAATTAATTTATTCATATAATTTGAGTTCAAATTCAATTTAAAAATAAATAAGTAAAATTTCAATAATCATCGAATTTGAAATCAAATAATTCACAAATAATTTAATTAATTTACATCTCTATTATACATATAAACAAATTAATAGAATCTTTTAACATACGGCTGAGCTAAAGATGTTCATTCTATCGATTCGATTAATTTTGAATTGAATTAGCCAAAATCAACATTAACCAAAATTTACAACTTCACTTGTTAACCAAACCAAAATAAAATTCGATTAAGAAACCAATTAATTGAAATAATATAAAATTATTTTTATTTTAATTTTTTAACTTAAATTTGTAATTACTTAAAATTTAAATTAATTACAAATAGCATCAATGTAAAATTGTAATTAAAATTATTGAAAGCATCCATCCGTGCAAAATGTAAACAGTAATACTTAAAAGCATCAATAAAAAATTATTACAATTACTTAAAATCAATGTTAAATAATAAGTTAATATTTTGGATAATTTATTAAATTCTTGTTTCCAATTAAATTAACCGATAATCAAAATTTTTCATTAACCAATGAAATTATTTTGGTGGTCGATTAACCAACAGAAAAATTCAATCGATCATTTAATTCGATTTTAACTAAGTTTTGAACACCCAAAGGCTGGGCAACGGGGCCTAGTAAAGATCAAAATATCTGATCATCTCATCAGTGATGGAGTTGGGTTTTGTCTTCGGACAAGGGTAATTTCGACATTTAGATTCTTGTACTTACAGGGACCCAAAATATTTCAGTTCCCGCCCTCCCCTCAACGCTATATTCTTCACCGTAATAGATAGCCAGCAAACAAACAGTCAACAAATTGACTCTTTTTTTTTTAGGATTTAGGTTCGATTTTTTTTTTGGATAAATTGTAAGTTTAATATAAGTCGTGGCCAAAACTTACGGCATATCTTAAATTCTTAATCTTTAAAATAAAGTAGTTTCTTTTTATTTAAACTTTTTTTCAACTAAAAAAAGGGATATGAGAATCTCGTGGAAAATAAATTTAGGGATTTTTTTCCCTAAAATTGGAATAGTTACTCTTATCATAGTAATAATATTATTAAATTAAAGATTTAGTGAACCTATTAACGTTCTATTAGATTAAAGTCTTTAAAATTTTCAAACCTTTCATTACATGGTGATTATCTTGGATTTGGGATTGTGTTGAAAATTGGTTAAAGGGTGAAACTTTTCAAGATTCATATAATCTTTCAATAATTGTAGGCCAAATTTGATTAAATTTCACAAAAGAAGGGGAATCAAGGGTTTAACATATTCTGATCCTTCACAATGAAGAATATATGGTTGGATAGCAAATAACTTCTCTAACGTGTAAAGTTCATTATTTTTTATCACAAATGAAATATTAAATAACTGAATATGAGAATAAGATTGTTTAAATTTAAATCCAAGACTTACAATATGTCGCAACTTATCATTAAAATGAAACCCATATCAAATTTAGTACTCTTGATTAGATTTGGCATTCCTAAATACAATATAAAAACGATATAAGAGTGACAGATTAAAAATTGATAAAAATTTTATATAAATATAATAAAAACTAAAAAATAAATTTATATTTAACATGTTGATACGAATTTTGATATAATTTTCATAATTTACACAATATAAACATAATTTTTTTATGACACAAACGAGTTTTATACACAAACTACCAAATCTACTCCTGATTACCTTTTTCTGAGATAAGGAAATTGGTGATTGGTCATTGAAACTAAAATGGAAACAGATGCAAAGACCTGAGTCATCTGAAAGTAACATGCCAACTTAGTTGAAGGTTTAGAACATGTAACTCAGCAGTTGGGACAGGTCAAGATCTTTATTCTGTTAGGTAAACAATTGAAGGCATTGAATCAGATGTCCCAGGTTTAGTTTCAAACTTATATCCATAACTCCTGATTAACAGACCAGAGAAGATTTGGTTGTTTCTATCCTCTTCCGGTAATTAAAATGAAATCGGTTCTCCGAGGAGAAGGTAGCATACAAATACAATACAATCCATCAAAAGTTATATTTCTCTACATTTACTTTCAAGAATCTAACGGTAAACAGCTATGTAATAAATCCTATCTCCATTGATTGAATAACAGTGACACTAATTAAATTCTCAAAAGGGTGCGGAAACAAACAGACAGCGAACAATTTACTGAAACATCTCAAATCATGCAATCCATGTTCGTGTCATTATTGACATTGCGGAGGCATTCTACAGGTTGGGCAGTACCACTTTCCCTTGAATCTTGTCTCTGGCGTCAGCCCGACACATGCGTAATGGAACCATTCACCTCCTTGGCACTGAAGGAATAGAAACGTTAGACAATAAATACCAACCATATTTGTTAACAGGCAAAACCATAAATTTTGGGGGGCCCCAGAGGAACTCTCAAAATATCATTCATTCGAGCACATGTTTGTGCTATATATGCTAACCTCAACCCACAACATCAGTAAACTCTTTTCATAGTCCATTATTGTGACAAGCAGATGTGATTAACGTGAGAAACTTTAATAACTAAAAGCTAAATGCAAAGAAGCCAAGTAAAGAAATATGAATATTATGGATAAAAAAAATGAAATATGAATATTACAAGAGAAAAAGACTCACATTTTCATTGTCACAGGCAATCATATCTCCGAACGACACCTAAATAATTTATAAAACAATCCTTTAGTTTTGAAACAAAGCTTTTATATTGAAGAAGCAATGAAAAAGTAAGTAAATCAATGATTGTTTCAACAAAGTGATGAATAAGAAGGCAGAACCTGATGGCAGACACAATAAGTAGGTTCATTTGGATCAATGGGTTGATCAACATCAAGAGGGGTAGCGAATTCTTTCTTATGGCTTCCTGGAGGAGGCATAAGTTCAAAATCCCTATCACGCTCTCGATCCCAGTCTCTATCCCTGTAGTCCAACCTCTTTGATTGTGGTGTTCCATAAAAGGACTTGCGTTTCTCAAGCTTAGGTACAATAGGTAACGAAGGAAGAATGGCAGGCTCATCTGGTGAAATTTTTCCCTCTGATAAAGTTGCAGGAAGAAAAAGCATGGTGACAAATTGATAATCACCTGAGGCAGTATTGTGTCCATTAAAGATGCTCAATTTTCATTGCAATTACTGTACCTTGCTTTAGATCTTCTGCAAAGTAGGTCAAGTCCTCATCAAGACGTTTTACATGGCTATCTATCTGAAATAAGTTTCAGGTAGAAGAATTTTGTGAGCTTTAATCATAGCGTGATTCACGAAACAACAGCAGCTTGTGAAGATGAATAAAATAACCCAGACCAATGGTTTTACATTGCATCCATAATTTAGCTGAACTAAATGCAAAAATGTAAGTATAGAGGGGAAGGAATCATGAAAACTTATCTAAAATAAAAACTATCTAGTTAGTCTTGAACAAATTGAATTACTTCTAGAACTTTGCCTTGTCTTAACTTGAACCAGATTTCAAGTGCTCTTCACTCTTCAGTCAAACATTATAGTGACGGGTAAAAACACTTAGATGCTATGGTATTCGAACAATTATTAGGAGTTTGTAACCAACAATGACTCGAACTCAGATATGCTAGTTAAATGGAGCACAGGGTAGCAATTTTATAGCTTTCTACACTATCAAACCACAAGAAACCTCAATAACAACATAATCATTACAAGGCAATGCACATTCAATCTCAAACACTAACAAACCAACGAACAAAACTCACCAAATCATAAGCTTGTCGTGCCAACAAAACCTTCTCAGTGCACAAACTCAACGCATTTTCTTGACTTGCCTCTATATCCTTCCTCATTTTCTCAATGGTCTCATCATCTTCAAGACTATTATTCATATAGCTATTTCCATTCCCTCTTTTCATCGCCAATCCTAAACAATACTTAGTTTGCTGCCTTGTATGATTAATCATAGCTTCCAAAAAACCGAGAAATTTTAATCAAAATCCCCAAATTTATAAACCCTAATTATCAAAATCCAAAAATTTTATAGGCTTACTTTGGGTCCGTTCATCGAGTTCTCGGATTGTATTGAGGAGTCTCTGAAGCTCAGCTGGCAACGTGCTTGCGTCTATTGGAAATTAAAAAAAAAAATGAAACTTTAAATTAAACTTTAAATTCCAACTCGAAATTAATTTTTAAAAATCTTTAAAATTAAAATTCAACGTGAAAAACTTGGGCAATTCAGCTTTGGGAACTTACACTCCAGATAATCGTCGACGTAGACGCCCGTTCTTGCGATTGCCATTTTTGGTCAACGGATTTGGGGTTTTAGGGTTTTGATCTGAGAGGTCCTGCGATTTTCTTTTCTAAGGGACTAAAGAAGAAGGAGAAGAAGGAGAAGAATAACGATGCCGTTTTAACAAGTAAATAAAATTAACTTTTTGACCATTGTTGTGGCGGTGAAATTCGGTGAATGATAATACTGATGACAAAAATTATACCGGGGATGTTAGTGAAATATCGTTCTGTGGATGATTTGAGAACATGTTTGGTTTTTTTTTTTGATTGTTTATTAAGCTTTATACACGATCATGAAAAACACTTTTGCTGATATTAAAAAGACTATGGGCTTATTGTTAATGCTTTTTTTTTTGGATTAATTTACAAAACAAAAATTTTTTGAGGTTATTTTCAATAGGATTTGTTTCGATATTTTAGTCTATGAGAAAATTTTAAAAATAAGGTAAGAGATTTAGGAAGTAAAAGGGTTTCGTGTCAAAGTGTTCATAAGATTTTGCATATTTTTACTTATCACGAAATCATTTTTATAATAATGAGGCTTCTTTTAATATGATCTTCAAACTCTTATTTCATGAGACTTAATGTTTGTACACTAAGTGAGTGGTTTATGAAGATAGTGAGAGATTTCTAAATGTTCATGGGTAGTTATGCCTTATGTTTAGTACCATGTTTAGTACCATGGTCATTAGATATAAACATAATACCTCTTGACGAATGGTGATTATAAAGTGACCCGTTTTTGCGTAAACATTTCATTGCTTGTCTTCCATTCTAGGGTTAAATCCGCTAGCGAGGAGTTAATTAAGTTGCAAGCGTAAAATATGACATTCAAAGAGATGAGAAGTCCAAGGTCATGGATAAGCATGTGCTCGGGAGACTGACACTCTAGCCACAAGTGAGTGAAAACCCATACTAACGTTTAGGGTGCTGGCGATTGGAAGCCTAAAAGACTAGTGTTTAGCCCATGGGCTAATTAATCAATTAACCAAAAATTTATAAAATTATTATTATGTTAATCATTTAACTTAAATTTGTAATTAATTAAAGCATCAATTCTATAAAATTTAAGTTAATTACAAGCATCAATCTATATGCAATTGGCATTACTTAAAGCATCAATGTATAGGTTGGGAAGGTAGTTTCTAATTTCAAATTAAATTTCGAATAATCGGTTAATTTCGATTCTCAAACCGAATTAACTGATACTCAAAATTTTATCAAACCATTTTTCGATAAAACCGACCAAATTTATTTTAGTGGTAGGTCAATTAACTGAAAATAAATTCTAAAATAAATTTGGTCGATCGGTTTATTCGGTTTTAACTAAACTTTGAGTCTTTAGACACCTCCAATAATGTATTGGATAATCATTAAAAAATTTTAAAGAAATAAATAAAATATTTTAATAAGAGAGCAAATATCTTGTTGAAATTTGATAGACCTGAATAACAATTTGGTTCAAAAAAACATAAAACTTTGCTGGGATGATGGTCAAATGTCTTGACAATTACAAGGCCAGAGGGTTGGATATGACATTAATTACCGGATTGAAAAGGAAAAATGCAACCTTTTCCTTAAAAATATTAACAACCACGGATCAGTTAAAAAGAAAAAAGTGTTACTGGTTAAGTGAATCTATTTTTAAAAATTATTGATATTATAGCAGGACCAAAAGCAATTCAATTTTCAGTATCTCTCCATTTCTTCAATTTCTTCAAAAATTTCTTTTCTTACTCTATGGCTTCCACCACCAGCACCAACCCTGTCCCACTCAAAGACCGGGTTGTTATAGTAACTGGGTCATCGCGTGGAATTGGCAGAGTTATAGCGACTCACCTGACTGAACTCGGGGCTAAAGTCGTGATTAACTACTCCTCCAGATCGGATCAAGCGGATCTCGTAGCTACCCAGATCAATTCTCGCTTTCCTGGTGACTGCCCACGAGCTGTAACGGTCAAAGCGGACGTTTCGGACCCTGCCCAGGTCAAGTTTTTGTTCGACTCGGCTGAGCAGGCGTTTGGCTCGCCTATTCATGTCCTTGTTAACTCGGCTGGAGTTTTGGATCCTAGGTATCCTAAAATTGCTGACACTTCCTTGGAGGACTTTGACCGTATTTTCAGGTACTGTTGCCACACAATTTCATGATTTTGATTAAAAAAATTAAGATATCTTATTATGTTAGAGTTAATCAAGAGAGAATATTTTTATAGTTCTGAGTAGTTTTATAGGGCGGAAAACACCATCTTTATTGATTGGCAAGTGGGAATTAAGAATGCAAATTATAAAATTAAAAGGTTTCTCTATACCTCTAAGTTGGGAAATTTTTTCAGATTCAACTTCAAATCTTAATACTTTTTTTTTTTCGTTTCCGAGCAAAAAAATCTCTATTATTGTACAGAGAAATGTTCGCTTTTTTTAGGAAACTGAAATTATGTCTTAGAACCATGTGAGTTTGCACATTTTGTTAGACTATAGTAAAGTTTCATAAATACAGTTAATTTGAGTATTATACACAAACAAATACTAAGATATTCCGTATTGCTATGAGCTAAGTTTAGATCTCTCTATAAATTTTTTGATAATACCAAATTATTCTATATACGATACAGTAATGCGGAACGAAAATGACACAAAAATGATAAAACTTGAAAATGAATATGAGAAAACCTAAATAATAAGTTTTATGTTTGACACGTTGACATAGATTTCAACACAAGTTTCATATTATTCATGACAAAAACACAAATTGCCAGGTTTTCTTTTACTTCCTAACAAGAAAAAGTAATAGTACTTGATTAAAGTGGGCTGATTTGTGCTAAATTATAGAGCTTTAAGTACCTTAGAGGCACCTTACACATGGAAATTTTTACATGCTGCAGGCTGCATTTTACCATAACAAGTCGGGTAGTTAGATATTATAATTCATGTTATCTAAGTTTTGCATGAAGAATACCTTGCTTTTTCCGTAGTTCTCCATGGATATCTGTGTCAGTCACTAGTAAGATGCAGCATGCAAGAATGAGTTAGATTTTATAGATATCCTGCCACGGTTGCGTGTAAACGAAATTCTTGTTTGTGCTTGATGCCTTTGAGGCAAAATAAGTTCGATTGATTTCTTGATTTAGTTCTAAACACGTTATTTCAGTGTAAACACAAGAGGAGCATTCTTGTGTGCCAAGGAAGCAGCGAACAGGCTGAAACGTGGTGGTGGAGGTCGAATCATTTTGCTCTCATCGTCCATGGCGGCTGCGCTGAGGCCAGGATTTGGGGCCTATGCAGCGTCGAAGGCAGCAGTAGAGGCGATGGTGAAAATACTGGCGAAGGAGCTCAAAGGGACCGGCATCACTGCAAACTGTGTGGCACCAGGGCCGATTGCAACAGAGATGTTCTTCGAAGGTAAGAGTGAAGAAATGGTGCAGAGAGTGATTGATGAGTGTCCGCATAGCCGACTCGGTCAGTGCGAGGATGTTGCTCCCGTTGTTGGGTTCTTGGCTACTGATTCCAGTGAGTGGGTTAATGGGCAGACCATTCGCGTTAATGGTGGCTATGTTTGATAGTCATCTAAGCATGCCTGCGTTATATGAAGGACAGCACATTGAAGTATGTTGCGAAGACAAATTTGGACAATGAATATTGTAATGTTTCATTGCTTTCCTGCTCTAAATCAGGACTTTGATTACAAGTTAGTAGCTCTTTTGTGCCGATTTAATCTTCTTCAATACCTTATGCTGGAAAAATGTGAAGTTTGAGTAAAAACGTAATATCAGTGTGATGGTTTTTGTTTGTCATAATAGGGAAGCAAAGTTTATCCCTCTGCTGATTATTTAGGCCTGATTTGGATGCCAGAGACTGGAATTTTTTGTTGTATCATGATGTACAACGCGATTAGTTTCAATAAAATTGAAAAAAATAACAAATGATTATTAAGAATATATACTTTTAATAAAATAATAATAATAAAAATTTAAAAGTAAGGATAGTAAAGTAATATGCCCGTTCAGCAACTTTAGTTTTATGTGTTCGATTGTATCATATTGGTATTATCCCGACATCCAAACGAAGCAGAATTTAATGTTACAAATATGATTAAGAAATTGTTATTTTTTTTTGTTTAATATATCTTGATGGAAACATACTGTTACATGTCATTCTGTTAATAGAATTTAAATGGTTCATTATACGAAATAATTACATCAATGAAGTTTCTCTTTCAAACTATTTTTGGTATAATTTCAAAATTTTATAAATACCCATTTCATTTGTTTGTTAGATTCATTGACCTAATTGCTTTTCTCATTTCATTCTTTTACCTTTTTTTTGTCGTCTCAAACGGGTCCCAAAAGAATTCTGCTTCGATCACTTGGTCGTCACCAATTATCAGATGTAATGGGTTTTTTCTTTTTGTTTTTCATTTCCTTTTCGTTTGATTTAATACTTTCTATTTCTATATAAAATTTCATAAAAAACTGTTTTAAAGTATATTTTGAATATTCGTTGCATATAATTATCAAAAAAATTGAAAGTGATCAAGTTGGCATCATTGGTTGCGCTCATCGATGCTTTGGTCCATAATTTTTTGGAATCCAAAGCACCAGTGGGTCAGTTCTCCATTTCCTCTTCTTCCTTTAATAGAGAACAAGGAAAAGAATTTTTTCTTTTCATTTTTGTTGTATTTTAAGTTGGTAAGCTGATTGGTAGTTAGTTATCCAATTAGTCTGTTACAGGTGTACAGGGGTGCTTAACCAACTTGTATATATATTGCTGTACTTATCAAAGACCAAAATAGAGAATAAATCATTAGCCTTTCATACACTTTTCTACATGGTATCGGAGCGATCAAATCCTATTCTATTTTCTTGATTTTTTTTTCTCGGCAGTTACTTTTTCTTTTCTCCCAAACAGTCTCTTACTTGCAGCCATGAGTGCTACCAGATCAACAGAATCTTCTTCCAGTGCTACTAGACCAAAGGACTCTTCCTCTAGTCCCTACTTCATTCATCCAAGCGAGAATCCCTCTCTTGTGTTAGTATCTTCGATTCTCATCGGATCCAACTATCATTCTTGGAGTAGAGCCATGAAAATGGCTTTGCTCTCCAATAACAAATTCAAATTTGTGGATGGTTCCATACAAATTCCATCAAAATCTGATCCAGCATTTCCAATTTGGGAGAGATGCAACACCTTAGTTCTGTCTTGGTTGCTTCACTCAGTCTCCAGTTCTATTGCCAAAAGTGTCATCTGGTTCGACACTGCTCTTGAAGTTTGGACAGATTTGAAAGATCGGTTCTCCCAAGGGGATGCATTCAGGATTTCAGAGCTTCAAGAGGAGATTTATTCTTTTCAACAAGGTAATCTTTCTGTTACGGATTACTTTACTCAACTGAAAATGCTCTGGGATGAAATGATGAATTTAAGGCCAATCTTGAATTGTTCTTGCAATCCAAAATGCACTTGTTTGGCTTTGGAGACAGCACGAAAATATCAGGAGAATGATCATGTTATTAGGTTTCTAAAGGGCTTAAATGAAGGTTTTGCTATAGTTAGATCTCAGATTCTACTGATTGAGCCTTTGCCTCCTATAAATAAGGTTTTTGCGATGGTAATACAGCAAGAAAGACAGATTCATTCTATGATATCCAGTTCTTATCAAAGCATTGAGTCTAATGCTTTTGCAAATAAGGCTGTTTTCAATTCTTCCAGAGGAGGTGGCGTTGTAAGAAAGTTCAATGCCAATTCCAAAAGGCCCTTATGCACTCACTGTGGTTTGATGGGACACACAATGGAAAAATGCTACAGGAAGCATGGCTTTCCTCTTGGTTTTAAGCCAAAGCCTCGAATTGGTTCTGCTAATCAAGTTGATACAACTCTGTCAAGTGTAGAAGAGACTAGCAAAATAGCAACTTCCCCGAACAATGATGGTTCAATGTCTTTTCCATTTACAAAGGATCAGTACACCAAGTTGCTAGGATTGCTTCAAACAGCTGATATAGATTCATCTCCAATATCCTATGCTAACGCAACCAGTAAGCTTGTGTGTTCCTCATCCAAACAACCACAACCTTCAGGTAACCTTCCTGCAAATCATACTGTTAAGCCTTCTATTTTTTCTTCTAATTTCATTCTTGATACAGGAGCCACAGACCACATTGTTTGCTCTCTTGATCTTTTTAATTCCTACACATCTGTTTTCAATTCATATGTGAAACTTCCTAATGGTCAGGTTGCCAATGTCACTCACATTGGTGAGGTACAACTGACACAAGATTTTATTCTAAACGATGCTCTGTTTGTGCCAAGCTTTACTTTCAATTTGATTTCTGTCAGTTAGCTAACACAAACTCTTAATTGTCTTTTGTTATTTCAACCTGAGTTTTGTATTGTTCAGGACATCAAGAGGTGGAGGATGATTGGGTTAGCTAAGCAACATGAAGGTCTATATCAACTTGTCCCATTTTTTACTTCTGATTCTCCCCATTTGAAAATGTCATTGTGTTCCCCTACAGTTAGTAAATCTCAACCATTAGATATATGGCATTATAGGCTCGGGCATGCTTCTACTTCTAGACTAAAACAATTGAACATCTTGGATTCTACAATCTCTGTACAAAGTCAGTCTCCTTGTGATGTTTGTCACTTTGCAAAACAAAAGAGGAATCCTTTTCCAATTAGCAAATTTGTTTCATATAATTGTTTTGACCTTATACATGTGGATATATGGGGGCCCTATCATATTAGTTCACTATATGGTCACAAATATTTTTTAACCATAGTGGATGACCATAGTAGGCATACATGGACGTTTTTTATGAAAACAAAGGCTGAAGCAAGACCTTTGCTACAAAATTTCTGTTCTCTTGTTAATACTCAATTCAATACAAAAGTCAAAGTGATTAGAAGTGACAATGGCCAAGAGTTCAATATTCCTTCATTTTATCTAGCTCAAGGCATTATACATCAAACCTCATGTGTTAAAACACCTCAACAAAATAGTATAGTTGAAAGAAAGCATCAACATATTTTGAATGTTGCAAGGTCCTTAAGGTTTCAAGCCAATTTATCTGAGCAATTCTGGTCAGACTGTATAGGTCATGCAGTACACCTCATAAATCGAATTCCTTCACCAGTAATAGCCAACAAAACTCCATTTGAAATGCTCCATCAGTGTCCACCTACATTTTCACATCTCAAGGTTTTTGGATGTCTATGTTATGCCTCTACACATGCTCACTCAAGAACTAAATTTGATTCTAGGGCTATCAAATGTATTTTCATTGGATATCTAGCTGGGGTTAAAGGTTACAAACTATATTCTTTAAAAACTCATACTGTTTTCATATCCAGAGACGTTATTTTTTATGAAAAGGTATTTCCATTTGCATTAAGCAGAGCTGATAAGTCAATACAAGGAGAACCTGATCTGTCTTTTCCAATTGAGTCCTCTTCTTTGTCTATTCCATTAGCTTCTTCACTAACAGATTTCGACTATGATTCAACCTTGCTTCAGCCTCATGATCCTGTTTTAAACATACCAGCACATGAGTCAACTTTGTCACACACTCCAGTGGTTGATTCAAATCTGTCTTCCACCAATCAATTTCTTGATCATGATCCTCTTATACAAAATTCAGAACAAAGTCCTCTTCGAAGGTCTACTAGAAATAGAACTGTTCCTACATATATAAGAGATTATCATTGTAGTTTAGCTCAGTCCAAACATCCACATGTCTTGACTCCTACAGTATACAATTCAGGTACTTCTCACCCTTTGTCTTCCTCTCTTTCCTATTATTACTGCTCTTCCTCTCATAAAGCATTTTCCATAAACATTACAACTGTTAATGAACCACAAACTTATGAAGAGGCGATTAAGCATCAATGTTGGAGGGATGCTATGCGAACTGAATTGCAAGCTTTGGAAGCAAATAATACTTGGCAAGTTATTGATTTGCCTACTTCCAAACAACCTATAGGCTGTAAATGGGTTTTTAAGGTGAAATACAGGGCTGATGGGCAAGTTGAGAGGTATAAGGCAAGGTTAGTTGCCAAGGGTTACACACAACAAGCTGGAGTGGATTTTACTGAGACTTTCTCACCTGTTGCCAAGATGAGTACCATCAGAACACTCTTGGCAATCTCAGCAGCAAAGAATTGGCACTTGCACCAACTTGATATCAACAATGCTTTCCTCCATGGAGATTTGTATGAGGAGGTGTTCATGACATTACCTCCTGGATACTCTGGTGCTAAGGATGGACAAGTCTGCAAATTGTTGAAGTCATTATATGGTTTGAAACAGGCTGGAAGACAGTGGTATCATAAGCTTAGTGAAGCTTTACTGGTTCAAGGGTTCACACAAGCCTCTTCAGATCATTCTCTGTTTGTTAAAGGCAATGGTGATTCTTTTATTGCATTACTAGTATATGTTGATGATGTTATACTAGCAAGCAATGATTTGAAGCTTATTCATGACATGAAGGTTTATCTCGACAGTGCCTTTAAGATTAAAGACCTAGGGCCACTCAAGTATTTTCTTGGTCTTGAAGTGGCTAGATCCAAGAAAGGGATTAATCTTTGTCAAAGGAAGTATGCCTTGGAGATTCTCCAAGAATCTGGTTTTCTAGGCTGTAAACCAGCAGCTACCCCAATGGTGACATCTCAAAAGCTTTCTAAAACTTGTGGTATTGCACTTGAAGATCCTCTTTTATATAGAAGATTGGTTGGCAAGCTACTGTATCTCACAAGCACACGTCCTGACTTATCATTTGCAGTCCAGCAACTTTCACAGTACATGGATCAGCCTACATCTTTGCACCTGACAGCAGCTCATCGGATTCTCAGATACATTAAAGGGAGTCCTGGTCAGGGGTTATTCTTCCCTGCACAATCAGACCTGAAATTGAAAGCCTTCAGTGATTCAGATTGGGCTGCTTGTGCAGACACGAGGAAGTCTGTTACAGGTTTTTGTGTATTTTTAGGTGATGCACTTATCTCTTGGAAATCTAAGAAGCAGCCAACTGTCTCCAGGTCTTCCTCTGAGGCTGAGTACAGGGCCATCGCTTCTCTAACCTGTGAGTTACAATGGTTGCTGTACATATTGCATGATCTTCGAGTTGCCCATACATCTCCTGCTCTTCTCTTCTGTGACAACAAATCAGCTATTGCCATTGCTGAGAACCCTGTATTCCATGAAAGAACCAAGCACATCGAAATCGATTGTCACTTGATTCGACAGAAACTTCAAGCTGGAGTAATTCGTTTGCTCCATGTTACTTCTTCTTCTCAATTAGCTGATATGTTCACCAAAGCACTTCCTACTACTGTTTTGCTTTCTTTGTTATCCAGGCTAGGAGTTCACAATCTCTTTACTCCAGCTTGAGGGGGGCTAATAGAGAACAAGGAAAAGAATTTTTTCTTTTCATTTTTGTTGTATTTTAAGTTGGTAAGCTGATTGGTAGTTAGTTATCCAATTAGTCTGTTACAGGTGTACAGGGGTGCTTAACCAACTTGTATATATATTGCTGTACTTATCAAAGACCAAAATAGAGAATAAATCATTAGCCTTTCATACACTTTTCTACATCCTTAGTCACCGTCTCTTAAGCAGCACCATTTCCACCCATTACAAACACAAAAGCCTGCAAGAAGAAGAAGATCCACATTTCTATATATCTCTATTCCTTTGTTTCTTTAGTACTACTTTTTTGCTTTAGACTCTAAGTGTTTGATCAAAGTTTTTCTGAAAAAAGCCTGGTTATTATGAACTTGGCTTTTGCAAATGAAACAACTAAAGATGATGGAGAAACCACATATAGGTGGGAACATCTATATTCCTTTGTTTCTTTGGTACTGTTTTTCTGCTTTAGACTCCAAGATTTTTTTATCAAAGCTCTCTGTCTTAAACCTGGCTATTGTGAACTTGATTTTTGCAGATGAAATAGCACAAGATGATGGGGAAACCACAGATGGATGGGAAGAAGAGGATGAAGTCGTCAAGCCAAGGTACATTGTTTCTGGTTTCTTAGGTATCTTTGATTAGTCATCAATAATTCTTTCACTTTATTAATTTTATTCATGCATCTCAAAATATACATTCAAAGTTTCTTTTTGCTGAAATGTAGGCTTATGTTGTTTAAAGTATTTGTGATTTTGCTTAATTGTCATTATTTTGGGTGTAGAGTATAATTTTGAGGGTTGTTCTTACTAAAATGTGTTTGATTGGCGCTTAAAATATTATGATTTGCGCACTTGACTACATGATGAAGATTAGAAAATGTGGAAGAGAGTTCTCTCAAGTCATCATTGCTATAAGCATTTATCAAAAATACTGCTAACTTTCAACCCCGTCAAAAGAAAGAACCTAAACAAATACATTTTCTGAATCTGTTTTCCAAAGAAAAGAAATCTAACAAACGTGAAAATTTTGATTCCATATTAGTAGATGCTAAATTTCTATCCATCCCCAAGGCACTTGGTAGCTACCACAAAGTGGAGAGTCAAAACAAAAGGGGAAGACTAGCTGTTAGAATTTTAACATTACAAGTAAAACATTAAGGCATTTTTAGCGGTCTTAATTACCAAAAAATTAAGGCAATCTTACCTTAGAAGTTTGTAGACAAATGGTCAAGTTTCTTTTCTTTATCCGATGGAATCAAATATATCAAAGGGAAGTGGAATTTAGTAAAATGGCAACAATAACTAGAATTAGACTAATGCTGGCTTTGCAAATAATGAAATCTTGATTGAACAAATTTTCTTCTTCTTCTTTGGTTTCCATGTTGAGCTGAGAAACTTAAGCAATGGTGAGGAAATGGGTAGATTTTACTCTCTTTTTTTTTTGGTTCTCTTTCGTTGATTTCCTTCGAACTTTGTCACTCTACCTACAAGTCAGTCTAAACAATGTGCTTTCTTGGATTTCCTTTAGTTTTTGCCACTCTACCTGCAAGTAAGTCTAAAAAGAGTTCCCACATTTTTTTCTTTAAAAAAATATGTATGTTTAACATCAGATATATTAAATTTGCAGTGACTTTAGATCTTGCTCAAGTTGTTAAATTTGTCAAAGCATGCCTTGGCATTTGAATCAGTAATGAATCTTAGTTCATAAACTTGCTCACTATATTTAATCTGTTAGTCAATCAATGCATAAATAACAAGTAATATTATCATTATACTTCCTTTTAAAATGTTTAATGCATTTATTAGTTATGATCATGATATTGAATCGTTTGTTGTTTATCATTGATGACCTTTTCAATGTATCATTGTTAATTTTTAATCATTCTCTTTAAAGAACCGCCAACCTTTTTGAGTGTATGTTGAATCAAAAAAGTTATATAATCTGTTATTATTTGCATTTCATTACAACTTCATTGCATTAAAAGATTATATGTAAATAAAATATAATATTTGATCAAATAAGTGTTACATATTGAGATTTTGATTTTTTGAATTGTGAGGGAAGTTGCTTTTACATTTTCACCTAGATGGCAAAAGAGTTACAAAAAGTGGCATTAATTGTTTCTAAAATTGTATGAGTTTACGTGTAAATTTGTCAAAGCATGCCTTGGAACTTAAGTCCGCATGAATCTTAGTTTTTAAACTTGCTCACTATATGTCATCTTTTAGTAAATTAATACATAAATAACAAGTAATATTATCATTTTACTTCCTTTTAAAATGTTTAATTCATTTATTAGTTATAATCATGATATTGAATTGTTTGTTGTTTATCATTGATGACCAATGCAAAGTACTACTATTAATTTTTAATCATTCTCTTTAAAGAACCACTAATCTTTTTGAGCATATGTTGAATAAAAAAGGTTATATAACCTGTTATTATTTGCATTTCATTACAACTTCATTACAGTAAAAGATTATATGTAAATAAAATATATTATTTGATCAAATAAGTTATATGCATTGAGAATTTGATTTTTGAATTGAAAAGGAAATTGCCTTTACATTTCCACCTAGATGGTGTTTGATATATTATTTGATCAAATTTGCACATTTGGTGTTTGGTATATTGCCCCAATCAATTGCCCTGGATGTTTAGCTTTGGTTTGAATGACGAGACTGCTATAGTCATGATGTAGTGCCTTGTTTTATTTTTGCAAGAATATTTTTTTGGATGTATTTATATCAATGAATAAAATTATTTACTTGAAAAAAAAAAACTACATTTTGCACATTTTTACTTGTAAATCTGCTTCCAGAGCTGCCACATATATTTTGTGAGTCGATAAACAAAGACAATAAATTATATAACGACTTAAAAAATCAAGGATTGATCTAAAACTAGGGATATATGAGAATCAGAGATTTAATATTGCTAAAATGAAAGAATATGTTCTTCCAAATGAATATGTTGCAAACACGAGAATATTCATAAAAAAAAAAACTTTCACAGATCAACGATCCATTATCTTTCGAAAGAAAGTGTAGTGTAAAGAAATGAGGAAAGTGTTGGCTGTACTAAAAATCACCAAAGTAAAAGCAAGAGGTCTTGAAAGTCGAAACGAGAGACTTGGCAGCTTTGGAAGCAGATCTGCAAATCTGAGAGCTCATTTTCTTTTAAAGGATCAATGGGTATAAGCTGGGAGCTAAGCAAGTGGTGTATTTCATTACATTCTTGTTCAAATAAAACTTTTGAGAGCTATGTCTAATTGTAAATAGCAATGTTAGGAAATGAATTAGTAGTTAGGAAAGATTCTTTTTTTTATATTCAATTGAAGAGGAAACTATAAAAACTCTTCTTTTAATTTCAAGTTTCCCTGTAAATAAAAGAAAGAGTGAAATGGGTTCCAACAAGATTGCTGCAGACATAGAGGCAGAAGAAAAAACAGAGACAGGTGGATTGGGTACCGCGACTATACTCTGTTTGTAACTCTACAGCAGGATGTAGAAAGATGAAAACAAGGTTATTCTCTTTAGGTTATTTAACTAATTTACACATGTATATATTTTTAAATGACATAATTTATATAAAAAATGTGACATGGTAATGACATGCTAAAAAATATTATATCATGGGAAATAAGTTTACAGGTACATTACATTGAGAAATAAAATTTTAAATAACTGTTGTTTGATAAAAACTCTAATTTTCCTTAATAACAACCACGGATCAGTTAAAATAAAAATTGTTACTGGTTAGGTAAATCTATTTCTAATAAATTATTATTGATTTTATAGCAGGACTAAAAGCAATTCATTTTTCAGTATCTCTCCATTTCTTCAAATTATTCGAAACTTTCGTATCTTTTTTACTCCATGGCTTCCACCACCAGCACCAACCCTGTCCCACTCAAAGACCGGGTTGTTATAGTAACTGGGTCATCGCGTGGAATTGGCAGAGTTATGGCGACTCACCTGGCTGAACTCGGGGCTAAACTCGTTATTAACTACTCCTCCAGATCGGACCAAGCCAATCTCGTTGCTACCCAGATCAATTCTCGCTTTCCTGGTGATTGCCCACGAGCCGTAACGGTTAAGGCGGACGTTTCGGACCCCGCCGAGGTCAAGTTTTTGTTCGACTCGGCTGAGCTGGCGTTTGGCTCGCCTATTCATGTCCTGGTTAACTCGGCTGGAGTCTTGGATCCTACGTATCCTAAAATTGCGGACACTTCCTTGGAGGACTTTGACCGTATTTTCAGGTGCTGGTGTCACAAAATTTCATGATTTTGGTTAAAAAATTAAAATATCTTATTATGTTAGAGTTAACCAAAAGAGAGTGTTTTTGTAGTACCAAGTAGTTTTTGGGGTGAAAAACACCATCTTTATTGATTGGCAAGTGGGAATTAAAAATGCAAATTATGAAATTAAAAGGTTTCTTTGTACCTCTAAGTTGGGAAAGTTTTGCAGATTCAACTTCAAATTTGATGTTCAAATTTCAATACTTATGTTTTCGTTTTTAAGAAAAAATCTCTTTTATTGTAAAAAAAAAGTGTTTACCTTGTTTAAGAAATTGAAATTATGTTCCTGGAACCATGTGAGTTTGGACATTTTGTTAGAGTATAGTGAAGTTTCATAAATTCTTCTAAATTGAGTATTATACACAAACAAATACTAAGATATTTCCTAATGCTAGTGAGCTAAGTTTAGATCTCTCTATCAATCTCTTGATAATACCTAATAATTCTATATGCGATATGGTGACGTAATATGAAAACGATATGAACATGATATAAACTAAAAGTTGATCAAAATTGAATTTGAATATGACAAAATCTAAAAAATAGGTTTTATATTTGACTTGTTGACCTAAATTTTGACACAATTTTCATGTTCTATATGACAAAAACACGATACACAAATTGTCAAGTTTATTTCGTATCAGGAGAATGTAATATTATTTGATTAAAATGGGCTGATTTGTGCAAAATTGTAGAGCTTTAGTACATTAGAGGCACCTTACACATGGAATTTTTGACGTGCCAGAGGCTGCATGGTACCATAACAAGTCGGCTGGTTAGAGATTATAAATCATGTTATATAAGTTTTTCACGAAGAATACCCTGCTTTTTCCTTAATGCTCCATAGATTTCTCTGTCAGTGACTAGTGAGATGCAGCATGCAAGAATGAGTTAGATTTTATAGATATCCTGCCATGGTTGCATTTACCGAAATTCTTGTTTGTGCTTGATGCATTTGAGGCAAAAGAAAGTCGAATTGATTTCTTGATTTTGTTCTAAACATGTTATTTCAGTGTAAACACAAGAGGAGCATTCTTGTGTGCCAAGGAAGCAGCGAACAGGCTGAAACGCGGTGGTGGAGGCCGAATCATACTGCTGTCATCATCCACAGCGGCTGCGCTGAGGCCAGGATTCGGGGCATATGCAGCGTCGAAAGCAGCAGTAGAGGCGATGGTGAAAATACTGGCAAAGGAGCTCAAAGGGACCGGCATCACTGCAAACTGTGTGGCACCAGGGCCGATTGCAACAGAGATGTTCCTCGAAGGTAAGAGTGAAGAAATGGTGCAGAGAGTGATTGATGAGTGTCCCCATAACCGGCTCGGTCAGTGCGAGGATGTTGCTCCCGTTGTTGGGTTCTTGGCAACTGATGCGAGTGAGTGGGTTAACGGGCAGACCATTCGTGTTAATGGTGGCTATGTTTGATACTCATCTAGGCATGCCTACGTTATATGAAGGACATCACATTGAAATATGTTGCGAAGACAAATTTGGACAATGAATATTGTAATGTTTCATGCTTTCCTGCTCTAAATCAGGACTTGGATTACAAGTTAGTATCTCTTTTATGCCGATTTAGACTCCTTCAATACCTTATGTTGGAAAATAGTGAATTTTGGGTAAAAACTTAATATCAGTTTGATGGTTTTTGTTTGTCATAACAGGGAAGCAAAGTTTATCTATCCCTCTGCTGATTGTTGAGACAGAAATTCTTGTTGCATCATGACGTATGGTGTGATTAAATTTGATAAGATTAAAAAGAACAAATGAGTATTAAGAATTTATGTTTTCTAATAAAATAATAATAAAATTTGAAAGTAAGGATGGAAAGATAATTTACTCATTTATCAACTTTTGTTTTATGTGTCCAATCGTATCATACTGATACTAATTGGACATCCAAACGCAGTAGTATTTAATGTTACAAATAGGATTAAGAAATTATTATGTTTCTTTTTTTGTTTAATATATCTTGATGAAAACATAATGTTACATGTCATTCTGTTAATAGAATTAGTTTAAAGATAAAGTAAAATTAAAAAAAAAAACCTCAACCCAATACTCTTTTTTTTAGGATCAACCCAATACTTACTTTCATATAAATTAAAAAAAAAAAGAAAAAATCAAATCAATTGGATCTTGGGCCGAGATTGTGCAAATTACCTCTTAAGGTGACCAAAACCCATTTTGACAAACATGAGTGAGGCAAAATCGTCATTTCAACCCCACTAACCCAAGAAACCAAGCCAAAAAAATGAAAAGACAATCCATCAAAGGAAGGCAAAGCAATTTTTTTTGAAAAATCCCATCCAAACTCCCAAATCTACCCTTCCAAAACCTTGAATGTGAGTTAGGAAACACGAAAACCACCAGCTATAACCGGCAAACCCCGGTACCTCTCACGGCATAACCGGCTAATGTAGTCAACGTCTATAAATAAGAAGATCTAGGGTACAAAAGGCCAACACGATTGAATCACCGTCTCTTTCTTTCTCTTATAAACCAAACCCTCAGAGATCTCATCATAAAGGCCAGACGCTCTCAAAATCCAAATCCTGTTCTCTCTTTCTTTCTTATCTTGTATAAATTCAAGACAACCTATAAATGGATCGTCTTTTCAAACGTTCTCTCTCTTTTTCCCTCCAATTTTTGTAGATTTACCCCTTTATATACCCTGATTTTTGTTTTTTTGTTTTCCCTTGAAAAAGTTGTTTGATTTCGTTACATTTGGATAAGATTTGATCTGTTTTTGTTTTGGACTTTTGGGTATTCCCTTCGTTTCCTCAAAATTTAGTAGATTTTTTCCCCCTTTGAAAACCCTAATTTTTTGTTAAACGGTTAAAATTTCATTGGATTTGGGTGAAACTCGATCTGGGTTTTTCCGTTTTGCGTATGCATAGAAAAACGATTTGGGAGAACTTTGGGGGGTTTCTTTTGGGGTGAGGAACAAAAAAGAGAATGGCAGAACAAGGTGGCTTGGAAGGGAGCCAACCAGTGGATCTTTCCAAGCATCCATCTGGTATTGTTCCCACTCTTCAGTAAGTCTCCTTTTTGCCTCTCTTGCCTTAGATTCTGACACGAGTACAAGTTTTTAGTGTAAAAAGTTGCATATTTCGTTAGAGTTGATTGAAAGGAGTTTGTCGATGGGGAAGATATTTTAGGTGTTGTTGGACAGGATTATCAATTAAATCATTGGAAAAAAAAGGCGTGTTTGAGATATGGGTCTTTGAGATTTTGGTGATTTTGAATGGGAGTGCTTTTTGGCTGACTAGATTTTGCGGATAGATCTGATCTTTTGTTTACTAGACACAGGTAGGCAATTAATTCATTGGAAAAAAGGGTGGTTTTTGTGAGAATTTATATCTAATTTGTGCTTGACGTTTTGATGATGATGAGAAGTTTGTGGATGGGAATTCCTTCTGTTGGATTTGGTAAGGGTATTGACTTTGGGAAATGAGTTCGGATTGTATTGTGGGAAGAGGTCAGCTTGTGAGGCTTGTCCATGTTGAAAAGACTCTAGAGAAGTGGATTCTGTTTTTATGTTTGAGTATGTCCAGTTGAAATTTAAGGACACTTAACTACACAAGTGTGATTTTGTAATATAATAATAGAAAGTTTTAATTAACCGTCTCTGGTGGAATAATAGTTTTTTTATTTATCATTTGATGTAGTTTATATAGTAATAGTGTGTAATTTTGATAAGACGAATATAAAAATATTGCATCAAATATCATTACATGAGGAAAGCTAGTTCAACCACATATCACAACTTTATTCTCGCTCATAAGTGGAATCAGTTAGTGGAATAATTTGCAAGGGTATTGACTTGTTTTACGCCCAATTACATGTTGCTAATTGATTTAACGGGAATATGAAATTGTTGCATTTGGCAAGATCTCTTTATTAAAGGTGAGACTTGACAGAAGTTTGACATTGGACCATATATCTTTTCTGTGCTTTTAAAGTTGTAACCAATTCAACTACTGTGTGAATCTGTATTAAACTTTAAACAAAAGCAAAATGTGGAAGTTTCTTCTAATTTCCTCTATTAAAACTGTGCTTCTAATCCTTTATGCATTGCATTTGACTGCATTTAATTTATTAGTATTTTACTTATTGTGTTTCTAGGAACATTGTATCAACTGTGAACTTAGATTGCAAGTTGGATCTTAAGCAAATTGCACTACAAGCACGAAATGCAGAATATAATCCCAAGGTATGATTTGGGGCTGGCTAAATTCTAGTTATATTTTTAGTTTGTGCAGCTTCTGACTCTAATGCTGCTATTTGGTTGTTAATATTTTTATTCATTAAATAATCCTACAGCGTTTTGCTGCTGTCATTATGAGAATAAGGGAGCCAAAAACTACAGCTTTAATTTTTGCCTCTGGGAAGATGGTAATTCCTTTCTTATTAAAAATTACATCAATCTGCATCTATTTGGTTGTGTTTAGTGTCAATATCCTTTAGTAAATAACTGGTGCTTGCACCCAAGCATTGTTCAATTATTGACTTACTAAAACAGTTTTCCTTGCTTCTTCAGGTTTGCACTGGCGCTAAAAGCGAACAGCAGTCTAAACTGGCCGCAAGGAAGGTAGATATTTTTCTTTGAGATGTTTGTGCCTTTAATCTGTATGTGAACTATGCTAGAGGTCAATTACTTGCGTGATATTTATTCTCATCGTTAGGATAGGTAGCTGAAATCATAAAATTGCCTGTAACTAACATATTTTTGTGCTTACAGTATGCTAGGATTATCCAAAAGCTTGGGTTTCCTGCTAAGTTTAAGGTACTTACAGTATTTTTTCTCTTTTCTCTCATGTAGAACATGCTCCTAAAATTGCATGTATGGACTTCTAATCCTTCTCCAATAGTGTTTTCCCCAGTTGGTTTGTTTACCTTTGTTCTTGTGATCTGCAGGACTTCAAAATTCAGAATATTGTCGGTTCCTGTGATGTCAAATTTCCTATCAGACTTGAAGGTCTTGCATACTCCCATGGTGCCTTTTCTAGTGTAAGTGGCGGTCATGGTTCATTGATTTGTTTCCTTTTATACAAGGACATTGGATATTATTGTTTGTAGGTGGGCATGTGGGATCCTCAGGTAGGAGTGCCCGACTGCCTACGCCCATTTCTATGTGTGTATGCACATACAACATTAGGCATTTTCTGTGAGCACCTTGAATTTCACTTACTAGCCAGGGGAGGAGGATCATAGTTTTCAGTAAATTATTTTGGAACTTTATTTGCAGTAAAGTTGAAACTAAGCTTTCATTTGGCTAGTAAATAACCTTGAAAACTTGAAGATTAATAAATAATATTTAGATTTAGTTCTGTTTTGGATGAGTTTTAGATAATTGGAAGGTGTGGTTGTTTGATGTTAGGACTTGTTTGCTTGGGTCAATGACAGTGACTTATCTTCACGTTGTTTTAATGCAGTATGAACCAGAACTCTTTCCAGGCCTGATCTATCGTATGAAACAACCAAAGATTGTGCTTCTTATTTTTGTGTCAGGGAAGATTGTGATCACTGGCGCTAAGGTGAGTACCTTGGTTGTCTTCTTCATCTGTCATCTGTCTCTCATGAAGTTACTAATTCTCTTTGTTTTTCTCAGGTGAGAGATGAGACATACACAGCCTTTGAGAATATATATCCTGTCCTTACAGAGTTTAGGAAAAACCAGCAATGGTAAGAAGCCATATCCTTTCCCCTCCCTCTTTAGTTGACAATTGTTAATTTTTTTGTTCATCTTTGCTTCTAAGTTCTAACTGATCTTTATCGTTCTGGCAGATATATCTTTAAATGGGACTTTGGCGTGGTTATGGATTGTAGGTTTTCCTCTGCCATGGTGTACGGAGTCAGATTTGAAGTGTGAATATATAAAAAATGGGGATTGGCACCTGGCTTTTTCGGCTATGGTTGTCATATCGGGTCTTCTTTTTCCTTAAAGTCAGTATGGTGCTTAAATGGATGGAATATCTTTCATGTAATTAGTAATTTAGGATGGAAAAGCAAACTGAAAGAAACAAGCTTGCTCAGGCGGTGCCTGAAGTAGACATTTTGCTCACCATTAAAATAAAATCAACTTCATTAAAATTTTGTCCCTTGATAGCAATTTTTATTGCTGTACTGTTTTTCTAATCTGTGTCCAGGTAAATTGGGTACATTTGCATGTATGCTAAAACTATAAATTGTAGCTTGTATGGTAGGCAATGCTGAAAACTTGTAATGAAACATATTTTTTGTTATTTCTAAGGTACTTGTAAGCATGATTGAGGCATGTTTCTTTCTCTTTCCCTTTGGATGTACAATATTGGAAAGGTAAAAGAAACTAAGACTTGATTAAAGACGGAGGGCTTTGCCCTTTGTTTCTTATTTGCTTTGGGAAAGATTTTCCATTGAATTTGAAATTCATCTGTTTAAGATTTTTCATTTACGTTTACTTGTATATTGTGTGCCTCTCATTTTCTGTTCACTATCATCAATGAAATGAAAAATTGACGGTACAAGTTGAAAGCGTTGCCTCTTGAATAGTTTTTTGTCTAAACACTTGTAAAGCATTATACGTTCATCTACTTCTTTGTCTCTTTGATTTATGTGTTTGCTTAGATGCAAGCTTAGATGCAAAACTTAAACACTCACATTCATGAATGGAACATCCGTGGAGAATTGTCTTTTGAACATTTAAGTTCCTTTTGCTTGGCTTTCATCTAGGCTGATGTTCTAGGGTATATTATGGTGAACTCTCCAAGTTTGATCATTCCACGTGCCGGCCGAGAGTGTGAAGCATCAAATGTAATAAGTACAGAGCTTCAATTCGAACATAAAATCACAAAGAATTTAATCTTTAACTGGTGCATCACTTTAACAGGGATATGATCCCTGGGCAACAACCAAAATTGGACTTTGCGATAGTTATTGTTTTTTTCCATAGAGGATTAGGCTTAAGGTTTAAATTTTTTTTTCTTGTAACCATTTGCCATTATTGTGATCCTGTAGTGTCATTCAGTTTTCCTTTATTGGTACTCTACTTGTATATTTATCTGTTTAAGGCTTTTAACTTTTTTTTCTTAACTGTCTCTCGATCTCATTTATCTTAAGCTTTGCTTGAGGGCAGTGTTCCAATGGAGTCACTGCCGAGAAAAACGAAAAGGAAAATTTGAAAGTGGTGAGTTGCCAAGTAAATATATATGAAAGTGAGATTGGAGTTCTGCTAGTGTAACTGCAGAAAAAACCAAGGTGAGTAAAGATTTCTCTTTGATTTTTATGCTTAGGTTGTGTAGTTAGAGATTCAGTTTGAAGAAAAATAAGACATTGAAAATTTAGAAAAAATCAATATTTTAAAGAGAGTACAGATTTTTAGCTTTCATCAAACAACATAACTCATACTAAATTTATAGTTTATCACGTTATAGTCATTTAACGAATACAATTTTAGTTGTCAGTTTCTATTAGATAGCGTATTCGTAACTTAACCATCAAATTAACTAATTTTTTTTTCATTTCTTTGTTTTTCTACCAAACAAAAAATTAGTCCACCTGAATTTACCCTATTCTTTATCCTCCAGTTTCCCTATCTACTTCAAGTTGTTGAGAGAAGGATCAGAACCGATCGTAGCCTAAAAGATGTCCTATTTAGGGACAGTTTCACTTGTCATAAGTGCTCAGAGATGATAAGGGTAACCTTATAATGTCAACAAATAGGATATAATCCTCTTTAGGTGGGATGGTTCATCCCTATAAATACCACTAAATTTTTTAGATATCAACTGCTGGCAAACATTACTGATATGTCAACTTTATATGTTCTAAGAACTGTGCTAATTATGTTTCTAAGTTGTATGAATATGATATGGAGGTTGGCAGGTCGCTCATACACGTGTTACTTAACAATTGAGAGGAAGGTTTTTTTTTTTTGAAACAAAGGAGGCGTTAGTAGAAGAAGGAAAGGGATTGTAGGTATTAAGATTTGAATATCAAATTTACTGTTGAAATTTAAAGATGAGAATGCTATTACAACCCTATCTAGACTTAGTCTTTGGCTGTTATGACATACCAACTATGAACATGGTAGTGATTAATGTGACATCAAGCTCACCTTTTTCTCTTTCTTCTATGAACAAATTTCAAATAGACAACAGATCGTAATTTTTCTTTTCTTTACTTTTCTCTGTAAATAATTCAAAGGATTCATATTGGCAAACAGGTTTTCGGCTATAGATATGTGATTTCAAAATTGATAAAGCATCCTAAATCCAGTCATTATTCAAGATTAGGAGATTCACATGGAATCCATCCGAATGAGTATACACAACACACACACATATATGTTCAGCTCCTTTTATTTTTTGTTTAGATTTCATTGTTATGGAGGAAAGAGATGGGGAAGGGGGGCACTGGTGTTGCATGCTTGTGGACTTTTGAGCATATGGCTGGACAGAATCATATCCTTCAGGCACTTATTTTCCCACCTTACCTCATTTAACATTCAAACTTTCTCACCCTTTACTCTCCTACAATAATTGTTTGCATTGTCCTATTTCTACATTGAGGGTAAGCAGTTGGGATGACTCAGTCCCATTGCCAGACAGAAAATACAGCCCTGAACAGTGCAGTCATTTGATTCAAATAGGGAGATGGGTTATGTGTGAGATGTTCAAAATTTCTCTAGTGTTTCACATGGCTTGGCTGGTTATCGAAGGTGGCCACCATGTTGGTTGAACTGAATTACTGTTTGTTGACAGTATGATGATCCACCATTGATGGATGCATACTTCAAGCCACCCTTATAATGGCTGATGCAGTGATGTGGGGTCCATGGATGTACCATCTTCATTCATCATCTACATACATTTCATGTATGTATGTATGTATGTATGTATGTAAACACAGAGCAGTGAGAGGATTTCAGACAGTCAAGGAGGTGGCACTGCCCTGCCATGCCAAACTATTCCTTTGCGATACAGTCATCCATAAAAACTATTAGCTAGTGGTTCATGTTTCTTTCCTATAGATTAGATTTGTTAAGGACAGAGTCATGAAATCTGGTTTGTTTATTGGTAGTGTCATGTCATGCACTTCAAAAGAGAGTAGGTAAGATATTTCAATCTCACCTTGGATAAAAAAAAATATCGTTAAGTATATAAACGTTGATACACACCTTACCGATTTTACTAGGAGAAGATAATAACCGCGTGCCATTAGCACGTGAGGACATTGATTAGAGGGTACAGCCAAATCTAAAGACAGGATCTTGCAGAAATAATTCAGGCAACTTTCTTGTGAGTATAACAACATATTTCCCGGAAGCTGGTTGAATATACAAGATAATGTTCTAACAGCATCTTGAAAACCCAAATCAAACCTTGCCTTCAAAAAGGCTACAAGGTTTGGAAACTTAGGTGTCGCATTTATCTGCAATTCCATGGCTGAGCAACAGGCTGTGTTCATGCTATTGGTGAATAAGAGTCTTCTAGCAAGGCTGCAACCCAAAACTCTTTCCAGAATCATATCCTTCAGGCACATATTTTCCCTCCTTACCTCATTTATGATTCAAACTTTCTCACCCATTACTCTCATACAATAATTGTTTGCATTGTCCTATTTCTACATTGAGGTTGAGGGTAGCAGTTGGGATGACTCAGTCCCATTGCCAGACAGAAAATGAAGCCCTGAAAAGTCCAGTCATTTGATTTAAATAGGGAGATGGGTTATGTAAGATGTTTAAATTTCTCTAGTGTTTCACATGGCTTGGCTGGTTATCAAAGGTGGCCAGCGTGTTGGTTGAACTGAATTACTGTTTGTTGACAGTATGATGATCCACCATTGATGGATACATACTTCAAGCCACCCTGATAATGGCTGATGCAGTGATGTGGGGTCCATGGATGTACCATCTTCATTCATCATCTGTATGTGTGTGTGTGTGTGTGTATGTATGTATGTAACCACAGAGTTATTGTACTAGTAGAGAGGTTTACAGAACAGTCAGTGCCCTACCAATAAGATTTAGACCAATACCAGAAGCTATTCCTTTGCAATACAATCATATAAACTATTAGCTTATGGTTCATGTTTCTTTCCTATTAATTAGATTCATTAAGGACAGTCGTGAAACCTGGTTTACAAGGAAAAGACAGCATGTCACAACATGTGCTCCAAAAAAATAGGCAATATGCTTCAATTTCACGTTGAATACGCAAAAGAAGGTTGTTGAAGATATAAACGTTGGCACTAAACACTACAAAAAACTGGTTGGTTTTGCGCGGAGAAGGTAATAACCACATGGCTTTAGCACGTGAGGACATTGGTTAGGAAAGAACAGCCAAATTTAAAGGCAGGGTCTTGCAGAAATAACTCAGGCAACTTTCTTGGTAAGTCACAAAACATCTTTCCGGCAAGCCGGATGAGTATATAAGACAATATTCTAACAGCTTCTGTGAAAAACCCAAATCAAAATTTGCCTTCAAAAAGGCTATAAGGTTTGGAAACTTTGGTGTTACATTTATCTGCAATTCCATGGCTGAGTAATAGGCTGTGCTCATGCTATTAGTGTATGAAAGTCTTCTGAACAAGGTTGCAACCCCAAAAATCTAGGGCCTGACATTAGAAACGATTGGCTAACATTAGAAACGATTGGCTGACAATAGATCATTTGATAAATGAACATTCATAGTGTAAAAAATGATTATGATCAGCATTATTCACTTTGATAATACAATTGGCTCCCTCGGCCTTCTGCAAGATCAACATCACCTGATAAAAGCCAGGTTTAAGAAAGTTATCCTTTCATTTAAGAGTCTTGCAGGTTACAGATATACTGTGCAGCAGAAGTTCACACTTTAATACTTGACTACTTGCCTTTCTGGTCCCATTAACCAAACAGCCTTCTCTTTATTCCTCTTTATCTTTTTTTTTTAGTTCAAAGTAAAAAAAAATCGTCAATATACATGATTGAGATTTACATATTTATTGAATTTTTACTTACAATTTTTTTTAAATTTACAAATCGCCAATCAACTAGTGAAATAGAGGATATGGACAGTTGAATAAGCTTTGATTGTTTTCTTTAGCTTTGCCTGCCGACAGAAAACTAGCCATACTTGGTCCTTATTCTTATACCAACATTTTCTTTCAAAGTTTCCATCTTTCACTTTCTCTCTTGAAGGGCATCAACAAACTACAATTCTTATTATCTTCGTTTTCTATGGATTTCTTCCGGAATGTGTCAGTCTCCGGTGAGTTTCAACAAGAGCAAGTGCTTTCCTCTCCTTGCTCTAAACTCGGAGCTACGTTAGCTGCTACTGCCTCTCTTGATGACCTTTTCCCTCCTCAAAATACGGTCAGTATTCTCTTCCTTTCTCATTTTAATGGCTACCCAGTTCTGGATTCTCTGTTTTTTCTCTCATTATACACTCATTTACAGCATTCGTATAGCCAAACGGAAAGACAAAGAGAAGATTTGGTTGAAGTTTTAGTCTTTTTTATGAGTTTCCGTGGCTGAACAAATTGCAGGAAGTGGATGTAAGCTTGGAATGGTTGTCTATATTTGTAGAAGACTGTTTATCCAGCACTGGAAACTGCATACCAATTGCAGCAGAAACAAAAATTGCTCAGACTGAAGCCAATCCTACAGACTCCTTGCAGCCAAAACCACAACAAACCACCCCACCTTCCCTGCAGAAATTTCCGGTTCCAGGCAAGGCTAGGAGCAAAAGAAAGAGGGCAGCCACAACATCAGCCAAAACCAAAGTTAACCCTTTTTCCAGTTGCTCATACAACCTAAACTCACATGACCAAAACCTCCAGTTGGCTAGCTCTGACCCCCCTTTGCTTCAACAAGCGTATTGGTTAGCTGACAGTGAGCTGATTGTGCCCAGAAAGGAAGCTGACAGCAGCAAGAGTAGCAGTAAATTTATGGGAAATAGTGTGGTTGAAGAATCAAAGAAAGAGAAGGTGATGTTGGTAAGGAAGGGAAACAGGGGACTGCAGCAGCAGCCAAGGAGGTGCACCCATTGCTTGGCACAAAGGACCCCACAGTGGAGAGCTGGGCCATTGGGTCCAAAGACCCTATGCAATGCATGTGGGGTGAGGTACAAGTCAGGGAGGTTGCTGCCAGAGTACAGGCCAGCCAAAAGCCCTACCTTTGTGAGCTATTTGCACTCCAATTCCCATGAGAAAGTGATGGAGATGAGGATGGCTATGTTGTCTTCAAGTCCTAGTAAGCAGTCATGACTTCTTTTTTTCTTTCCTCAGACTCCCTACTCCCCAATGTAAATCAAAGATTAGATAGGATGAATTTGAAGAAATTCTTCACTAGTAATGTAGCAATTTCCTGATTTCTGCAATTTTATGATGTATATTTCTTCCCCAAAAAAGAATCTGAAACTGTTTCCTTCTGAGCAGCCATGTCTTTTCTCTGTGCTTCACTGCTTCATGCCTGCATTCATGCTTCAATGTTCTATATTGCATTTAAAAAACATGACATTGGCTTGCTTACACTTGCATTGAATCAAACTAGAATCCTTAGTAGTAAAAATAATAATTCTGCTTGATTATTACTTATATTAAATAGAATAAATTATTGACACGTATTGTTACAGATTGTGCAAACAACAATGTTTTTATACATATGATTCTCTGTATTTTGACTAGAATCCTTTTTTGTGTAACAATACTTTTTTTATTTTGGATAAATAAAATCACTTAATTATCCTAAGAAATGATTCTACTTGTTATTTAGTCAGATTTTAAAAAATGGGTAATTATTCCTAAACATGTATATTCCATTTGAAAATGTGTTCTGTTTCAAGTTTGGTTTGTTTGTCCAAAAAATCTTGGACACATAGGATGCTTTAAATCCAAACCACGGCTAGATGTGTGGTTTACAAGGTTTACAGCTTGTTTGCTTCTGGGAATAGTCAATGTTAATCAAACAATTCTGCCCAGGACATGGCAAACTACATTATGTCGGTTAGGACATGAAAATAACATGACCAAATGCGTTTAGTATCAAAATGGGATTATTGGATTGTCTTTGTTTTTAGAGAAATAGAAAAAAAAACTAAATAAGTCTCCAAATTTACTGAAAAATAAAATATTTTTTATATTTTATTGTATAAAATTAATGAATTTTTATTTTATTGTAATTAAAATCTTGACAATATAAAATAATATCTTGGACCTAGCTAGTGTAATTGGACCTAGAGGTAGCAAACATGCCAGTTTGGGCCGGTTCGATCTAGATTGTCTTCTGGTTAAGGTTTTTTTGGATTTGGTTTTTTTGGGTTTTTTAGGTTTCGGGCATTTTTAAGTTCGGTTCAGTTTCGAGTTCGTTTCGGTTTTAATCGGGCAGGTTTAGCGGACTTAGTCAAATTATTTTGAAATTTTATAAGTTATAAATATTTTTTTATAATTTTAAATATAATAATTAATTTAATTTTATATAGTTAAATAAAAATATAATAGAATTGCTAAAGTAAAATTAAAATTTAATAAATATTCATATAAATATAAATATAAATTTTTTACATTTTATTTTTTTTATTATTTGATAATGATTATTTATTTCTTTTAATTTCTTGTGATATTCACATTTGTTATAAAATATATAATTATATAAATATTTATTTTTTAAGTGAGCCAAATATTTATTTTATATTTATTTTGTTTTTGGTTTGTACATAAATCATAATATAAACATTATTACATTAAATATGATCGTACTTGTACACACTAATTAATCAAATATTTAATTAAAAATTTAGAATATTGAAATAAAAAAGTTATATACACTAATTGACATTATATTAATAAATAATAACATTTGATATAATCATATCATATAAAGTTATACACCAATTGAGTACTAATTTTTTCATATTCACATTAACATAATAACATTAGATATACATTAATTGCTTGAATATCAAATTAAAATGTTAAATAGTAGATATTACTAAATTAATTAATATAATGCTAGTTATTTAAATATAATTAATCATAATATTAATAAAGTATAAAAAATTTTATTAAAATTACCCCTTACACAATAATACTCTTGTAGGATTTTATTAAATTACACTTTAATTTACTATTAGAAATGTTATTTTTATCTACACTTTAATTTTATATTTAACAGATAATAAATAAATTATTTTTAATAAATAATTAATTCTATCAGATTAATACTTACACATTAAGGGATTACATAATTTATTCTTAAAAGATTATTGTAATATAATATATAAATCATTGTTATAAAATACCAAATTGGAATCTTATTAATATAACAAATAATTAATTACCAATACTTGATTTATTCATGTATTTTATTAAAATTACCGCTTACACAATAATGCTACTATGGTATACTTTTAAATTACACTTTACTATTAGAAATAATTATTTTTATCCATACTTTAATTTTATAATTAAAAAAGTGTATCAATTATTTATTTTTAAATAATAATCATATAATTATAATTTGAGCTTTTTTGGGTTATAGATTCATTTTCTACGAGTTTCGGATCGTATTGGTCTCAGTTTAGGATCATATTCGGTTTGAGTTATGTCTGGTTCGTGTTTTTTTGGGTTCGGATTTTTTCAATTTCGGGCTTTTGATTTTTTTGATCAATTCAAGTTGGTCTAAAATTGGTCTCGGATGGTTTTTAGGACTCGGGTAAGCTTTTGCCACCTCTAATTGGACCTAACAAAGTATAAGAAACTAAAAGAAATATAACAAAGTTAATTAGGGATTCCGGTTGCTTAATTAACTCTTTTTAAAATAAGATCTTGGACCCAATGGTTCGTATTGGAATAACAAAAACTATTTAACCACCCACTAAATGAAATTTAAATTTGAATGAAATATAGTCAAAGATCATATCTATGTTTTTAATTGATTCTCATGTGTTGTCCGTGAAAAGTGTATAGTTGAGGATAGGGTGGGTTTGAAAGATTTAAAGAGGGAAGGAATATGCTAATGCAATGCACCAAAAAAATTATTATTTTTACTATGAGATTTCACATCCAAACATAAGTGGCTTTGTTGTATTGGTAGGGATTTGAGATTGCATGATTGAGAGAGAAGCTCTATTGAGATTTTGTTGTTAAATGTTCGTCTACCCAATGAAAATGAAAATTTGATTTTAATTTTGAGTGTTGGCTCTGAAATTCGAGTTTCAAATATGCAATTTTTTTTCCTTAATCAAAAAATTTTATTACACTAAAAAAATTTAGTTTTGGGCACCACTCAAAGCATTTTATCAAAAGAGGAAGATCACGGATTTTAGTGTTGTATGAAGTCATCAATGTAAAATCAATTGTTGAAACAAACAAAGTCAAGTTTTGGTTACTTTTCCTAAAGAAAAATATGAGAAAAAATTTAAGGAAATGATGTGTACAATTACATGGATATTAGAAATTAGAATAGATATTTGAATTTTTTTATTCTCTTAAATCACTTGAGTTTGTGATTTGTTTTCTTTTATAGGTAAGAATATAAGATAGCATATTCTCCATTTTGAACATAATTTATTTTACTAGGTGCTGATCTTTTTCTCCTGAAATCTAAATAGAAAACTCATGGCCCGGCTCAAATGATTTGAGGTTAAGATTTTGATAAAAATAATTAAATTTTGACTAATAATACTTCCTATTGGTAGAAAAAAGGGTTCAAAGTTTTATAATCATGCCACGTTGGGACTATCCATAGCCATCAAATTGTTGTCCATGAAAAGAAATGGGGTTTCTGCATGCGAAATGGAAAATATAGAATGCACTCGGAACCCAACAAGAGCCCAAGTAGATATTGGTCTACTCATTAGTCATTGGGATTTTTCTCTGTGGTTGTGGTCTTGTGGTGTATGTAGGCTTCTTTGCTCTTCGCGGGCTGCTATCATATTTAGTCACAATTTTCATTCACCAACCTGATGTAGGAATACTAGATGAATCCAACATAGCCATAATTCTCATGCATGCATGCATATATATAAAATTTTTATATTTTATGTGATACGAACATAAATTATATAAATAAAATGTAATGTTTATTTTAAGTCTACTCTTGATACACTATAGGTCTATTTGGCCTAGTTGAAATATTTACATAAAGTGAAAATACTGTTAAGAAAAGTTAAATTAATGTTTGACAAATCTAATATAAAAGTGTCGTAGAATGTTAAAATTTATTTAATAAAAATTTTATATATTTTTAATAAATAAAATAATAAAATTTATTAAATTAAACCACAACTTTTCAAGTAAAAAATAAATAAAACAAAAATAAAAATTTTGTTAATTAAAATAAAACATATGAAATAAATATGAAAATGACACAAAATAAATAAATTATTGTGAAATAATATAAATCCACTTTTATAATTTTGTAAATTATTGAAAAACAAAGTGAAAATGTAAAAGATTTTACTAAATACATGTTATTAATATTAGCATTTTTTGAAAAAACTTTAATATATAATTTCATCAAAAAACTCAAATATACTTATCGCATAAGCTAAAATTTTTAAAATTTTAAAAACCAAATACTTGACTTCTCCTTCTAAAGTAAATAAAATTCTTCCATAAACTAAGTTAACATGCACTAACACATCCTAAAACAGGAGAAGCCCCAATTAATTTGTCCGTACAACTGACAGGCCTGACATTTGATTTGATCTAGTTAGCATTCTAGTTAAAGAGTCAGAGACGATAAAATCACAGGGTTTTTATTAAACCAATGACAAAATAAATAACCCAAGAATCTGTAACATGCAACAGAAGCTAGGAAAATTGAACTGCAAAAATAGTACATCTGAAAAATCTACAGAATCAAATTTATAGCAATAGAAGTGTTAATACTGTTAAAATTGCAGCTCCCACCAGTGAGTTACCTAGAGAAGAAGAAGAAGAAGAAGGAGAAGCAATCTGAATGATAAAATTGCAAGTCCCTTGAGAAAGGTTCTGTGTGGTGACCATGGCCAGACCTTGAAAATTACAGGCCATGTCATTCTGATTTTGCACCTGGTAGTACATATTAAACGCGTAGGAAGCATTTCCATTGGTATCAAGGATGTTACAAGAAGATCCATACCCAAGTGCTGTGCAATCTGAGTTGGTGCATGCGTAGTTTATGTTGTCTGCGAGTTTGCTGAGGTCCCTGGCATTTGGATTGAACATACACCATTTCTGAGGAAGATATTCAACATTTCGAGCACCAATGAGAAACCTATTCTGATTCTGGCCAGAAAGATCTAGTGGGAATTTAGGCTGCCCATCATACCTATAGATTCCCCAATGGCGCTCAAAGTTCCCGGGAGCTATGCTCTTGGCATCCTCATCTATAAGGCCAAACAAGTAAATTTCTATGAATCCCGGTCGCAGGGGGGTGCCTGTGTTGGCTGCGAGCCGAGGCATGAGCCCCTTATAAAATCTCTGAGCATTAGCCAGATTGGCATTCTTGTCACCATCTGTGGGCCAACCTACCTCACCAACAATAATGGTCATGTCCCCATGCCCAACTCCTTTCAGAGCTGAAACCAATGTGTCAAAGTTGGCATCGAAAACATTAGTGTACTGAATCCCATTATCGACAACAGGGTTTCCTCCATCAAAGAAAGCATAATTAAAGGGGAAGTCGTCGTTTCCATAGAGACTGAGGAAAGGATAAATGTTTACGGTGAAAGGTGCACCGTTCTGGCTTAGGAAATCAACAATTTGTGTCATAAGTCCACTAATATCAGGCCGGAAAAGGCCAGCAGATGGAACAGGGTTGCTATCTGGTGAATTATAGACACCGGCGTTTAATGGCACAGTAGCCTTTATGGAGGCTCCAACGCCAGCTTCATTCAGTGCATTTTGAATGTTTTGAAGTGCAGGTAATGTGATGTTTATGAATGAGCCATTGTAGGATGTAAGAAATGGCTCATTCCCAACCGCTACATACCTACGGGAAGATTGTAAGAGATTCCACAAGTTAATTGCAAGATAACATCCTTAACAAATCCACCACCTAATACATTTAAAATTTCATATTGTAAGAGATTCCACAAGTTAATTACAAGATAACATCCTTAACAAATCCACCCACCTAATACATTTAAAATTTCATGTAAGTACATAAGAAATGTAGAAATTGTATGATGGGTTCCGATTTTTTAATAATATCACATAAAAAAAGAAAGAAAGAAAAGAAAAAGCGGTTGCAGTGCAACATCAGTCAAACATATTCCTTATGTCACCACTAACAGATAGTAGCATCATTAGCAATTTAGCATCTTTCAATCAGCTTCATATGTAAACACGCTTAGAATCTTGTTCCATTCCAAATGTTAATTGAGAAAATGATATTAAAAGTCTCTTCAATTAGTTACACTCCTATCCCTAAGAAACTTCCAGGAAACCTTCATGATTCCCTTCGATGAAGTTTGTAGTATAAGAGATTACTTATCAGGCCTAAGGAGGTTTCTCTTACTTATCATTTATCACAAGGAAAAGAATGATGACAGAACTATGGCGCTGCTAAATATGTGAAAAGCTTATAGAGCCCACATGGCGGATGCTAAAAGCTTAAACCATGCAGTCATGAAAACTCAGACAAAGTTTTGATGAATTTTATAGTTCTCTTCAGAAATATTGCACATTACGGGCAGATTCTAAAAAATTCTTCCCAAAGTAGACCTTTGATGCTAAGAATAAAGCTGCCAGAAAAAGCACATATTGGAGGAATCTATATCATCTGAGCCCAGATCTGTACAAAGGGAAAAAAAAGTTGGTGCCCATTACAAGTTTATCCTTTGGTAAGATTCCTAGCAAACTTTTCCTAGAAGTTCACGACATGTGCCATGTGATCATTCTCAAACAACAGGAAATAAGAACTTGAGCAAAATTTGATTTAACAGAAGAAGATAGAAGTGCTAGAAAAATTATAATTTCATTCAAAGCTAAGGGTAGACTGACAAGTCAATGAAGCTCATTAAATGCACCTAATAATGTAAACAAACCAAATAAGCAAGTTCTAATTGCCATCTAATTCAAGATTCAAGAATTAGGTCAACTAGTTAACAAATCACTACTTGCAAAAAGATTCAAAAACCAAAACTCATTAATATTCCTAATCTGGGTTATGAAAAAAAAAAACTGAGTTTCAAGGTGAAAAAAAAAAAGAGAGGAACTCATTGAAAAGTTGAATAAAAGTAGCTTCTCTTATTAACATCCAGAATCATCAGAACTTCCAATAATATCAACATGTCATCAGGTATAACTGCATGGTTTCCGGAATCCAAAATAAAACAATCAAAAGGCCACGCATGATAAAGTTGTAATTCTATTTAGCAAAATATCATCAAATACATCTATAGCCCCAATTATCAGATTTTTCAAGTATAAATATTGATAACTTATTCTATTGAAACAAAAATCAAATACAAATTAAACTAGCACCAAATAATTAAACAATCAATGCCAAAGCTAGATTTAGAACAAGTATTCCTTGAAAATTTTATCAGCAGCTTAGATAAATTAGAAATTGTATCAACACCAAGCAAAACCTCAAATACCCAACATCAAAAATAAATTTCAATGAAGAAAAATCCTGTAAGACAAGCATGCAGAAAACAAAAGTTGAAAGAAAAAAAGAACTGATAAGTGAACTTACTTAATGTTAACACCTCCGTTGACGTTATATCTCGTGACATTCCTCCTCACCCATTCTTTAGCACGATTATACCTATTCATAGCAAGAAGCTGATCATTGGGAATAGCAACCATGACTTCAATATCACTCCCAGCGAGAGCACTCATAGTATCTGAAGCTGCATCAAAAAGCTTCACTTTCTTTATCCCATTGTCTTCTAACATCTGAACCACCGTTTGGGGAGGCAGTTGATGCGTTGCCATGGTACCCCAATTCACACCAAGACCATTAACACTACCAAAGACATAAAGACAAAGGAATATTGGAAATAATATTCCTAGAAACCAAGAATTACCTATGCTTTTGTTTGGCATTTTAATGAAAAATTTGAAAGCTTTTGAAAGAAAAAAAGGGAGGAGATGAAGCTTGAGACTAAAGGAGATTAATGGGAAAAAAGGAGTTGGCAAAAGGAATAAAAGCAAGGGTATTTACTATGGGGTTTTAACTGTTATTTATTAATCTAACTTTGTTAAAAAGAAAAGGAAAGGCGGTTACTTGCAGAGTATCAAAATAAAGCAAGCAATTTTCATGAACAGGGGAGAGAGAAAAACACAAGAATCCAAGAACTGAAACTGAAAGGTAAGAGAAAAGGAAAAAAGGAATATAAATTTTCTTACAACAAAGAGAAAATTTATATCTTTTTCTTTATATATTTCACTACAAGAAACCGCCCATGGAAATATTTTGCTTAACGACAAACGTATAAAAAGCAGAGAAGACAGAACGAAAAACAGAGCAAAACGAAAACCCAGAAAGCCAAAAAAAAAGCCGGTTTTTATTGGGAAATCAAAGAAGAAACTGAACGTTTATAATACAAGAAACATAGGTTTTGAAGGAAATATTTTAAAAAAAAAAGAAGTCTTGAGGAAGTAGGTGTTGAAGCACAAAGAAGAAACCGGGGAGGTGGAGAACAGAGGACAAGAGAAAAATCAAAGTTTGTAATAAAAAAATGTTGTATATAAATGAAAACAAGAAAGTTGAGAGAGACGGGAGAATAAATGAACACTAGTAGCCAATTTTATTAAACAATTAAAAAAATCAAATCAAATCACCAGTTCACCCCAAAAAATATGTTAATGGCAGCTGCACCTGCATTTGCTATTTCTCTCTGATCATTATGTCAATATATTTTTTAACTTAAAACTTGTTATTGAAGCAAAGGTAGTAAAATAATATTCTCTCAAGCCTAATTGTTTCATCCAAAACAAGGGAAAAATCAAAGTTGGCAATAAAAAAATTGTATATAAATGAAAACAAGAAAGTTGAGATAGACAGGGGAGAATAAATGAACACTAGTTGCCAATTTTATTAAACCATTAAAAATATCAAATCAAATCAACTGTTCACCGCAAAAAAATATCATAGTAAACTAAGTAAAGTGAGCTAACGGCAGTTACATTTGCTATTTCTTCCTAACATTTTTTTTAGCAAGATAGGTCAATTTGTTTTTAACTTAAAATTTGTAATTGGAGCAAAGGTAACAAAATAATATTTTTCCAAAGCTTAGGGATCGTTTGGTATTATTGTGTGTTTTATGTTTTATGTTTTTGAAAATTTTGTTTTGTTTTATTTTCATTTTATTTTCAATTATTAAATTTGGAAACATGTTTGGATGATTGTTTTTATTGCAAAGTTTTATCAATGGAAGTTTGCTGAAGGGAGTTGATAAAGTTTTAAATGGTAAGAAGAAAAAGGCTCGAATCAAACAAAAGTCAAAATTTTACCAATTTTAGAGTTAAAATGGGCACTATAATCGAACGAGTGAACAGTATTCGTGCAATAATAGTGCCTAAAATGCTTCCAAAATTGGTGAAAACACTTTTTTCTGTTTTCATCATTTTCCAAAACATTTGTTTTGTTTTCAATTTTTAAAAACAAAAACATAATTAACAAACATGTTTTTCTTTTATTTTCAAAAAAATTGAAAACAAAAACATTAACAAACAACACCTTAATTGTTCCATTCAAAACACTTGTAACAAGTTATTTTTTTTATTAAAAAACTAGATGTTGCATGTACAAGTGCTGAAAAAAATGACAGACGTGATTGTCTTTAGCATTCTTTTATAATAAATTGGGGAATGCTACGAGCAATTAGTTTGATAGTTACATTTCAACATTCTTTATCTTATTGAATCACATTACTTTTAGTTTTATATGAAGATCAGTTACTCATACAAAAAATTAAAAAATTGAAATATATGGATGTTAAAAAATACTTTTGAAGTAATTTGTAATAGTAAATAACATGTTTTTACGTAAAATTAAAAAATATAACATGATCTAATAAAATAAAAATGAATTAAAATATAATTATCAAAATAATTTTTTTTTGGTGTAATAATTATTAAAATAATTGCTCTTAGCATTCCTATGATAAATTTGAAATTTTATTACGTTGATGGGAATGTAAAAAGGGGCTTAGAAGGAAGTGTCAATGGCTATAAGTAAGGGCATTGTGCTTTGAAAAAGTTTAATAATCTCTTTAAAGAGGTAATCTCTCTCTCTCTCTCTCTCTCTCTCTCTCTATATATATATATATATATATATATATATATAAAAGAGGTAATAATATTTAAGAGTAGGTTTGGTTTTTAACCTTTTTTTATGTAATGTTTTAGTTTTTTTTTTCATGATTAACGGATTGTTATATATATTTATAATTTTTTAAGCATTTATATAAGATATATTGATAGTGTATAAAGATTATACATTGTTAATGCATAAAAAATTGACATCTCATCAATAAATTCTTATGAATAAATTAAAAAAATTATTTATATTTATTTTTAAGAACTTGACATTTTTTAGTTTGTATATTGATGAGGTGTTAACTTTTTGTGCATTAACAATAGATAGAGATTATGCATTATCAGTACATTATATATAAATATATTTTTTAATGTATTTTAGGATGTATTAGATAATTTTAGACACAATAATACTATAATAATAAGAAAAAACCAAATAAAAAGACGGATTAGTATTTTGATAAAAATTAAAAAATTATTCATTGCGACATTTTTATTTGGTTCATATTCATTGCGACTAGGGGTGTAATCGAGCCGAGCCGAGCCGATACAGTGAGGTGCTCGAGCTCGAGCTCGACTCAAAAACTCGTGCTCGATACTCGGCTCGAACTCGATCGAGTCTTAATTTTTGAGCTCGAGCTCGACTCGACATAAAAATGGAGCTACTCGAGCTCGCTCGATTAAGCTCGATTTTCATGCTCGAAATCGTGCTCGATTCAAACGCTCGAACTCGACCTTGATCTTATGCTCGAACTCGAGCTCGAATCCGAATTCTACACATTTTCATTTTAAGATATATATCATCAAAAACTAAATACACAAAGCCTTTTCTTTATGAGTAATCAAAAACAGAGAAATATATATGAAAAACAAAGAGAAAATCCAAGAGACTTGGCTACGAACAAGCTTAGATTAGATTACAAGCAAATATAAATTTAATTCATGCTAAAGTCTTACCCAGATGAAAATTTATCATAAAGATCAATTTCAATTTGACAATTTAGAAACTTAAAAACGCAACAGAAGCTACAAAAACAGAGGGAAGAACAATAGAGCCAAAACAACAAACACTTGAGGAGCATGGTATCTGCATTCTTCTTTGCTTCCTATGTTCTACAAATACAACCAGCAATACAACCAATAGCTTTAGTTCAGAGCAAGTATCTAACAACAGATCAACACATAGAGACACAATAAGCAACGAATTAAAAAATAAATTAAAGAAAATAACTAAGTAATTACGAGTAGGTCTTAGAAAAGGAAAAGGAAATAAAGAGCAGAGGTGTCGGAAGGGGTCGCTGCTCTCGCCGAAAGGAGTGGCTTCTCTCGTCGGAAGGAGTGGCTACTCTTGCCGCGACTAGGGGTGTAAATGATACACTGGTGCTCGCAAGCTACTCGAGCTCGACTCGAAAAAAATTCGAACTCGGCTCGATTTTTGTCGAGCCGAGCTCGAGCTCGAGCTACTCGAGCTATCGATCGAGCCGAGTTCGAGTAATAAGATACTCATCTCGAGTAGCTCGCGAGCCTAATCGAGCTTTTAATATTTTATTATATATTTTATTATATTATTATAAAATTACATATATATACACCGGTATATATATATATATATATATATACCCTAAATTAAACCTAAACTTAATAATTTTGTATTATTCACTTTTCCTTCGTCACCTCCGCGGCACTTTCACTTTCACTTTCGCAACTAGTCTCCCTCCGAACACCCACTCTCCCTTTCACTATCAGCACTGCCAAACCGGCGACACCCCCTCCCTCAGCTCCGGCAACCCATTCTGTCCTCAGATCTAGCCTCCCTTCTCCAAACAAGTGCCATCGATACCTAGATCTAGCCCGTCGACTCTCAGCAGTTAGATTTTGTGCCGACGAACCCCTTAGCAGTCAGATCTGGTGTCGACGAGCCCCTTAGCAGTCAGATCTAGTGCCGACGACCCCTCAACAGTTAGATCTGGCGCCGACGAGCCCCTTGGCAGTCAGATCTGGTGCCGACGACCCCCTTAGCAGTCAGATCTGGTGCCGACGACCCCTCAACAGTCAGATCTGGCACCGACGAGCCCCTTAGTAGTCAGATCTGGTGCCGACGACCCCTCAACAATTAGATCTGGTGCCGACGATAGCCTCAATAGTTAGATCTGATGCCGACGAGCCCCTCGGCCCTCAGATCTGGCATTCCCTCAACCATTTTCCTCGCTTGTTAGCAGCAACCAACTTCTTCGTCCTCGCACAGCCATGCGCGGAGTCACCTCACGGACGCAACAAACAAACGGCAGCCAAGCTATGTCCCTTCTCTGCTCTTCTAAGGCAGTGAAAAGGAATGAACCCAACAATTATCTAGATCTTTTCTTTGGATATTTTGGGATGCCTTGCCTCTTCAAACTAATTCTAAATGAGCTCTGGGATATGTGGTTTGTGTTTGCGATCTGATAAGATGTTCTGCAGTCTGTCGTGGTTTTTACTCTTGTTTCTGTTTCGATCTGTTTCTAGTGGTAATCATATTTTGTTTGTGACTAGTGGGTTATTGATATCGATGGCTCTTGGAGTGCGTATTTGATGGTATCATGTTTATTTTGTCAACTGTGTTCTTCAGCTGCTGCTCTTGGTTTCACTGATGTGTTTCTGTTTGTTTCTGAAATTTTGCTTTTACATTATCATAAAATAGACAAGTTGAGAGAAGAGATTGACAAGGATTTTTGTTTTCATTTGCAGGAAGGTGAACTCTTCAGCAGATTTTCTTGCGTATTGAGGAGTTTATAGGATTAAATGTTGTTTGCCTAGTTTTGAATTTGATTTTGCTATGTTTTTTTTTGGCTATTGATGAGCTGTGTAATAGCACATCCTGTTGTTAAAAAAAAGATAAGGTTATGTTGTGTGATTTATGTGTAAGATTTTCATTATTGTTGATATTGAATTGTTATTATTATTAAAAAAATTATATTTTATTACAATATTTTTATATCTATAAGATAAATTCGAGCTCAAGTTCGAGCATTAGACTCGAATTCGAGCATTAGAATCAAGCTCGAGTTCGAGCATTAGAAACGAGCTCGAATAAACGAGCCTAATCGAGCGAGCTCGAGTAGCTCGTTTTTTATGTCGAGTCAAGCTCGAGCTCAAATATTAAGACTCGGTTGAGCTCGAGCCGAGTATCGAGCACAAGTTTTTGAGTCGAGCTCGAGCTCGAGCATCTCACTGTATCGGCTCGGCTCGGCTCGATTACACTCCTAGCCGCGACGGGATCGAGGCTCGGGGAGAGGATGAGAGAGGAAAAAAGGCGCTGCTCTAGGTAAAACAGTAAAGGAGACTTGGAACATTGAGGGGTCACCGGAGCTTTGGCAAGGCTAGATCTGGTCTGTGGGTGGGTCGCTGGAGCCTTGGTAAGGCCAGATCTGGTCTCTGGGTCGGTCGTCGGAGCCTTGGTAAGGCCAGATCTGGTCTGTGGGTGGGTCGCCGGAGCCTTGGTAAGGCCAGATCTAGTTTAGGTGTCACCCTGTGAGCTTTGGCAGAGGACTTTCGCACCGTGAGATGTGGTCTGGGTTGGGTCATGCTGCGTAGCCATCGAAGAGTTAGAGAGACTGAGAGAGGGTCTGTGTGTCGCGCCGGTCGCCGGCGCATTGACTGAGCCGCTGAGGTCTAGGTCAGGTGACAGTATACTGAGGCTGCGGCGATTTGGGTTGGGAGGGATTTGGCTAAAAATGATAAAGAGAGATGAGAGTTAGGGTTTTTAGGATGTAGGATAAATTTGTAATTTTATAATTTTATAATAATATAAATAAGTAATAATATAAATAAAATTAAAAATATATATTAAAATATTAAAAGCTCGATAAAGCTCGCGAGCTACTCGAGCAGAGTAATCTATTGCTCGAACTCGGCTCGCTCAATGGCTCGAGTAGCTCGAGCTCGAGCTCGGCTCGACAAAAATCGAGTCGAGTTCGAGTTTTGTTCGAGTCGAGCCCGAGTAGCTTGCGAGTACTAGTGTATCGTTTACACCCCTAATTGCGACAGTGTTGTCATACACTTATATTCTTACAAAAAATCAAACCATATCTTATAATATTTATGATTTTCAATATTGTCAAGATGTTATAAATATTTAAAGAAAAATACTAATATTAATAGTAGACTCAAGCAAGTGTTTTTTTTTTTTAATTACGATTGAAATTTGAACTCAAATCTTTAATTTTGAAATTGATTTGAAATGAATCAACTAACCGCTCATTGGTTCAAACAATTAGCTTTCTATTGAGTTCCATGAATATGTATTAGTTTCATCTCAAAAAAAAAAAAGAATGTATTTTATACACTAATAATATGATGAATAGGTTGTTTTGGGTATATTCGACTTTGGGAACAGAAAATGATTTTTAACTTGTAAGGATGAGTGTAGTTATAAAAAGAGAATTTTTTTAAATCATCATTGGATCCGTACAAAAGCATTTTTTAAAGTAAATTTAATGTACTAAATCAATAAAAAAAATACACATTGAAAATTACACGGAGAAAAATTTTGATAAAATTTGGAGATATTCATGATCTTATTATGTATAAAAACTCTATGGTTTTAATGTTCGAAAACCAACTACTTGCATGAGAGACGTACACAAGCTTTCATATGACCTATTGTTTCTCTTCTTCCATACATGATAAATATAAGCACTTCATATTAGTGCAAATAAATAACAATAGTTTCATAGCTTAAGACTTAAATGATTTTATTTATCTTTATTAATTTGGTTAAAACATTTTTTATGTAGTTGGATTTTATATATGAATTACTTAATTATCCAAAAAAATGCATGTTTGCCATTTAATTTGAACTTAGTATTTTTTTTTGACATTAATTAAGATTTTTATGCTTTTATAGTCTTTCTGTAAGAATTTATTTAAATTTATTGTGTTATGTTTATTAATTATTACATGTTATTTTTTTGTTTTTAGATTTTATTTTATTTTTTTTAAACAGATAGTATTTGATCGAAAAAAAAGTTTGAGCTTATTTGTTATATTTTAAAATCAACTTGATTAATAAAATTAAATCCAAAAGATCAAACCGAACTAAATCTAAACTTGTTATATTCCCTTAATTCGAGCTGCATCGAACTTACGACCACCTTAGTTCTTGGGTGGCGCACACAACTCATACGCAGCTTTGGTTTGGATAATGGTACCAATCTAAAGCCTAATTATGTAATGGCATTTCAAGTTCCCCAAATATAGGAAAATAAGGTAAAGAAACAAGACATGTCTTTTTCTTGAGAAAATTAATGGAGTAAGAGAGTGGGTTTTGCCTCTTGCCTGTCCTGATTTTCCCTTATGGGACAACAAAGGCTTGTGGTTGACTCTCTTCTTGTGCTCCAGACCACCCAAAATGTTGAAGATAAAGCTCAATCATGGCCATGGACATGGATTTATCATATATAACTCCATCACCGACCATTTTCATCTACTTAGCTTTATATCTCATTCTACCTTTTCATTCCCATTTTTTGGGGTCCCTTATGGCCTACTACCTTGTTAAGCTTGTGTTCAAATTTTTCCCAAAAAAAATAATCTTGTGACTTCCTTTTTTTTTAATTGCTTTGGTTTAGATGTATTAAAATGATCGCAATAATTTAAAATATAATAATGAACGAACTTTGGTACTACATTTTTGTATTTTATAATTAAATTTATATTGATAAGATCATAAAAAGCAATATCATAAATAGTCTTTTCAATCGTAGTAATATTGCGTACAATCAAGCATTTTATTTAGTATTGGGCCACCAGGGCATCCTATCTTTTACGTTGGATAACAACAACAAAAAAAGAGCAACATTATAAATAATTGTGAAATACATAAACCTCTATACTTATATCAAAAGGACACAAAGCCTTTTTAGTTTTAAAATACCAAAATTTTTTTCTTTGATCGAGGTTTAGAATTTCATATTTAGAGGTTTTGAGGTTCGGGTTTAAAGTTTAGGGTTCAAGTTAGAGGTTTTTCTCTTTGATTGAGGTTTAGAGTTTAATATTCGGGAGTTTTGAGGTTGGGGTTTAAAGTTTAAGATTTATGGTTCATGGTTTTAGGGTTTAAGATTTAGGATTTAAGGTTAATCAAAAGAGAAAAATTAGTATTTTGAAATTAGAACGAAGTTAATATCTTTTTGCTATAAACATAAAGGTCGGTTTATGTATTTCACTCTTGAAAACAAATTAAAAAAGATTTGAATTTTACAAGAGAAAACAAATGAAAGATCCACTTAAAAAGTATTTTGTCAATAATAGTGTGATATTTTCGTGGAATATTAGACTTCTAATTTCAAAAGAATTCAATTATCAACAACCTTAATTATAAAATAAATGTGTTGATAACTTTGCCAAGTTGTTGATTATGTGGTTCCACATCATTGTCCATGTTGAAGTTTCTCTTTTATTATTCCCTTTGACAAGGTCCACAACCTTTCTAGTTTTCATCACAACTTCCAAATGCAATCATTCACATTTGTTCATTAATTAACCTAACATGGTTCAATAGTTTGAGATAAAAAATTGCTTTCACTTTAACAATACTCTTAGTTTAAACCCTAAACAACCAATTAGAATCCAACCCACCAAATTATTTGATTTGATTAAATTAGGGCAACTACAATAGTTTGAGCCTATGAAATCAAAAATCTTTCGTCAAATGATCATATTTAATGAAAAAGCTCCTATTGTTTTGAATAAATCAATGTTTTAACTAAAATCAAAGTAAATTTATTCAATTAACAAGTGATTGGAAGAAGTGGAAGTGGACTTCTTATCTAAGTACTTGGATAGGGTTTGAATCTTATAGTTCAAACAGAATTAATCTCAGATCATAAAACGGATAAAGATACATGTGCTTAAACAAAAAAAAGTAGATTTATACAAGTTAATTTGTATCATTTTACTAAGTTTGTATATTTAAAATTAAAGTCAATAAGAAATTTTTGTTAATATTCGGAACTCAAATATGTCGTTATTAATATAAATGAATTTTGAGTAAATGAGAATCAGTACGTTGTGATAATATATAAAAATGAAAAAAATAAAGAAAATGTGTGGGAAAGCATCTTTGACACGTAAATGTCTGGAAAGTCGGCATCAAACCATCAAATATTTAATGGATTATTCTTGTAATTTTATAATTCAATTCAGCTCAAGTCAGCTGCATAGTGCGTTACAATTTAGGGATGGCAATGGGTACCCTATAAACGAGTATCCGGTGCTATCCGATCCGTTTAAATAGGATTAGGGTAGTGTATAATCGGATTCGGGTAGGGTTCGGGTAGTGAAATTATTACCCGTCACGGGTTAGGGTAGGGTTCGGGTAGTTACCTAAGAGTATCCGCTACCTGAACCAGATTATAAATAATAATTAATTAATACAATACTTATATTTTTTATATATAAATTATTTATTATTAATGTTTTATTTAATTAAATTAAATCATTATATTATAATTATGATTTTTAACTTTAATTTATTTTTATGAGTTAAATTAAATTTATTAATATAATGTTTTAATTAAGTTATTCTAAAATTAATTTTAATTTTAAATTTAAAAATCAAACTTTGACTTAATAAACGGGTAGTTAAACGGGTTCGGATAGTTAAACGGGTATTTATATTTTATAGGGTTAGGGTTCGGGTAGCATAAATAAAAATAATCGGGTAGTTAATCGGATTAGGGTATTATTAAAATTAATCGGATTCGGGTTCGGGTATCTCAAATCTAGCGGGTACCCGACCCGTTTACATCCCTATTACAATCTGATTGCAACTTTTTCATAGTTGAAAAAAAAAAAGTTCAAGGAAAATACTATAACAAAATCAAATGCAAAAAGCATCTACGAAATTAGCCAGAATACGTAAAGATGTAATCGAATCAAAAGTTATTTAAATTTAATTTGTTTATTATCTAATCAAATTTGAGTTATTAAAAAAATGAAACGAACAAAATTCAAATATTTTAATGCCTAAATCAAATAATTTGCGAGCCTAATTAAATTTTTTAAAAATATTTTATTATTAATTTATCATTTTACACTCATAATATATAATTAAAAATTGATAAATCTAATCTATAAAATGCTTGAATGCCTCAAATATTTATTGAGTTAAACTCGACTTCAAAAACCAAACTTTATTGAATTTTTACTGAGTTCGAGTTTTCGAATCAAACTAAGTTTGAGTTTGATGTTGAATCATCTTAACTCATTTCGACTCAATTACACTCTTAAGAATACGCTCAGACTACCTTAAAACATTCTTTTTCGTCCCAAAATCGACATCATTTGAAACTTGATTCATCTCTAAATTTTTTTGAGAAATAATCTTAATTAATGAAATTTTAGATTTTTCTGACGAAATTAATAAGATGATACATATTATTATATATCAAAAAAATAAAACCTGTAACATCCTTCTAATTTTATAATTAGAGAGTAAAAATTAAAATGACTTGAACTCAAATCAAATGTTACAATACGTCACAACTCTTTCTTATTCACTCAATTATAATCATTCATCCTTTAAGTGTTCATTATTTTAGACACATCTTTAGTCAGCATCTAATCTAATAAGTCTCAAAGTCAATGATTTTTTTATCAGAATTTAGTATGTGGAGGAAAATCCTAGCGCGGCCATGGAAAAGTGTCGTGACCACACTACAAAAGCAATGGTGACAATTGTTCAAACTTTGCTTTCATTTGGGAAATTAATCCATGTGCATTGTTGGAGCCCCAGCAGGAGGCCAAGATATAGTAAATCCTAGGGTTCAGTTGAAGCACTTTATCCTTTTGATTAAGCCAACTTGATTTATCTACAGTGCACTTTTTGCTTCAATGGGATGGCTCCGTAGCCTTTCAGGACAGCATGACCTAACCTACCTAGGGACAACAAACTTTTAGGACAGCTAAATTAGCATTTAATTTTCAAATTTGACGAACGAAATTAAAAGAATGATACTAGCACATATCTCTTAAAATATATTTTAAAAAAATTAATTAAAAAAATAAAATGTGTAATAATCTTTTAACCCACTTAAGAAATAAAAACTTTTCAGTATCAATGTATTAAATATGCACTCTATCTCTAAATTGGTATCAGTGTATTAAATAGAAACTCTATCTATAAATCAGTATCAATATTATTAAATGCGAGCTCTATCCGTATCTAAATCAGGTTAATTAATATCTTCAGTTGCATCCACTAGCTAAAGTCTTTCCAACAGAAAGTTGCTTTTTTCCGATCTCTAGCTGCTCTGATCAAAATATTTGCCACCTTAACACTTACCCTTCCTCGAATTGAGAGGTATAAATAGGTACTTTCCGACCTTTAACAAGCTTTCCAACTATAATTTTCGTATCCATTTTTCTAATTGGAAAGATAAGAAAGTATTAAAATCGGATAAAACCTTAAATAGAAATATGTAAAAAAAAAATACATATAAACGTTCTAACGTGAGTTCAGATATTGATTCATATAACTTATCATAATTTCTTAAGATAAAAGCTCTAATGATGATCTTTTTTTCTCTACTGATTTGCCCCCTCCCCTACCCAAGGAAGATAATGTAAAGGTAAGATGGAGGTTGAAGCAATGCCAAGAAAATCATAAACTATAGATTTAGGTTGGATAGATCTTCATTTGAAAGCAACCCCTATCAGACACAACACACCTACCTAGCTATCAGTCCTCTTCATAGAATATGAATCCTTTGCACAGTTTATTATATTTATTGGACAATCAATAGATTTATAAACAAAAAAAACTGGGCTCATTAGACTGGATTTTTATTTTAAAAACATTCAAATGTCGATTTAACACACAATATTTGATTCAATAATTAGTTCGTATGCTTTACCCAAAGAGCCTCTTTTCTTTAATATAATATTAAAAAGAAAGTTTCAACCCACTGCCAACACGCCACCACACAAAATTCAATCCATGGCTAGCGAGTTTGGTTGCAGGCCAGGTTTTATACTATCCTTCCTTCTAGTATCTTCTTTAAAGCTAAAGAGTTGAGTTCATAAATTCAGGTTTTTCATCCTGCTGATTCCGATCAGTCACAACAGGAAAACAATATGGGCAACATTGCATGCAATAATAGGCTTCTTGAACGAAATTGGCCTTCTGTATGACTGAAAGAAAAACATAAAGCGCCTAGTACATGCATTGAGTGCACTAGCAAGCACTACAATAAACCCCATGCCTTGGCAACAGTTCTTGATTTCCCGAACCACTCACTACTAATCTATGCAAAAGAGAGAAAAGGAAGGATTTGGTCCTGGTAATAGTTATAGTAGTTAACATATTATAACTAATTAATATTTTATATTCTAATAATTTTCTTAGACTACTAAATCTCAACGAGTTTCCTAGACCTACTGCGAAGCTGGTGCATTTTTTCTGATATTGAAGAAAAAAAATGACAGCAAGGAATAGGAACCATTGGAAAATGATTATTCTAACAAGCTTGGTATCTTACCTCATCTTTGAATTTCACATATGACCTCAGACACTTTTTGAAAGTTCCAATGAAGTTCAGTGTGCGAAAAATAGAATTTACATATGCAAAATTCAGCAGATTATATTTTATATTGCCTTCTCCACCTCTCTTATACCATAAGTTCATCTTCAAGATAGTTATACTCAAACTTGAACCCAGTCTTGATTCTCTGACACCTGAATAACAAAATGGCAGCAATTTTCAATAAAACAATAATAATAAGTTGAGCTAGTGCAAATGCGCAAAAGAATTTTATGTTGCCATGAAAACAAATTAAACCAGAAGGTGTATGCTTAAATAATTGAAAAATTGGAGTAATCAGAGCCAACTTACCATCCATGTTGGTGGTCATCATTTGCTATGTGAAAATCAAAATATACATAGGTTCCCTCTTCGAATTCATCAGTGGCAATATTTGGCTCCTCGTGCCGCTGAAACCATGTGTTGTATTTTCTGTGATATCGCCAAGATTGCTTCTTCAGCTCCTTTGCAGCCAGATATTGTTGGTAAGTGTTCTGCACAAAATTTGACATGTGAAAGAGCTCAACATGCAATTGTATTACAACAAAGAGAGAGAGAGAGAGAGAGAGAAATATTTACCTGTTGATAATAAAATGCAAAGAACAGAGTATCAGTGCCAGTGCCATATCCGTCAATGCTTAAGCGTTCCCAAAAGGCAGGATTATTCACGATGGGTGCCTGAACTTGAGGATAGCTAGCAGGCGTGGCTGCAGGGTGCTTCTGCAGAATACAAGCAAATCACAATTATTTGAATATACACAATTGTCATTGTTTTCCTTTTTTCAAAAGAAGAAAAAAAAAAGGGATAATTGAAAATCCCATACTGGAGTGTAGCTCCTTGCACGTTCTGAGTCTTTAGGTTGGGGAATTTTACGATATGCAGCCTCGAGCATCTGCAAATTGTATAATTGATCATGCATTCCTCCGGGATTCATTGATCCACTGAGGTTATCACCAATGGCACCAAGATCAGAAACACTTCTCCGGCCAATAACACCAAGACCGGTAGAAGACTGATTAGATGGTAAGGGTTGCCCCGGGGAAAGATCAATATCCCTAATAACTTGAGCAGGTTCAGTCAAAGAGCCTGATACAGCAGCCTGCAGCAAAGAACCATTTACATCATTTTGATGCCTCGAAATTTTTGCAACCAACATTCACATATAACCACACTATCTAGAAAACAAACAATTTTTAAACCAAAGAAAATGAAACTGTTACTTTTGCACTATTCAGGCCCATACATCTATTTACTCTATCTACTCTAGTCAAGAGCAAATGTAGCTATACAAACCAGAGACTTATATAGAGTAAACACTTAGATGGCTAGTTGGATCACCTACAATTCCAAATTAAAGTGACAAAAGTAAAAATGATTCTAACAGATGGAACATGATCACAGAAACAGTACCACACCATCTATAATACCTAGAGTAGAACATACAAGATTTAGATTCTTGACCAAAGAGTATATAAGATTAAGAAGTATTTACCGGAGAATCAATTGCATATGGAGCTTTCATATCATCCTCAATCATAAGATTCTTGGTAATTCCAGAAATTGGAACTTCAGAACTCGAATCATCAGGCAAATTCTGTGGCTGTTGTTCCTCAACTTTTGCATGGCCAACATCTGCGTATATATATTAAGTTCTTAATCAAAGCATAGAAGTATTATGATAGACTAAATTAAGTTTCTGGTCAAACGTAGAAAAAGAAGAAGAAATATTCTGCATGATACGGTAAAGCAAAATTTCAATTCTTTTCCATGACTACTCGAATAACAGCCACACCCACTGCGCATAAACCACTCCAATAACAGGTTTTCTAGTGATAGCTTTCAATTCCAATATGTTTGAAGAAATATTCCACAAATTGCTCTAGAAAACATTTTCTTGTAGGCAAAATAAAAGTTATTCTCCTTGGAAAGCTTCCCTTGAAACTTTATTTCAGAAATAAACTAGATTCTGTGAAAACAATGTGCCACAGTAAAAAAACCAAGAAAAAAAAGGAAAACAGAGAAAGAGAAACAAGGGGTGGAAGGGGTTCATAATTGTACAACCCTCTACTTTATATAGAATGATTTAGTGTTGAATGAGCTTCCTCATAAAATTAGATGATACACTATCCTTAGCAAATTGCTCAAAGATCTCACACTTCAAAAAGAAAAAGGCTCAAAAAGAAAAGCAAGCAAACTGAATGTTACCAGCATCCTTTGGAACACTTGTTCCCAATGACTGCTGACTAGACTGCTGGTGGATGGAATTTGGTTGCTGCTGTAAGCTAGCAGATGTAACATTATTGAGACCTGGTGCTTGGCTGCCAAGACCCAGACCGGGTTGTATAGAGAGAGATGATCCTTGAGAATTGAACTGCCAACATAAGATCATAAGAGATTAAATTACTATCTTCTTTAATGAAATAAAGCTAATCTCGTTTCCCACCAATTTGAAGTGCATAAATACATCATACATATGCAATATACACTGAAAACAAAAATCTAGGTTTGCTTTAAACTTTGTTTGTAACAAGTTTAACAGCTTGAATCAGGGAAAAGGATAGAAGGAATTCCCCCAAGAAAGAGCACCTGCTGCATGAGTGGGTTTTGTTGTTGTGCAGAAAACTGCTTATGATTTCCTCCAGCAAGAGGAGGCATGCCAAGCAGATTGCTATGACCTTGTTGCTGTACTTGCTGGAGCTTCTGCAAGAACTTTTCCCTTAAATCAGGTGCTATCTCAGTTCTTGCACGAAACTGCCCTTGAAAATACAAATACATTAGCTACTATATTAAACATGACGCATGTAGAGCATGGATATAGACACATGACAAACTAGCATACCAGCTCATTTTGATTCTGAAAGGAACTTCCAGGCCTCCACTGCATACCAGAAACCATTGAAGGGGAAAAAGCTCTGCCAGGTAGTCCAGCAGACTCACCAGGATTAGTAGAATCTACAGATGCAGTTCCATCATTAGCCTTAGCTGCCTGAGGCAAGATCATTCTGTTACTAAGAGGGGATACCAAAGATTGCCCCATGCTACTATTCCCAAGTCTCTCATCAGCCCCCAAAATATTTCTTTTTGCCATGTCAGAGACTGAAGGGACAACACCAAGGGCTCCACTTCCAGAAACAAGGGGGATACTAGATGAAGGCTGACTGGAGAGGCCTCCTCTACCAATGCCCCGTACTCCGGTATCGGCAAGAGATGGAGATGGCCTACGGCCAGGGAAGCTTGCGATATCTTCTTCTTTTGTAGCATCTGGAAGATTTACAGGAGATGAAGAATTGGTAGTGCCTGTGTTTTCCAACACACCTCGAGCAGCATTTGAACCTGGAAGAACAACTGAAGGCGTTGAAGCACCAGACAAATTATGAGGTGCAAGATTCACTGGAGCAGGGGTTGCATGGCTCCCAGTGGGTGTTGCTGCAGCAGAAGAATTAATTACGCTACTTTTTGATGGTGGAGTCCTTGCTATATCAGAATTACTATCCTGGGAAGCTGTATCTTCAACATGCTCCTGGGAAGAACTACCCTGCTGATTAGATCAAAACATGATCCATTCTTATACATCAAAAGTGAGAATTAAGCCATCAACTAATAATTAAGCAACTTATATTAGCACATATTATTCATGTGAGTGCATCATTAAATATCGAAAAGACAGAGAAAGAGAACACGTACAGGCACTTGAGGTGCTGATGATGCCATAGATGTTTTCAAGCCAAGAATTGGTGCACCCTGCCAAACATTACAATTTCCTTTTCCAAATTATTTTTCATGAAAGAAGCCATTTCATGCATTGTTCTGTTAAAAACTTATATAAACCTAAGAACCCAGATAATACATTGAAATCAGTGAACACCACAAACAAGATAAAATGGCTTGTTCAAGTACATCCATTTAAAACAATATGTACATAATAGCATGTCTTACTAAGCAACAATGTCACAAGAGAAAACTGATTCGAATTGCATTTTCTAAGGCATGGTACAAGAATCTTCAAGCAGAACCAACATAGCAAAAAAGAGTTTTACCTTGAGAGGGCCAATTGCAACTAGATCTTCAAGAGACTCCACCTTGTCTAAAGGCAATGAGCTGTAGAGCTCATCAACATCACTAAATTCATCAAAGTCCTCCTAAAAAAAATCAGGAAAAAAAAATATAACAGTGGAAACCCACACAAATTAACAAAAAAAAAAAGCATATAGATGATGCTCTTCCAATAAGAATGAACAATTTGGAATAAAATGGCAGATCCTTTTAACACCCAAAAGCTGCTGCTTGTGATAAAAAAAATTTCATTAACGAAACCTGATTACGTTCCACATAATCATCCAAGAAGTCCTTCACATCATTGACCTGCTCTGGACTAAATTCATCATTGTCCAATAGTCTCAAAATCCATTCTAACTTCGTTATATGAGCTTTGTGTCGTGTAATTGATGTCTCCAAGTGTGTCTGAAGGAAGGAAAACAGTAAGAAGAAACATAGTTATATCAAAACAAAGCATGTAGTCTTAATATGCATTTTCTATTTCGGTTCTACCAGTCTAGCCGGTCTCGTCTTTCCTTTCTTCACAGACAGCCCCTCAATCTCAGCTTCAAAACTATCAATCTGGGATTCTAACTCTCCAACCTACTTAGGAAAAGAGTGCATCGGTCGTTACATAATAGTTTCACGATATAACAAAGTTTAAGCAAGAATGTAAGAATTACACCAAAACACCACATACACACGAAAAAGCTCAACACTGTAATTTAAAAATGGATCTTCATTTAAAATATGGATAGAATGAGAAAGACATTACGAAAATAACTAAACGTTGCACTATAGAGGGGTTGCAGCCATTTTTGACTCAAGCAAGAAAAAAGGGTGGAGAAGGTATTTCATACCACATTGTTCAACCAATCCCTTGTCTCTGATTTAGCCTTCTCCTTCGGATCCTACAATGAAATTGAATCATCACAGATAATTCAAATAAAATGGACAATTTCAAGACTTCATGCTTCCAATCAATATTAATTTAATATAATGATGCAAGAGCTTTCAAGATGTGAAGACTTATGTAGTAAGCTGGGTAAGATGAGGCAAAGCAGAGTTTGTAGGAATGAAAAAGGAAAAGAAAAAGAACCAGTCATGTTTGTCTGTACTGCCAACACAAGTCAAAACATGATGTTAGAATAGGACGGTTGAATATCATTAAACAAGAAACACGGTCAAGTATTCTATAACGATTTCTTGTTTAGCCCTCTAACAGGTAATAATCTTGATATGAGTGCAATGGCACAACAAAAACCCATATAGCAGACTCCATGTAGTGGAAAATGGCTTAGTTTGTGGTATTGTTGTTGTTATCATTCACTAATAGATAAAAGAAACAATGAAGAGTCATGATGCTTACAGTTTTAGGTTGTTGGCCCAAGCCTTCTTTAGAGAATGCTTTTGTCTTAGTCTCCTTCTCGCATACCTTAAATCTTTCCATTTCACGCTCAATTTGTTTGCGAGCATCCACCAGGGCTTGCTCATAAGAGGCACTAACCTATATCGACAAACATCAAAAGCGAAAAAGAATAATGTCAGTTTCAAATCAAGAAATGCAAGTAATACAATAAATGATAAAATGTCAAACATCACTACAAAGCAAAGGTGATTCAACAACTCCCCATAATGACAGTGAGATAACAATAAGAAATGCAATCACAATGAAAAGCGTTACTTAATGAAGCATAATAAATCAAATAAAAAATGAAAAAAAATTTAAAATGGCAATGAAATAAGCAACTAACTTTCTTATCCTTGATCTCGCTTGATTGAATCCATGTCTTGATCTGGTCCCTATACCTTTGCAGCTTCTTGATTTCCTTCTTCAAATCTGCCTCAAACTTTTCCTTCTGATTTGCATTATCAGTATCATAAACCTAATACAACAATACAACCCAAAGAACCAACAATTTACTCACAATTCAATTTGCACCACAGATAAACTAATTATTTGAATATGTTAGATTCTTCAAACAACTTCTATTGCTTCTTCTTTTTTTATTAAGATGAAATTGAAAACAAATTTAAAATATTTCCAAAAACACTTCACAAAGTAGTGAAACTACTGATACAGCAATGTTCACTTCAATTTCACAGGAACCAAAATTCGACTATCAGTTAAGTGTCAACTTTCCAGCATTGAATCGGGAACCAAACAGAAAAACGTAATAATAATAATAATAATAATAGATACTGATTTGCATTGATGAAAATTTAAAGTAACCTTGTTCCAAATGCTGTCAAAGACATCGACGCCTTCTTGGACCTTCTTCAGAACACGATCGATCTCTCCTTGAAGCTTGCGACTCGCTCCCATTGTTGAATCGGACTGTTTGTAAGGCGAATTAGAGAAAATTTATCCTACAAATAAGAGAAATTAAAAATCCTAGTACAGATTGATTAGTCAATGATTATAGTTTTCGAAGCGTCGAATGGGATTTTGCTCCAACTCAGTGAGTTTTGAGATCGTTTCGCTCTTTTAGGGCTTTTTTTTGTCGTAAAATAACTGGATAGAGGAAGAAGACGGAAAGTTGTGGACTCTGGCGTTTTAAACGACGCCGTGTAAATGAATAAAAACAACATAGAAAATGTCAATTTGTAGAGATAGGCCGGACTAGAAAAAGAGATAAGACGGGCCGAACGGCCGAACCTGGTCATTACTTCAGGCCAACAGTTTTAATTTTTCTTTTTTCTTTAATTTATTTCGTTTCATCGATTAAATAATAAAAAAATGAGTTTTTTTGAAAAAATATTCTTTCCAAAAAAAAAATAATTAACTGTAATCACATTTTACAGGATGTGTAAAGTGTATATAAGCTTACATCAAATTAATTTAATTTGATAAATGTATATTGATTCAAATGATAAAAGAGTTTATTTTTCTCTTAATTTTTTCGAATTTAATTTTATTTAGAAGTAATGTAAATATAATTTCTTATAAATTAATAAAATCAAACATAAACCTACTTGAACGAATTCAGAAAAGGAATAAATTGGAGAAACCTAAGAACTCTCTATAAAAAAAAATCTAACTTGACTTTAATGGTGATCTCTAATATTTATTAATTCAGTAAACTCCAAAATAATTTTTTTAATAATAAAAATTTAGAAAAAGGGAAAACTAATACAGAATTTAGGCAAAAAAAATTTTAAATCTTAATTTTTAGGTCTCCCAATGAAAATAAATTAAAAAAGTTTTAAAATGTAACATTGTTGTAGAGAGAGAGAGAAAAAGAGAGACAGAGTGTGTGTGTATATATATTATATATGTGTGTGCGCGCGCGCGCGTATGTGTGTCTAAATATAATATAAAAAGATATCATATTTGATATCTGTCGAAAAAATATTAGTCTAAATATTAGTGTTAATTTGTTTAGCAGACAATTTGTAACATGTTCAAATTATTTTCGCTGTCGAATAATGCATGGCATCTTTTCATGTGCTTACGTGAAGACACAGTTTATAATAGCAAATAAAATTTTTATTATTTAATTATATATTTATATAATATATAAGGAATTATTTCATACTCTGTGCAATGAAGCTTTTAGATTTTTCTAGCAGCCTTAATAGAGTGACACATATTTCTTAAAGTATATTAAAAAATTAAAAATAATTAATCAAAACAAATGAAACATATAACAACTTTTCTAGAAGTTAAAAAATTTATTGTATTTAAAAAAGAAATGATAATATATTATCTTAATACTGATTTTTACTATCTATCAATAACGTTTTAGTAATTATAGAGTTCAAATTTTAATTTTAGACACTCGGGTAAAAAATTTTAAGGCTAGTGAGATGAAATTTATTGAAACAAGAGAGCATTATCTCTAGTTTTATAATTCAATATCACATGTAAAAAAATGAAAAGAGTCAAAGTATTGGATTTATAAATAACATATTTATAGTTGAAAGAATTCATCTAGTTATGCAATTTCCAAACATGCAACCACACACAAATACAAAATCACAGCCTTTTGCTTTTACAAACATCAAATACAGAACTAGAATTGCCTAAAGCTTTAGAAACAAGTACAAGTAGAAACAATACTGATTCAATAATTTAAGTTATATGTGATATATTAGCATGTTAAAGTGAAAAGTTATCCTGGCACAAATCAAAGTCTTCGAACATCTAAGACTAGTTCTCCCATCAGAGCTAGCCATGGTTCCTGAAATTAATCAGGTGGTAAAAGAAAAAAACTTCATTGAGATCAGCTGAAGATGCCAAATGTTTTGTAGTTGCATTGCAAGAAGCAAATCTAGCTTTGTTGCTGCAACTTATTCAATCCAGATTGAATTGATTGTGGTCTGGCAAGCTGGCCTGAATCAGAAAGAGCTGCATTTTCTTCACCCGAGTCTCTTGCGTTTTCTCTAGTCATGATCATGGAGAACGCTTCAGCTCCAGCTGAGACCATTCAGATCAAACTGTTTGCAGCTTGAAGCTGCATGATCATTTTCCTCATGGACATTTAAATCCAGCTTTGTTGCAAAGTAAGGTAGCCTGTTAACTGTGTCTACCCTTTTGTTTCCTTGGTCTAGGAAACTGTTTTCTTCAATTCTTCCTTTGAATTTCCCCTCAGAAAAGCTGTTGTTCTTGCTGTTGTTGCTGCCATTTCCTTTCTCTCCTTGTAACCCTACACTCATGCACAAATCACTGGAGCTTCTATCTGCGAAAAACATTCTTCTTTCCGCATCCTTGCCTACTGAGGGGAGAAACACTTTGCTCTCTTTCTGCAATGGATCTTCTGCCATCTGATCTCTTTGCTCCAACAGTGAGCTGCTGCTGTAAGGTCTCAAACACATGCCATTGTTGTGTATTTCTTGCTCCTTCTGAGACCCTTCGCAGGAGGTCAAGCAGCTGTCCATGGAGCAATCAGTGGGTGGAGTTGCTTGCGTTTGCTGGGGGCACAAACCCTGGAAGTCTTTCAAATCTGAAATTGCAGAATTCAGGCATTGGTTGGAGACTTTAGACACCAGTTCGGATAGCTGAACTTTGGCTGCTTCGAGCCCCACAGCGCCCAAGTTTTGTCTTCCAAGAGTCTCTTGGGCTTTCTCCAGCACTGCCTGCAGGTATTTCCCTTGAGCCTCAATGCGAAGTTGTAAATGTCGCTGTACCTCTAGCTGCTCATGCAGCCTTCTCTGCACTTCGATTTGCATTTGCAGTGCTTCGCCTATTTGTATTCCCCTGGATTTATATGAACATCAAAGTCAATATATATCGAATGATGAAGAAGAAATAAATGCTGAATGCAACTACAGGGAGGTAGGGGTTTAGTGAAGTTTATAAACGCGGTTAAATGACTTCTAACACTTCGTCAAAGTGAAACCATGGAGGGTCATTTACTCAAAGGGTTGGTCCAATGATGTAATATCTTACTAAATTTCGAAGTGAAATCGATCTATAGCAAAATATCTCATTTTTGAATTTTAACTAAATCAAATTTTTTGGATCAACGCCAGCCACGTTGTGCGAATGAGAATTAATTTCATACATAATGTGATATGAGAATTCCTTGTGATTTAAAAAAAAAAAAACACAATGGAGGGTCATTTATTTTCTTACTTGTTTGTCTGAGGTCCAATACTTAAGTTGTTCATGTGAGTCCCGTTGGCTTCAGAAATTCTGTCTCCTGCCACGGCAACCGCACCTGTATCAATTGAGTTGAAGTTTAATCATCAGAACGAAGCTCTTAGCAGAGAAATAACTTACTAGAAATTCTAGATCATCAGTAAATAGTTGAAAACTTGTTGAGAGCGACAGGGAGAATACTGTTCTCTTACCTATCTTGTTACTGCCGTGATTCACTTGTCCATGGAGATTTTTACTGAGCCTGTATTTCTGCAGACAAGATGAGAGATATAATTATTAGCCCTTAAACCCATCTTTATCATTGATGAAGATTGGTTTCAACCCCAATATTACTAGCTGGCACCTTGAATTTCACCAGAACTTGTTGTAAAACATGATTTCTCTCATTGAAGTCGGTGTTCTACTAGATTTAACATTAGACAGGCTCTTAAATTACGAAGAAAACTCTCCAGATGGTGTTGATAAATTACCTGAAGATGGCTCTTGAGATGGTACAAAGTAAGACCAGGAATCCCCATGAGTTTCATGACTGTTTTCGGAGTAGCCTCTGCAACAGAAAAGGAAGAACAATTATTTGTCTAGGCCTAAGGCAGTTTATGCATGGATTTACTCTGGCATGAACTTTTGTATACTCACTGTCTGCTCCTCCAAGCTGATTGACTGCTTCTATGAAGCGCTCGTGAAGGTCAGGCGTCCACTTGAGTCTTGGCTTGGCATCAGCTGAGAGCACAAGGCCGGAGTCTCCAGGGCCATTCCCACCTTGCAGGAACAAATGCCTCTCATGGGGAATAGGCATTCTTGAAGAAGCCTGCATGTTCTTCCTTTGATGCCCTTGCTGCTGGTGCTGATGGTGGTACATTTTCTGCCTCCAGAAGGAATTCAAAATCAAAGTTCAACTTGTTTTTGAAGCACTTGCACAACTGAATTATCGCGCTCAATCAATATCTGCTAAACCCTCAAGTCTAGTGCTTGATTATGCTATATTCTTTGATCAATCTCCTCAACCTGATCCTTTGCTAGAAGAACTTATCAGCTCTCTTATGGCCTGCTTTCACAAGCTAAAGGTGACCCCAAGCATGGCTTTATAAAGCATACTAGAGGAGGCTAAGAAGCATAGAATCTGGGACAGAGCTGATTTAACAACCTGACCCAATCCAATATTCACAGTGACTGAAAAAGAGATATTGTCCAACCTACTTTGAATTCCTGTGCACAAACCAACTTTCTGAAACACCTCAGGACTTGCATTAGGTACTGGAATTGATCCACAAACTCTTTTTCGTTTTCCAGCATTCGTATTCGTCCCTACTGGCAAAGGCAAGAATCTTATTCCAAGGATCGGAATTTTCTGACTTGGACTAGGGGAATCCACTATCTATGCTGTCTTGAGACCTTCAGAAAAGCTCACCTTGCTGCTCTCAACTTCATGGAAGATTCTTAAAACACTTATAACTTTGTTCCTCACCTTATTGAACTCATTTTTCGGTTGTGTCAACGTGCACACAGTTCACTAATGAGAATATAAGCAAGGTTAGTTCAATGTTATCTAATATTAAAAGCAGCAGATGGAGACACAGAGAAAATTTTATCGGCTTATGTTTGGAGAATGTTAAGGAAGATTCTGTTGACTGGAGCACCTAGAAGCTTTGGAATTGGATACATACAAGAAAAAAGATAATTAAAATGCAGGGCAAAGATGCTCTTCCTTGTAGATTGTTTGCAGGCAAGGAATGGAATAAGGAATACATTCCATTTTGTCTCCTTCAGTAAGTTTGGAACTTATTCAGCCTTTACAGTAGTGTTTAGAAGGCAGAAGGGGACCCCAAGCCTTTGGCATTCTTCAATTGGCATAAGACAGCCGGCCTCTTGACGGCGAATCCTAAGCACCATGGGTCCTTCGGACCCCATGGAAAGAAGAAAAGAAGGGTGTACTTGCTTCCATACTTGCATTTATTGAAATACATGACAATCCCTGGCCTGGGAGACGACAACTTGCCATTTTGCCTTTTGTGTGCTTTCCTGATTCTCTTGTATGAATCTATACACTCTCCTTTCCCTATATGATTACTTTCTTATCTTAATTAAGCTATCAGAAAAGGTTTCTTAAGCTGAATGAATGCAAATCCATGGACTCATGCAAATTATTCCTTTTTCCTCTGCTTCCTGCATGGATTGGCACGTAGGAAACATGGACTTATGCATTATGCGATCATGCATGCCAAAAACATTCACTCAACCATCTGAAAACTGAAATACTTGAAACTTAGTGGCATTTTTCTCTGTTATCCTCTATCAGCATAATCAAAAGCAGAATTATACTTGCTTAAGGCTTAAGCTTAACATTTCTTAGTGGTTACAACTTGAAAAAGTGTATAAAAAACTTTGATTTGTTTATCTTGAGTTGCATTTGGCAAGCTACGCAATGTGTCACCTGCAAGTTCATTATGCTTATGCCATAGCTAGCACTGCAGTGAGGGATCTGGTCATTGGTGATAACCAGGAATTATACTATCCCTATTTAAAATAAAAAAGAATAATACCTACATTATCAACAGCTAATGCAGAATAAATTCGTACATTAAGTTAAATCGAAAATAAAACTTGTTGAGGAATTGGGATATGTCTGATATGCAGATACCCCATTAAAAATGAGTGCTTGAGAAATGTCTAATGACAAACATTAGCAATCCATGCAGTGATTGTAAGAGTTCATTTCAAAACAAATTACAAGTAAAATTCCAATTCCTTGACTAATGTTTAACATTAGTTCCAACTGGCATTACTGGAAAATCAATTGATTCTGATATGTCAGAATACTTTATGCAGTTTGGGAGAATCTGTCAATGCCTTTAGACAAAGTATTAAAGCAGAATCCTCAAATAGTTTTCTGGCATGGGACAGGAATATATTTGCAGAACAGGCATTATCTGGCAGCCTGCAAATTACAATAATAGGTTGCTGCCATTTGATTTCTGATGGGCTGATCAAATAGAAAAGAAAAAAATCACAGAAGCAAGGTAGGATAAATTTGTTGAGAACATTTCCCTTTTTTTCGATAATCAGGGTAGGAGATGAGGTTGCTTGGCTCAAATCCAAGCCGACAACATGTCACAACTCTAACAACAAAGGCAACTAATCCACCATGAATAAAACATGTGAGAGCAACTAAAACAGGATGCTTAAAATCTGACAATTCTTTCTAGTTTTAAGACTAATTAAAGATCAACAAATCAAATCTCAAATTCAAAACCATGAGCAGGCTGCACCAAGATTGAAAATGAGAATTCCCAGTCTTGTTCAAGTTTTGTATTGTACCACTAATGTAACATTTTGTTGACAGACAAAAGTATGTTTATTAAGACAGACAAAGCATGCTTGATGTTTCAAAAGTGCATGTACCTGAACCATTTGTAGAATAACAAACAAGGTGCTCTAGTACTTCATTTCATGTCTGTTAAGGACCCAATAATGATCCTTTCCAACATTATAGTACATAAAAAGTACTTTACTTTCCCTGATGTTGTCAAAATGAAGAAGTTCAGTGTAATTCTAACCAGCTGTTTTCTGGTGCTTGAGAAATGCAAAAGAATGGTTAACTTTTGCATACAATTATCTAAACTGTTACTGCCTTCTGATATCTCCAAGGATGCTATTCTTCACTTTAAGCAGAAGGGAACTTGGATATCTCTCTTCCTTGTACTTACATTTCCTTTTTATGGATTCTGTGTTGATATAATTTTATTTTTTCAAAGACCAGAGAGAAGAGAAGAAGCTCTGAAAAGAAGCATACGCCACCAAACCACCATAGCTGAGCTGCCAATTGTTGACATGACACTAAAAAGATACAAATAAAAGATACGAAGGCGTTTTTTATATTTTACATTGCACGAATACGAAAAATGATAAGCAAGACACATGTAAGATTCTTACTGGTGGCAATTTGTTGACCTCACGTGACAGCATTGGCAGAAACAGAAAGTGAGAAATGACCACGGAATGTTATTCCCTTGTGGAGAAAACTCATCAGAGATTCCATTCCATGGGAATGTAGGAATCTTAACTCAAACTGAAGCCATTGAGTCATATTCCCAAGTCAAGAATTTTCTTTGGTTAGTTATTCTTCTCTACCCAAAGCCACAAAACATGGGTTCTCAGCCCCATCTTTTCTTCTTTCCCTTTTAGCTAATTTAGTTGGATGCTTTTCAACATTCATGCATGATTAGTGCTCAATGTTCTCATAACTTGATCAGCCACTTTACAAGAATATTGCCTTGTTTAGAGATTGCTTATGTTTTTGGGTCAGATATAAATATATACCTAGCTTGAGTATCGTCTTTGAGTTATTCTTTGTGCTTTGTTTGGTTGACAAGAACAAATGATGCTCATTTTCTTGGCTTAATCATGATGTAGCCATCATTCTCCTGTACAACAGTTAAAAGTGTACAAAGTTTTTCCACTTGTTTCTGTTGCTTTGAAATATATACTTTGCTGCAGTGGGAGTTTAGGTTGTGACGAGACTAATCCATCTTCAATTACACCTGACAATTTGTGTGTATAATTCATGTTTGTATTATTTACAATACGAAAATTTCGTATGAACACATCAAACATAACTTTGTTTAAATTTTATCATATTTAGATACAATTTTTATCAAATTTTAATTCATATCACCTTTATATCTACTATTCTTATTGTTTTCGTGTTTGTATTTTAAATTTTCAGATCTATTTCTGACAATATATAACTCATTAGAAAGCATTGATATTAACTTCATCACCAAAGAATATGATTCCAACTCAATTGATGCACATAAAACTCTGAGGTAGGCACGATCAGATTGAGATTATATCGCACCGCCATCCCCATGTATCTATAATTTTAACCTCTGTTCTTTTATAAAGAGTTTCGGGTTCAAAGAAAAAGAAGGGAAAAAAGAAAAGAAAAGAAATGCAAAAGGAATAATGATACATGTCAATATGACATGGTAAAGCTCGGAGAACTTGTAAATTAGTTCTTTATTAAGAAGAGAAAACATTATAAATGAGTGAAACAAATTTGAAAGAGGAAAATCAAATAAGAGTGTAATCTAGGGAGAATTTTAGAGTCTCCGTCTTTCTGAAAAAAAAAAAAAGTCCTTCAAGAATAGTAGAACTCCTAGATATTAAGAATAAGTGTGATAAAATATGAGAATCACTAGATAAAATTATGAGAATTGACTTTTACATAAGGGTTAATGTTTGTTTAATTGGAGTTATACTTTTGGAGATAATGAATAAAGAATAAAGGAAGTCACTATTTGTTCTAAAAGAAGAGAATCAAAGACATATACTATACAAAAAAGTTAAGAGAATAGCTCTTAACTAGACCTCTTCAAGGGCTGGGCTATCCGCCCAAGTCTGAAGATCCGTTCGAAATTTGGTCGGGTTTGGACAAAAATATTAGATATATTTATAAAGCTTGGACAAAATTTTCAGACCCGATCAAAAATGGGCTCGGGCTTGACTGTCTAATGCCCAGGCAGGGCTCGGCCCGAACATATTGTTAATTAAGTTTTTTTTAAATATATCAAGTATAATATAATTATATGTATATAAAATATTATTGATTAATAAACGTGATTATATATTTAATATGAAAATTAACATGAAAAATTTGACAAATCAAATTAAATTTTAAAGTGAAAAAAAGAATAAAAAACAAATAAATAAAAAATAAAATACGGGCAGGCCGGGCCACGGGCTTATATAGTAAAATAAAAAACGGGTCTGGACTAAAATCCAGGCCCAAATTTATTGGCCGGGCCGGGCTTGAGTTTAACCAAAATATGTTATTGTGTGCTTTCGGCCCGGCCCGATCGGTCCAATGAGCAAGTCTACTCTTAACCATGTTGATCTATTAAGGCGGATTTTTTTTTTTGAGTAGAAGTCGATCTATTAAGTTAAACTCTCTAAAACGTCTTAATAATGAAGTTAATTATTTTTATAAAAAATTGTTTTGCGAAAGATTTTTAAGTAAAACGATCTTATTACACATTATGAGTTACTTTCACTAAAGAAGGACTTTCAATGAAATTTAAAAAGAATATTTGTAAAAAAAAAAAAAAAAAGGTATCTACAAACCCGAAGCGCACTGATCTTTTATATACATGCATCAGAACATGGCTAATGTTATATGCCTGATACCTTTCAAAACTTGGGAGTAATGTGACTGTTTTCGGAATTTCTTTGCATGATCTCTTTCTCTAATATTAATCATTCAATTGAAGAACCAAATCGTAAAAGTCTGATCATATGACAAACCGAACACTAGATCAATGACAACGACAATTTGAAAGAAAACTTCTAATAATAGCCAAAGGATTTAGCGACAAGAGATGCAAATGAGCAAACATGTTCCAAAAGTCACCAAAGTTCACAACATCGCATGTAATTGTGTCTCACACAAGGCTCGCAAGTTTAATGGGGTGGATTCTTACCTTATTTTGAATGCCTACGATTGTCTGGCCGGTATATAGGTTAACACAATTCAAGCATTTAAATATTTATGCAAAAGAGATTTTTCTCGAATAAAAAAAAAACCTTTAAAACATTACGTAATTTTCGTATTAACGCATGAAATTGCTTATTTTTGTAAATTAATACATGCATCGATCGTTAAGTCAAATACCAAATGTAAAATGTATAAATTAATTCAAAGATTCCATGTTAGTTAATGGTTGGTTTATTCTTGTAAATTTGTGTACCTAGGACAAAGATGCCTTCTCTTCCGATAAAACCAGCCTTTCCCAAAACCATCCATCACTCAACTCAAGCACACACATCCTTAAACAGTTCCATGAAAGGAACCAACCTTAATGCTTACTTGATTTATTTCACTAATTTACTTGCATGCTTTGTGCTAAATAAAGCTGTTCATTTTCATGCATATATTCTCAGCCATTTTCTTTTGTTGGAGCAAACCCAAGTTGCTGTTAACCTGGGAATGCTAGGTCCAGAATACTAGGCCTTCCTGGTCCAACTGCATCTTTTTCTTTTCTATCTTTTGTCCCTCGTACTCTTCTTCTCCATCCATTGCTTTCGGTTTAAAGAGATTTGCTCCAAAAGGTTTCTATCTCATAGATATCTATCAGTTAACAAATAAACAAGATAGGAACAGATCGGAACTTGAAAGCATTGTGTGTTTATCTGAATGATGCTTGCTAAAAGTATAATTGAGTCAAGTCAAGACAATTCAATACCAGATTCATATTAGATTTGATTTGAAAACTTAAGTTTCAAAACTCGATTTAAATTCAATCGAACTTAGTTTTTTAAATTTAAGTTCGACTCAACAAAAAACTTGAAGTGTTCGAATTCAACTCGATAGGTTCGAGTTTATTTCAGCAAGCTTGATTTATTATTTTCTAACCATATTATGACGGTAAACTAGCAGTATATTAAAAATTTCAATTAAACTCGCAAGTTGTTCGAATCAAGTAATATAATATTCGAATTTGGCTTGATTTATTATTTGAGTGATCAAATTTGAGTTCGATTAAAAGATGAACAAATTGAACTCGAATAATTATTAAATTAAATTTGAATAATTTATGAATAATTTGATTTGTTTACTTTTTTTTTTTTTTTGAAGATTGATTTGTTTACATGGTTAATACTTATATATATATATATATATATATATATATATATATATGTATATTCCCCATTTGCTAGATATTGGAAATAGAGAGATGTGATTTTCATTCCTGTTTAGCGATGCACTATGTCAAGAATATTCATAGAGGAATTTCTAGGTTACAAGGACCACCAAGGTTTGGATATATTAGAATATGAAATTTTTTTTTAGATTTTTTATGTCGACGAAATTAGATTCATTAAAATGATTGTGTGTGTCGCGTAAATATCTAATTTTTAAAATTTTAAAGACGTGTGATAAAAATTAAATTCTCACGACTATAAAATTATTTTTATATTAATATCTTATGAAAAAAATACAAGGAGCTTAAAGATCTTGTGAAGGTTGAATTTTAATTTTAAAAAAATCAGTTATTTGAGATTTATATTATTATAAGATATATATTTTGATTATTTTTGTTTTATCATTAGAAAAATTGAACTTGTCATATCAATAGAGTTATTAGATAAAATTAGACCTGATAATCATAAATATAACACAGTAACATGATAAGAAAATGATACGAAAATAGTATGGATTAAATTTGATAAAAATTATATATGAATATAACAAATCTAAACAATGATTTTTTTTTTTTACATGTTAACATAAAATTTGAGATGAAATTTTTATATTTTACATGATACGAATATGATTTTACATGACACAAATATAAATTATATATACGAATTACCATATCTAGATAAAAAATTTTTATATATGTTCGTGGTAGCAAATAACAAGATTGAAAGATCAATCTATTCAGAATATATCTCAACAACATAAATTCTATTAAAAATGAAATAAATTGTTACATATTAATTATAAGTAGATAATTCTAGGTGTAAACCCAGATGGAAAGCGTGTGTTTTTTATTGCGGGAAGCAGCAGGTGCTCATGGCCGAGGAGGCCCAAATCCAGGTGGCCCAGGTGGACCCATTGGACCACCAAAACAGTCTTGAAGCAGCCAGCAGCAGCACAGGAAGTTCACACTGCATATATTCACAAAACCCAACATTCAATATTCGTATAATAGTGTTTATTCATATTAAATCGAATAAAACATAAAATTATTTTATCATAATTCGTGTAGATATAATAACACTAAATCGATTCTTCAGTTTTTCTCAATCCATATAAAATATGTTAAAATCTTAATTCGATGTTATTTTTTTTTATTTTTTATATCATTTTCGTATCATATTATTGTATCATATCACGAAAAATTAAAATAAGAATACAAGTAAACTTCAACAACTAAAAACATTAACATTTAACTCACCAAGCACCAATAAAGTTACAAAAACCTCCGAAAAAGCCTGGCCCCGGCGGACCACCCCACCCCGGCGGCCCTCCCCACCCTGGTGGCCCTCCCGGTCCTCCTGGTCCTCCCGGCCCTCCTGGCCCCATGCCCTCCGCAGCGACAAGGTGTAAACTTCCACAACACGTAGCACAGAAAAACACTTGGCCTCTTGCAATGCGGTGTAAAAATGGGAATTGTTGTTGGAGTGGAGATTGGATTGTGCTACAAGGACTTTGGAAGGGAGGATTTATAGGAAGTTATATTACTTAGACTAGAAGGATCCATCTACCAGTTCACAGAATCTGCCATGTGTTGAAGTTCATTTCTCCAACCGCTGGTCTTCTCAAACCTACCATTCTCGATACCTGTTTGTTTCATGATAGAGTGTCGACCCAAATTACGTGACAGGATAACTTTTATATTTTATATGCGTTTAGGATTGGTATAGCATCAGTGAAAATTCTTTATGTTGATTTAAACACATACATCATATACTTGTAAATGTTCAAATTAAAAGAATGAATATTATGAATAATGAAAAGAGAGTCAAAACTAAAAGAAAGCCAAAAAATGAATTTAAAAGAAACAATTTGAAAAGATATAACGGAATAAAAATTAAAAAAAAAAACACATTGCTTTAGATAAAAATGAATAGAGTTACATATGTTCATATATTGATTTATGTAATTTACTGATGATGTGTATAACATGAAATAGACACAATACATATACACAAATTATCAAATCTAATTTCAAAAGAACATTAAAAAAGATTGACATGAAAACTTATAGTCAAACAAGCATATTGTTTTCTTTTAAGAACGTTACTTTTCTCTTAAGAAACTAACATTCATACTTCTTTTATTTAGTAATGACACATTAATCAAGTCAACATTAAATGGAATGTGAGTCCTAAAGTTTCTGTTTATTCATGTTTTAACTTTTCTAGTCTTCAATTGAAATGGCATATGGTGGGTAGCATCCTACCTAATAACTTAATTGTAATTCCATATCCATCCAAAATCCAAATATTTGAAATGCTAAAGCTTGGGTTCATTTTATACAAGAAAAACAGATAATTAAAAGGCCTGTTGAGGGTGCAGTTAGGGGCTCTTTCTGCTCTTGGCCTGCATAATATCTTCAAATGCTTTGGGTCCAAACCAACTAAATTTCTTTTTTGGGCATTAAAGAAACCAAAACTTGAAAATAAGAAAAAAGATTACACATGTAAACCCAAGTCTTGACCAAGAAAAAGTTCCATATAATTTTCCCTTCTTTTTTTGTACATACCTATAAACAAAAATACTGGAACTTCGGACCTGCTCTATGTCACTGTTTAAGAATAATTATACAAACCATTTGAGCGAAGCTCCAGCCTCCGGCTTCCAAAACAACCTAATTTTCTTACTCTATGTTTAGCAATTAGTCTAATTTCATCTAGTTTTTTCCTTGATTTAAGTCAAATAAGGAAGCCAGACTTCCTTTGTCCTGACTGGATTGCCAAATACAACAATGAGACAATAGAAACATTTTTTCATGTTTCATCAAACTATCTCCATATCTGCCAAGATGGTCTACTTTCCAGCGCATGGCCAAGAGAAATAACTTCTATGACTGGCTACATTCAAAAGCTCAAGACAGGCCAGCTTTAAACAAGGAATATCAGACTGCAAAGATTGCCTTCACCAAGGAACAAAAGCAGTCTAATTTCACAATTAGCCAAAGAGATGAATGAAACATTAGGACAATATACATGGTGACAGAAACAGAAGAATAATGCCATGCTCTTATTGCACAACCTCTGTTAAATACCAAAAAACAAAAAAAAAATTTGTCTACCTTGGTGTGTCACTGTGTCTGTCAAAGATGTTTCTGTTTCTCTTCCTGGTTAAACTTTCTGTACAACAACATTTCAGCATCACAAAATTGCTGCCAAACCCACAGTGTCCCCTTCACTGGTTCTATTTTCTGGAGCATTGACTGAAACGCGTGGCCTCACTGAAAGGGAGAGCATAATACACTAGTAAGCACATGTCTGTAGAACTTTAACAAAGTAAATAATATAAGGTATCCTATAGATTTACACCCACAACATGTTCATCACCATCCAACAGAAAACAACTCTTACTAAGATTAGAAGGGAAAAGGAAGTGATGAACTCGAAGTTCTTACTTGTAAGATTTGTTACAAAGTTTACACTTTTCTGAGCAGCGAGTGCTTTTAAGTTGTTCCCAGTAGCTAATAAAAGCAAGCTCCTCATATGCTGCTTTTGTTCTTTAGGACTAGCTGTCTTTGTCAAGGCTTCTTCGAAGGCATGTAAATCATTGGGGCTAATACAAGGAAGGGAGAGTAAAATCTGGAAGACATCCTTCAGTTAGCATTTCAAGGCACTTGTATGATCAGAGTGTATCCACTTAGTATTTACGAAGAGATTAAGATTGAAAACTCACCTGCCTGGGAGCCGGATCTCTGTCGCCGAGATATACGAATATTTCGCGACAGAGATTAACCAGATCAGCACTGATAAAAGCATTTGACTCAAGGGTTAGAGCTTGGATGACTGCAGAAAACAGATCTCTCGAAACAAATTCCCGAAGATAAACATTGATTGTAAATATAGCTAGAAGAACCACAGTAGCAGAGAAAGAACAAACTTTGTTCACAGCTTCACTGTCTGTCCAAGTAAATGCTTCTAATGAAATCTGCAATACTGGAATTGCCAGGCTTTTGTGCTTCAGAAGGGAACTGTAAACAAAAGTTAATGTTGAGAAAACTAGAGTTTGCAGAACAAATATCATAGATGTAAAAGTACAGCCACATGCCACTACTAAAAGAAATAAGCACATGTCATACCCGACCATGGAGCTCGATGAAAATGCATCCAAATCTTTCAAAGAAAAGTCCACACGGCCAACATGCCCAGAATGTTCTAAAGTAGGAAGGCTAGCATTTAATCCAGGTGATGCTATAGTAGACAGGAGCAAACATATCTCACGAGTTAAATCTCTAAGTAATTTCTCCTCCATTACTTCCACTTTCAAGTCTGACCCCGTGAGAATACCATGATTATCAGGAACCTTTGCCCGGCCTTCATGCAAGAGACTGGACCAAGAACAGCTCAGAGCTTGCTGACAGTGGACAAATAATGGGTGCAGTAACTTTTCCAGCCATGCCTCCCATGTATCTGGAGGACAGGACTTAACCAGAGGAATCAAAATAGAATGAACAAGCTGCTTCATATGTCTGAACTCCATCGACTGTATATTCTCAATTAGAGCTAAAGCAACAGAATCGATGTCCATGCATTTGAAGAATGGGTCTCCAATGGTTGCAGACAGGCCCAATACATTGTACCTATGATTGTAGAAGATGCATTAACACCAACTAGAAAAGACTTCATGAGCAGATGATGATTGAAGTACGCCATTTCAAAATATAAGGCCTCCTCAATCCTTGGTGAAGGTGGGATACGACCCGTAGTCCTGTCTTTAATCAAGCAACTAAGCTATTTAGCACCAATAAAATAACTTTCTTTTTCAGTTTTCAAAAGGATATATGCTTCTTTGTTCCACTCTAGACAGCTTATTATCTAATAATAGCTAAGCACCTTTAACAGAAATGGAGTTTCTTTCGAGGGGCATAATCAAAACATAGTTAGGGAACCTTCAGTTTATGTGCCATTCACTTTGTTATCAGAATTAATAGTGCAGTGTTTCGATTCTTTCAAATATTATTCTTTTAATTCTTCATTATAATAAACCTGTAATTTTCACTCATTAAGAGAAAGGACAAACATCAAAAAGAGCACAAAGACATTGACATGGGAAAATTACTTTCCTAAGTTAGAAATGAAAAGGATGCCATACTTACCCACTGTCTCTGATACCCCTTAACCAATTTCGTATGTCAACTTCATTTGTTTCTGTATATCCTTCCTTATTCACATCAAACTGAGATCCATCTATGAAAGTTAATGCACCCTTTGAAAATTTGGGGTTCCACCACCAAGAAGACTGGATCGCTCCACATCACTCATGCTCATTGCTGCTTTGATTTCTCCAGGTAATACTTGGAATATGGATGGTGACCAGAGGGAATGTATACCACGAAGCAGCTGCGGATGAACAACAAAGTTGTAACAGCCCATATCTATGTTATCTCCTAGATAAGATTCAGTCAATACCACATGGTCTCATCTAAGGAAGTAATACCGTTAAGGAAAATCTATAATAGAGAGAGAGAGAGAGAGAGAGAGAGAGAGAGGTCAGTTAAACATGATAGCATACTTTTAAGAGAGGAGGAAGCATCCAAGACAGATGAGAAGCTATTGGATGTGGGGTAGAAGTTGGTGTTGAGCTGTTTTGTGAGTTAAAATTGCCTTTCCTTGTACCACTCCTCTTAAGTGCTTTCTCAAAGAATGTCACAGTATGGAAAAGTGACCACATAAATGCTGTCTCGGAGCATAAACGAACTAGACCAAGAGGATCAGACAAGTAGTTATTTTGCCATTCTATCTGTATCCACTGTTGGCTCAAGGGTTCAAGTAACCACTCCAAAACTTCTTGCTGCTGTTGAATCCTGCTCCATTTCAAGAAAATTTTCATAATAAGGAAAAAATCTGGATTGACATGGCAACTGAAAGACTTGAAGCAAGTAATTACCCTGCAGCAGAAGCCATGACAAGAAATGCTTCGCCTAGCAGATTATGCTCACCACGAAGCAAACAACCTTCTCTTTGCAAATATGCCATGGTATCAGCAATACCCTGCGTATGAAACATCATGAAGTAAATACAATGTTCTGCTAAAACTCTAGTTGCCTGGACTCTTATAAAGATGCATGCATACGATGGCCATAATAAAAGTTAATTATCTACACCTTGGTGATGGATTCTAGTGAATTTTCTTATGAAGAAAACACAAGTTCATATCTTTAAGGATTAAGTGGACTTTTCAACTCACTAATACCCATTCCCCAACTAAGAGTGCTTCAACCCATGTGATAGGCAGGATTGGATGTAACGTTCCAGAATAACACTTTAGGTTTGTAACCATAGTGACAGAAAGTGGTCTCATGGCGTTTTCCAGACTGAAAATGGCAGTCTAAGGCCTTTGCATCTGGATTTTCATTTGTAAATCTGTCCCTTTTACGTGAAGATTAAAAACAGAAGTGTGAACCATATGTATCTTAATTGAAATGACTACATTGCTTGCATAACAGGAAACCTTTAAATTAGCTATTGACCTGATTATGTCCTAGAAGAAAACGATAAAGTGGAGTTAGACACACGGCAATTAAGTAGCTTCATTTTAGTTCAAGCATGAAAGATTAAGCAGCTTAAATAGAAGGCAATCAATATCTACTCCTCAAATTGAAACTATAGTTGGTGTTTCAGAATCTTCGAAGCTTCAATTAAAATATCATTTTGCTTGACAGATAAAAAAGAAACATGGGGCACCTTCATATGAGGCAGAATACTTTTGTCAGCAGCTTTGGCCATTCGAATAAACGATGTACAAATCTGCAACCTTGCATGTCGTGCACTGCTTGTTGAAGGGTCCTGCACCCAAAAAAAATTGGGTAAAAAAAGACGTAATTCTTGGTCCTTATTGCAAGTAAAAGGGAGAACCGAAGATAAAAATAGGAGAACCTTAACAACAAAAGGAAGTGAATTTAGGAGCTCAAAAAGCTTATTGATTACACTGCCAACTGCATCTGGAAAATACTTGAGGAAAGGGCCCATTGCATCAAGATAGCGGCCAAGTACTTCCACAAGGGCAGGCTCAATCCAATTCAAAGAAATAAGTTCCCGAAGTAAACCTTCAATTCAAAGTAACAGAGTTTTTCAGTAGGTGTGGTAAGATAAACCTAGAGCCTCTAATTAAATACAAAAAATTGTTAGCACACCTTCAAATATTCTACACAAAGCTAGGTGAAGTTCTGAACTACCCCCAGCATATTCATTTGATCCATCAAAAATAGAGCTCACAACACATTCCAGAGCCACTTGCATGCTTTCCATCACAGCTAAGTCCTGAAAGTTGGAAAAGACAATAACAACGAAGCTTCTGAGCCTGAAAACCTACTGGCAAAGTATCGTGGAAAGGAATGAAATGAAAAAGGTTTGCAACCAAACCTGAGCAGGCATTGGAGAATTCAAGAGGTTCTTAATGATCATAATAATTCTTTCGGAAACTTTAGCACCAGCCACAAGGGGCTTGTTTGAAGCAAAAAACTTGATCAACTCAAACTGCAATGGAAAAATATGTATTTTTATGCTTGAATTTCCAAATCAAAGAAGCCAAACCGATCTAGATATAAATGCATCTGAGGTGATAGAGCCTACCAGTCTAGAACGGTAATGGCCGAGATCACCCTTGCCTTCCAAATCATCACTCCACAACTCCAAAACCCCCAGAAAAAGGGCTGTTCCAGTGATAAGCTTTTCTTTCTTAAGCATGCGTTGGAAAGATATATCCAGAATTGTACTACAAATATCATCATTCAGAAAACTTGAAATCTTTCTTTTTTCATTATCAACCTGAGCTGAAGTAGAGTCCACATTGGTAGCAGCAGACCCGTCTCCAGCTGAATGCGCTGAAAGCTTTGGCTTTGACATCAAATCCCTCATTAATGCCTATAAATTTCAGCACAATACCTAATTATTCATCCTAGCTTGGCTGACGTCCTAAAATCCCGATCATATTACTAATAACCATCAAAATGTCAAAAAGAGGAAGGTTATTAAACAGTTAGAATCATTCTAAGGAGTCAAAGCTCAATCAAATACCAAATTAGAGCTCACTCTTGAAATTTAAATAGCACAATTCAACCCAAAGACAGATAGCTAAAACTCAACCCAATCCTCATATAAACATTGAACATTAACCAATGTGTGTAACAACTGCAAAACGTTGATTTTGAAACCTCTATAAAGACCAAAAGTTTATAACTAAACCTAAAACCAAAACAAAAAATTCAAAGGCAAAGAATTACAAGAAACAAACCATTCTTGTCAAAATGCAAAACCAAGAGAGAGCTATCAGGTTCATAAAAGCAAATTACAATGACCCTTGAGCTTAAAAGTTCACAACTTTTCCAAATTCGCATAAATTCAAAATCAGTCCATTGAATCAAAATTCAAAACTTTCAGCAGAAGACATATACTTTAAATAAGTATTCTTCACAACAAAGTTGATTAATTTACGAACAAAAACAAGAATAAACAAAGAGGAAAAAAAAAGGGAGAGAAAGAGATAGTACGGATTCAAGGTAAGAAACAGCAGCTTTGCGAGCATCGGGAGTAGAGTTCCAATCAAGGGCTGCAACAATGGCTCTAGCCACATTGTTTACTACGATGTTGCCATCTTCCATATTCGCTCTGCTTTGCTTCTCTGAAACTACAACCTTTCTGGGTTTTTCCTTCCTTTTCTAAAAAGATTCTTTTGGAAGGTTTCTACGGAAGCCTCAGCCTTTGTTGTTGGAAGATTTCAAAGAAAAACAGAGAAAGATTGAAAGGTGCTTGGTTTAAAAGGTTTTAACAACTTTCACAGTATCATTTGCAGTGATGCTTCAGCCTCAAAGCTTTTATAATTAATTTAATTTAAAAAAAAAAGAAAAAAACACCCAGAAAAGAAAAAAGGTTGGTCAATAACTTTCCTTTCTTGGATATTGGGTATTTTCAGACAACTTGGCAAAGAAGTTCTTGTTCGTAGTCTTAGCCCATTCCTTGTTCCAACCCCAAAGGCAGCTTATTTTATTATTATTATTATTATTATTATTATTATTATTATTATTATTATTTTTTGTGATTTTCTTAGTCTTCCTTCAGTTACTTTTTGGAGAAAATGTGACTACTGTTTTTATGATTTTTGTTGTAATCCAAGGTTTAGAAAAAGCATTTGGAAATACATGTTACAAATTTGTCAATTTATTCACGCCAACAATTCAAATCTTAACTTGTGATAGTAAATATTTCTTTCCCCTTATATCATTTTTAAAATTATTTTTGAGCTGTAAACAATTCTTAATATAAAGTTTTACTGCATAAACTTACCAATTAAAAGATTAATGATAAATTTGAATCACTATATAAATATATTTGATAACATGAGCAACAAATCAAACTTCCATAGACTGGTAGGCAGCCTAGTGCTAAGAAAAAATTATGAAAGTTCAACCGGAAAATGTATCTGAATTCTGAAGCATTCCATTCACAATTTAATTAGTACGCTCTGGAAAAACAAAAAGGAAATTTCAATTATCATTTACAGGATCAAAATGACTGAAACATCATTGTCAATAGTTCCAATTCACTGTGAACAAAGACAACCATTGCAGTGTGAAAAGGAACAAACACCAAAATTCTGTAAGAAACAGCCAACTTTTGTAACTGCAAAGGATTTGCCTGGAAAAGAATAGAAAGGAACAAGTAAGAAAGGGGTTTGTAAGGATTCATTAGATTTTCTGATTTTCATATGTTCTCCTGTCTCCATTAATCTAAACAGTGTACAGTTTGGAACACAGATCTGTAAGAACTGAGAAATGAAGATATACATAACAGGGGAAACTTTATCCTCAAGGTGCCAACAACTTAGTCCTCCTTTGGGGGTAAAAAGAATAAAAAAGCAAAGGAAAAAAAATAGAAAAATTGATTCCAACCTTTGAATACATTTTTCTTAACAATACATGCTTCTATGAGACAACAAACAAGAAACCTATTAAATATACTTGCATTTGAGTAGCAGTAAGACTCGGTGACACTGTCAGCAAATGCAAATCGACTGCATTCATAAATATCTTACTTATGTATGCATTAAGAGTTTAAAGTATGCTTTTCTTTCCTTTAACCCGGGTGTCGCCACTTTTGTCTTTTTGGGATCCTGTTGGAGGTTTAGATGGTTCGTGTGAATCGCCTGCAACATGCTTCTTTCGCCTTCGAGCACCCATGCTGGCAGAGTCGATCAATGGACCAGACCAAGTCTGAATCGGTTCTTTTGAATAAGTGAATGATGTAGAGCTGTATGGGACATCAGCAGGAACAAATGAAGGATCAATGTGATGCGATGCTCCTAAAGGAAAGCCGAGTGCTCCATCCTGGTGTGGTGGGGGGAACTTTTCGCTTTTGCTCTTGGCATTTGCATGGGTAATTAAGCGCCTTCTCTGCTTCACAAGGAAACCCCAAATTAGTAAAAATGTCAGAAAGTTTTAAACAGCTGCTCAACGTCAGTACAGCTAAACCTAGAATCCGTTTGAGTAGACATCTTAGTAACATACCTTCATATTTGAGAATACTATAAAACAGACAAAAGGGGCAAATAGACTAGCCAAAGCTGTGCTAGCAAATACATTCAGTTGGCAGACTGAAGCTTAAGCACAATTGAAACTGGACAATATCAGTGTATTTGTGCATTCACTGCATATTTAACTTCCTATCCGTCTTTAGAGAAAATATTCTTATCAAGTACATATGCAAACAAAAGCATCTAAGCGTACAAGATTAGCAGTTGTTGGCAAAAGTGAATTATCACACATACATCAAGATTAGACTGAAGCTCAGCATTAGCTTCTGGAGCTGCAATTGCCCTTGCACGATCACGTGTCCGTGTCTTCCTTGCACCATCACCCTGGGCTTTACTGGCAGCTCTTTGTCTGCACAATTATAGCAGAAACAGAAAGGGTTCATTTTTTATTATATTTGAAATACGTACAGCAGAGATACATGACTTGATGCTTTCAAATGATCATTTGCCAATGCATGTGTAAATACAACTCCAACAATTGTAACAAAATAGCTTACAATGAAAATTTTTCCAAGTAAATAACCATGGTAGAGTACCAATTAAGCCATTAACAGTGTAGCTAAACCCAAATGGAACCAATGTTAACATAGAATGATGACTAAACTTTGAAGCCATGGCAGCAGCTCCACATTGAATAATTCAAAATCATGGTTTATAATTACAGTAGAGTGTATAACCAACCACTAAATTCAAAGGTCCTCAGGTCATAGCAAGTTTTATCATCTACATATAGGGAAGAATCATTTAACAATTCCAGAATAAGCACATAAGATCTAGAAAGAGCTGAATCTGTGTATCTCTCTCTCTCTCTCTTAGAATACAAGTCTATGTGTGTAGGCAAGGGGTTTCCAATGGAGCATGTGCTTAAGGGTCTATAACATTCTTATGCATATGCATACAAGTCAAATTGTAACAATTTCCAACCTAAATCAGTAGCATAGTTTTGTAAAACAGCCAGTGATTAAAGTCAATGCAGAGAAAAGGTAAAAGAATTGACCTTCGAGCTTCATCATCTCGTCGTTTTGCATCCATCTCTTTACTGGGTGGATATTTTGGGAGGCTAGAAGGTTCGCAAGCATAAGGTTCTGTGTTGAAGAACTGCACAAGAAGAATAAAATAGTGAAAAGAACACTTTTCAAAAGGATATATTTAGGATAAACCGGTCTTATAAAAAAAATCAGAAGATGCCAAGAATCAGAGAGTGTTCACAAAAATCAAAGAACTCACTTCACTTCTTAATGCAGCAGTGGCAGTTAAACGCTCTGCTGGATCAATTGCCAGTAGTGTGTCAATAAGGGGCAGCGATGATGGTGGGAAATCTTTAAATGTCTCTTTTATGCATCTTTTATAAGGCTCTCGAGGTTTAAATAAGGTTGCATTTGGCAACTTCGATTTTTTCCAATATTCATCTGAAGGTGAACCACATAACTTGTATATTTTATGTAGTTGCTCTACCTAATTGATTATAAAAAAAATAGTTAGTAGCAATAAAGTGGTAGTTCAACTACATAGAATATCACCTATTCATGTTCAACCTGCAGAGAACAGCAGAGAGAGTATCAAAGAATTTCAAGATATTATTATTTATCAGTTGAAAGATGTGACCCTCCAGTCTTTATGCACTAAACAGGGAATATAACAATTTTTCAAGAAATTGACTTAAATCAACAAGTAGGAAGAAATAACTTCCTAAATGAGCATCCTAAACTGAATAAACATCAAATGAAGTAAATACCTACCTCCGTTCGACCAGGCATAATGGGCTTCCCAGCCAAGAGCTCAGCTAAAATGCATCCCGCACTCCAAAGGTCCACACCAACACCATAATCTGTAGACCCAAGAAGAAGCTCAGGGGCTCGATACCACAGAGTAACCACCCGACTAGTCATGGGATGCCTGCGGTTAGGATCAAAGAATGTAGCCAGCCCAAAATCAGCAATCTTAAGTACTCCTCCATCATCAATAAGAAGATTTGAACCCTTAATATCACGGTGAAGCACTCCCCGGTTGTGACAGTGCTCAAGGCCAGAGAGTAGTTGATGCATGTAACATTTAACCTACAATGTTAACATACATATTAAGCATATTTCTCGAGTCACTACCTTGCCAAGGATGTAAACCAAGGATTTCACTATAATTTAAATCACAAGACAAGTTGAGCTAACCTGTGGCTCTGTAAACTTTACTATCGGGCTTGCTGCAAGCCCAGCCAAATCATGCTCCATGCACTGAAATACCAAATACAAGCTACACGACATCCTTGAAGTAACTAAACCTTCCAATTTTACAACATTGGGATGATCCAACCTCCGTATTATGAGAATCTCTCTAGCCATAAATTTCACACTCTCAGGTTCCAGATTATCAAACCGAACCTTCTTTAGTGCAACAATTTTACCTGATACCATATCTTTAGCTTTGTACACATTGCTATATGTCCCCGAGCCAATCTACCATTAATAAAAAAAAAAAGAAAAGGGGTAAGCATCTGAATAAAAAAATGCCAACTTCAAAAATATAAACAATCTAAGAACAAGACCGAGAACTAAACTGCATCTATGATGTAACAAAAGCAACTGCTTCAATTTAAAGACAAAATTGACCATCTATGGGCCATAATCAAACAAAGAACACAGCTAAAATGGCACAATCAGTTATATTCACTCTCATTTCCAAACAAACAACCATTATGACATCATCACTCAGTAAGTATCAATAAAAAGAAACACAAATATTGAACAAAAAGAAAACTACCCACCTTATCAATCTTCTCAAATGTGTCAGCCCTCCGTGGAATCCAGCCATTAAGCGCCTCTCCACAGGCATCCGACAGCCACGAAGGCCATCCAGCTGCCACCTGCTCTCCACGTAAATGCTTTGGTAGGTTACTCAACCTGGGGTTTGGCTTTGACCTTCTCCTTTCTCCCCTTTGCTTTCTTTCCTCATCAGCTTTTTCCTCCTTTTGGGTAACCTCATTTTCAACCTCTACAACACTAGCATCAGTCTTTGAAACTGCAGCATCTTCTACTTTCTTATTGGTTTCAACGCTAGCCTTTTTGCTCTCTCTAGACTCTGAAACAACCCCAGAAGATACCTCTCTTCCCAAAACACACCCCATTTCTTAAATCTAAACCTCATTTCTCAACATATTCTAACATGGGTTTTGCTCTAAATCCACAACTAATCAATAAATAATTAACTACCCACAAATCAAGCGACTATAACAAGCGTGATCAAGCTGATAAATCTGCAAAAAAATGAAACAAAAAAGTTGACTATTACATGAAATTAACAAAAGCCCAACTTAACCAATAATCTAAACTCTAATATAAGCTAGAATTAAACTGTGCAAACGATCATAAAACCCTACCCTTTTACTGCTTTGATTTGGGAGCTTCCAAGATTCAAAAAGAAATGAAAAACAGAAAGATCTTGGAGCCAAGTAAAGAAGCAAAATTTGAGAGGTTTTAAGCAGAAACTTTGATAAGTCAAATAAAAAATGATCTGAAAGCAGGGAAAAAAGAGGGAGAGTGTGTGCTTTAGAGAGAGAAAGTGGGATAGTTAGTTAAAAGACATTGTTTTTAAGGAGTATGGAGGTGTAATTCTGTGTTGTGTGTTGTAAGAGAGAGCGAAAGAGCAGAATTTGGTTGAATCCGAAAGACAGAGAAGAAACAGAGGCGAGACCGTGTTGCTATTGGTAAAACTAAAAAGGTTTTTGGACACTTTCTTCTTTGGTTAATTTGGAACTTTTTTTTTCTATTTTATTTATAAATAAAATATAAAAATTTAAACAAAAGAAAGCAAAGTGTAGATCTATGTGCCCTTACTTGCCACTTGCTTGTCTCTCAAATTGATTGTTTTACTTTTATCCAAAGTCAAACCTCTCTGTCTAAATCCTGTTCATTCCGCACTAATTATAGAATCCAAGAGTTAATCCCATCAAAAGGAATAAATAATTAAAAAACAGAGTATATTTCAAAATATGAACAAAAAATAAAATGGTAATTTTTTTGATACTGAAAAATTTAAAAAACTCTTATATTTTAAAAATGAAAATACGATCATTTTGAACTAATTAATAATAATAAATAAATGGTTAATATAGCTAGCACTTAAAATTTTTTATTTTCAGACCTCGATCTTTTTTGTATAATAAAATTATTTGTATATTATATCTTATAAAACAATATAAAAATATGAGCTTATGATGTAAAATGAAATATAATAAAGCTGGAAAATTGATCCTCAAATATACTAAAAAAATTTTTTTAAAGAATTATGGAGTAAGTACTCTTTTTTATGTTGGATAGAAAATAAGGTTCTTGGTTGTTGGTATTTATGAATTAAATAACTTGAGTATTATTCAAGTACTTGGAACAAGTTGTGAGTATTTCAATGGAATGGATTTCCTTTAGAAAAAATGAGGTTTGGTTGAGAAGAATCTATGGGAAATAAGGATTTATTTTATTTTAAAGAATGATTATTTGTAAAGGGAGACATGTTTAGTGGTTTGGTTGCTTGGCAGAAAATGAAAAATTATTGTGTTGGATTGTATTTCTGTCAAACTTTGAGTTTCACCAAAGTAAATTCTTTTTTAAGTCTTTAATTATTGGTTTAAAACACCCCTTGGTTACACCATAAGTCAATTATTTTACCTTTCTCACTATCAAAATTTTTTTATCTTCTATTTGATCCATACCTTTTTTTTATAAAAGAAATCATAGAATGAAAATTATAAAAAAAAATTGTAATAACGTAGATATTGAGATTTGAATTTTAATTTTATTAAAAGTTAAATTTGAAAACAAATTATATAAACCAATGAAATTAATTTTTTTTTATGCCTTACTATTGAAGGATTAATTTGGTGCACACTTCGAAATTAATTTTTTGAACAATTTCAAAGTAAAAATTCTTCATTTATCAATATATATATATATATATATATATATATATATATATAAAAGAAATGCAAGGTTGCTTTAAATAAACCTGCCAAATGTCAATTCCCCAAAGATCAATTTTTTAATATGTATTTTGTAAGCAAAATCTCTGAATTAGTAACCTATTCTTTCAAGGCAAGTCCTAAGCTTTATATGGAACTTTAAAATTTTATTTATGTAATTCACTTTTTTTATTTAAAAATAAAATAAAAGGAGAAGTAGACCAGGAGAGAAAAGAGAGACAAACTCTCTTTCTTTTGTATAAATATATGCTGACATATAAATATGTGTATTTTTATTAAAGATTGGATTTAATTGAAAATAGTTGCCTCACTTTTACTTTAATTTTCCCCCTCTTCTAAAGAAAAAAAATTAGAAAGCTAAAACTGCTTTTATGCAAGTTGGATTATAAAAATTTAAACAATTATTATTGAACAAAATTTGTTGCTTTCAAATAAGAAAAATCTTTCTCATACTAGTGTTTTTGGTACAATGAAAGTATATGACATAAAAAAATTTATAAAATTTGCACATTTAAATCAATTCTCAAGATTTTAAATTTAGTATTTCAATTAGGCAAGGTCCCTTTTAGTCAAAATAAAAAAAAGGTATATTCACCTAATTTGATGGACAATCCAGTGACAACAGCTCAGTCTTTGTCTCTTTTACAACAAATGAAATAATTTCTGCACTTTAGGATTAGTTAAACATTCACCAATTTTGCTTGATGCCCAGCCCAATTAAAAGAATGCCTCCTACTTAACCAAACTCATTAATTTTCTTCCACTGCCACCTTTTTCTCTTCTCAATTATTTCTCCTGCTTCATTTTTCTAAACCTGGCAATTTATGTACAAAATTCATTTTCAACTCATGTAAGATCGTGTTGTTTCTTGTAAAATACAAAAATTTCGTGCTAAAATTTATATCAACACATCAAACACAACTGCCTTTTGACTTTTAACATATTCAGATGTAATTTTTATAAATTTTAACTCATATCACTTTTGTATTTTTTAATCATATCATTTTCGTATCACAAATTATCATATCTACTTAAGAGTTAACAAACATCTCCATCTTTCTGCTAATTCTCTGAATCTCTGCAGCCAGATGGTTTATTCCCACCAATTTTCAAAACCTGACAGCCTGTTAATTGGCTTTCTTCTTCTTCTTCTTCACCAGGAAGAGGAGCTTTCTCCCTCTGCTGCATCCATGGCCTTATATAGAAAGTTCTGAATCAGACTTTTTCTCCTCTGTCTTTGGGACCATTTCTTATTCACCCTGATAAGCAATAGAATATGCTGTTTGCCTAAAGAACAGAATCTGCTGAAGGATTATATAAGTTTGCAATGAACTGCAAATACATCTATTAAATCGTGTTCATGTAATACAAAATACAAAAAAATGTTAAGTACACAAATTCACAATTTTTTATAAAATTTTAACATGTAATTTTCAAATCATATTATTATATCGCATCTAAGATTCCAAATCCAATTCCAAATCTTTTCAGATTTCAGCAGTGATCAATCTCCTCCTTGTAGCACCCTTATTTTGACCATTGTCATAGATTTTTACTTTAAACGCCTTCAGCAGACACAACAGAATACATCTCAATTCTTTTTCAAGATTCCTTAACCATGTTCAAAGCTAAAAATATTCATAACTTCTAGCAACTACGATATTTCTTGTCACAGTAACCGGGAAAACAGGAAGAGAGACATGTTAAAAACAAGTTTAATGTGCTTATCCGGGATTTATTCTGATGTCCCGCAGAGTTGTCCCTTGAGCTTTGGTGGTGCCTGAGAAACCATAGATTTTTATGCTTGGTAGATGAGCATGTAAACAGGAATCATATGAATGCTTTGTCTTAAGAGCTCTGAAATGGGCATTTTCTGCTTCAAGAATCTGAATGTTGCTTGGTTTGTAAGATTCAACAAGCTGCTACACTGGACAATGATGCAAGCGCCAATCCATTAATTCACTGGGACAAAATTTATTGCAACAATGTTAATCCGATATTCGAGGTGAATATTGATGTAGAGGTAAAAATTATTTATTTTGTTATTTAAGAGTTATCTGTTTAAGTTATTAAAATAGTTTCTACGTTAATATGAAAGGAAAATCGTGTACGTATAATTCTTTTTAAATTTAGGCGAAAATTTTATGCATTGATTTTTTTTTTTTGGCCTTTTAATGGTCATCTGATATTTGCTAGAGTCGACAGAACCCATGCATATCAGGTGAAGATCTTCCTTCTCCAATCCCCATGATAATATCTGTGAAAAGTTGAACAATATAATTAAAACAAGAGGATGAAGAAAGTCATAAACATAAAGCATCACCATCATTGCTGTCTTCACATGAGAGAATATTACTACTGCCACTTTCCACAATCCGCATAATTTTAATCTTGAACTGTTTTTTATATTTTTTTTCTTTGATAATTACACAAAGGAGATGAAATTGTTTGTGTTGAACAAGTTCTACAACATACAGTAATTCTTTTTTTTAGTTTATCATGATATTGATATGAAGTATTCACCGTATTCACCGTCGAAAATAGTGATTAATTTTCGTTGGAGACCTTGAACGCACACAAAGTGTGTAGTCCTCTCTTAACATGATTTACTCTGTACTCAAATCCAGGAGTCGAACTTTAGACAGCTTAATTAAGGGACACAAACCGCTATCACTTGTGTCAACCAATGTTGGTATAGTAATTCTTTATTTATCACTTGATTGAAAGATTCTTAGCGATTAATTGGCAAGGGTTTTCGTAGACTTAATTGTACATGGTGAGTAGTTATCTTTCTTTTCCACACACAACGTCAAGATAGATGAATGCTGAGCTTTCATTTTATTATTTTGGGTACTGCTTCGATAGCTTTAAAAGTAATTTTAAACTTTCGGAAAAAGCTTTCAACTTTACTAGCTGACATTCACCCAAAAAAAATAATGATAATTGTGATTAATTACATGTTATTATCATGTTTTAAGGCTTTTTTTTTTACATTGCAATTAACCAAAAGCAAGGCTGAGTTCCAACAGTACCATTAAAACCGAGCTGGCTACTTTCTTCTTTTCAGAACCCGTTTCCATGTAATTGCAAAAGAAAATAAACTCGAATTAAAGAAATTATGATATTTCCTTGCAATTGCATCCAAGACGAAGTTGAGAATACATCAAAAATAGATTTAAAGAACAATAACAGATAATTAACAACTCAACAAAATACCACATTTTACAAGGCAGAAGTGCCTAAGCCTATATTACCCAAAACTTTTTTAGCAACCAATCACCATAAATTTTCTTGATTTTTCTCAATCTTCACTTTTCTTCTTCTTCTTTTTCTCTTTCTTGGTCTGCACTTCAGACTCTTCTTCTTGTTCTGCATGCTTTCTCTTCTTCTTTTTCTTCTCTCCTACTTCAACATTCTCTCCATCCTCCTCGGCCTGATGTTTCTTCTTTTTCTTCTTTCCCTTTTCCTTTGGCGCGGGCTCTTCACTTTCCGGTTCATTTCCGATAGCCTCTTCATCAGCTTTCTTCTTCTTTTTCTTCTTCTCTTTCTTCTCCTCAATAGCAGGCACTTCTGCTGCTTCCTCTGCCTCAACCTTTTTCTTCTTATTTGGGACTGTGTCTTGCTCATCGAGAGCAATGGACTTCGTTGTTTGTCCGAGAAGAGAATCTGCTGCAGGATTGTAAGTCTGTATAGAGTAAAAGTGTCAAAATAACCACCTAAGAAGGACAATAAACACTAAGAAGTAACAAATGATGAAATTCAGATGCAGAGACCTTAGCAGGAGTTATCAAGCCAGACCCCTTCTTCCGATCCTTGTCATAGACTTCGATGTTAGGCTTGCCTTTAGCTGACCCAGCAGATCGTCCCAATTCTTTTCCTTCAAGAGTCCTTAATCTTGCTTCAAGCTACAAAGTATATAGTGTAAGAAATACTTTACTTTTTTTTTTTGGAAAGAGAGGAGAAAGGGGGGGGGGGGGGACGAGAGGCAGAAATAAGCCAAACACAAGTTTATGATTTACCTTGACTCGGTTCTCTAGTCCCATAGAGTTATCTTGGTCATCTCCAAGAGCATCACATCGAATTGCCAATGCAGCCTTCGCAGCAAGTGACCTTGAAATCTTCCCCTTGTGCTTCGGTGCTGCCTGACCAACCAAGGATGCATGGTAGATAAGCCCATATTTGGGAGTTGAATGCTTCGTCTTAAGAGCTCTGAACAGAGCCTTTTCGGCACCAAGAATCTGAACAGTACTTCCAGGCTGCTTTGCAAGATTCAACAAGCTGCCACCATGAGCAATGAGGCGAGCACCAACAAGTTCACCAACAAGAGCAGTCAAGTTTGGTGCAACAGTGTTCATGCGGCTCTTTAAATAATCATACAGCTGAGCTCTGTACTCGGCAAGTGATAGAACCTGATCACATAGTTCTTTGATATTCATAAGATCAAGGTCATTAACCTCAGTTCCCATGGATATGACTGCAGCCTCCTTTAATTCTATCTCAACCTCATCTGGTAATATCTGTGAAAATTCAACCAAGAAAACTCTGTAAAAAAAAGGAAAAATTTTCCTTCCAAGCCCCAGAGCAAGGAAAAAATGATATTTCACAATCCAATGGTAAGCTTCATATTGATATATAGGAACACCATGTAAACAAGCTTGAAGTATTATCTTTCTGATTAGTAAACCAAAAGTCTTACCTCTGAGAAGTCAAGCTTAGCAGCATTAGCACGGTCACCCATTAGCTTCACTGTCTTGGCATAAAGGATATTGTCCTGTACAATCTTAGTAAGCTCTGGAAAATGCCAACCATACCATTCACGAATCCTCATTGCATATGTGTTGAGCTCTTTATCAAGATCATCAAGCAAACCAATGGCTTGAACAATCATCGTATCAACCTAAAACAATACAAGAATATAATGTCTTACCATTAAGAAAGTTCTTTAAACAGAACAAATATTAGATTGCACAAAAATTCCACCTTAAATTGGCACACCACCCACCCATATCAATACCTCTCGCAGACAACTTCAAACCCAACTAAGATAAATGGAACTGATTTCACAGAGATTAATGCTTTGAAGCATTTTGAGAGAATAAAACTACAAACATGAGCAGGAAATTCTTTTTAATGAGAGTTCTCAATCAGCATCTTACTGCAATACCGTATTACATACAATTCAAAGGATTAGCTTTATGAGAATGCTTAAATCATTTAACACTTTTATTTATCATCCAGTGATCAGTGAGGTCATTGATGTCAAATCAAACAACTGCAGTGATCTACTGCCTAAACTGTAAAATGAAAATTTACCTCACTAAAGTTCTCTCCTCTGGAGTCTTGAATCTTGGACCAAAATATTTTAGATATTTCTATCATTGGGAATTGTTCAACAAAGTCTTTCCAGAAAAACCCTCTCGTTCCAAAAGAAATAGAAAATGCTTAATCAAGTTGACAAGAATTATTATAGCTTATAAGTACCTTATCAGCACTGAACTTCAGCTTGTATCTAGACAGGCTATGAGACAAACCCAAACTCATTGGAGCCAAATCTTGAGCACCTAGACCAGAGATGAGTTCTGTCAACTGAGTTCTTACACCTCTCAACAACTCCATAACAGAGTTATTGTGAATGCAATCAATTTTCTGCAGACAAGTAATTACTTTTACTTAAATCAGATTCAACTGAATGAAACAGAATAATATCACCACAGAATTGCATAAGAAACGTATTAGCATACCAGTTTTTCCTTGATTGCATTTCCAAGTTTCGAATCAGCAATACCTAACGTTTCACCATCACAATGAGCACGCAAGAATTTGCGCAGACCTTTGCTGGGTGTGCTTTCAAGTAGTTTGGTTGCTGCTTCCAACGCTTCTGCAGTGTTTTCAAACTTGGAAAAGGCTTTCAATGACACAACCTAAAAATATCATACTAAGAACATTCAGCTATGTGATCCAAAAGGCAATTATACTAACACGAAGGACAAAAATGAGCTCAAAACCCTAAAGCGAGATAACCTTTCTAGCTGAGTCAGCCTCCAAGAATTCCTTAGACAAGTCCTACAACAACAAAACCACAAATTTCAATCCAAACTTGGAACTGAAAAGTTTCATAACTTAAAACATAAAGCCACTAGCTTCATTTAATCAAGGTACTTTTCCACAGTTCATAACTACATAAAAAAGACTTCGTCTTGAAGCTCAAAAGATTTGAAGATGAAAAATACCTCAACTTTATTCAGCTTCCCTTCATCCAGTACTTTGAAAAGGGCAAAGCCCGCTGGAGTCTCGAACAACACAAGCATTTCTCAATCTTCCAACGAAAACAGACCTAAAAACATCATCATCATCATGAACTTACTGTTAACAACATAATCAAACTTCAAACCATTAAACTTAAAGGCCCAAAACATGATTAAAGAACACTATACTTTTCAGATGACCAGTTCATAAAATTCCTCTTTAATTCAAAATCACAAACAAAACTGCTAAAAGAATCAACATTTAGGCGTTTCTAAAAGTTACAGTAAGCAAGACAAAGAATGCAAATTAGCAAATTAAAAGAAAAAGAAAATAGCAAGCCTCGAACACACAAACAAGCCAATGAGCAGTGAGGGAAAATCAGAAACTTGTTAGAGAAAAAACCCTAGTTTCCTTTTACCTAAGCTCTGCAATGGTCTGCTGCGTTATTGAGAAATAGAGGGGTTTATTAGGGTTTTAAGTCGCAGCTTATATTGCCGTATTGATCGTAAGGGTACTTTGGTAATTATGTTTATCTATACGATTTTTTTTTTGTCTAAGGGGTTTTCTTATGTTCGATTATTAGAGAGGTAAATTAATTAAGTTATTCGTGAATTATTTAAATTTGATTTAATAATTATTTAAATTTGATTCGTTTATTTTTAAGTGAGTTATTTGAACTTGATTCAATAATTGTTTAAATTTTATTCATTTATTTTTAAGTCAAACTTGAATTATTCAAATAACGAATCAAACCAAATTTAATAATTTTAATACAATATTCGAATTATTTGTAAATTTAATCGAATTTTTTTAATTTATATTTTTAATATTTTATTATTATTTTATTATTTTATCTTATAATTTATAATAAAAAATAATAAATCAAACTTAACAAATCAAATTTAAACTTACCAAATCGAATTCAAATAACTCAAATATTCTTTCACTTCTAACTCCGACTTCGAAAACTTAATAGATGAAAATGAAAATTGGAGCTGATCTTCCCGGTTTGACTCCTGGGGCCAACATCTATAGCTCAGCAGAATTGACGACGACGATGATGTTATCGCAGACTTTATTAAACTAATCATAGCCGTCCATAGTAGCATACATAAAGGAACCAATTTGATATGCTTATAATTTGGTAGTGTATGACACCAGTTTCAGTGCATGCATGCATGCATGAGATTTTTCTTCCTTAATTTTGCTATTTAAAATTATATGTAGAAAATAAATAATAAATAATAACATATATAATGAAAATATATATTTATGGATTAAAATAAATAAATTAGAAAAAATCATAAACTAAAGCTAAAACTAAAATGCATCCTGTGGTATCTATGCACTACTATTACACTCCAGTAAGCTTATTGAGTTCTGAAATTGCAGTTGACACGGCCTCAGATACTCTATCTTTCATTCTCACTGTTCTGATCATCGCAGGAGCTGCTGCAAAGGATGGTGGTATATTAACTTGCTCTAGGAGGATACTTTGGTCTATCATGAGAAAGACTCAAAAGCACGTGAATTTTGTAACTGGTAGTTGACAGGCCGGGAACCAGCATTCCTATGAGCATTTTCAACTTTGCTTTCGAACTCAACATTCTCTGTTTGTGATCTTCCTGTTTTGATTCCTCGATACCCATTTCAGCATTATTTTGATCAGCAACAGCAGGATATATATATATATATATATATATATATATAACTATAGGCTGAGATTATCTCATGTATCTCTCTAGTAGTCACTGTAGACCAGCCCATTGTAGGTTGAGAAGCTGAATGATTAGAGAAGGGCATGTGGTAGCAATTGTAAGCATGTCCTTTTCACCAATAATCATTACAAGAACATCTTCCATCAACAAAGTGATGGAAACGGTTAGCATCTCTTACAATAATCTCCCTCTTCACAACCTTCGATATGTATTTAGTCACGGTATGGCAATCGATGCATACACGGAGATTCTTAGTGATCCTAATCAAGCTTCCTGCTGGTGTACTTAAAAGGCCAAAAGCAATAGCTAATCTCTCACTGTGCCTCCACAGCAGTTTGATCTTCATTTGCTCATCTACATCACGAAGAACACAACTAGTATCAGGCACATAACCTGAAGCTTTGAGTTCTAATTTCAAATTCTCCAAAATCTGACTAATGTCCTCTGAATTTGGATGCGAATCTTCTCCAGCAAAAAACGAATGGATCTGCTTTCCAACTTCAATCAGGCTGTATCCTGGAGTTTTTTTCAGCCCCCGTCTCCTCATGAGACCTCGAATATGATCTACTGCATCCCATCTCCTTGCTTCAGCATATATATTTGACAACATAACATAAGTTCCAGGGTTTGTTGCATCCAAACGTAACAAGTAGTCTGCAGTTTTTATGCCAATATCAATGTTCTTATGCATTCTACATCCATTTAACAATGCTTCAAAAACTTCACTGCTGGATTGAAAGGGCATTTGTTTGACAAATGCCTCTGCTTCTTCAACATGTCCTGCTCTGCTAAGAAGATCCACATAACAAGCATAGTGCTTCTCGGTGTGACTGATATTGTGATCACTTTCCATGCTTAGAAACAAACTTCTTCCCTGTTTCACAAGTCCAGAGTGACTACAAGCAGAAAGAAGAGAGATGAATGTAGTCTGATTTGGCTTGAGTCCCTCCTCTAACATTCTGCCATAGATATCAAGAGCTTTATGTCCTTGACCATGCATGCCATAGCCTGTTATCATAGAATTCCATAGTATAACATCTTTAAAGAGGGAGCCATCTTCGAATACTCTCTCAGCATAGTTTATCTTTCCACACTTGGCATACATATCAATCAAGGCTGTCCTGTTAACTACATCAAAGGCATATCCATGCCGAAATAATCGAGCATGGACACTCCTTCCTTTCTTCAAGGAACCCAAGTGGGCACAAGATTGAACTAGACCAACTAGAGTTATAGAATTCGCGGCAACTCCCTCTTGTTGCATCTGACCAAATAATTTGATGGCATCTTCCGCATGCCCATTTTGTGCTAATCCTACAAGCATAGCAGTCCATGTAATCACATTTCTATCTTTCATCCTGTCAAACACAAAATTTGCCTCCTTTAAGGCACCACACTTGGAATACAAATCGACCATTGCTGTAGACAAAAAAAGGTTCGTGTCAAGGCCTTTTCGAAAAATATAGCCATGGAGAACCTTTCCACTTTCCAAATCAGCTACTTGAGCACAACCTTGGAGGAGACTAATTATGGTTCCAGAATCAAAACCACCACCAGTTATTACTAATTCATGAAAGAGATCAAAAGATTCATGCACCAAACAGTTTTGAACATACCCTGCGATCATAACATTCCATGAAACCAAATTTTTTGCAGGCATGCTATTGAAAACCAACCGAGCACTTTTATGTTCACCCATCTTACTATACATATCAATCAATGCAGTGAGAACCAAAACATCACTTCCCATTCCAAATCCAAAAACAAATCCATGAACACATTTCCCAAGTTCTGAATTCCTCATTCCTCCACAAGCTTGAACCAAACTGACCATAGTTATAGCACTTGGCCGAACCCCACATAGAATCATTTCAAGAAACAAACCAAAAGCCTCAGCATAGTAACATCCCTTTACATAACCACCTATCATTGAATTCCAACAAACAACATCTCTTCCAACCATTCCATTAAAAACCCGCCTTGCACCATCAAAATCACCAAATTTCATAAAGAAACTAATCATAGTACTCCCCAAAAACTTATCACTATCCACTCTTCTATCTACAGCTCTCTTAATTACTTCCCTGCCACTCTCAAAATCTTCAAGTTCCATGCAAGCCTTTAACACAAAATTACATGAATAACCATCAAACCCCCAATGAAAGAACCCCATTAACTCAAATAGCTCAATAGTTTCCTTATAACACTGATTTCTCAAATACCCACTAAGCATTGAATTACAAAGAATTGGTTTTGGTTCAGAAATTTGATCAAACACTCTCCTGGCAATCCCCAAACAGCCCAAGTCACTGTAACTTCGAACCAAATTTGATGCCAAAAAATGGTGTTTGGATACACAATTTGTGATAATCTGGGCATGGATAGATTTGAGACCAAAAAGGGTATTTGAGAATTCTTGTAAAAGTGACAAGAATTTGTTAATATCGGGAAGGGGTTGATTAAAGTTGGCATTTTTTATACTTGAAAAAGAGTGTACAGAGAGGAACTTGAAGGATACTCTAGGAAGAACATTATGAGTATGAAGATTCACGGAAGGCATAAAGAAAATGAGGAGAGAGTGGAGTTTGAGTTAAAAGTGCTTTTTTGAAGCTAAAGGCCTAAAGCCATGAGCTACTTTGAGTTAAGGCAAAGAGGCGGGAGTTTCATATTCTGATTTTCTTTTTTTAATATGAGTGTTTTTTCAAAGAATATGCTTTTAGTATGTCTCGTCTGGCTACAAGCGGAATTAAGAGATTGTCGTGTGAACTAGTACGATCAAATGAAAGTAATGCTTGCCTTGCAATAAAAACTACAATCAATTCAAACCAATCCTGTCTTTGAAATGAAAAGGAAATACAGAAAGGATTCATGGCTAAAGAGAAAAATATCCATGAATTTATTTCAGTAGCTTAACAGGAAAGCTTATTCTAGTACATAAAAGAGCCACCCTTTAACACAAGTTAACTATAATCACTCCATACAACTATATAATCATTGAAAAACAGGTATGAAACAGGCATAGGTGGATTTCTGGATTAGCCATAGTTGATTACATGAGGAAACACTTAAATCGGGGCTTAAGTTTAATAATATAATGCATCTCCATTAGTTGCTTTCAGCCCTTCAAACTGTTGTGCCACCATATTTCCTTGCAGCTTCTCTGCTGTCGATGGTTCTGGTATAGTTGTCCTTTGGACGAGATGCTGAATTCAAGCCGCCATATTTCCTTTCAGCTTCCCTGCTGTCAATGGTTCCAGAGTAGGCATCTCTTTTTGGCCCTGCTGAGGCCGGCTTTGTATACATGGAAGGTGCAGGCTTCACAGCTTCCCTTGTGTTGATATCACTTATTGGTTTGCCAAGGTTAGCTCCTTGTTGCGTAGACCATGCCCCATAACTCGGCTTAGCCCATCCATTACCCGCGCCGGCAGTCACAGGTGGCTCCATTATGTTATCTCTTTTGTAAGGGCCATTGTAATTCTCATTGCCAATGGTATTGCCACTTGGCTTCAGGCTTTCCTTGTTACTCAAGTCACCTTCTTTCTTTGGCGCTGTTGAGATCTGTATTGTGTACTTGGAAGGTGGAGGAGTACTATCTGAAGAAAGTTTGACAGCTTCCTTTAAGTACTCCATAGCCGTGTTGATGTCACTTGTTGGTTCGCTAAGGTTTGCTCCTTGACCCTTGGACCATGCCCCATGACTTGGCTTCGCCCATCCGCTAACTGGGATCCCAGTTTGCTCCAGAACGTTATCTCTTTTGTAAGGGACATCGTGGTTCTCATTCCGAACGGCATAACCACTTGGCTTGCCGCTCAAGTCACCTTGGTTGCCATAACCGGTATTGACTTGATAGGAATTAGGTGTCTGGCGCCAAAACGGAGCACTCAGAGGACCAGACTTTCTAGGCCGGCTAGCGTCAGTTTGAATCTTGGTAAGGAAGTCCTCGACTTCCCGTGGCCGCTCATGGACAGGACTTGAAGGCCTATTCCATTTCTCCTCAGCATGATACCGAATAGGACTGGAAGGCCTATTCCATTTCTCCTCGACACGATAGCGAACAGGACTGGAAGGCCTATTCCATTTCTCCCCAGCATGATACCGAACAGGACTGGAAGGCCTATTCCATTTCTCTTCAGCATGGTACCGAACAGGACTTGATGGCTTTCGCCATTTCTCTGGACTTGAAGGCCTATTCCACTTACATTCACCATCACTATAGTCACTGAATACCTCAAATCTTACAGGAGTGCTTTGTTTGTATCCGGTGACAAAAGGCACATGCTCAACGATCTCAGTTCTCGTAACATAGCACTCAGTGGTACCATCAGGAGTGTAAGAGATTATTTGCTTCCTCCTTCCTTCAGCATCAATGATCACCGGCTGGCATGTATGATCAGTGGCATAGCTTGGTTTGCTCCACCCAGATGTTCGCAGCGCAGGGTCATAGTCGGTTGTGTAGCCTCCCCTATATGCATAACCATACCCAGCCATTTCCCAACTTCAGGTTGGAAACTTCCCTTCTTTCAGAGGACTCGGAACTTTTTCCTCACTTACCAAAGATGTTTGAAGCTCTCCTTATATAGAATATTTTGTTCTCTTAGCTTAAACTGAATGACAAAAAGATTAAACAATATCAATCACGCAAGGATCTTATGCTACCTTTCACCATAGACTTTGAGATTCCCAAGTTTTCTCACTGAGAAAACAGCTTAAAAGAATCATATTCTGCTCATTTTCGGACAATGACATCCATTAGCTGCTTGAAATATGCAATCTTACAGTATTCTGATAAGAACAGGTCTTTCACTATGCAGAATATAGTGTCCAATCTCATGAGAATCACTTTAATTTGATGTGAATGTTTCAACTTCTCTTGGCAAGAAAAGAACAGCAACTGAACAGTCCAATGATCAGGATCAAAGACAGGACACAACTATAATGTCAGAACTGTTCTTTTTTTATTAGAAATCAACTTTCTCAAAACCGAATCAGAATCCTTCTACAGGACCTTGAGAAAATGTATGTTTTCTAGGTAAGCTACATATTAATCACTCAAGGGATAGGTTTTTCAACAGATTTACAGCTTTAAGATGGAGAATCTATTTATCCTCGTGTTTCCCGAGTCAGAACTGTAATAAAACAATTTACGGAACATTCTATTTTTATTATGGCAAGTAACATTTATGGTTGGCGCTGGCTGAAACCATTTCACTATGCTTAGGTAAACATGGTTTCGTCAGATTCTCAGCAGTGTCCCAAAACTGGAATCAATAGCTTAGCTGGGTTGTCTCCAAGAGAATCATAAAGCATTATATTCTACAATCAATTCCCTTCACATCTTTAGATTCCTCCTTCAATCAACCGTTAAAATCGAAACTTAAAGGAATAAGAGAAAGAAAAAAGAAAGGACAAGAGATAATGAAATCCAGATGTTTCATTCCAGAAATACAAGAATCAAGTATGTCAATGAAGTAAAATTTACAGCAATTTTCCAGTTTAACGGGAAGTTGTGCATGGTTCATGGTGCACTCAAGCTAGTTCTGTTCTGGACAAGTTTAACATCTAAAAGATTATGAACAAGTCATCTTGTCTAAAGCTGACATTGACAACAACATTTTGATCAAGTCTTCATGCTAAGAAACCATAATGTTACATAACAGATGTGTTCTTTTCTCAATAATTCAAGCTTCCATGGCAGTTTCAGCAGTTGTAATTGCTTAAGACGTTACACCACATACTCTTCTCCTTATCCTTTCCTTTAATTGGGGCTTAGTGATGCTGTGATTTTTTCCATGTCTCAGCGTGAAAAGAAACTACCATTTCTATGATACATTTGGACTTTAACTTTCCCTAGATGTCTTGCTTGTTTTTCTGGTTTGTTGGTATGGACTCGGAAATATATGCATCAAAGAAGATGTTCTCGACAGTTTGACATTGAAAATGAAGGGAGTTGTATAATGAACAAGCCAATTTCTTCTTTTCCTTTGTATTTGCAAATTAGTAAATTGTACAACATAGGATTGACAAATGATATCATACATATACTGATATACTATGTAGAGTGTACAAAAATAAGCTCATTAAAGAATCAAGATGCATATGACCAGAGTAATTTTTCAAGGCTTGAACGCTGGAACCTGGTCGAGAGGAGCATAGAGTGCACGGTAGATTGTTCTATCGATTATATTCCTATACGGGTCCTCCTCCCGCTTCTTTAACAAGTAAGCAATGCATTGTTCAACTTCTGACTTTGCATGCAAGTACAATTCATTTGCCTCTTCTCTGTCCTGCAGTAACCGATCCTCCCTTCCCTTCAATTTTATTGGCTTTCCAAACAGATAGTAAAACCGGCCTGGTATCTTGGGTAACATCCCTGGAATAAAGAGCTCTTGATTGCCAACCTCTCCCTTTGTTTCATCCCTAAAACCATAGCATGCATTCCATTAATGCAATCAGTAATATTGCAACTAAGCAACTTCTTGTTGTTCTTAGCGTAGCTGTTGCCAGCCTTTCCTGGACTTCCTTTATTTCTAATTAGGTAGCATGTCGTAATCGAATATGAGATGTAAATAAATATCATTAGAGTAAGAGTAGTGACCTTAATTTTATACCATCCTGGGTGGCATTTTTGATTCTTTCATTAACCACAGGGATTTTCATCAGGTCATTGTAATCAAGAACCAGCTGCCAAGAAGATTACAAGCAAGAACATTAGTAGTAGCACAAGTAAATGTAGGGGTGGATGTGGAGAAGAGTGCCGCTTCTTCCCATTGCATTCTCCGTTGGATCCGAAATTGAAAGAATTTATGGTAAAAAGAAACATAAGCTTACTTCTGCTATATCATCTTCTCCTACAGCCCCAAAAGGTACAATCGTGGCTCCAAAACGTGCTGCCATTCTCACAAATTCTTGTTGATTAGGCCAAAATAGTTTATATTGTTCACCCTGCAATGATAGAAGCACCGTTTTCTGAGAATTTAGATCCGAAGTTTGGCATGAATAAAGCACCAAGTTATCTTCCAAGGAATGTGGAAGGGTAAACATGAAAGTCCCCTCCAACTTGGTTCCCTTGTGAATCTATTTCGGATAAGCATGAATTTTGCCTCACCCTAAAATGGAGGGCCTCGCGCGCACCCCCGGGATAAAGAAGGACATGGGATTTTGCAGACAAAGCTTTGAAAAGAAAGGTTGGTGTGACAGGCAATGCACCCATTACTTTCATCCAATCAGAGATGGAAAATTCAGTAGATGAATCAATAAATTTCCCCCAAAATAACTCTGGATGTGCTATTCCACGGACCATAATCTTCTTCTCTCTTAAGAATGCTTCAATAAGACAATAAAGTTCAAACCCCATCAACATATGGTAACCAACTAACAACACAGGACCCTCATCTGGAACCCCTGCAAGCCCCTCAACTATCTTTCCATCTTCCATGGTTGAGAACATGGCAGAACAAGAAGCAAAACGTAGCAATCTGCAAATAAGATGGCAGAATGTCAGCCAGAGGTGAAATGGTGCCACTTAAACAGGTTTCTTTAGCTGTAGTCCAAAACAAAAATGTTTACAGTTGCATTGCCATTATCATCGCCATTAAAAAGTATATACAACACATTGCTTGGTGGAATTACCCGGCTACTTCATCAAATGCACGTCTGTATTCGGACACGCTGGGAGGCAGAAAATCTGAGGTATAATTATGCCTCCTGGAACGGCGGTATTTGCTAGTACCTTTAATGACTGTCAGTAAACTCATGCCATCTTCCTGTACCATTGCAGAAAAACATTATGTCAGTCAAGGTATGCAGAACTGCAAGTTTACATGAATGTCCGAAAGGGATAAAACCTTTTCCATTGAAAGCAGGCCTAAACTTTCTGCATCTAACGCATACAATTTCGAATCAATAACTACAGAGATACTAAACTTAACATATGAAGCAAGTACTCCTGAAAGCTTCAGTTGAGTTCAGAAGCTGCATCATACATGCAATAGCAAACACACATTTACCAGTAAAAGGGCATGGCCATTGTTCCCGAAGCAACGAATTTTGCAATTTGGTAATATATTATTAAGGCGTTCAGCTTCTTCTCGACTAGGAAGCATATTATCCTTGTCACTAAAATGAAAAAACCACCAATCAAAATGAAGTTTGGTACTCAGGAAGTTAAAAGGAGAAGCACATAAATTATCAGGAACAAATAAAATGCAAGGAAGAGAATAAGGACCTGGCAAGCACTAGTACTTCAGCTTTAACAGCATGGAGACGTGAATTAGCATAAGCTGAAGCCACTTTAAGCAACTTCAACTTCCAAATGAGAGTCTCCTTTGGTACAATATCAGCCAAACCCTGAAAATAAATGAAAATATCATGCTAAATCTTGTACTGAATAAATATTCCGGCAGAATATTATGGAAAGATAAGACAGGCAGCAGATACCAGGAAGGAACCACAATGCATCATAACCAAAAGAAATGATAAATCCAAGCAATCAAGAATGATTCTTACAGAAAGACGGGGAAGCAAAGCAGTGAGGTTGCCAGACAATTGCTCAATTTTCTGTCTTGGGGGAAGCTTACCGTCAACACCAACTGTTGCCATTTTCAATGGTTCACCTGATCATATAAAAACAGAAGTGGCAATATCAGAACAAACTCACCTTTCATGATCTGAATCAAGCAATTTCATACTAACAAAAGTTGCAATCATTGCTGATACCTTCAGCTTGGCATGAATCTTAAAAATAAAAAAAATCTAACCATGTTCTAACAGAAAAATGGAAATATATAGGCATGCAGGGAGCTCTGGAAAATAATTAAATATAAAACATGCCACTCTAAGCACATACCCATTACAAGGCCCAGAAGATAGGGGACAGTAACTAGTAAACCCTCAGGAAAAGCTTCCAAAATAGGAAACAATGGTTGCAACTGTGACCTGCCAAATGATGTAGCTAAAATGAAATGATAAAAAATCATCAGCCCACCTTGGCATTTCAGCAACAGAGTTCATCGACCAAGTAAAGATTTAAGGATATGTGATGAAGAAAAGAGCACAAACAGGTAATCCAAAACGAAAACCGACCTGGATTTGCTAATACCACCACCATGTCAATTTTGGGATTACGAGCAGCAACAGCAAGTGCTAAGCATCCTCCAAAGGAATCTCCCACCAAATAGATTGGACTGTTCGGACGTGAAGCATGCTCAAGCCTAACAGTTTCTTCAACAAGTTTCACCAGTCCTTCATTCAAGAAGATGAGTTAATTTTCATTTTACAAATGATACATAGTGATTTAAAAAGAATGCAAAAAATATGGTCATAAGTTGTGTTAAACCCCTTAAAAAATGCATGACAAATCCATGAATGATCTACAAGAAAGCATTCAGAATAAGCAATTAATTGCAGTGGAAGGATGCAAATTACAGAAAAGGAAGCAAATAAGCAATCATGTGCAACTTTAAGACAAATTAGACAAACAACTTAAAGCTTAGGGTACCTTCTCGATGCATCATCAGCTTGGACAAAACTTCTAAACAAGTCAAGAAAATTAAAATTTATGGGTCAAGAAAGTCAAAAACCTTCAAATGGTGTTCTATCATGGACAGGAATATGAAGGCACTGAACTTCAAACACCCTGCACTCAACCAAAATCTTCAATAGGAACTGTTACTTTCAAACAGAACAACTATCAACATATATCTATACATGAACATGGATCAGTATAACATGTATCAATCTAAACATGAATATGAATCAGTATAACATGACCTAACCAGCAAGAAAGGACTAGGAAAACAATGAAATAGTATCAGGACAGATTTTTCAGGCACGTGCAGGAACTTTTGCAAGTTAACTCCATTGAAATGAAATTTTCAGCTGGATGCTAAACTTAAATGCCACAAAAGAGGCTGTGAAACTGAAATGCCTCTCCTGCACTTCTTGAAAATTCAAGTTGAACCAACTTCTATTGCCACCATTCAAAGGAAATGTACAGAAATTTTAAGTGGCACAAGTACTTAAGGAAGGATAATACAACTTACTTTCCAAGAGCTTTATGGTGCAAAATGAGGCCCATCCCAACACCATCAAGCCCTGCTTGCATCGGTACCGGATAAAATAAAGTTGCCATCATTCACTTCTAAAATATAAAAACTCAAGGAAGAAAAAACTAAAGAAGGAAAATCACTTGCTAAAGCAATAATTTCAGTAGTACCATAATCCCACCACCATTTATCCATCAATCAAGGTAGAGATAGCAACAAGTGAAAAACAAATGAAACAATTAACACTGAGCTTACCAGGTAAAAACAGAAGAACAGGAGAATCTTTTATAGGACGCCCACACTCAACAGGGCAAAACCACCTTGGTGGTCCGCCATCAGGCTTAATCATGTCCTTCGCTGCATCGAGATAATCTTTAATAGTATTAGTTCCATAACCATCATCCCACAATACTTCCAATTCTTCAGAAACCATTTCTTTCACCAAAGTTTTCTCAATTCTAGACTTTAACCTCCCATTCCCACCATCAAGCAAAGACCCTTTTTTCTCTTTCTCTCCCCTTACAGAACTTGTTTCATTCACTGAGACTCCATCAGATGACAACAGAGACAAATCACTACCACCTACCCTCTCAGCTCTCACTCGAAAACAAGGCTTGAACGCTGAATTTGTCACAAAACAAGGCGATACCGGAAAAGTAACAGCAGTTGCCATGACTCCTAATACAATTCCACTAATCTATAACCATTAACGACTTAACAGTTCTGAAACTTACTTAAACCCATTCTCAAGCACAAAAAATTGCCAACTTGTGCACAACTGCATACAGTTTTAGACACTTTGCCCAATACTCACAAATTAAACAACTTGAAACCCAAAGGCAACAACAAGCGACAGTTAGAAAAAAAAACCTTATTCGATAAAACACTCTAACCGAAACAATCACGCTATTTATGCCGAAGCAAACAGTAGTATAAGAAAATCAAAACAAAGTGGAGTACAATAATGAAATTTGGCGTAAACCCAGACAGCAAACAAGGTTAACAGTCTCCAAAAACATATCTTTGTAGAATTCCTTGTCAAAATCATGCAATAATACAATACTGAAATGACGGTGAAAATGTTTGAAGTAAATTCATTGGCTAGCAATAAATTTAACTACATGACAAAAGAAAAGGAAAGAACTACATTAATTCGCTGGTCTCCTGGTGAATGGTGATAAGACCTATACACAACTTTTTTTTTTTTGGATATTACCTAACACTCCATTAACTCTTGTTTGGCTAAGCTTTTATTTTCCCTGGTTGTAATTGCCCAACTGTCCAACACCATGAAAAACTTTACTACTGAATGCTGATATGCTACAGCTATACACTAATTTGGTAGGTGCTGTTAACGGTTAATATTTCATAACGGTAAAAAAAAAGGCGGGTGGATTCGGTGAAGTTGTCATTTTATTTACAGGAATGTCCTTGTAATTAAGGTTGATCTTTTTCAAGGTGAAAAAGTGACATGCCCAAGTCCAAGGTTGCAATAATGGAGGAGGTAATTAAGGTAATACTTGATTGGAAATTCAATCAAATCAACACATGAATTTTACATGATAGTTATGGTTTTTGTTTTTTGCTGCATGAAATTCTGTTCGAATCACGAAATTTCCGAGTTGGTCATGCACGTAAAGCAAGTCTATTAAAAATAGAAAAAAATAAAACATATAATTAAATTTTAAAAAATCACTGTCAACATATCAATTTCGTTGCTGAACTTAAAAATTAGAATTCAATTTGATTTCAAGGACTATAGAAAAAGTTAGATGGATGAAAAAGTTGATCTTTGTCTTAGTCCAAGTTCATTTTTTAATATCTATCCAATTTTTTATTGGAAATATTATTTAAATTATTAATCTTATTTTTCTTTTGTAAAGAATTAATGTCAATAGTCTTTTAGTCAAGTGAAAAGTTATAATATATTGTAAAATTTAGATTTAAATCCAAAAACAATTTTCATGTTTTACTTTTATTTATCAAAAAATTTTATTAAAATAAAAAACTATAAAAAAAATGCCATATATGAGGTAAATTAGGGGCAAAGAAAGTGCTGTGATTCGAAAATCCAAGTAAACAAAGAAATAAGAAAAAGTTAAAATTTATAAGGGGTTTGTTGAGGCCAAAAAAATAAGACAGTTCATGAAATCCAGCCAAAGCTAAAAAACAGTGCGGGTACGACTTCAGCTCCTGCCTCTTGTCGCCATACCATCTGCCCATTGGCCTTAGCGATTTGCACGTGGCTGAATTTTAATGGCCCTGGCCCTGGCCCTGGCCTTGGCCTTGGGGATTCGTAAGAAAGAAATATCTTTGGTAGCCTAGCATTTTTTAAAAAATTAAAAATAAAAACATTACCTCATTTCCAAAATCAAAATAAACTGTCAATCCAAGTAATCTAGCATCATTAATTATCTTGAAAAGTGATTAGCAGCTTTCTTTGTGGAAGTTTTTTCATAAAAATTGATGTTAACGTAGGTTTAACTACTTTAAAAAAAAAACTTACGTGGATAATACTTGAACCCACAAAGGATTTTGTCCTAAAGTTCGAACTTAGACCTACCATTTTGATTAGACTTGAATAGTGCGATAAAATCGTACTCGTATTATGTAAATTTATATTTATATTATATAAAATATAAAAATTTTACATAAACATGTTAAACACAATTTTTTTATTTTCATTATATTTATATTTAATTTTTATCAAAATTTAGCACATATCATTTTTGTATTATTTATTTGTATTATTTTTATTTTGTATCACAATATTGTATCTATAATTGTCAGATCTAATTTTGATTAAATCTAATAATTTTGAATACAAAAAGATAACATAAAAAAAGATGTGCAAGTGATACAAATTAAAATTTTATAAAAATTGCATATATATTTAGTAAAAACTAAAAACATTTTATGTTTGACATATTAATAAAAAATTTTAAATCAATAATTTACATATTTTACACAATACTAAATATATAAATACAAAAAAATTGTCAAATCTAATTTCAATCATCCAGCACTAACAAGACGTGTTTGATTCCTGATAAAGAAATGTGATTTCAAAAAGAGACTTTAGATACAACAAATAATGCACCTTAATACATGAAGTAGCTGAGGATCTAGCTATTAGTGAGTGGGAACATAAGACTAAACAGGAGCAGTAACTGTGGAAAATTAATACCCAGTGCAATGAAGTTGTCTCCATTGCATCAGCCTAACTACAATTGAAAATGACAGGCATACGAGATGGTTTACACTTGCATGAACAAGCACAAATGAATACCACTTGCCTGTTTTGTGCTATAAAGGGACAAGATTGAATTCTCCTTTCATAAAGCTTTACCTTCCATTTTATTATTAACTCAAATGATTATGCCTTTATTTCAAAATATATAAAATTTCTGTTATTATTATAAATCCGACATTCTAATTTCAACATCTGTATTACCTCTATTATTAATCTGAAATTTGAATTTTAACATTTGTATTACCTCTATATTGTCAAACCGAAAAACTATCGTGACTTCATCAACCATGAAAAGATAACGCGTTAGTGCCAGAAATCAATGCTTCACGTAACTGCACAATCAAGACAGTAATCCAAACATGCAGAAGCATCGAAAAAACGGGAAAGTACAAACCAGGTCATCGATCACAAATAAACAAATAAGAACACACTTAAAAAGCCGCAAACAACTCAAACAATATAGTGTATGACATTGTGTTTTTTCCTTTCTAATTTGAATATAAATAAACAAATAAAGGAATAAAATTGTTGCAGAACTTTTGCAGAGATATAAATCAACTACCTCAAATCGTCTCCTCGGCATGTCTACTCGTATATAAGCATGAAAAACAGCCCAAAATTTTGTAGCCTATTCTAACTAACCTAACACAGGCATTTTGATTTCAGTTCTTGCTTCAGAAAACTACTGAAAAATGCAGTCGAAAGCATAGAGAGAAATTTTCTAAGAATGTAACTGATTTTATGCAAATTAAGAGTCGTATTTCCCAGAATAAAAAATAAAGAAAAAATCAACTTCATAACAACACTTTCTATGACTAGGTATTGTATCCCACAATACAAATCTACAGAGCTTTCGACATCATACGCCTAATGTTTTTATCCCAGAAAGTACCCAATTCTCTTCCAGCTAATTGTCCTCCAGAGTAACAAACTGTTCTGCTGCTTGCATTTCCACCCTAAGCTTTTTTTGATGTATGGCAAAAGCATGCACGTTTTGACTAGGCAAAGACCAAAAATCTATGATAGCATCTGCCCAAATACTGACCATGATCCTCTTGACAAAATATACAGAATGCCCCCAGATCCAAAACCAATCCTCTTTCCAAATGTACAAGGATCCAACCGATGCTTCTGATCATAATAGGCAACCTCAGATGATCAATACAACTCCCAACAATTTACAAAAGCATTAGATTTCCATCCCAATATACTGAGACCAACCTGCAGCCCAATAGACAATCGAGGATACAGTTCAAACACTATTTAAGTTGATTGCTTGCTACGAATATCCAATGCACAGACATGCACAAAGAGAAACTATATGATGTTTATTCACTGATCATAATGAAGCAAACACTGTTTCCATGTTAAATTGAAAGACTATGAGAGAAGAATTAAATTACCGGCATGCTTCCACTCTAAACAACAAACCACCCACCCCAGTTTTCTTTGCCAAAACCAAAAAACAAATCCAAGAGAATAAAAGTTTCCTGTTTTCATCATGACAAATAATGTTCCCAAAAGAATTCACCTTAACAGATGTGGTATTATATTAAAGGTTAATACAGGTAAATTGAAAAACATGAATAAGTTGCCACTCACCTGCTCCCAGAAGTCAATAAAATCACCTGCCTTGAATCACTCTATAATTAAGTACCAAGTCCTCAGGTTTCTTCCATATGTAAGCCCGCACAGTAGCTAAACTCATCTCCAGAGATAATACCTGGAACATATAGTAGCAAATCAAATAAGCGACCAGTATAGCTTGACACAACTTGAACTAAAAAAGTTGGGCTAAAACTATTTTACCATGTTGATTTCAAATACCACATAGTAAAATTTATTATTGGGAAAATGAAGATAAAGCCACACAGCTTTGACAAAGAAATCTTAGGCTCTTAGCCAATGGCATTATAACAGCCAATATGAAATTGACTTGCCTGATTATTGCATAAAATCTCAATAGAAGGCCGAAGCTTTTGCCAAGGCTTAAATCCAGACCGAAAAGATCCATCTCCAACTGCTGAATGCTGCACTTGTCCTCCAAGTCCAGGAGCAAATGTCCCATCATTATTTGCACCATCAATTGGTTTGTCAAGAACCATCTTTTCTATGACATAATTAACAACCTACATAACCAGAACAATGGAGTCAATGTATATTAGTATACCACGAAACAATCTAGAACCAGCTATTTGGCATTAATATCAAGTTGGCATCCTGAAAAATACTACACGCACCATCTTCCAATACACCACCTATCAGCATCTCATATCCACAATTTTAAAACAAGAGAAGAAAAGAAACCTAACAAACCACAAAGGCATCTAATATACAAGTAACAAAGTACTCAACCAAGCAATTCAGAAGATATTTTGTTCTAATTTATTCCTATCTTGTTTTGGCTACAACAAAGTTAAAGGTCCTATCAATGTACCTAAAATAACATTTTCAGTAATCTACCTTTGCTCTTTTGGTCCTTATGTTGTCCATGCCCAAAAGTGTTTTAACCCAAGTGTTCTAAATTTGTATACTAACAAAATTTGCTACTTTATACAAACACATGCCATGCAAAACTAGGGCTATCAACGAACCAAACACAAACGAACAAACTGATGTCTCTGTTCGTTCGTTTGTTTTTTTGTGCTGTCCATGTTCGTTAAGGAATTTCATTTTTACGTTCGAGTTCGTTCGTTTGTTTGATACGGATTGTTCGTTAAATTTATGCAAACAAACTCATTCGTCTTAAACGAACGCGTTCGTGAACATGTAAGCAAATGCATTCGTGGACATTTAAACGAACACGTTCACGAAAAAGCGTTTATAAACCATTAAACACACATTCACGAACATATGTTCATGAACAAGTGTTTATGATAACAAACTAAATATTAAATATTAAATATTAAAAATCCTACATAAAGATTAAATTCCACAAGCATATTGAAATAATCCAACACGAAATCTTAAATATAACACAACTTAAGTCGGCAATGTTTTATTAAAATTGATAATTACAATTTTAAATACAATTTGTATCATATACATGTACATATATTGGTATACATGTATTAAAGAATCCTATATATAAGCATGCGTGTATACACACATATGTGTATTGTACATATAAATGGTTGATGGATAAGAACAAGATCTTAACTTATTACAAAACTTTTATTAATTTAATTTTAGTACATCATGTTTAAAACTTAAAAAAAAATTATGTTAAGCATAATTAACTAATTCAATTTTATAATTATTTTATTAATTTTTTAAGTCAACAAAGTTGTATTGAATAAATATGTTGAAGAATTAGATACTAATTTTTTAGGTTAATGTCTTAAAAATATGGTATATATCATATAACTTATATAATATAAGTAATTTTAGTATTTTAATAAGTAACAAATGAACAATAAACGAACAACAAATGAACAACAAACGAACAACAAACGAACAACAAATGAACAACAAACAACACTTTAAATGAATGAATTACAAACCAACATAAATGAACGAACAACAAATGACACATTAAATAAACGAACGAGTCTGTTCGCGAACAAAAACGAACGAACCACACCTCTATTCATGTTTGGTTCATTTAATAAATGAACACTAAAATGTTGTTCATGTTCGTTTGTTAAGCTTAATAAACAAACAAAAACCGAACAGGTTCACAAACGGTTAGTCGAACATTCTGTTTGTTTACACCCCTATGCAAAAAAAAAATTGCCTTTTGAAACCTATCACAGAAAACCAGACAGGCATACCTTATGTATTCTCAATATTCGAGGTGCACTTAACTTCCCTTGTGTGAGAATCTGAACAGCTGAACCTTCACATGGTTGAAGGTAGAAGCTGCACCTGCAAAATTAAAACTTCATCAAGAGAGAGAAAAAGAAAGGATGAAAGGACACTCTACTTAACACCAACAAATAATTAGACATGGTTCTGAATGTGCAACAATAGGGAAGTACATTTTTTTTAAATAAAGAGAAATGCTGATGTCAGCATAATGGAGAATGGCAGCGACAAAAATATATTAGTTTTGGTTATCTATTTGTTAAAAGTTAGGGATAATTTTATAATTTCTAGGTTTACTAGAAATTCAAACTTTCTACGATTTAAGATTTTAGTTTTAGTCTTCTAAGTTGAAAAGTATTGTGTTTTAGTTTTATAGGATTAGGATATTAGAGTTTCAATAGAGAATTTGTATTCTATTAGGATTAGGCTTACTTGCTTGCCTATAAATAGGCTTTGTACCCTCTTCTAAAGCAGAGAATAAATAATTTCAGAATTTTCTAGCAAAGTTTTTTTCTTTAGTTGTGTGACTTAAGCTTTAGGTGTGATTCCTAAGAAACCCTAGAGACTCCTAGGCTTTTATTCTTCTTTATTACCTTCGGTGAGTTTCCTAGGCTAAATTAGCCTAAACTCTAATTCAAAGATATCTCAGATCTGTCCTACAACACAGCAGGAAAAAATATCAAAAAATAAGGACTAAAGGTATAACAAATAAAGAGCATAGCAAACTACACGTAATGACACTGCTTTAAGTACATTCCCATATCGCAAAATATCGACAAAGAGGTTGACCAAAAGCAGTTAAATGTATGCAAATTTCCTCACAAACTTGCCACATAAGATTTAATTAAGCAAAGGAAAGTTTAATGTGGTCACAGAAGTTACTTGGTATTTTCTCGTGGTGGTAGCCGATTATTTAAAACACAATCCAAAACCCACCAAGGAAAGTCCTTTTCGTCCTCAGTTCCATCCAAATCAGTTATTTTCTTTCTCCAGAGACCTCCTTGAGAACCCTCAGTGATGATTGAGGGAGGGGAAACTGTGGAAAACTCAAAAGGAGGATAGACCATGGAGTCATTTTCAGCATTTCCATCTACCTCAATTCTTGAATGAGCAAAACTTCTTGCAGAAATATCTTTTCCTGATAAAACATCTCCATTAGCTGAAGCCTGGAAGCCAGGCCTTTGCCTTCTTTTCGTCATCCAATGAGCCAACAAACCTTTAAGGGTTTCACGAGCTAGATTAACCTGCCAAAGACAAGTCAATATCAGATGCATATAATAATCACAGAAGATTTCTCCAAGATTTTTCAGAGAAGTGTCTTAAAATTGCCACAATCACTGGAAAAATATAGTACCTTATCATCCTCAGGCTTGCCAGTTATGTTCAAATCTAAAGAATACATCTCTGCAGAAAAGCATTGGGGTGTGTCCAAATGAACAGACAAGTTTCCAAGCCGGGTATCCACGGTGAACCATGCAGGAATGCTTACCTAGAATTGTTTTAAGCAAAAATCAAAATTAAATTCCACAAAAAGATGCACTATAGTCAACTGATATAATTGCAAATAAATAGTTATCGCACCATCTCAAATAACTGCTCCTTTTTCTCATCAAATGAAACCTGGACATGAAATAAAGCAATGGATAAATACATAAAACTAAAAACAATACCGTGCAATGTCCATATAAAAGCATGTCCATATGCACCCAAACCTGTAAGTGAAAAGCAAAGTGCAAGCCACTTCTACTCAAGAAAAAAGAAAGAAAATGTAGAAAAAAAATCTAGTTCACCTGTCCATAATCCTCGATCACAACACCCCTAGTTATCTCCCAGAGCTTTACTGAACCAGCAGTATCCTGTTAAAGAAGCATAAATATCATTTATGCAAAAAACAATTTCCCACAACAAAATCTTTGGAACCAAAACCAAAAAGTACTACTACTACTACTACTACTACTACTACTACTACTACTACTACCACCACATTTACCTTAGTCAAGACATGCCTTCTGTTATTTAAAATTTCATGCTGAACTATTGCAGGAGTTCCAGGTATGGTTAAGATTGGTTCTTTATAAACAGGAGCCTGCGAATAACCAACAATCTCAGCACATCATTGACGGGCACAAAAAGGAAGATAAACGTTAAAACAAATTCCAGACACAGCTAAACTTCAAAGAGATATCCACAACAAAGCATATCATGATTAATAAAAAGAATATATAATATTTCTTCCTTTTTCTAAGGGTTGGATGAGCAAGGAACAAATGAAACAGAACCACTAATAACTCCATGAACGGCACCAAATTCATTACAATTCAAGTATATAAAGAAAATAATTGTTACCAATACCATAGTGCAGATTATGTATTAATAATACTTGAGACAAATTGATAAAGAAAAAAAGAAGGATTTATGAGACAAAATTCTCATGATAAGCAAGGTAATTTGCTGTAAGCAAAAACACGCATAAACATGAATATATAAACTATACTTACTGGGGTAGACCCTTCTAATGAAACTCTTGCCCTCGAAAAAGACAAGTTTCCAGCCAAGAACGAACTACCTCTTTGAAAGACCTTCTGAGGATTCTGTCCTTCAGCAGGCCATCTATGAACTGAAGAATCTGTAGTTGCAACCCATATACTATCATCATGCAATGCTACCTGTAAGATCGGGTCTTCCTTGGTGCAAAGCAAAAGACTCTCTCTTGTAATCAAGTCTGTCAAATATAACTGATGTATGCACAAAAGTAAGCGAAAGTTGAGAGTTAAAGCTAAATATTAGAGGAACAGACAAGGATGTCAAGAATTGTCAAGTTCATATACCAAGAAAATTTGGAAGAATGACCTTTATTTGACGATAGAATGATTCAGAAACTTATTTAAGCAAGAATAGACATTATCAAGTCTTAACATTGAGTTTCATTGAATTAAAGTTGCGGGGTTTTATTTCGTTTTCTGTTTCCTTCATTTTAAAATGTCTAACGTATTTAGGTATTTTGAAGAATTTGATGCTAGGAATCATATTTGCTTGAGTTTGTCTTATGTTATTAGGATTTTGTTCATTGTTTAGGAGTAGTATCAAGTCAATTTTGGAAGTTTCCTACTTTGGATCCCATGTCTATGTAGGAATATAATAACTAGAACTTCATAAATAAGCCTGATCTATTCAATTACTAGACAACAACTTTACGAGAATTCAGAAACTGTTGTGCCAACCTTTGCTCTAGTACAAATTGTAAGAAATTCTAAGCGTGAAGCCTAGATCACCTATTCTTCTTCCTTACTCTCTAATTTAAGGAATCTGAAACCAACCTTGAATCATTCCAACAAACCCCAGCCCCACTCACATAAAAACATTTTACCCTTAAATTACCATTCACCAGTAATGTTAACAGTAAGAGCACAGCCCAGGATTGCTTTCTAAATCTTTTATTAATTCCATCCAATCTCAATCTAAACCAAAAATTGAAACCCCTAATTATCCTTATAATATCCCATCCTTTGATCTCAACCAAAAATTGAAACCGCTAATTATCCTCATAATGTCCCATACTTTGATCTCAATCAAGCCTGGAATACTAATCAGCCAATTATCCTACATCAGCATAAATTTCTTATCAAATTCTACATTTGCAAAAAATGATAAAGACATCCATTAAAAAGGTTTGACATGAATATGTACTTACAGAAAGATCTCTACCGCCACTATAAACATGACTAAATGTTGGGGTGCTTGCAAGTGCCCAAACAGAATCTGTATGCACAGCATATGAATGTACACAACGCTGCTGACCAAGGTCCCATAGCCTACAAAACAAAGTTATGACCATTAAAGCCAAGGTATTAAATTCTTTACAGTTGAACATGGCAAGCGATTATACACAAAACAGGAAAACGAATGCACAAATTATGTACCTGATCATAGAATCAGAGGAACCTGATAAACAATATCTGAAAGAATACAAAATGTCCATCACAAAACTTTACTAATAAAATAAATACAGCACAGACGAGCATACAATCAATTAACAGAATTCAAAAGCAGTAAATCAAGGGAAGAACCCATCAGACAACAATAAACTCCCTGATATATTCAAAGAAAAAGTATTCATCCCAGTTTCACTTGAAGACAATGTTGTAGTTATAAAACAAATGTGGAGATGTACATCTATATACAGCCATAACAAGGTTTACTTAGTCTCCACACTTCAACCACCCCCATTGTTCTCAAAATATTTAGCTTATAGGACCATTGGCAATATACCAAAATTTTCCAACCAAGGACTTTAGAGCTGAATTTACTGCACCAACCTGCCAGTAGAATCCAAAAGCAGAGCCCTAATATTATCTGTATGCCCTCTTAGCTTCATAGCTTTCGAACCAGTTCTAGGGTCCCAAACTCGCACAACCTATATGAATGTGAGGCAGAAAATTAAGATTGCTACTGAAATTGTTAAATATATCAAATGAAAAAAATGATAACAAATGACCATCAGAGGTAATGATAGGACCATCCCTTGCAAGATGTCATGGGTGGAGAGAAACATGTTATTATCAGAAAACTTGAAATCAGTAAGAAGCAGAAGCTACCTTCTCAGTTCCACCAGAGACAAGAAGGGTTGCACTATCATTCATTGCCAATGCATAGACTGACTCTTTATGGCCTTTGACAGCAATGGGGACATATCCATGACACTGAGATGTGTGTGCAGTAATGCTGTTACTTGAGCCAATTGTTCGCAAACTTGATATTGGTAATGAATTTGCTGAACCATTGATACCATTGGAACATTCATCTTCCATTATGTCGCCGGACTTTGAGAGTGGAGTAACTGCAGCTTCAATATCCCATACAAAAACCTCTCCACCAAGACCCCCAGAGGCAATCACGTTGGTCTAAAATGTATGGCACTAAATGAGAATCAGAAAGTGACTTCTATAATAATAAAAATCATACCTTGAAGCACAACATATTCATCCAAATTAAACATGAAACTTAAATGGCAATGCTGCACTATAAGGAACCTTTCATCCATGCAGTTAACAAAATCCAAAGAAGATTTGATATAAAAATTACATTTTTTCCAGCTGCGGCTAGACATGTAACATAGTCAGAGTGTTGACGGAGAGTCCTGGTACAACTTCCATCAGACAAGCAATTCCATGTCTGGTATATCCCAAAGAAAGAGTATGTCAAAACTTAAAGAAATTAGTCAAAAAGAGAACAGCCGAAGACAATGTATTAATTAACAACAAACCTTCAATGTGGTGTCTGACGAGCAGGAAACAAGTGTATTATCACCAGCAATTACAGTATCATTTACCTACACAAAAAGAAGACTGCTTTATTTCTCAATCATAACTTACACAGTTACGGAGATATATTATATCATTATATTTGAGATAATTGGATGGTGAATTCCACAAACTGAAGAAAAAGAAGACAAAAGATCTCTCAACATTTAAATTGACTACTGATGTAATTGAAGTGCAAAGTGAAATACTTTCTCTAGACTTTCCTTTTGGTGAGCTGGTTGGTTCTTAAGCAACCACTCATATTTGATCATACATCAAGACAGAGCATTGTAATAGACCAAAAATAGAAAGTAAACTAATTTTCAAACCCTCCCATGCACAAATTTGCAATAAAAAAAATTATCGGCTAAAGTATGACGGTCATTCTCAAAGCCAAAAGTAAACTGTCATTGGTGAAAAAGTAGGTACCCAATCAACATGTGATTCAAATGTAGCAGAGCAAGTGGCGGTATCTTCACCCAGTGCCCATCTCTTGAGCGTGCTGTCACGACTTCCGGTGAAGAGATAGTTGCACCCATCAGAGACGGATGACTTTAGGACAGCCAAACAATTTATGCCAGCACAATGCTGCAAAACAACATACCAAAGAAGAGAAACATCAGTGGCTAGAGCCTATACCCAAAATAAATTGATAAAATGAAAGACCAAAATCCAAAATAATGACTGTTTTTTAGAATATAAAGCAAAATGATTAGTACAACAATCCAATTTGATTGTGAACATGGTCCTAAATCAATGCTGGATGCGTGGATGATATAAACAATTAATAACTAAGAAAACAGGTCACATTTTCGTTTTAATTTAATATAACATAAATCCTAAATATAAAAAAAAAATCCAATATTGACACTCGCACAGCACTAACTTTGAGACGGAAGTTAACGAATTAAAAACCCAAACAGATTTCAAAATGTGCCAAATTCATCAACATGGTAAATATGCAACAAGCGTTTGTTACCCGATATGATGAAAAGCACATATAGCATGGTATTATAGATCTACACGAGGACACAAGCAAAAATGCACACGTACTCAATCTGTTACTCTATGGATCATTCACAAATTTGAGTGCCCCCACCTAAGAATACATGTAAAAACAAGCACAAGCTTCTAGAATTTATATTTAAGCCATTTTATGATTACAAAATAAGATAAGAAATAGTATATAAATCTAAAAATGCAGAAACACCTGTAATCTAAAATGCGGCACAGTGAAAAACAAGGATAAACAAATTAGAATCCTAATAATATTTGAACAAGAAAATTCCTCAAGATTGCCAAATACAAACTAAGGAAGACAACCTGTTCGCTTCAAAGAGAAAAAACATTGCGGAAAACAATGAAAGGACTAAATAACATAAAACCCTCTTCACCTTTGTGTCATCGCTGTCATTCAATACATAAGTCAGCCTCTTTTCTTTACGTGGGCGGTTAGAATTGCCATTGTTCCCTGCACTGCCCACACGGTGCATTGCAGTGACCCCTACATAATCAGTCAAACGGAAATTAAAAACTCTACCACCCTATATTTCAGTGCTCGCTATAAACTAGAATACTTCAACACCATATATTAAGTTAGAATAACCTATATTCTGCAACTACAAAATTAATTAGAAAAGAGAAAACTACTGATATGCACCAAAGTAGACCAAAATTATCAAGCTATAACAAATAAACAATATTTTTAAAAAATAGAAACCCTTCCACATTATTCTGCAGAAACTGGTTTAATCAATACACAACTAAGCTCTCATTAAAACTAAATTCCCTCTCAAATAACATCTTGCAACTACCATTTTGATTTCTTTTTCATTTCAATTAAACAAGTTCTTTTCTAAAAATGCGATGAACTCATTGAAAATTCAAACACAAGTTGACCAAAATTATCAAACTCGATACTTAACGCTAGAATTAATCAAAGAACTATTATAGATTCAACAGTTTTTCAGAAAAAAAAAAAAAGAAAGTCTACTAAAATAAACACACATAGAAGCAAACGAGAAATGATCGCCGAGAACGCGCGAAGTCAATGATCGGAAAGAGAGAAAAACAAAATGAGAAAAGAAGCTAAGAGAGTGAGGCTTTGGACTTACCGAATAGTCGTCGAAGAAGAAATCGAACGGTGACGGAAAAGAACCGGCGAAGATAAAAAGAGCTGAAATTAAACCCTAGAAAATCTGGTGCGTCGAAATTTGATGCTGTTTTTTGTTTTTATTTTTCTTTTCTTAGCTATTCAAAAGAGGGAGAAAAGAAGAGAGAAAAAGAGATTTGAGAGAAGAAAGGATCATGAATTAAAAAAAAAAAAACACTCTTGAAAAACTGGATGGGAAAGAGAAACTGAAAAGTCAGAAGACTAGAGGGAGAGTGCTTCTATATACACTACGATTTTTACTCTTTTCACCACATTCCAAAATAAAAACCAAATTTATCTCATAAATTTACTATTTTAACCCTAAAACAATTAACTTCTCGCTTTTCACTTCTTCAGCTTTTCACTTCTTCAGCTTTTCACTTCATTTGCACGGACATGCTTGCGCGCAAGAGCCAAGCTTGCGCAGACGTGCCAACTCCGCGCAAGCAAGCTTGCGCACAAGTCCAATTTCCATGTAAGTTTAGTTGCGCGTAAGTCCAACTTCCGCGCAAGCCCCACTCCCGATCGATTTTTCCCTTGGGTTCAAAGAGAAGGTTTGTGTACTCCAAAAATCTGTTTGGTTGTACATTTTTTCTTTAATACTGCAGTGCAATGGAGATTCATCCTTGTTGATAATTTCTCTTTCAGATTTTATGCCATGAAAGATATACAGTCAGTTGCAAAACTCATAGACTCAACATCTTCTAAGATAGATAGAGTAGCTTCAGAAAGCATTTGCTGAACTTGAGACAAAAACAAGGAAAGCTTGAGAAATGTTGCAGAAGCATGAAGCAACTGTTGTAGCCAAAGAACAAGCTTCATTGGTGAGGTATTTGCAGAAGCTAATCGTGAAGATGGAATGCTCGAGTATTTCACAAAACGCAAGCCAGACGATGAAGATGGGATGGAGATGTCCTTACCTGAGACAAGAGGAGATGAAGGTGAAGGTGAAACTGATGAAAATAAAATGAAAAACTGATGAAAGTGAAGATGAAAGGTGTCTATGGCGGGAAGAAATGCAGCGAAAAATGAGAGATTAATAATTTTTTTGAGGTTAAAATAGTAAATTTATGGGGTAGATTTGGTTTTTATTTTTGAGTGTGGTGAAAAGAGAAAAAATTGTAGTGTATTTAGAAGTACTCCTAGAGGGAGGAGTGGGAGTGGCTCATCGGTGTTGTAAAAAACAAATGGAAAACGGCATCGTATAGAATTTGGAAAATATAAAATTAAAAACTAATTAGTTAGTCGTTTAGCATAAATAATTTAATTGAAGATAATTAATTTTATCGATGGTTTATTGTTGGGTTGGGTAATGTTGCCCGTGGGCTTGTAATAAAAAAAATGTTGGTGGTGGGCTCAGTTGCAGACTTGTCTAGGATCGTACTGTCCTTTGATACATAAAAGTTGGTCGAATCTTCCAAAAGAATTTAAATAAAAATATTAAATGCAATTAATGAATTTAAACAAAATTTGATTAATTTAGATTCGAGCTTGACCTTTTAAAGGGAGCAATTAAACACACTTTATTTTTTTCTTCACACACCCATTTTTCTCTTTAAATAAACAGTAACATGTAATGTAATATAGGATGTAAGAAGAAAAAACATGGATGTGTTTAGTTGCTCTCCCTTTTAAAATCTAGGACTAGCCTAATCTAACTCAAACATAAATAAAATTGACAATTTTTTTAATATATTTAGTAAGTATAATGTAATCATCATCATCATCAAAATGCCTCTATCTCAATAGATTTGAGTAAATTACATGAATTAATATCTAAAATTACGTTAAATCGAAATATAATGTAATTATATGTATATAAAATATTATTGATTAATGAACCTAATTATATATATTTAATATGAAAATTGACATGTAAATTTTAACATATCAAATTAAACTTTAAATGACATAACATAATAAAAAAATAAACAAAAATTTAAAATACAAAAATATATATATATATATATATATTCGAGCTAAGTCGAGCTGGACTCAAGCTTGTTGTTAAAATGAAAAACAGGTCTAGACTAAAAGTCAAGTTCAAATTTATAAATCAAGCCAAGCTCAAATTTATATATAAATCATTATTATGTGACCTAAGTCCGATCTGAATGACTAGATTAGACTCAAAAACACTTCCATTCAGGTGTACCTTTGACTTCAAGCATTGTATTAATGTGTTTTATTAGAGTTTATAAATTTAATATGAAATGAAAATACTACAGATTACAGTTTTAGTTAAAATTAATGTTGAAAGTTTTTTTTTTTTGGTGAAAAATGTTGAAAGTTGATCATCCCAAGAACTTACTAGAATTTATAAAGAATAAGAACAATCAAGTAATCCAATGAATATGGGCTCTGGATGTTTAGAGCCCAATGCTACTCAAGATGATTATTAGTTCACTTAACCAAGAGGACAGTCAAACCAAACTCTCTGAATAGCAAAAAAGTAACTTAGATATAAATAACACTTATATTCTCACCATAAGGAAGGCTTTTAGGTTGTGTTTGGATGAGGAATTTTAATGAGGGAATTCATTTCAATCAAGATATTTAAAAGTCCAAAATGTAAATTTCTTGTTTGACAAAAAAATTTGAAGAATTTGAAAATTTAGGTAGGATTTCAAAAGGGAATTTGAAATGTTCAAATTCCTTTTTGAAAAACCACCTAAAGAGATGGTTTTTTAAAATTCCTTCTACTCTTTCCTACTTTATTAAACATGGTCCACTATTAAATATAGAGTTAAAAAACAAAAAACATATTGTTTTATTTAAATTTAATATATATCTTTATTTTTTATATTATTAACAATATCTATACATTTTTACAAATATAATGATACCCATATTGCATATTTTATTTGATATTTTTCTTTTTGTAATATATAATATTATTATTTTTCTTTTATAATTATTTTTTATTTAATCAAATTTTAGTATCTAAAAATTCTTTCTAAATTTTTTTATCCAAACAAGTCAATTATAAATGTTAGTATTTTAAAATGATAAATTTTAAAATGCCTTCATTTTAAAATGCCACAAAATTTTAAAATTTTCTCATCCAAACGCAGTGTTAGAGTACAGAAGGAAGCCTCGTGGTAATTTAATTTTATTTTATGATTGGGTTTCCATAGCACATTTAATTTTGGATTAACGGTATAAATACACAACTTGACAAATTTAATTTTATTTTATGATTGGGTTTCCATAGCACATTTAATTTTGGATTAAATCATTAATTTTTTATTTTTATAAATTTTTTAATAACCAAATAAGTCTATTTTGTAATAACTGAAAAAAAGTATTTTTCCCCATCTGTTAAAGGAATCAATATTTATTATTATTATTATTATTGATATATTGGAGCTGATGCTGTTGATTAGCATGAAATATGTTATCCCATAGATATATTTTACAATTTTCTTGTTTTCATAATAAAATTAAATATATTTTATCTAATTAGAAAATCTAATGGTTTGTGTCTTTGTGACCATAAAAAATTACATGGGGAGAGGTGAAGGAAAAATAAATGAAAATGGAATAATTCTTAAGCCAAAAGGCAGGATGATCTTTCAATTATATGAATGATAAAAAAATTTAAATGAATCAAATAAAAACAATCATAAATGATAAAAATTAAATTTTGACACGAAAGATAGGAAATAGATTATTATAAATGAAAATGAATTATATTTTTATATTTTATTAGTTAATGATCAACTAACATTTTCTTTGTTATATATAATTTTTTTAAAAAAATCATATGTATTTTATTTTTTAGAGAAAATAATGTATTTATAATTTAAATAAAATAAAAATATTCATGATAATAAAGTTAAATAAAATTAAAAAACAACAAAAAAATAACCACATTTGCTTCCATTTTATATATACCCTACTTTATTTTTTATTTTTTTTAATTTTTTATAAATATGTGTCGTTATATTAACTTCACTTGTGAAGTTTAAAAAATTCATTTACAGTGCATTACATAATAATCTCATAAAAATATATATAAGATTATTATTCGATACGTAGATAATAGAATTTTCAATTTTACAAGTAGGATTGTAAACAGTTCAGAAATATGTTTTGTTTTTGTTCATTTATTAATCTTAACACACGATCACGAACAAAAGTGTAATTTGTTAATTAATGTTCGTGAACAAACTCATTTGTTTAATGAATTATTTTATATTCATCTATTGTTCAATAATAATAAATTTTTAAAACACGTAATTACTCACAAATTATTTAAATATGTAATTATTAAAATTACATGTTTATGTAAGATTTTTTTAATTTGACATCACATATATTAGGATGAATACAAAATATTTGTATAATTTTTTGTTTAATGTTAAAAAACAAATATTTATAAACATATTCGTTTAACATTTAAAAACACATGTTCATGAATATGTTTGTTAGTATTCATAAATAAGTTTAACGAACACAAACTGAATACAACAATATTAAAAAATAAATTAACGAACATAAACATAATAACGTTTATTCATATTCAATTCTCTTTTACCCTTATTTACGAGAGAAATTTAGCTTGTCACATACTCACTTTATTTATTTTTATTTTTTAAAAATTTTATGTCACCATTTTAATCTTTTTTCAGAGGCCAGATAACGGTGTATTAGCAAAGTGAACGGAGAAAATTGTAATTTAATTCCGTAAAGTATCATTGCAACGTGTAATCGCCCTCATTCTAGCACTCCTCCTCAGATTCAACGTTGAATCTCTCGATCTCCGTCAAACGACAATATCCTTAAACAGAACCTTAACGACACGACAAAAAATTAAATAAATAAATAAATAAAACGACATCGTTTTATTCTTCAAGGCTCCACCGCCGAATCACCTTCCGCCACTGAAATCCTCTACTGATCCAAACGACATTCTTCTTCAACCTCGACGACAACCGTCTCCCACTTAAAATAAAAAAGGAGACCAACCTCTTTCAACGACATCGTTTAGTTCTTCTCTCCGGAAACTCTCCACCGGCGATCTGGCTGCAGTAAAGGAAAACCAGAAATGGCGTCATCGTCACAAAAAGGAATAGTGATAACCATTCCAGTTTTAGTTCTCTCAGTCGCCGCCGCTGCAATCTTCTTATTCTTCCTCTTATCCTCGCTCTCTTCATCTTCCCCTTGCGCTTGCCCTCCCTCCTCCATCCCCACCCCCATCATCACCAGCAGCGCGGCCGCCGACTCCTCAGCGGAGGAGGAAGTTGGGGATCAGAGGATTTCGACGAGCAGAGACGATGTAGAATGGGTAAAAGATCAGATCCGAGCTAATGGATTGCATATGCAAAACAATGTGCTTCGTAAAGGGATCAATCCTCGAACTCGTGCTCGACAATTAGAGGATCTCAACAAGTAAATCTCGAATTAACTCCCCTTTTCTCAAGCTTTCAATTTTCAATTGCTGTGTTTTTCTCAAATTAGTAATAAATATTTCTGCAATGTTTCAGCTTTAAGGGCATTTCACACTATGAAGGATCCAAAGCAAGCAACCACACGGCTTTTCCATGCCCGGGTGAGCTTCTTGTCGAAGAGCACCATAGTAATTACGGGGAGCCATGGGCCGGAGGCCGGGATGTCTTTGAGTTCCTTGCGGAATCTAGCCACCTAACATCTAATTCCCGCGTGCTTGAGATCGGTTGTGGAACACTTCGTGTGGGATTGCATTTCATTCGGTATCTCAAACCGGAGCATTTCCATTGTCTTGAAAGGGATGAGCTTTCCTTAATGGCTGCATTTAGGTATGAGCTTCCTTCGCAAGGGCTTTTACATAAGCGACCTTTAATTGTGCGTGGTGAGGATATGGATTTCACCAAGTTTGGATCCGATGTTGTGTATGATTTGATATATGCTAGTGCTGTTTTCCTTCATATGCCGGATAAGCTTGTTTGGGTTGGACTTGAGAGGTTAGTGAGTAGGTTGAAGCCTTACGATGGGCGCATATTTGTTTCCCATAATATAAAGTTTTGTTCCCGATTGGGAGGTGAGGAATGCGCGAAGAGGCTTGCAGGCTTAGGGCTTGAGTACCTTGGAAAGCATACACATGACAGTTTACTGTTCAATCACTATGAGATTTGGTTCGAGTTTAGGCGGTCTAGAGCTTAGATGTTCTGATATTCTTGTTGGGATTTGTTATTTTCAATTCAAAAAGCCAGAAATGAAGAGACTTGCAAGTTGAGTATCTTAGAAAGCATACGCATGATAAAATACTGTTAAATCCACTGTGAGATTTGGTTCGAGTTTACGTGGTCTAAAGCTAGATGTTCTGATATTCTTGTTGGGATTTGTTAATTTCAATTCAGAAAGCCAGAATTGAAGATGGTTGCAAGTTTAGATCATGAGTATCTTGGAAAGCATACACATGATAGTTTACTTTTCAATTACTCTGAGTTTTGGTTCGAGTTTAGGCAGTCTAAAGCTTAGATGTTTTGATATTCTTGTTGGTATTTCTCTTTTTCAATTCAGACAACCAGAAGTGAAGTGAAGAGGCTTGCAAGTTTAGGGCTTGAGTATCTTAGAAAGCATACACACAATAGTTTACTGTTCAATCCACTATGAGATTTGGTTCGAGTTTAGGCGGTCTAAAGCATAGATGTTCTGATATTCTTGCTGGGTTCTCTCATTTTCAATTCAGAAAGCCAGTAGTGAAGATATGGATAACGTCTATGGGTTCATTTTTTTTCCATTTGATTTATTCCTCTAGTGAAGGTCAACTCTGTTATACCATTGATCAATGGATTCGAAGGAGAAGGTGTCTCAGAGACTTTTGTTTGAATAGATCATATCTGTTCGTGCAGTATATTGGCCTTATTGGAGTTTTTCAAGGAACGGGTAACTCGAGTAACTTTCATGTAGGTGGTCAAAGCTGAATACAAAGGATCAGAAAGCCAAAACTCCCTGTTTTTCCTGTGGCTGTCAACTGAAGTATTAGCTAGTTGGAATTTGAATATTAATTGCAAACAATTTTGCTGTTAATTTGATTAGTAAGAGACTAGGAGGCATAGTTTCTTGATTCTTCTTCCTTCCCAAACTTGAAATTTTGTATTCATTAATCACTGCACAATCTATCCTTTGCCTATGTTAAACATTAGTTGAACAATTTCACCAGTTTGTTCATTCATTTTCTCCACAAATCTGCAGGTGCTTTGCTATTTTAGAGTAAGGTTTTTCTCCTATAGGCTTCTGATATCCAAATTTTTCTTTTTGGAACTTTGCTGAGTAGTCTTTTTCTTCTGCTGTTACAGTTGCTGTTATTATTGAAAATTTTTTTTTCAAAGAGGCCATGGTTTCGAAATAGGGAAGGAGATGCAGGTTTAAAACCTTAGATTCTAGATTCTTAAACAGCATTTTTATTGAAAAGGTTACATGCCGACTCTTGACGTAGAATAATTGTTTCATATCATAAAAAAAAGGCTGAATGCTCAATTCAAGAGTTAACGTTATCGAGAATGCTCAATTCAGGACATAAACTTTTATTTTGCTCAATTCAGGATAAAACGTTTTCGATTTTGCTCAATTTAGGATTTTTCAGCGTATGTGAGTTACACTCTCCATTAAAGAGAGTAGGTGACGATAAAAGCACTATTGCAACACGTGTCGGATTCATATGCTGTCACGTATCTACGTGTATTTTGCTATTAAAAGAAAAATAAGTATCCGTCACTGTCACGTATCCCAATCATACGCTGTCCTGTCATGTGTCCACTACCGTCACGTGTCCCAATCACACGCTGCCACATGTCATTGATGCCATGTGTCCCACTTTAAAATGCTGTCACGTGTTCACGTATTTTTTGCCTATTAAAAGAAAAATAAGTATCTGTCAATGCCACATGTCCCAATCACACGCTGTCACGTGTCCATTACTGCCACGTGTCAATTGATACCACGTGTCAATTGATGATACGTGTCACACTTAAATGCTATCACGTGTCTACATATTTTTTGCCTATTAAAAGAAAAATAAGTATCCGTCAATGCCACGTGTCACAATCACACGCTGCCATGTGTCCACTACTGTCACGTGTTCCAATGACACGCTGCCACGTGTTCGCGTATTTTTTACTTATTAAAAGAAAAATAAATATTCATCACTGCCATGTGTCCCAATCAAACGCTGTCATTTGTCTTTTATTAAACGCTGTTATTATTTTAACGGCGCGTGTAATTCACACACGCTGAAAAATCCTAAATTGAGCAAAATCGAAAACGTTTTATCCTGAATTGAGCAAAATAAAGGTTTATGTCTTGAATTGAGCATTCTCGATAACGTTAACTCCTGAATTGAGCATTCAGCCTAAAAAAAAAAACCTTATTATAACTCATAGGACATCGTAAAGCTTTAAAAACAGTCTTTCGGAAAATGGCAAAGCTCTCCACTTGGCCTCCTTGTCTTTGTTGCAGTTACGCTAAATTGGGCAAAATAAACAAATAAAGTTAAAAAAAAATTATAATTTGCTCAAGTCCAGGCTTCTTTTAATAAAAAAAATGCAACAAAGTTTGGAATTGTAATGGAAATGAATGATCTTTGTCAAGATTACTGAAACAAGTACAATGGACTAGGATGTCTGATCTTTATACTGCAGCATATGTTCCAAAACAATGCTTCTGAGTGAATCAGTGTGAACATGTCTGAAATTAGTTTCCATACAAATTAGCTTAAGACATAAATAAGTGAAAAATGTTCTGTCTTTAAAGTAGTAACCTTGATGTTCAAGCTTCACTTTTCTTAGCCTTCAATGATTCGTTTCAAATGTTAATGGGGTTTCACTTAAGGCCATGGGATAATGGAGGCCTACTAGCATGAACAGATTCCCATTCTCCTGAGATTTTATTCGATTCTCTGAACTCATCAAATACATTCCTGTTCTTTCATTATAATGCTGTATTAATGGGCAACTTCACAAACATCACTTCAAAGAACCTTATCTAAGTCTTGTCTTTAAAACAGTGAACACTTATCCATGCAAGTGAATTTTGCATTTTTGGTGGCAAAAGCAATTTGGGAAAAACTAGTATTATATATGCTATTTTTTTGGTTACACTATTATATATGCTATGATACCTTAGCTTTTGAAACATTTCCATAACTTGATTCAAGTGGAATGAATCTGTTTTACACTGTGAGGAACTTCAAATCACCCACTTCCTCTAAGTTTTAGGTTTAGATTTTGTGTGTTGTGTTTGTTCGTGTAAAATCATGTAAACAAAAATTCACGTATCATAATTTATATCGATATGTTAAATATTAATTTTTTTTTTGTAGTTTTACCAAATTCATACGTAGTTTTACCAAATTCATGCACAGTTTTTACTGAAATTTTAATGTGTTATTTTCAAATCTTTTTCCATACGACATTATTATGTTGTGAGGTCTAACTAGATTCTAGATTAATAAAATAAATAAATAGTGTACCATTTCAAATTCTCTTTTCTAGAATATTAAAAGAAAAAATAATGCAAATCCACCTCACTTTCAATAAGACAAAATTCATTAAACTTTTGTTACTTAACCTCCTTATTGGACCGTCAAGCTTGGAAATTTAGCATCAATGGTATTTAAAAACAAAAGCTTGATGAATTATGAAAGTTTGCGTCACAACCATGAGCTCTGCAATCATCCTCATCCTTGCTTGAAATTAAAAAATTAAGATCCCTCTAACCTTTATAAATGCATGGCATAGCTTTCGAAATAGCAGAATTAAGCCTAACCTTTTAAGCTGCATTGTTTCTAGCCATGGTGAAAGCTTCTACAACCATCTTGTTCTGGCTATCCCTCCTTGTTTTCATCCCTGGTAAAACTTTCTTCCCACTTACGACTTCTCTATAGTCCATCTTGCATGATCCTGTTACTATTTAGCATGTCATTTTTTATTAAATTTACTAAGGGTTTGTTTGGAAGTATAGTGAGAAAGGGCTACAACAGCGTTGGAATGCCAATGAGTCCGGGTGCATTTTGAAGCGCGGTAGAAAAAGATTAGTCCGAGTGCATTTGGTAGCATGGTGAGATTGAGAAAGGGTTACAGTGCCAAAATGGCATTCTAGGGTGATAAGACTCCTTATCGTGCTTCCATATGCACCTTAATTCATTAACTTGTTAATCCAGATTTAGTTCTTATAAAAATTAAGAAGAAACAATTATGACTTGAGTAATTCTCTCTAACAACTTAGAAGCTATATATGTGTGTGTTTTAATGTAAGAACAGGTGAAGAAGGATATCATATTCTTCTAGGTTAGAGGTTGAAGAGATCTGCAAGGAAGGTAAAAAAGTTAACAAGGCATCGGAGTTGATGTTTTGAAGCACGTTCCAGACGCTTAAGTTAGTGTATGAGTAAGATAAAGAAACAAAAGAAAGGAAAATAGAGTAAGAATGCAATTAGGGTTTTTGAAAGAGCTAAAGGTTTAGGTTTTGGATGCCTAAAGTCAGGTTCTAATAGAATTCTCTCCCAACATCTTGTCCTTATTTACATATTTGATATCATGCGCCTCTAGATAATGAAGAACTTTGATTTTGGCAGTATTCAATTACTTTAAAATGACAAATGACAAATAGCAAGCGTTAAGTATCACTATTTCATAAGTTTTATTTTGTCCGTGGAGACCACCTATCCATGTTATATTTTAATTGCCAACCAAATGACTGGATTTTTTGTGATGACAGGTTGGACTTGTATATCTATAAATTGTCACTTTGAGCCCAAAATATATCGTGAGCCTCTCTCTCTCTCTCTCTCTTATATATATATATATATATATGATTATATCATCATCCAATATATTGTTGTTAAAATTTTTAGACTCCACCACGTATGTGTACATATACATACATACATATATATATATATAAAATAAAAATTCTCTTTAGTTGTATTTGACAACATATTTGCTATTAACCCTACTTCTATCGTTTACCATACAGAAATATACAGTTTTTTTTTTTTTTGTCTTTGGTGAAGCAAGCCTGGAATAAATCGAAGAGATTTTTTGATTCAGCTGTTTTTTTTGAATTTCACAGATGAAAAAACTATGCCTAAGACAGAAGCAAAATATTGCCAGAAAGCTTGGAACTGCAACGAGAAAAACCGTTGCTGGGAAGACTGTCGAAACCGATACAACGGGAGGGGACTCTGTGATTTATGCACTCCTCCTCTTGTTCCAAAGCAGTGTCTTTGTCAATACAAGTGTTAGATGTTATTAATCCCAGTTCAGTTTAATTGCTTTATGTAATCCTTCTAAGAAATGATCTTATGTAAAATGTGAAGTTCAGTTTAACTGCTTTATATAATCCTTTTAAGAAGTGATTTTCTATAAAACGTAAAGTTCAGTTTAATTGCTTTATGCTGCCCTTATAAAAAGTGTTTTTCTATAAAATATGTAGTTCGACTCTCAATATTTACATTTTTTTCATCTCTAAATTGCTATCTCTTTTATAAAAAAAATCACTATTCCTTTTTTCAAATAATTTTTTAAAAATATTCGACTTCGACTTTTTAAAGACAAAATACATTAATTTATTATTAAATGTTTTTTTTTTTTTGCATAATTGAGAGCAAAAATTGAAATTGTTTGGATCCAAACTAAAATTTTACATAATATCGTAATTCTTTTATAATTATTTGATTAAAAAATAATTGACCTATTAAATATCTAAATAAGAAAAATGTTGTGTTGAGGATATTATGGAAAATTTTGCAACCAATTCAAGGCAAGTAACTCGATCAAAATTTCTAATTGCTTCATGCACATAGCATTTTTAAGAAGAGAAACATCAGTGGATAGAGCATATACCCGAAATAAATTGATAACATGATCGACCAAAATCCAAAATAATGGCTGTTTTTAAGAATATAAAGCAAAAGGGTTAGTCGAACAATCCAATTCGATTGTGAAAATGGTCCCAAATCAACGATGGATGCGTGGATAATATAAACAATTAATAACTAAGAAAACAGGCCAGATTTTCATTTTAATTTAATATAACATAAATCCTAAGTATAAAACGGATCCAATATTGACACTGGCACAGCACTAACTTTGAGAAGGAAGTTAACGAATTAAAAACCCAAATAGATTTCCAAAATATGCCAAATTCATCAACATAGTCAATATAGAATGTTATTATAGATCTACACGAGGACACAAGCAAAAATGTACACGTACTCAATCTGTTACTCTATGGATGATTCATTAATTTGAGTGCCTCCACCTAAGAATACATGTAAAAACAAGCACAAGCCTCTAGAATTTATGTTTAAGCCGTTTTATGATTACATAAAAGGATAAGAAATAGCATATAAATCTAAAAATGTAGAAACACCTGTAATCTAAAATGCGGCACAGTGAAACACAAGGATAAACAAATTAGAATCCTAATAATATTTGAACAAGAAATTTCCTCAAGATTGCCAAATGCGAACTAAGGAAGACACTGTTCACTTCAAAGGGAAAAAACATCGGGGAAAATAATGAAAGGAGTAAGTAACATAAAACCCTCTTCACCTTTGCGTCATCGCCGTCATTCAATACATATGTCAGCCTTGTTTCTTTACGTGGGCGATTAGAATTGGCATTGTTCCCTGCACTGCACACTCGGTGCATTGCAGTGACCCCTAAGTAATCAGTCTTTTTCTTCTACTGTGTTTGTTACTGTTGCTGTTATTGTGGAGGGTTTTTTTTTTTTCAAAAAGGCCACTGTTTGGAATTAGAGAAGGAGATGTAGGCTTCAAACCTCCGATTCCAGATTCTTAGACGTCGAATAATTGTTTCATACAATATTTTTTCTCATACATAAATAAAAATAAAAAAAAACTCTTATTATAACTCAAAGGACATCATAAAGCTTTAAAAAGAGTCTTTTGGAAAATGCCAAAGCTCTCCATTTTTGGCCTCGTACTTGTCCTCCTTGTATTTGTTACAGTTACTCTAGATTGAGCAAAGTAAACAAATAAAGTTAAAAAAAATTGTAATTTGCTCATGTTCTTATGGCTTCTTTTAATTAATAAAAAAAATGCCACAAAGCTAGGATTTGCAATGGAAATGATCTGTCTACAATATTGCAGACACAAGTACCATGGGCCAGGGTGTTTGATCTTTATACTGCAACATCTGTTCTGTAAAATCCGAATTTTATTATACTGTATGCCATATGTGTACATTATTGATAGTGGAAATAAAAATTTTGTGAAATTAAATTGAATGTGAGTTCCACTTTTCAATCTAAGAGATGATTTATAGTGTAGTGTATAAAGAAAGAGAAACAAATATTAAAGAGTAACAAGAATTGTTGGAATTAATTTGGATAAAAGGTGTGAAAGCATTAATTGATATGAGATAAAATTATGCAATATGACTAACATTGGCGTGGAGAAAAGAAGAAGAAGGACAAGAGAATTAAGGGCTAGAAGACAAAACAAGGAAAAGGATGGGGAGTTAGCCAATCAACGTTGGCTGGAGGAGACAGGGCGAAGAGAAAGTGCAGAAAAGGAAATAGAAAAGTCCAGGAAAGGGGCGCTGAGGATTTCTCGCCGGTTGCTTTATTTGACAAAGGAGATTTAGCATTTAATAGCAAGAGGAGCAAGCCAATAAGAGTGACTGCAGAGGCGTGGACTAGGAGAAGAAGAGGAAAAAGAAACAAAATTTTCAACACATTGCAGGGAATGTTCTTCTTACCGTAGTCCACTAGCTGTAGTTTTTCCACAGAATTTAATACATGAAATGATGAGGAAAACAGGATAAGGAAACAGGTGTTGAACTTAAGTGAAACGGAACGGCTATATAAGAGGCTTTAAGAGGAAGAAATGGATTGAAATGAAACTCCATTCCCTCCAGACTCCTTCTTGCCCATTCTGTTTGCTATAAAGATCACCTCGTTCTTCCGTTCCTTTCATAGTCATAGAGTTTTCTCCTTCTATCAGTTAAACCTTTCCTCACCGTTGAAGAGCTAAGGAACAAGCAAACTAAAGCTAAGAAAGACAAGAAAGCATTCTGTACAGTTGGAGGAGTAACTTGGTAAAGGTGAGTTTCATAGCTTTTATAGTTCTCTTGATATTTAATTATAAACATAGCTTGGTTGTAGTTGAATATTGTTGAACAATATAAGAAAATAGATGGAAAAATAACCAAGAAAGAGTAAGGAAACACGACGGGCGAGTAGAATATTGCTAGTCGAATTGGGTTAGTTCTCGCCCAAAGGATGGGACGAGGTTAGGAGAAAGTTTATGTGAGTTCGCCAACATGTGGTCCCGGCGGGCGAGGACCCGTGATCGCCAGTGTGCGAGAATGGCGATAATAGTAGTTGCCCATGTAAAGTTGATGATAGCCAGTAGGGCGAGTAGGTGAAAAAGAAGGCGCCAACGTATTCCATTACAGGGGCGAACTCCCACGAATAAGCCGCTAATGGAAGCGAGCAATGATGGGCGAATGGGGAACTGAGTTCGCCAGATTGCCATATGTTTTAGGAAAAATATAAGTTTTTTTTTAGAAAATATTAATAATGTGAATAAATGCTTTGCAGACGGGAATCGAGCAAGACGGGCGAGAACCTAAGCCGTATCAGACGAGGTAAGGAAGTTGTATGTGATGCAAATGCATGTCCTGTGGAGTAAAAACGTTAAGAAAATATCGGAGTTTGTTTTATTTTCTGACATGCATAGTTTGATAATTTGTTTTGGTTTCGGGCGAGCTACAAGCCGCCATAAGTTATTTGGTTGGTCGAATTGACTAAGGCGGGCGAGTAGTTTTGTGCTAGACAGAAACTCGGGCGAGCCAATGGCGAGCTCTCGGTTTGAGATTTGGGCGAGTGCTTTGTTTTAAAGAGAAATCCGGTAAGCCATAGTCGGGCGAACCCTTTTAAAGTGTTTGGGCGAACGACCCTTGTTTTAAAGTTAAAGGCGGGCGAACTGTTATCAGCCAGCCATACTTGTGTTTTGAAAACTCTGAGGTGGGCGACTATTATTCGCCGTCTTGTCGAGTAGTCAGGGCGAGCTACTGAGGGCGAGTAGGCTCTGGCGAACGATTTTTAAATGTAATTTCGTAAATGAAAAATGAAGTATTTTAATTATTTTGAAAATAGAAAATATCAAATTTTCGGGCGAGTAGTCCCTTGGGCAAATCGACTCTCGGGCGAGTAGTCCCTTGGGCGAATCGATTCTCGGGCGAGTAGTCCCTTGGGCGAATTGGCTAATGGGCGAGCTGACCCTGGGCGAATTAGCCGTAGGCGAACCGGCTCCCAACCTGCCTTTCTTTCATAGAAAATGTTGAAAAAGGAGGGTTGTTTTACTTGTTATAAAACCCTTTTGGAAACTAAATCATTTTATGGAAATGATAACTTGATTTTGAGACATTAGGCCATGAGTTCATGCATTATCACTTATGTACTTTGCGTGACCTAACTAGGGCGATGGCTCGGGTCAAATAGACCAGCGAGTGCACCCTGGGGCGTCACAGGGCTGTTGGACCTGCCAAGTCTTCAGCGGTCTCGAGGTCACTTGGCAAGTGGACCCGAGGACCACCTACAGATTATGGCCATACATCTAGATGAGATAGCCGTGAGGGGCGATGGCCTACGGGTGCACCCCAAAAGCGGATGACTTGTGTTCTTTGCATGATTTGAATTATTGCCTAGTCTCAATTAAAAGATTTATGAAAGGATCTGGTGAATCCTGGTGTTTTGTTTACTGTGTTTATTATTTCCTAATGAGTGTGATCGTTAGGATGATTAAATGGTTTTGAGATTTTAGCTTTTGTATTTTTTTTTAAAGCAGCATACACCTTCTTTACTGAGCACATTGTCGCTCACTCCTTATTTTCCACTCCACAGATAACTGATTTGAACTAAGAGACTTACCTTCCAGAGATTTGCTATCGAAGGTATGTTATATTCTTTTATATATTCAGCAAAGTTGTACAGTACTACTTTAACTACGAAGGGAATGTATATACATCTTAAGGAAGATACTTTATTAATTCATAATGTAGTAAAAGTTGTTAAGCACCACAGACAGCCCAACCGGTAAATAAGTGTAGTTTACAAGTGAATATTCTGTCGTATAGTGGTTTTGGGATGTTACAGATTTAATGGTATCAGAGCAGGGTTGGTCGGATGTCTAACGATGCTTAAAGTAAATGGTGAAATAGTATACATTCCCCTGTAGTACTGTATAAACTGAATATATAACTGTTGTGTTAATGATAAGTGATAAACGATTTCTGTGGTACAGATATGAGTGGAAGGAGGAGGATGCGCTCAGTGAGAGGTATAGGCCGAGGTAGGGCGGCACAGACTCCGAAACCACAGACACCGGAACCTGCCCCAAGACCTCCACGTCCTATACAGCTAGAGAGCATCGATAATCGTGTAACTCAGGTGGAGAGGTTAATAGCAGATTTTATGGCTATGTATCAGGCGGATAGAGCCGCAGATAGGGCAGAGAGGGAGAGAGCTACAGCTCCCGCAGCCCCAGTAGAGGCACCTGCACCGCCACAGCCGGCACCAGCTGTGCCTGAGCCTGAGCCTATTCCACCACCAGCACCTCAGCCACCGATAGCTCCACCACAGCCACTGATTCAGCAGCCACGAAATGCAGAGTCATATTGTAATGTGGCATTGGTGAAATCATTTAAGAAATTGGATCCACCGAAGTTTAAAGGTACTAGGGATCCATTGGTGGCAGAACAGTGGGTTATAGAGATTGATAGATTACTCGAGATTATGAGATGTTCAGAGACAGAGAAAGTGGGCCTAGCTGTGTTCCAACTGGCAGATGATGCGAGACATTGGTGGAAGGCCACCCAGACGGTATTATTTGCTCAGCATCAGGATCTGTCATGGGATATGTTTGTGGAAGCTTTTAGAAGGCAATATATTCCTGACACTGCTCAAGATAAATTACAACAGGAATTTATGGATTTAGTACAGGGTAGTATGTCAGTAAATGAGTATGAGGCTAAATTTACTACCTTGAGCCGTTTTGATCCACAGACTAGTACAAATGCCCGGTATAAGATTTCGAGATTTAAAGCGGGTTTGAGGCCATCCATCAGAGTAAAGCTAGCCCCATTTGTTATACAGACTTATGATGAGATAGTTCAACGGGCTCAGTTATGTGAGAGGGACTATGAGCAGTTCCAGTCCGATTTCAGTAGCAAGAGTAAAGGCAAAGGAAAGGGAAAAGCTAAGAGGTTTATGGAGGATAGAGCAGGTAGAGAGCAGTTTAAAAAGACCAGATCTTCGGGCATACAGATTTCAGAGGGCAAAATTGATAGACCAGCAGTTTCTACTCCTGCTAGTGGCCCCACTACCACTCAGAGGAGTGTTGCGCCCTTATGTAGACATTGTGGAAGGTCGCATGGATCGCGCCCTTGTCCTGTAATGACTGGAGTATGTTTTAGATGTGGACAGACGGGGCACTTTATTAAGGATTGCCCGATGCGTAGAGAGTCGACTGCTTCTACTATACCTCCTGCAGTACCTCAGATAGCGGCCCCGGCAGCTCAGAATGCACCCGAGAAAGCGACACCCTCACAGCCAAGGCGGGCGACAGCCGCAGAAAAGGGTAAGAAGGTTGTGACTCAGGGTCGGGTGTACGCGTTGGATCAGGAGACTGCCGACGCCTCTATCGATGTGATTAAAGGTAAAATTTATCTTTTTGATATTCCCGTAATTGCCTTAATTGACCCGGGTTCTACCCACTCATTCTTATCGCCTGCATATGCCAACAGGACCCCAGTAGAGCCGGAGTTGTTAGAATATACATTGCGAGTGAAAACTCCTTTTAATGATTTCCAGATAACAGATGTTATATATAGGGGTTGTAAATTGACTATAGGAGAGAAGGTTATGACAGCTAACCTAATTTTGTTGGATATATATGATTTTGATATCATTTTAGGAATGGATTGGTTGGCTGCAAATCATGTTAGTTTGGACTGTAATACTAAGTTTATTACCTTCTCTTATCCTGAAAAGTACATTGTAAAGTTATTGTAAATTAATAAAAGTATGAGAAATTATGTTGTGAAATGACATGTGTACTGAAATTGTGGTTGTGTATGAATGTTTATGAAGGATGTATTGCTAGTGTGGAGGATGTTGAGAGGAAGCATCCAAAGATACAAGAGATTCCTGTGGTTAAGGACTTCTCGGATGTATTTCCAGAGGATTTACCAGGGTTACCACCGGATCGAGAGACGGAGTTTATGATTGAGTTGGTACCCGGTACGGAGCCGATTTCTAGACCCCCATATAGGATGGCACTGACAGAGTTAGATGAGCTCAAGAAGCAGCTCCAAGAGTTATTAGATAAGGGATTTATACGTCCTAGTGTGTCACCGTGGGGAGCTCCAGTATTATTTGTTCGGAAGAAGGATGGTAGCCTTCGGTTGTGTATTGATTATCGGATGTTGAATCGGGCTACCGTTAAGAATAAGTATCCACTACCTCGGATTGACGATTTGTTTGATCAGCTCAGGGGTGCACAGGTGTTTTCCAAGATAGACCTTCGATCAGGCTATCACCAGTTGAAGATTAAGGAGTCGGATGTGCATAAGACAGCCTTTCGAACTCGCTATGGCCACTACGAGTTCTTGGTAATGCCGTTTGGACTGACAAATGCCCCTGCAGCTTTTATGAGTTTGATGAATGAGGTATTTCATTCATTTTTGGATAAGTTTGTCATAGTATTTATTGATGACATACTGATTTACTCTAAGACTCCAGAGGAGCATGAGCAGCATTTGCAGATTGTTCTACAGACCCTCAGAGAGCGAAAGTTATATGCTAAGCTTAGTAAGTGCGAGTTCTGGCTTGACCACATTATATTTCTCGGACATGTAGTGTCGAGAGACGGGGTATCAGTTGATCCGTCCAAGATAGAGGCCATTGTTCAGTGGGAGAGACCTAACACGGTTACCGAGATACGGAGTTTCTTAGGTCTTGCCGGATATTATCGCAGGTTTGTGGAGGGATTTTCTAGACTTGCTGCTCCATTGACACGACTCACACGTAAGGATGTAAAGTTTGAGTGGAACGATGCGTGTGAGCGTAGTTTTGGTGAACTTAAGAAGAGATTGACTAGTGCCCCTGTATTAGCCCTTCCTAGCGGATCAGGTGGATTTGTGGTGTATACTGATGCATCCGCTCAAGGTTTAGGGTGTGTGCTCATGCAGTATGGTCGGGTTATAGCCTATGGTTCTCGACAGTTGAAGGATCATGAGAAGAATTACCCGACACATGACTTGGAGCTAGCCGCAGTGGTGTTTGCACTGAAGATATGGCGACATTATTTGTACGGAGAGAAATTTCAGATATATACAGACCATAAGAGTCTGAAGTATATATTCTCACAGAAAGAGTTGAATTTGAGACAGCGACGGTGGATGGAACTATTAAAGGACTATGATTGTGAGATTCTGTATCACCCAGGTAAAGCTAATGTAGTAGCTGATGCACTGAGCCGTAAGCATGTTGGCATGGTATCGTACATGATGATCAGGGAACATGAGTTGATAGAGCAGTTCTCTAACCTCAGTTTGACAGTTGTTTCCTCTGACCAGTATGGGTTTACCGCTAGTTTTCGTATCGAGCCGGATTTGATGGATCGAATTAAGGAAGCTCAGAGGAGTGATGATTATTGTATTGGGGTGGCCAACCAGATTCAAATGGGAGATGAGTTGGATTTTGAGATTGGCACCGATGAGATAATGAGGTTTAGAGGTCGGATATGTGTTCCCGGTGATCAGCAGCTTAGAGATTTGATTTTATCAGAGGCTCATACCTCTAGATACACGTTACATCCGGGTAGTACTAAGATGTACCAGAATCTCCGGAAAGTGTACTGGTGGCCTAAGATGAAAAAGGACATCGCAGATTTTGTTGCAAGATGTCTAACATGCCAGCAGATTAAGATTGAACATCAGAAGCCGGCAGGTATGCTTCGACCGTTATCAATTCCTACATGGAAATGGGAGCATGTAACTATGGATTTTGTTATGGGATTACCACGGACCCGGAAGGGGTATGATGCTATTTGGGTAATAGTCGATAGATTGACTAAGTCTGCTCATTTCTTAGCCATGAAATCTACAGATTCAGTTAGTGCCTTGGCTGAGTTGTATGTCAGGGAGATAGTGAGGTTACATGGTGTTCCAGTGAGTATCACCTCTGATAGGGACTCTCGCTTCACCTCTCATTTTTGGGAGAGATTTCAGGAGGCTATGGGATCCCAGTTGAGTTTTAGCACCGCTTTTCATCCACAGACTGATGGGCAGTCCGAGCGTACGATACAGACGCTCGAGGATATGTTGAGAGCGTGTGCATTGGATTTTAGAGGCTCATGGGACGATCACTTACCCCTGGCAGAGTTTGCTTATAATAATAGTTTTCATACGAGTATCGGCATGGCACCATATGAGGCCTTGTATGGCAGACGATGCAGATCCCCTATAGCATGGGAAGAAGTTGGAGACCGTAAATTGTTAGCTCCCGATTTGGTCGAGCAAGCTTCTCGTGATGTACGAATAATTTGTGAGAGGCTCCGAACGGCTCAGAGTCGGCAGAAGAGTTATGCAGATATTAGACGCCGACCGTTGGAGTTTATAGCGGGTGATTATGTGTTTTTAAAGGTTTCACCGTCCAAAGGTATAATGAGATTCGGGAAGAGAGGAAAGTTGAGTCCTCGATACATTGGGCCTTATGAGATCTTAGATCGCGTAGGAGATGTGGCATATCGGTTAGCACTACCACCAGAGTTGTCAGGAGTGCATAACGTATTCCATGTCTCGATGTTAAGAAAGTACAACCCAGATCCTTCTCACGTGATTCGACACGAGCCATTGGAGATCAGAGAGGACATGAGTTACGTTGAGAAACCGGTGCGGATTTTGGATAGGAAAGATAAGGTATTGCGATCTAAGACGATTTCGTTGGTTAAAGTGCTCTGGCAGTATCATAACGAGGAGGAGGCTACTTGGGAGTTAGAGAGCCTTATGTATGAGAGGTATCCGGAGCTCTTTCAATGATAGGTCCAAGTTAAATTTGGAGGACCAAATTTCTTAAGGTGGGGAGAAATGTAAAATCCGAATTTTATTATACTGTATGCCATATGTGTACATTATTGATAGTGGAAATAAAAATTTTGTGAAATTAAATTGAATGTGAGTTCCACTTTTCAATCTAAGAGATGATTTATAGTGTAGTGTATAAAGAAAGAGAAACAAATATTAAAGAGTAACAAGAATTGTTGGAATTAATTTGGATAAAAGGTGTGAAAGCATTAATTGATATGAGATAAAATTATGCAATATGACTAACATTGGCGTGGAGAAAAGAAGAAGAAGGACAAGAGAATTAAGGGCTAGAAGACAAAACAAGGAAAAGGATGGGGAGTTAGCCAATCAACGTTGGCTGGAGGAGACAGGGCGAAGAGAAAGTGCAGAAAAGGAAATAGAAAAGTCCAGGAAAGGGGCGCTGAGGATTTCTCGCCGGTTGCTTTATTTGACAAAGGAGATTTAGCATTTAATAGCAAGAGGAGCAAGCCAATAAGAGTGACTGGCAGAGGCGTGGACTAGGAGAAGAAGAGGAAAAAGAAACAAAATTTTCAACACATTGCAGGGAATGTTCTTCTTACCGTAGTCCACTAGCTGTAGTTTTTCCACAGAATTTAATACATGAAATGATGAGGAAAACAGGATAAGGAAACAGGTGTTGAACTTAAGTGAAACGGAACGGCTATATAAGAGGCTTTAAGAGGAAGAAATGGATTGAAATGAAACTCCATTCCCTCCAGACTCCTTCTTGCCCATTCTGTTTGCTATAAAGATCACCTCGTTCTTCCGTTCCTTTCATAGTCATAGAGTTTTCTCCTTCTATCAGTTAAACCTTTCCTCACCGTTGAAGAGCTAAGGAACAAGCAAACTAAAGCTAAGAAAGACAAGAAAGCATTCTGTACAGTTGGAGGAGTAACTTGGTAAAGGTGAGTTTCATAGCTTTTATAGTTCTCTTGATATTTAATTATAAACATAGCTTGGTTGTAGTTGAATATTGTTGAACAATATAAGAAAATAGATGGAAAAATAACCAAGAAAGAGTAAGGAAACACGACGGGCGAGTAGAATATTGCTAGTCGAATTGGGTTAGTTCTCGCCCAAAGGATGGGACGAGGTTAGGAGAAAGTTTATGTGAGTTCGCCAACATGTGGTCCCGGCGGGCGAGGACCCGTGATCGCCAGTGTGCGAGAATGGCGATAATAGTAGTTGCCCATGTAAAGTTGATGATAGCCAGTAGGGCGAGTAGGTGAAAAAGAAGGCGCCAACGTATTCCATTACAGGGGCGAACTCCCACGAATAAGCCGCTAATGGAAGCGAGCAATGATGGGCGAATGGGGAACTGAGTTCGCCAGATTGCCATATGTTTTAGGAAAAATATAAGTTTTTTTTTAGAAAATATTAATAATGTGAATAAATGCTTTGCAGACGGGAATCGAGCAAGACGGGCGAGAACCTAAGCCGTATCAGACGAGGTAAGGAAGTTGTATGTGATGCAAATGCATGTCCTGTGGAGTAAAAACGTTAAGAAAATATCGGAGTTTGTTTTATTTTCTGACATGCATAGTTTGATAATTTGTTTTGGTTTCGGGCGAGCTACAAGCCGCCATAAGTTATTTGGTTGGTCGAATTGACTAAGGCGGGCGAGAGTAGTTTTGTGCTAGACAGAAACTCGGGCGAGCCAATGGCGAGCTCTCGGTTTGAGATTTGGGCGAGTGCTTTGTTTTAAAGAGAAATCCGGTAAGCCATAGTCGGGCGAACCCTTTTAAAGTGTTTGGGCGAACGACCCTTGTTTTAAAGTTAAAGGCGGGCGAACTGTTATCAGCCAGCCATACTTGTGTTTTGAAAACTCTGAGGTGGGCGACTATTATTCGCCGTCTTGTCGAGTAGTCAGGGCGAGCTACTGAGGGCGAGTAGGCTCTGGCGAACGATTTTTAAATGTAATTTCGTAAATGAAAAATGAAGTATTTTAATTATTTTGAAAATAGAAAATATCAAATTTTCGGGCGAGTAGTCCCTTGGGCAAATCGACTCTCGGGCGAGTAGTCCCTTGGGCGAATCGATTCTCGGGCGAGTAGTCCCTTGGGCGAATTGGCTAATGGGCGAGCTGACCCTGGGCGAATTAGCCGTAGGCGAACCGGCTCCCAACCTGCCTTTCTTTCATAGAAAATGTTGAAAAAGGAGGGTTGTTTTACTTGTTATAAAACCCTTTTGGAAACTAAATCATTTTATGGAAATGATAACTTGATTTTGAGACATTAGGCCATGAGTTCATGCATTATCACTTATGTACTTTGCGTGACCTAACTAGGGCGATGGCTCGGGTCAAATAGACCAGCGAGTGCACCCTGGGGCGTCACAGGGCTGTTGGACCTGCCAAGTCTTCAGCGGTCTCGAGGTCACTTGGCAAGTGGACCCGAGGACCACCTACAGATTATGGCCATACATCTAGATGAGATAGCCGTGAGGGGCGATGGCCTACGGGTGCACCCCAAAAGCGGATGACTTGTGTTCTTTGCATGATTTGAATTATTGCCTAGTCTCAATTAAAAGATTTATGAAAGGATCTGGTGAATCCTGGTGTTTTGTTTACTGTGTTTATTATTTCCTAATGAGTGTGATCGTTAGGATGATTAAATGGTTTTGAGATTTTAGCTTTTGTATTTTTTTTTAAAGCAGCATACACCTTCTTTACTGAGCACATTGTCGCTCACTCCTTATTTTCCACTCCACAGATAACTGATTTGAACTAAGAGACTTACCTTCCAGAGATTTGCTATCGAAGGTATGTTATATTCTTTTATATATTCAGCAAAGTTGTACAGTACTACTTTAACTACGAAGGGAATGTATATACATCTTAAGGAAGATACTTTATTAATTCATAATGTAGTAAAAGTTGTTAAGCACCACAGACAGCCCAACCGGTAAATAAGTGTAGTTTACAAGTGAATATTCTGTCGTATAGTGGTTTTGGGATGTTACAGATTTAATGGTATCAGAGCAGGGTTGGTCGGATGTCTAACGATGCTTAAAGTAAATGGTGAAATAGTATACATTCCCCTGTAGTACTGTATAAACTGAATATATAACTGTTGTGTTAATGATAAGTGATAAACGATTTCTGTGGTACAGATATGAGTGGAAGGAGGAGGATGCGCTCAGTGAGAGGTATAGGCCGAGGTAGGGCGGCACAGACTCCGAAACCACAGACACCGGAACCTGCCCCAAGACCTCCACGTCCTATACAGCTAGAGAGCATCGATAATCGTGTAACTCAGGTGGAGAGGTTAATAGCAGATTTTATGGCTATGTATCAGGCGGATAGAGCCGCAGATAGGGCAGAGAGGGAGAGAGCTACAGCTCCCGCAGCCCCAGTAGAGGCACCTGCACCGCCACAGCCGGCACCAGCTGTGCCTGAGCCTGAGCCTATTCCACCACCAGCACCTCAGCCACCGATAGCTCCACCACAGCCACTGATTCAGCAGCCACGAAATGCAGAGTCATATTGTAATGTGGCATTGGTGAAATCATTTAAGAAATTGGATCCACCGAAGTTTAAAGGTACTAGGGATCCATTGGTGGCAGAACAGTGGGTTATAGAGATTGATAGATTACTCGAGATTATGAGATGTTCAGAGACAGAGAAAGTGGGCCTAGCTGTGTTCCAACTGGCAGATGATGCGAGACATTGGTGGAAGGCCACCCAGACGGTATTATTTGCTCAGCATCAGGATCTGTCATGGGATATGTTTGTGGAAGCTTTTAGAAGGCAATATATTCCTGACACTGCTCAAGATAAATTACAACAGGAATTTATGGATTTAGTACAGGGTAGTATGTCAGTAAATGAGTATGAGGCTAAATTTACTACCTTGAGCCGTTTTGATCCACAGACTAGTACAAATGCCCGGTATAAGATTTCGAGATTTAAAGCGGGTTTGAGGCCATCCATCAGAGTAAAGCTAGCCCCATTTGTTATACAGACTTATGATGAGATAGTTCAACGGGCTCAGTTATGTGAGAGGGACTATGAGCAGTTCCAGTCCGATTTCAGTAGCAAGAGTAAAGGCAAAGGAAAGGGAAAAGCTAAGAGGTTTATGGAGGATAGAGCAGGTAGAGAGCAGTTTAAAAAGACCAGATCTTCGGGCATACAGATTTCAGAGGGCAAAATTGATAGACCAGCAGTTTCTACTCCTGCTAGTGGCCCCACTACCACTCAGAGGAGTGTTGCGCCCTTATGTAGACATTGTGGAAGGTCGCATGGATCGCGCCCTTGTCCTGTAATGACTGGAGTATGTTTTAGATGTGGACAGACGGGGCACTTTATTAAGGATTGCCCGATGCGTAGAGAGTCGACTGCTTCTACTATACCTCCTGCAGTACCTCAGATAGCGGCCCCGGCAGCTCAGAATGCACCCGAGAAAGCGACACCCTCACAGCCAAGGCGGGCGACAGCCGCAGAAAAGGGTAAGAAGGTTGTGACTCAGGGTCGGGTGTACGCGTTGGATCAGGAGACTGCCGACGCCTCTATCGATGTGATTAAAGGTAAAATTTATCTTTTTGATATTCCCGTAATTGCCTTAATTGACCCGGGTTCTACCCACTCATTCTTATCGCCTGCATATGCCAACAGGACCCCAGTAGAGCCGGAGTTGTTAGAATATACATTGCGAGTGAAAACTCCTTTTAATGATTTCCAGATAACAGATGTTATATATAGGGGTTGTAAATTGACTATAGGAGAGAAGGTTATGACAGCTAACCTAATTTTGTTGGATATATATGATTTTGATATCATTTTAGGAATGGATTGGTTGGCTGCAAATCATGTTAGTTTGGACTGTAATACTAAGTTTATTACCTTCTCTTATCCTGAAAAGTACATTGTAAAGTTATTGTAAATTAATAAAAGTATGAGAAATTATGTTGTGAAATGACATGTGTACTGAAATTGTGGTTGTGTATGAATGTTTATGAAGGATGTATTGCTAGTGTGGAGGATGTTGAGAGGAAGCATCCAAAGATACAAGAGATTCCTGTGGTTAAGGACTTCTCGGATGTATTTCCAGAGGATTTACCAGGGTTACCACCGGATCGAGAGACGGAGTTTATGATTGAGTTGGTACCCGGTACGGAGCCGATTTCTAGACCCCCATATAGGATGGCACTGACAGAGTTAGATGAGCTCAAGAAGCAGCTCCAAGAGTTATTAGATAAGGGATTTATACGTCCTAGTGTGTCACCGTGGGGAGCTCCAGTATTATTTGTTCGGAAGAAGGATGGTAGCCTTCGGTTGTGTATTGATTATCGGATGTTGAATCGGGCTACCGTTAAGAATAAGTATCCACTACCTCGGATTGACGATTTGTTTGATCAGCTCAGGGGTGCACAGGTGTTTTCCAAGATAGACCTTCGATCAGGCTATCACCAGTTGAAGATTAAGGAGTCGGATGTGCATAAGACAGCCTTTCGAACTCGCTATGGCCACTACGAGTTCTTGGTAATGCCGTTTGGACTGACAAATGCCCCTGCAGCTTTTATGAGTTTGATGAATGAGGTATTTCATTCATTTTTGGATAAGTTTGTCATAGTATTTATTGATGACATACTGATTTACTCTAAGACTCCAGAGGAGCATGAGCAGCATTTGCAGATTGTTCTACAGACCCTCAGAGAGCGAAAGTTATATGCTAAGCTTAGTAAGTGCGAGTTCTGGCTTGACCACATTATATTTCTCGGACATGTAGTGTCGAGAGACGGGGTATCAGTTGATCCGTCCAAGATAGAGGCCATTGTTCAGTGGGAGAGACCTAACACGGTTACCGAGATACGGAGTTTCTTAGGTCTTGCCGGATATTATCGCAGGTTTGTGGAGGGATTTTCTAGACTTGCTGCTCCATTGACACGACTCACACGTAAGGATGTAAAGTTTGAGTGGAACGATGCGTGTGAGCGTAGTTTTGGTGAACTTAAGAAGAGATTGACTAGTGCCCCTGTATTAGCCCTTCCTAGCGGATCAGGTGGATTTGTGGTGTATACTGATGCATCCGCTCAAGGTTTAGGGTGTGTGCTCATGCAGTATGGTCGGGTTATAGCCTATGGTTCTCGACAGTTGAAGGATCATGAGAAGAATTACCCGACACATGACTTGGAGCTAGCCGCAGTGGTGTTTGCACTGAAGATATGGCGACATTATTTGTACGGAGAGAAATTTCAGATATATACAGACCATAAGAGTCTGAAGTATATATTCTCACAGAAAGAGTTGAATTTGAGACAGCGACGGTGGATGGAACTATTAAAGGACTATGATTGTGAGATTCTGTATCACCCAGGTAAAGCTAATGTAGTAGCTGATGCACTGAGCCGTAAGCATGTTGGCATGGTATCGTACATGATGATCAGGGAACATGAGTTGATAGAGCAGTTCTCTAACCTCAGTTTGACAGTTGTTTCCTCTGACCAGTATGGGTTTACCGCTAGTTTTCGTATCGAGCCGGATTTGATGGATCGAATTAAGGAAGCTCAGAGGAGTGATGATTATTGTATTGGGGTGGCCAACCAGATTCAAATGGGAGATGAGTTGGATTTTGAGATTGGCACCGATGAGATAATGAGGTTTAGAGGTCGGATATGTGTTCCCGGTGATCAGCAGCTTAGAGATTTGATTTTATCAGAGGCTCATACCTCTAGATACACGTTACATCCGGGTAGTACTAAGATGTACCAGAATCTCCGGAAAGTGTACTGGTGGCCTAAGATGAAAAAGGACATCGCAGATTTTGTTGCAAGATGTCTAACATGCCAGCAGATTAAGATTGAACATCAGAAGCCGGCAGGTATGCTTCGACCGTTATCAATTCCTACATGGAAATGGGAGCATGTAACTATGGATTTTGTTATGGGATTACCACGGACCCGGAAGGGGTATGATGCTATTTGGGTAATAGTCGATAGATTGACTAAGTCTGCTCATTTCTTAGCCATGAAATCTACAGATTCAGTTAGTGCCTTGGCTGAGTTGTATGTCAGGGAGATAGTGAGGTTACATGGTGTTCCAGTGAGTATCACCTCTGATAGGGACTCTCGCTTCACCTCTCATTTTTGGGAGAGATTTCAGGAGGCTATGGGATCCCAGTTGAGTTTTAGCACCGCTTTTCATCCACAGACTGATGGGCAGTCCGAGCGTACGATACAGACGCTCGAGGATATGTTGAGAGCGTGTGCATTGGATTTTAGAGGCTCATGGGACGATCACTTACCCCTGGCAGAGTTTGCTTATAATAATAGTTTTCATACGAGTATCGGCATGGCACCATATGAGGCCTTGTATGGCAGACGATGCAGATCCCCTATAGCATGGGAAGAAGTTGGAGACCGTAAATTGTTAGCTCCCGATTTGGTCGAGCAAGCTTCTCGTGATGTACGAATAATTTGTGAGAGGCTCCGAACGGCTCAGAGTCGGCAGAAGAGTTATGCAGATATTAGACGCCGACCGTTGGAGTTTATAGCGGGTGATTATGTGTTTTTAAAGGTTTCACCGTCCAAAGGTATAATGAGATTCGGGAAGAGAGGAAAGTTGAGTCCTCGATACATTGGGCCTTATGAGATCTTAGATCGCGTAGGAGATGTGGCATATCGGTTAGCACTACCACCAGAGTTGTCAGGAGTGCATAACGTATTCCATGTCTCGATGTTAAGAAAGTACAACCCAGATCCTTCTCACGTGATTCGACACGAGCCATTGGAGATCAGAGAGGACATGAGTTACGTTGAGAAACCGGTGCGGATTTTGGATAGGAAAGATAAGGTATTGCGATCTAAGACGATTTCGTTGGTTAAAGTGCTCTGGCAGTATCATAACGAGGAGGAGGCTACTTGGGAGTTAGAGAGCCTTATGTATGAGAGGTATCCGGAGCTCTTTCAATGATAGGTCCAAGTTAAATTTGGAGGACCAAATTTCTTAAGGTGGGGAGAAATGTAAAATCCGAATTTTATTATACTGTATGCCATATGTGTACATTATTGATAGTGGAAATAAAAATTTTGTGAAATTAAATTGAATGTGAGTTCCACTTTTCAATCTAAGAGATGATTTATAGTGTAGTGTATAAAGAAAGAGAAACAAATATTAAAGAGTAACAAGAATTGTTGGAATTAATTTGGATAAAAGGTGTGAAAGCATTAATTGATATGAGATAAAATTATGCAATATGACTAACATTGGCGTGGAGAAAAGAAGAAGAAGGACAAGAGAATTAAGGGCTAGAAGACAAAACAAGGAAAAGGATGGGGAGTTAGCCAATCAACGTTGGCTGGAGGAGACAGGGCGAAGAGAAAGTGCAGAAAAGGAAATAGAAAAGTCCAGGAAAGGGGCGCTGAGGATTTCTCGCCGGTTGCTTTATTTGACAAAGGAGATTTAGCATTTAATAGCAAGAGGAGCAAGCCAATAAGAGTGACTGGCAGAGGCGTGGACTAGGAGAAGAAGAGGAAAAAGAAACAAAATTTTCAACACATTGCAGGGAATGTTCTTCTTACCGTAGTCCACTAGCTGTAGTTTTTCCACAGAATTTAATACATGAAATGATGAGGAAAACAGGATAAGGAAACAGGTGTTGAACTTAAGTGAAACGGAACGGCTATATAAGAGGCTTTAAGAGGAAGAAATGGATTGAAATGAAACTCCATTCCCTCCAGACTCCTTCTTGCCCATTCTGTTTGCTATAAAGATCACCTCGTTCTTCCGTTCCTTTCATAGTCATAGAGTTTTCTCCTTCTATCAGTTAAACCTTTCCTCACCGTTGAAGAGCTAAGGAACAAGCAAACTAAAGCTAAGAAAGACAAGAAAGCATTCTGTACAGTTGGAGGAGTAACTTGGTAAAGGTGAGTTTCATAGCTTTTATAGTTCTCTTGATATTTAATTATAAACATAGCTTGGTTGTAGTTGAATATTGTTGAACAATATAAGAAAATAGATGGAAAAATAACCAAGAAAGAGTAAGGAAACACGACGGGCGAGTAGAATATTGCTAGTCGAATTGGGTTAGTTCTCGCCCAAAGGATGGGACGAGGTTAGGAGAAAGTTTATGTGAGTTCGCCAACATGTGGTCCCGGCGGGCGAGGACCCGTGATCGCCAGTGTGCGAGAATGGCGATAATAGTAGTTGCCCATGTAAAGTTGATGATAGCCAGTAGGGCGAGTAGGTGAAAAAGAAGGCGCCAACGTATTCCATTACAGGGGCGAACTCCCACGAATAAGCCGCTAATGGAAGCGAGCAATGATGGGCGAATGGGGAACTGAGTTCGCCAGATTGCCATATGTTTTAGGAAAAATATAAGTTTTTTTTTAGAAAATATTAATAATGTGAATAAATGCTTTGCAGACGGGAATCGAGCAAGACGGGCGAGAACCTAAGCCGTATCAGACGAGGTAAGGAAGTTGTATGTGATGCAAATGCATGTCCTGTGGAGTAAAAACGTTAAGAAAATATCGGAGTTTGTTTTATTTTCTGACATGCATAGTTTGATAATTTGTTTTGGTTTCGGGCGAGCTACAAGCCGCCATAAGTTATTTGGTTGGTCGAATTGACTAAGGCGGGCGAGTAGTTTTGTGCTAGACAGAAACTCGGGCGAGCCAATGGCGAGCTCTCGGTTTGAGATTTGGGCGAGTGCTTTGTTTTAAAGAGAAATCCGGTAAGCCATAGTCGGGCGAACCCTTTTAAAGTGTTTGGGCGAACGACCCTTGTTTTAAAGTTAAAGGCGGGCGAACTGTTATCAGCCAGCCATACTTGTGTTTTGAAAACTCTGAGGTGGGCGACTATTATTCGCCGTCTTGTCGAGTAGTCAGGGCGAGCTACTGAGGGCGAGTAGGCTCTGGCGAACGATTTTTAAATGTAATTTCGTAAATGAAAAATGAAGTATTTTAATTATTTTGAAAATAGAAAATATCAAATTTTCGGGCGAGTAGTCCCTTGGGCAAATCGACTCTCGGGCGAGTAGTCCCTTGGGCGAATCGATTCTCGGGCGAGTAGTCCCTTGGGCGAATTGGCTAATGGGCGAGCTGACCCTGGGCGAATTAGCCGTAGGCGAACCGGCTCCCAACCTGCCTTTCTTTCATAGAAAATGTTGAAAAAGGAGGGTTGTTTTACTTGTTATAAAACCCTTTTGGAAACTAAATCATTTTATGGAAATGATAACTTGATTTTGAGACATTAGGCCATGAGTTCATGCATTATCACTTATGTACTTTGCGTGACCTAACTAGGGCGATGGCTCGGGTCAAATAGACCAGCGAGTGCACCCTGGGGCGTCACAGGGCTGTTGGACCTGCCAAGTCTTCAGCGGTCTCGAGGTCACTTGGCAAGTGGACCCGAGGACCACCTACAGATTATGGCCATACATCTAGATGAGATAGCCGTGAGGGGCGATGGCCTACGGGTGCACCCCAAAAGCGGATGACTTGTGTTCTTTGCATGATTTGAATTATTGCCTAGTCTCAATTAAAAGATTTATGAAAGGATCTGGTGAATCCTGGTGTTTTGTTTACTGTGTTTATTATTTCCTAATGAGTGTGATCGTTAGGATGATTAAATGGTTTTGAGATTTTAGCTTTTGTATTTTTTTTTAAAGCAGCATACACCTTCTTTACTGAGCACATTGTCGCTCACTCCTTATTTTCCACTCCACAGATAACTGATTTGAACTAAGAGACTTACCTTCCAGAGATTTGCTATCGAAGGTATGTTATATTCTTTTATATATTCAGCAAAGTTGTACAGTACTACTTTAACTACGAAGGGAATGTATATACATCTTAAGGAAGATACTTTATTAATTCATAATGTAGTAAAAGTTGTTAAGCACCACAGACAGCCCAACCGGTAAATAAGTGTAGTTTACAAGTGAATATTCTGTCGTATAGTGGTTTTGGGATGTTACATGTTCCCAAACAGTGCTTTTGTGTACATCAATGTTAACATGTCTGAATTCAGTTTCCATATGAATTAACTTGAGACAGGGATAATTACACCAAAAAAACTTGAGACAGGGATAAATGAAAAATGTTCTGTCTTTAAAGAAATAACCTTGATGTTTCAAGCTTCACTTTTCTTAGCCTTTAAAGATTCTTTTCAAATGTTAATGAGCTTTCAGTTAAAGAATTATTATCCAATGTATGGTTAGTTGAGTTTTTAAATTCTATAATGATACATATTTTTTAAGAAAAAAAGGCCGTTAAATGCACCCACCACATGTCTCTTTGCACTTCATTTTCTTTATATTGAACAGTAACAACATTGAAAAAATGGGTGTACTGAGCAAATGGGTGGATGAATTTGGCAGTTTTCTTTAAGAAATATTAAAAAATAAAATGATTATGTTTCACCATTTTAATTTCGTTTGTAGAGTTTAAAAATTCTAGTGACAATTTATTATTATAATCCTTTAGTTAAAGCCATGGGATAGTGGAGGATTACTTGAATGATCAGATTCCCATACTCATGAGTTTTCTTTTGATTCTCTGAACTCATCAAATGCTATCCTGTTCTTTTATTCTAATGCTTTGCTTATGGGAAACATCACAAACTTCACTTCAGAGAATTTTATCTAAGTCTTGTCTTTAAAATATTCAACTCTTATCCATGCAAATGAATTTTGCTTTTTCGGTGGTAAAAGCAATTTGGAAAAACTACTATTATATATGCTATGATTCCTTAGCTTTTGAAGCATTTCCATAACTCGATTCAAGTGGAACCAATCTGTTTTATATTGTGTAGATACTTCTTTTTGTCCGGATTGTTTTTTTTGTAAAAAATAATAATTTATAAATTTTGAATTAATATTTAAAAAATTATGATTAACATTATCAAGGCCTTATCACCTAAGCCGCCATCATCACCAAGTTTGCATCTTCATCACTGTCGCCTAGCAAGCATCACTACTTTCACAAATCACAACCATTAAACTTTGTCCTCCACCGTCCAAGCTTGCACAGGTCACAACCGGGTCTTACCGTCATCTCACTATCGCTTTCGTTCACTTCTGTCGCGTGTGTCTGTCTAGCCCATTTTGTTGCACCACTATTGATCACCTCATCGTTGCTCCTGCTCCAACGCTGCCAGCTTCAACTTCTGATTACAATTGATTGCTTCTTGCGTTGCTGAGTTCACCATCGCCAAACCGGACTACCGCTCCACCCTCTTACTGCGTGTTTGTCTAGCTCGCTTTGCTAGACAATCATCGCTCATCACCCGCTGTTTAAACCAAACAAGAGTTTTTTTTTTCCATTGCACTGCTGCCGTCACGTGAAGAAGGGGATTGGAAAGAAAGATACAGAGGAAGCTAAAGTAAAAGAAAAAGAAAAGCAAAGGAAACCGATTCTCGGCCAGGTTTTGTTTACTTTGTTTTCTTTATTTTATTAATTAATTAATGAATGGCATGACACTGAGTATTTAATAATTTGATAAGTTTAATGACTTAATAATTCAATTTGCAGAATAACGTATATCTTGATGAATGGATGGTATTTTCTTTAATATTAGATTGAATGTTGATTAGTTTGGATAAAAATATGATAATTAATTTAAATTAATAATTTGAGAAATTTGGTATGTTAATGATTTTTATATTTGTGGAATTTAATTTAATTTGCATGAGTAAATGTATAATGTTATTTGCGTTATAGGATTTTAGAATTGCAATTTTAGTAAACATGATCTTTAGAAACTGTAGTAGAATTCTTTAGGCTAATAAAAGAAATTAATAAATAATAAAATAAATAATAAAATAAAAATAAAAGACGATTATCCGATGATGAAAACTTTAAGATGACTGCAAGTAAGCAGCACTTAAAGATTTTCTAGGTATGAATGTCCTGTTAAATTTTTCCAAAGTAATGGATGGTTTAATGGGATGTTTTAAAAAAATAATCAACACTTATATAGATAAATAATAATTATATCAAAATTTAATAAATAAATAAATAGATGGTGATTTCTAAGGATGAAATCTTTAAGGTGACTGCAAGTAAGTAGCACTTAAAGAATTTCCTTTTAAGTTTTTCTAGAGTAATGGATGATTTAATTAGAAATTTTGAAAAATAATCATCATTTATTTTAAATAATAAAAATAAATAAAATAAAAAATAATTTAAAGGATAATAAATTAAAAAATAAAAATAATGAAGATGGGTAAAAGTTATCTTGATGACGGAAGACTTAGGGTGATTGCAAGTAAGTAGCACTTAAGAATTTTTTAGGTGAAAAGTTCCTTTAGATTATTGCTAGACTAATGAGGAATCTAAAAGTGATTTCAATAAAAAAAACAATCAATAGTCATTTTCCCAACAAAAATAAAAATGAATAAAAAGATAAAATAAATAAAACAAAATTACCAAAAAAAATTAAAAAGGGTAAGAAAGGGTAGAAATAAAATTTTAAGACAAACTTAGGATAATTTAAGATAAAATGGTACCATCTTTGATGGGCATTGTGGGGTGCTAATCCTTCTCCACATGTAACTGTACTTCCAAACTTAAGATTTTTGAATATAGACCAAACCTTGTCCATGGTTATGAATAGGTGACCAATCACATCTAGGTAGAATGATTGGTGGTGACTTTCAAAATTTTATGTTTAGCGGTTAGATTCAGGGGAATGACTAAATCTACTCCTTTTTTTGCTCTTCATACCCCATCACCTTCTAAATAAACAGTAACATCATGAAGGAAATGGAATAGGAAAAGTAAAAACTGGGGTATGTATAGCAGCTCTCTAGGTTCAGGGACTTAGACGTTATGACAAATTGTAAGGAACTTTAACTCACCTACTTCATCTAAGTATTAGGTTTAGATTTTGTTAGAATTTGTGTAATGTTTGTTCATGTCTAATCATGTAAAACATAAAAATTTTCGTATTATAAATTATGTCGATATGTTAAACTTTAATTTACTTTTTTAGTTTTATCAAATCCATACACAGTTTTTATATTATTTTTATTTCTTTTTCCAAAGAGTATCATCATGTTGCACGCTTTAATTAGATTTTAGATTAATCAAATAAATTAATACTGTATCATTGCAAGTTCTCCTTTTTAGAAGATAAAGAAACAGTAATGCAAATTTACCTCACTTTCAATAAGGCAAAACTTTACCTCCTCATTGGACCGTCAGGCTTGGAAATTTAGCATCAATGGTATTTAAAAACAAAAGCTTGATGAATTATGAATGTTTGCATCACAACCATGACCTCTGCAATCATCCTTATCCTTGCTTGAAATTAAAAAAATTAAGACCCCTCCAAGCTTTATAAATGCATGGCATAGCTTTAGAAATGGCAGAATTAAGCCTAAGCCAATTGAGCTGCATTGTTTCTAGCCATGGTGAAAGCTTCTACAACTATCTTGTTCTTGCTAGTCCTCCTTGTTATCATCTCTGGTAACACTTTCTTCCCACTTAATGACTTCTCCATAGTCCATCTTGCATGATCCTTTTACTATTTAGCATGTCATTTTTTATCAAATTTACCACGGGTTTGTTTGGAAGAACGGTGAAAAAGGATTACCTTCGCGTTGGAATGCCAATGAGTCCGGGTTCATTTTGACGCATGGTGGAAAACTATTATAATCGCGATGGAATGCCTATGAGTCCGAGTGCATTTGGAAGCATGGTGAGATTGAGAAAGGGTTACCATCGTGCTAGACTGGAGTGCCTATGAATCCGGTGCCAAAATGGCATTCCAAGGTGATGAGACTCCTTATCGTGCTTCCATATGCACCTTAATTAATTAACTTTGTTAACCAAGATTTAGTTCTTATAAAAATTAAGATGAAACAACTATGACAAATAATCCTCTCTAACAACTTAGAAGCTATATATATATGTGTGTGTGTGTGTGTGTGTCTTTTAATGTAAGAACAAGTGAAGAAGGATATTCTCCTAGGATAGAGGTTGAAGAGATCTACAAGGAAGGTAAAAAGGTTAACGGGGAATTGGAGTTGATGTTTTGAAGCACATTCTGACGATTAAGTTAGTGTATGAGTAAGATAAAGAAAAAGAAGAAAGGAAAATAGAATAAGAGAGTACTTACGAAGACTTGATTACTTAATCGGATCTTCTGTGAAATTGACTCTCTTAAAGACTTGATTCCAGGAGTTTCTTTTGTGAAGATTCTCAGAGAGGCTAATGAGATGGCTGACTCCCTTGCAAAGGCAGGGGTGGACAGAAACGAAGAGTTCTTTGCGTGGTGGTAACCTATGTTGCAACTCTAAATGTTTGATCTATTCATGCGTGATTTCTTTTGTTTTTTCTGTTTCTCTGTTTTCATTAGCTTCTGTCCTTTGATGTAGTTGCTGTTCATGCTTGTCGACTTCCTGTGTAAACATTTACCTCATAATGAAATTTCCTTTCCCTGGCTGAGCAAAAAAAAAAAAAAGAGTACTTACGATTTTTGAAAGAGTTAAAGGTTTAAAAGAGGATTTTGGATGCTTAAAGTTAGAGGTTAACTGTTCTAATAGAATTTTCTCTTAACTTCTTGACCTTATTTACATATATAATATCATGTGCCTCTAGATAATGACGAACCTTCATTTTGACAATATTCAACTACTTTAAAATGACAGGTGGCAAATAGCAGATACTAGATGTCATTGTTTTATAAGTTCTATCCAAATGACTAAACTTTTGGGGATAACGAGTTGAGCTAGTATTTCTATAAATTATTTTTGAGCTCAAAGTATATCGTAAGCCTCTATATATATATATATATATATATATATATATATATGAGATTATCATCCAATATATTGCCATTAAAGTTTTTAGATTCCACGAATGTGTGTGTATGTAGATATGTGTGTATCTAATTAAAACTCTCTTTCTAGTTGTATTTGCCACATCTCTGCTATTAATTCTACTTCTATCGTTTACCATATAGAAAAATACAGTTTTTTTTTTCTTTGATGAAGCAAGCCTGTAATAAATCGAAGAGATTGTTTGATTGAGCTGTATTTTCTGAACTTCACAGATGAAAAAACTATGCCCAAGACAGAAGCAAAAGATTGCCACAAAGCTTGGAACTGCAAAGGGGAAAACCGTTGCTGGGAAGACTGTCGAAACCGATACAATGGGATGGGACTTTGTGACTTATACACTGCTCCTTCTGTTCCAAAGCAGTGTTTCTGTGCATACAAGTGTTAGATGTTATTAATCCCAGTTTAGTTTAATTGCTTTATGTTATCCTTCTAAGAAGTTACCTACTGTAAAATATGACGTTCAGTTTAATTGCTTAATCCTTCTAAGATCACTTATGTAATCTTTCTAAGAAGTGATCTTTTATGAAATGTGAAGTTTAGTTTAATTGTTTTATGTAATCCTTTTAAGAAATGATTTTCAGTAAAATATGGAATTCAGTTCAATTGCTTTATGCAATTCTTATAAGAAGTGTTTTTCAGTAAAATGATTTTCTGCAAAATGTGAAGTTCGACTCTTAATATCTGCATTTTTTATCCTCTTTAAATTGCTATATCTTTTATAAAAAAAATGTCACTATTCCTTTTCTCAAATAATTTTTTTTAAAATATTGGACTTAGACTTTTTAAAGACAAAATACATTAATTTATTATTAAATTTTTTTTGTGTAATTGAGATCAAAAATTGAAATTATTCGGATCCAAACTAAAATTTTACATCATGTCATAATACTTTCTTAATTATTAGATTAAAAAATTATTGGCTTATTAAATATCTTAACGAGGAAAATGCTGTGTTGAGGATATTAAGGAAAATTTTGCAACCAATTCAAGGCAGGTAACCCGATCGAAATTTCAAATTGCTTCATGCACATAGCATTTTGTTTCCCTTATAATAATACTATCAAAATTTCAAATTGCTTCATGCACATAGCATTTTTTTAATATAATCATACAACAAAAACAATATAGCAAATGAAAAATATCTTAGACAATCTAATTGCTGTATGCTAAGGCTGCTTTGGTACCCCTTTATAACAATATATAAATTGTATTAAGTGCTTTTGGGAATTAGCAATACAAAGTATTTGATATAATTATATTGTTTCTGTTGTATAATTTTTTCTTTCCCTCTTTTTAGATTAAACATGATACAACAGTCTATCATGAATAATTATGCCTACTATTCTCTTTGAGTTATGTAACAAGTCACACAACTAATCCTATCACAACTCTCTATAACTACCAGTTTTAATTTGTTAAGAATGCTAACATCTTGCATTCGAGACCAATTTTAATCATTTTGTTTTTCTCATTTGACTTACTAATGGTGTTGATTTCTATTTTTTTCTTCTTTCGTTTGATGTGTTTTCCCCCCTTTTTAGTTGTGCTTTGGGAAAAAAAATAAATCTTGAATGTAATATGGTCATTTCCTGCTTCAACAATATTTTGAGCTTATCTCCTCGGTTTTTCTTTCATTGTGGGTGGGTCTCTTTTTTCATCTGTCAAATTAAATTCTTTCGGTGAACTGGGTCTCGCTTTTGCAGCTTTTCATGTTAACCCTTCGCTTAAATTTTTCTCTTTTTTTCACAGACTACACGACAGACAGATGGTAAGAAAAATAGTCCCTCTTCGGTTAACTCTCACGCGTCAACCATTGTCAGTCTTTTCTCCTCCTCTTTTCTTCTTCTTTTTTTTCCCTCCTCCTTCTTTCCTTAGTTTTGCTTGGCTGTCAAAACTGAGTGAGATGGTCAAGGTTTTTCCCTTTCTGTTGGAGAAGAAGAAGAAGAAAAATAATGAAGGGGACAACGGAGGTTCTCAATAGCTTCGACATCACAGATTCATCACCTTCGAGAACAAGAAGGACCGTGTTCAAGTTTCCAATAATAAAAAACCCCTCTTCTCCTGAGTTAATGTGGCCAAGGTTCACTCCTCATTCCTTTCCTTTTGTTTATCGTTTCTGATTTTTTTTTGTCAAATATCTTTCTTTCTGTTGGTTTTTTTATGTACTTTTTTTTAATTATTTCTTATATATTTTTGGATCCTTTTGAATTTGTCTTTGTGTTCTCAAACTAACGGTGTGCGTCATATTTTTCCAAAAAAAGTAAGAGCTATAGCAGATCCAGTTATACCTATAATCAGGAACATTAACTAGCGGCAGAAGACATGGAGGAAGAATAGTAAGAAAGGTGTTAAAGGTAACCTCTGTGTTGGGAAGTTCTCTCTTTTTAAATCTTCCTTTGTTTTTGACTGTCATTGTGAAACTGGGAAGGAGCTTCCTATTCAAAATCAGTTATTATTTTCTTTTATATAGGCTTTGATTTTTCACTATTTTGGAGTCTCATTCAAGTAATCTTCTCTCTCTCTCTCTATTCTTTTCTTGTTCAGATTACTATCTTGATGGGTTTGTTTTCCTGTTTATGGGATAAGTAACGTTGAGTTGTTGAATTTAAGGTTTGAAGTAATTTTGAGGCTCATTTATAGTCCGTATGTAATTGCATTAGGTTGATACCACTCATTTTGTTTTCCCAAATGATTGTTAATGAGCTTTTTCAACCATCCTTTCGAAAGTTTTGATCAGATTGGGGTTAATGCACATTTTAATGTCTTTCATATATCTACCTTTAGACACCTTCCTTCTTAGTTCAGTGGAAAACGAAAGTGATGTTAGTTAAGAGGATGCCAATCTGTTATTATTTTCTTGAGTAATTTTTCAATGTTAGTATTAAAAAAATCCAAAGAAAACTAAATATCTATTAACAATGATTCACAACTTTAACAAATCTGCCATGTTTAGTTGTATTCGATTGTTATATTTAAGCTTGCATTATTTTCAATTTGTTAAAATGCTACTGATCAATCCCCAAGATTTATAAAAAGATGTAATTTAAATCAAAATATGCAATCCTAATGAAAAGCTTGAATTCAGTTACAGGGAAATAAGGTTTTTTCAACAACTTCGGTTCTTAAAGTTTCATCTACATGATTATGTTTCAAGTAAAAGAATCATATTCAACTTAAATACATCAGCTTATCATAGGTTCTCTTATTTAATTGTTTGCTTTGATATCACATGGTTCTTTTTTTACTTGCCCTGTTTGTTTATCTCATGCTTATGGCATTTCTTTGGGAAACTTCTATTCTCTTATTTAATTGTTTGTTTTGATATTGCAGGTTCTTATTGCTTGTCCTATTTGTTTGTCTTCTACTCTCACAGGTAACATCATTGCCAAGTTTCAATTTTTTAGTTGAATGACTATGTCTGTCTGTTTTTTAGTTTCAATGCATCAATGTTTGTCTTCTAATGAAACTCTACTAGCTATTCTCTTTTCAACTTTAGTTGCTAATACTACTGTGTTTGAATTGTTTGTGATTTTGTAATAGCTTGCATAACTTATGAGAGACATTTTTGCTGTTGACATGCTTGCTGTTGCAAAATATCTATTAACAATTATTCACAACTTTAATAGAGCTGCCATGTTTAGTAGTTTTCTATTGTTATATTTAAGCTTGCATTATGTTCAATTCATTAAATAAGATGCTCATCAAATCCCTAAGATTTATAAAAAGATTTAATTTAAATTAAAATATAAAATCTGGGTGAAAAGCTTCAATTTAGTTACATGGAAATATGGCTTTTTTTGGCAACGCCAGTTCTTAAAGTTTCATCTGAATGGTTATGATTTGAGTAAAAGAATCAGATTATGATGGACATAACTTTCATTTTCATGTTGAGATTAGGCAAATCAAGGATGTAGGATTTTTATTGGATTCATGCTAAATTTCAAGATAGATATAAGTTTTGAGAACATGTATTGTCTTTCAATATGGAAAAATTACAGCCTTATGTATTTTTTATTCATTATTTGAAGTTGTATTTGCTTTTATTAGAATTTGTGGATTGTTTAAACACTGCATATTCACATTATTTCAATCACATTTAATAAATTAATAATTTAGAAACAAATAAAAATAGATAAAAAGAATGAAAAATGATATCTAAAATAGATCTTAATGAATTTTCTTTGTTACATGTTCTTCCAAACCTTCAGAGTACTGTTTTACATGTTCTAATTAATTATCTTAATTGAATTTTTATCTCTTTACTTTTTTGCAAGTCTTTATTGTTTAAATTATCAATTTAGCATTAATTTTTTTAAACTAACTTTTTGTTTGCCTGTTTTAATTAATCTCAATTATAGAACTGTTTTACTGCAAGGAAGGGTTTTCTTTTTTAATTAATTTAAGGTTGGTATTGTTTAGTTTTGCGATGTTGAAGTATATTTGGTTTTCTTTGTAGGTATTCTTTGCTTCATTTGTGCTGCATTTGAGTCCAAATTTTGATATTTTTAAGATGTGAAATCCCCAATTTCAGAAAATTCCTCCATAATTATAAAGTATGTTAGCTTAAATGAAAATAAGTAGATATGAGAATTATGAAGTATGAAGGATGTATGGAACATGGAAGAAGTAATGAGATGAAAGATTAAATAGTCAAGGAAATTAAATTGATGTTATAAGAATAAGGGAGGTATGAGCAAAGAATTAATATCAGATTTTCATAATTTAATGAATATGAAGTTTAATGTATGAGTGATGTATGCATGATGTATGGAAGAAATAAGAAAGTGAATGTCAATTAGTCAAATGATTTAATGTTGATATCAGAAAAATATTAAGAGTATGAGACAAGAAACAAAATCAGATTTTTGATTGGTTAATTAAACATATGTGGCTTATGCATGAATGGAAGAATGGAAGAAGAGGGATTTAATGGGTCAAATGGTCAAGAGTCAAGGGAAGGGTCAAAGGCTGAGATTAACTAAGGGGATAAGAAGCAATTAATGAAGATTGCATGACTCACCATCCTCATCATCATCACCCTACGGCAGCAAACCATCCCAGCCCTCTCTCTCGTTGCCTCTCGTTCATTCCAGAAATTCCAAGTCTTCCTCCATAGCTACCTTGACAAGCTACCTTATTCCTCCATCGATCTCTTTAGCTAGTTGAACGAAAAACGATCCTAGTCACTAGACGAGGCTATATCTGAAGTTTGGTGGATTGATTCCAAGTATTGGAAGAGATCTCAAAGTTTGAGATTTTGGTCACTAGCAAAAGGTAAGAGAAGAAGATGATTTGTTCAAGTATGTTCATGGTATGGTGTTGTACTGAATTAGTATAACATGTTTATGGCAAATTCTTAAAGGTTTGCTTTGATATGATGATTTCAGATTTGAAGAAGAAAAGGATTAGGGTTGGTGAACCAAGTGATTTCATGTTCTCGAAGTAATCGAGGTAAGGAAATTATGTAACGGACGTAAGGCGGCTATGTCCGCATGTTTTATGATGTTTTACATGTTTTGGAGAGAAGTATGAGCTGTTTCTATGCAGGAAAAGATGCATTTTCGGACTTGTCTCCTAGTACCAATTAGGCTAGGGGCAGCCGACTGCCTTAGAGGGAAGTCGACTGCCTAGAGACAACCAAAACGTCGTTTTCGAAAACCGATGCAAACCAGTCGACTGCTATGTAAGCCAGTCGACTGCTATTTACCCAGTAAGCATTCTGTTTCAAACCAGTCGACTGCTATATGGGCCAGTCGACTGCTATTTTCCAAAATGCATTCTGTTTGAAAACCAGTCGACTGCTATATGGACCAGTCGACTGCTAAATTTGAAGAAGCATTCTGTTTTAAAAACAGTCGACTGCTATATGGACCAGTCGACTGCTATTTCTTAAGAAGCATTCTGTTTGAAAACCAGTCGACCGCTATATGGACCAGTCGACTGCCCCCATGTATTTTCAAAGATGAAAATATCGAAATTTTAAATGAAAATAATTTCGATAAATGAAAGTATGAAGCAGCAGCCGACTGCCCTATGAGGCCAGTCGACTGCCCTATTTTGAAAAGAGGCTTTCTAACCTATTTTCAGAAAGTATGAAATGTCATGGCTAGAAGCTATATGGTATATGTTTTGAGATTATGCACTTTCATGTTTCTAGTAGGGGCTCTGATCAAGTCCTGAAATGATGTATGTTAAGGGCTGAGGACCATAAGTCAGGCCTCAGTTGCTACAGGGGACACCTGACTAGTGTTAACTGTAGCCACCCGCAGTTGGCCAATCTGTTTATGTTTCATGTTTGGCTAAAGGAGAATTCCTGGCCCTACGGGGTACGCCACATGATTATGATGATGATGATGATGCAGTGCATAACTCCACAAAAGTATGAATAGTTTTCATGTTATCGAAAACTATATGTATATGCGATTTCTAAGAATAAAGAAATCGAAAGTACTTGGTTTACTTGTACAAGAAGTTTTAAAAGAAGTATATGAAGTATGTTTTAAAGAAAGTATAAGATGTTTTAAGAAAAGCATGTATGTATGTAAATGATATTTCAAAGAAGTATTTGAAATATGTTTTGAAGAAGTATACGAAACATGCTATGTTATAAAAGCATGTAAAGTATGTTTTAAAGTAAAGAAGCAAGTTTATGAAGTATCATGTTTTGAAGTATGTTATAAAGCATGATGTTTTAAAGAAAGTATAAGAAGAAGAAGTATGGTGCATGTTTATATGTATGCTATATTATAAAAGAAGCATACAAAGTATGATTTGAAGCATGATGTTTTTAAGAAAGTATGTTTGCCTACACCATCTGAAAGAAATATGCATGGTTGCAAACAATGCATGAAAGAGGTTTATGATGCATGCTTTATAATGCTTTACATGACATTATAGAGCCAAGTAGGAAAAATGCATATAGAGGCATAGTACGCTCTTTTACATATTTTTCTTACTGAGCGTAAACTCACCCTTTTACGAACATTTTTATACAGACTATCTGAAGTAATCCCTCGCTCTCGATAGAAGAGCCTACGAGTGGATCTTGAAAGTTTACCTTCGAAAGACGCTTCCCAAGTAGTATAGAAGGTATACTTATGTAATTATATAAAGTAAATTGTAATTCAGTTATGGTACAGTACAACTAACATTAATGTATATAAGATGTCGGGGATTTAAGTTAAGATGATGTATGAGATCCTGTGGAAATGGATGGTACATATATACATGTATCATTAGTCTGTTTTATTGAAATTGAATAAAATTTTATGAGCTATCAGATAATTAGCTTAAGAATAAAGGAAGAATGACACTGGATGAACTACAATCTAAATAAAGAAGAAAAAAGTTAAGTGATAAGATGAAGTGACGGGGACGTCACATAAGGACTAACATGAGCAAGTTCTATATTTGTGCTTTATGAGATATTGATTATGTTTTCATGTATAAATTTTAATACTATACTTTTACATATTCCTTGAAAATGTAATATGCCTTTACATCTCTTCAAGTTTAGGAGTCCATGCAATTTAACTCCTGAAATTGGAATATTATGCTTAATTCTTTGACAATTTGAAATACAATTTTGGTGTTTGCAATCGATAAACATACCTAAGCAAATTATATATAATCATTAGCATGAATTTTGAATATTTGGGTATGATATTATTAAGATGCTTGCATTAAAAAATATGATTAAGATTAATTGCTTTTTATTCAAACTTATTTTATATAATTAAAAAAATTTAATCCGGTGGCAACGCACCGGGATCATTCTAATAAGATTAGAGACTGCTGGAAAAAGTAATTGCTTGATTGATAGCCATATCTCTGACGTTATTATAAAAGATATATTGCAGTTTCTTTTGTATTATGTAGTTTCTGCTCCACTTACCAAAAACGTTATAAAATGGTTTCCTTTTCAATTCTGAAAAGTTTAATTTGTTTTTTTTTGTTAAAAAAAAGTGTAATTTGTTGCTATATGCTAGTAAGTAGTAACACACTTGATGTGATACCAGGCAGACCAAGAACTGATTACGAGCTAATTAAGTTCATTAGAATAAATAAAATGGCTAAGTAACTGCATATTACTTTACAGTACAGGAAGGTTTCAAATGCAATTGTAGTTTTTTTTTCCTAATAATTGGAGGCAGAGGATAAAATTATTTGAATTTAAACTCAAATATTTCAATACAACGTTATTTTTTTTAATCATTAGATCAAGGAGTGAATTTTAATATAGAACCCACAAAATTGTGATAGTGATAGCCCATCAGCTAATTTTGTATAGGTTATACACTAATTTTTCTCATGTAGCATACTAGTATCTACTTATTTTTTTGGATTTAAATACAAAATTCGAATTATAAAAAAGAAAAAGAAGTCATTTCTCGAGTTGGAAGCTGGATTGCTGAAATACAGTTATATCAAAGTTCAGAACACAAAACAGGGGCTATCTTAACAGCAAAATAGCTAGCTAGCCCATCAGCTCCATTCCAATTATGATCCTACCTTAGCTATAATACTATACGTCTATTTACATTCATCTTTTACTCAGAATTGAGTGGGTGTATCTAAATCAGTTCTACTCATGGGCCATGTCTGTAATTGGCAAGCTCAATAGAAGATCTTGCTGGCGACGAGAATATATTCGGAGATGCTGAACGTTTTGGAGTCAGATCACCATGCCCAGGAAGCCTGCCTTGTTCTACAAAGAAAACAAAGTCTGAAGAATCTGTCTGGTTTGACAAGCTTGATGGACTCGGCGGGCAGTTAGTGTTTGATGAGCTTCCAACAACACCTATACTGTGAGCACTGCAAGTGCAGCTCGGAGAATTTCTGAAAGTATGGGAGCTCAGGTCTTTCTGGTCAAAGATTCTCGACATGATTTGAATTCTTCTCCACATTGAAGTTTCAGAATGGAACTGAAAGAACACATGCCTTTGTTCATACATGAACATAGCTGAAAAAATGATGAGTGCTGATATGGATGCAACCCCAGCAATGAGGAACAGCGCCCAAAAGCTCTCAAGACCAAGACTGTCCGAAGAAACAGAGGGGTCGAAGTCTGGACAAGCAACTTCGTTCTTGAACCATGCGTTTTGAATTTGTTCCATTTTGTCACCTTGAGTAACATTTAAGACTGCCCTTGAAACATCTGTTACAAGAGGGGAACCTTTAGGGAAGACCTGGAAAACCAAAAGAAACAAATGAGCACGAAACATTAAGCATATTACATCGAATAGAGGCATTTAATGAGAGAGATTGACAGCTGAGAACTCACGAAGCCAAAGCCACCAGTTTTAAATGTTGGTTTTACCGTAGTATATTGGCCACAATATTTTGCAAGAAATAGATTAATGTAAGGAATCTCATCCAGAGAAGCAGAAATACCCCCATTAGCACTTCCCTTGGTAAAAAGTTCATGAAGTTCTTCTGGGGTCGTATAATTCCTGAACTGGGATTTCTCAAATTTCAAACCCAACAAGATACCTTCAACGAACGAGCCAGTCAGAAAACCAATACTCTCCCTTCTCTTCAAGACCTCATTTATATCAGTTACAGTAGGCTGGAGCTGCTCAACTGTTAAAAGTGACGTCAAACTAGCTGTATAACTTTGGGTGAGAATGAGAACGACGAAGCACCATATGATTACCACAAATCTAGCCAAATTGCTAACCACTTTCTCCCCTGTGATAATGATATATTATTTAATTCAATAAATAAATAAATAAATGGGGCTTTAAAGTTGCATCAAAATGTAGCTTATCTATAACTGAAAAGGTGAAAGGGTTATTACGATGAGCAAACACCATGGTTGAAAAAGAGAACCAGAAGCTGGTGCCGACTTGATGTGCAGGGGTTCCACGAAAATCTTCGTTTATTCGATGTTCGAGAATCCAAACCACAAATCCAATGAAGGCAAAGAAGCAACCGCTCATTGCCCAGAGGTCCCATGTCAAAGGCTTTAAGAAAACCCATGCATTCTTCTTCTTGTTACCTCTGATTGGCACGACCATGGTCAAACCGGATTCTGTGTATGGCAACGTGAAGTCCACAAACAATGACCTGTTTGCCACAATAGTTACATCTCCTACCACAGCGTCAAAATTCTGTTCATAGCACCCAATTGCCAAAAGGGAAAAGAAAAATTGAAGATCATATTCATTAAAACCATTCCACTGAATACAAAGAGCAATACTTAATAGACAGAAGGATTAAAGGAGGAGATCACGTACCCCATAGAACACTTGATCAGTTAGGTCATTGTAAGACCCGGCATATTTTCCTTCAGGCGTTGCAAATGGAATATAATCATAGGGAACAGCATAAGGCATTTCATCCATTACAGCATCGAAAATATCAATGCAGTAGCCTCCAATTGATTTTGCTTTCTGAGAGTTAGGATCCCACTCTACCTTAAGAAATTCAGTAAAACCGTCTTTCACTGGAACCCCAATTCTTAATTTCTTCCTATTTGTTGTGATCTCCCAGCCTCTGGGAATCGAGATAGTATCCCCTGGCCACATAATGGGACCAAGTTTTGACTTAGAAGTAGAAGCAGAGTTTGTGCTTGTGTTTGTCAAATCCAGTTTTCTTACAAGTCCATTTTTGGGTGTCCAAAACCCGACCCTTTTTTCTCCATTTCCAATTACGTTGATTACCTGAAGTACAGATGATTGCAATTGCCCATTAGCAAAATTAAAGTCTCCTGTAAGGCCTCTGAATTTAATGTTTGATAATTCTTGGATAAGTGGCGGACCATTTTGTGATACTCCCAATAACTCAAGGTCAGTCGCACCACTGCTGGAAATATTTGTTTTATTGAAGCGAAGGTCTGCAGTACCCGTTTTCTCAATTGCCATGAGCAGTGCAAAAGTTGCATCATAAGCCCATAGTCCGAAAATGTTCAGGTCGGCATTAATAGTGTCTGGATTGTCTTGCTGAAATTTCCTTTTCCAGAGAACTTTAAAATTTTCGAGCTCTTCTGATTCGGGAACATAAGACCTCACACCTAAAATCCCTTGCAAGGAATCACTGGTGCTTGAGGTATCTATTGATTTCCAGATACTGGTCATGGTATCAGTCATGATCCAAACATATCCTTCACTCATCATTCCAATCTCTTTCGCTTTGGTCAAAATACGAGAGCCGAGAGACATTGTCATGTGCACAATGAACACTCTTGTTGGCCTGCTCATTAACTTGTAAAGTTCTTCAGCTATTTGGTCATCAGTGGCCGAATCAGGAACGACGCTCATATATGGGACGCGGGTGTTGATCTCCTGTAAAGCATCCGTCAAGTAAGGTATAAGGCTCTCTCCAAACAGGTTGTCTACGTAAATGGGTACAGCTTCTCTCCATCCAAAATGCTGGACGATGGCACTTATCGCTTCCACTTGACAAGAGCTATTTTGCGCAGCTAGGAAAAAGTATGAACTCTGAAGGGAAATAAGAGAAGGACTTGTTGCAGAGAATGATATTATGGGAACGTGAGATTTGTTTCCCATACTAATCAGAAAGTTGGCCTGCATTGAACTTCTCGGCCCTATGATTGCTTGCACTTCTACATTTTTTATCAAGTCTAGAGCTGTTCATTCATCAAGTAAATTCACAAAATTCTGACTTAAATTTTCAGTCTTAAACTTAAAAGATTGACATTTGCATGCTATAGGAAGAATTGAACATTAAAATATTAACATGTGTCCGGTCTGTCGACTCGGTCAAACAATCACAAGAAAAATCAAATATAGTGCAAACTTATAATTTTAATTCAGATTTCAATATATATAATTGTGCGTTGACAATGAACGTGGAGGAGGGAAATGTTTTCAACTCATTTGATGGCAAACGTTTTTCTGTTACAAGTTGGAAGGCAAATATTTCTTCAGTCAGAATATCTTGGTAAGTAATGGTGGATACCATTGTGCTCTCTATGCCAGATGAGATGCATGAAATATTGGACATTTGTGCATGAAGATGTCTTTTCTACAACCATGGATAATTTATTCCCTAATAAATATGTATATCTATCTATGCATAGCCTCCACAGAGAAATGAATTAATAGAACACCTACAGCCTTAAGTAACTTACTAAACAGACAATTGAAAAACCGAAAATCTGTCATTCTGCTGTGTATGTTCTTTAATTTCAAATGGAACTGAATTATGATTTAGCTTAGCTTAATTACATACAGATGAATTAGAATAATTTCAGACAGGAAGGTATATAAGTAGAATAGAGATGAAAGAATTAAAGAACCTGCAGCGGCGGCGGTAACGACGTCTTCCTTGGAGTCCCTGGTGTGGAGGAGGAGCCTGGTTTTGTAGTGAGGATGAGCGGCATAAAAGTCTTCGAGGGCCATGTTGATGCAGGTCAACCCAACCTTCCCAACCAAGGAATCCATGTCGAGAACGACGCCCACATTAACAGTGGTGGCGGTGGGGTTTTCGGTCACTACCCCGTCTAGAAACCAAATATTAATGAAGATCAGACAGATGGTGAGAAGATGGAAATTATTGGGTTTGGTAAGGCTCCTCATGTTGCAGCTAGCTCTCTTCTGCCTCTTAAAAAACACGGTTTCCCCGAAATAGAATATGTCACTACATTTCCTCTTGAATAGTCAAAAATAAATAGGAGTATGTTGTGAAGGAGAAAGAAAGTTAGAGGAGTGGAACAGAAATGATAGTATATAATATTCTTGTCTCATGTCGATTGACCAAATCAAAAATCAAAATCGTCTCTTCTGCATGTTCAGAATAAAACAAAAAAATAATTACTGGAAATTAATTTCAGTCAAAAAAAACAAAAAAGTCCCGGCGAATGGTAATTATGCAGTCAGTAGACTAAAATGTAGAGTGGGGCTAAGGGGTTAATTTTCGTGATTGTTAGTTTGTTTGCCAATCATTTTCCTTATCAACCAACGAAAATCAAACTAGACATGGCTACGCTAGGCATGCCTGCCTACAATATTTGAAAAAGATTAGAAAGGATGGAGGCAGCTGCCCTGGCCCCGTGGGGCACCCACCGTTGAAACTAACTCCATATAATATCTCAGAAAGGCCAAGGCCACAAGACTCAAGACTCATGACGGAAGACTGAAGGGGTAAAAGCTCACAATGTTATTGGTTGCCGAAAGAAAAAGAAAAGTAAAGAGTTAAGAAATAAACTTGCTGCATGGCTTGTTCTTACTTTTTAATGTTGTTGAATTGAGCAAACAAAACGTGTGTTGGGACAAAACGAGTGATTCACTGATTTTTGTTCTACTATGGAGAAAACTTCAATTCTTTATCAAGGCATGTAATTCGTTTAGAGATAATTAATTGCTTGACAACAGTTATAATAATTAATAATGATCTTTTTTAAACTTTGTTGTTTAGGCTTGCAATAATTAAAATAAAACAAGGTTAACGTCCTTTCAACTAAACAGATCAACGTAACATCAACAAGGACATTTAAATGGATAATAATATGCAACTCATCCCTAAACCCTCACTTTATTGCAACATTAATTAAAACTAGGAAAGCCCCGTGCGCAAGCAGGGTTATAAAATGTTTTATTAGATTTGAAACATAACATGTAAAGGTATTAGATATTGTCTTCAACATAATAAGAAAAACATATTATATATTTTTGTATATTCCTAATCTTGGCCTCAAAATGTTAACACTGATTTTTGTTGGATTGATCAAGGCAAATTGGCATTTGTCTCTTTTTTTGATGTCATTGTTCATTGTAAAATCTTTCCAACCATATGTAAAGTATCCGTTCTCTTGTGTTCTGATGTATTTCACTTGCAAGGTAGCAAAAAACTTGTCTTGGATAACAAAAGTCATTTGAGTTGATTGTGAAGGCATGCATTTGTCATTGAATTCTTTAGGTATATCATGAGAAAATGGACAAGTGAGATTGAATAGATACAAGTAGAGTTCAATGTAAGCAAGTAATAGAAATTACCACAAGGTAGGGATACTAGACATTCCGGTTAGTCATCTTTGTGCCAAACAATGGTGGGTCATTATGGGGCAAGCATTGGATAGCATTGTCTAGGATAAGTTGATAGTTTGATTCTTGTTCTTCTTCTTCTTCAGATTTCTTCAAAGGATGAAGGAGTGATAATTCCAGATTGAAGCATCTTGCGGAATTTTTCTAGTGTTGCTATTATAAATTGAAGGGAATAATTCATAGATATATAACTCAATTTTGTGAGTGCGATAAAACAGAAGTTTTTCAGTGCAAGAAAGGAACGGAACATGAAGAATTATAAAAAGCTTTATATGTTGAATTGGAAAGATAGTTATCAGGATTGATAAACTTTATTTACCTCTTCTTGATTTGATGAGTTCCGATGTTAGAGGATTGCATGCTTGATCATACGGGGAGATGGTGAATTTGAGGTCTCCATTATATCGAAAAAGAAGCAAGTCTCCTATTTTGATAGCATTGGTGTTGACAAATCTTTGGCACCCATCAATAAAATAAAGGTGTTCGTCGTTGTGTTCTAGCAGGATTTCAAACCCTAAGCGTTGCGCAGGTAGGGAAACAAAAAGTTTTATTACATTTGAAACAGACTATGAAAACGTATTAGATATTGTCTCTACAAGATAAGAAAAGCATATTATATATATATATATATATATATGTAAATCCTAGATCTTGATCTTAATATGTTAACACTGATCTTTATTGAGCTTATCAATGCAAACTGGCACCTGTATCCTTTTGCAAAATCCTTCCAACCATCTGTAAAGTATCCATTCTCTTGTGTTCTCACATATTTCACTTGCTAGGTAGCAAAGAATTTATCTTGGATAACAAAGATGATTTCAGTTGATTGTGAAAGCATAAATTTTTAATTGAATTCTTTGTGCATATCCTGGAGGAACAGACAAGTGAGATTGACTATATATAGGTAGAGTTCAATATTAGCAAGTAAAAGAAATTAGCACAAGGTAGGGATACTGAACATTCTGGTTGGTCATCATGCTACCAAACAGTGGTGGGTCATTATGTGGCAAGTATTGGATAGCATTGTCCAAGTTGATAGTCTGGTTCTTGTTCCTCCTCTTCAAATTCGTCAGAAGATGAAGGAGTAATAATACCAAATTGAAGCATCTTGCAGAATTTTTCTGGTGTTGCTATAATAAGTTGAAGGGAATAATTGATATATATATATATATATATATATATATATATATATAACTCAATTTTGTAAGTGTGATAAAACAGAAGTTTTACAATGCAGCAAAGGAATAGAACACGAACAAGAAAAAGGCTTTATATGTTATATTCAGAAGATAGTTATCTAGATTGATAAAATTTATTTACCTCTTCTTGATTTGATAAGTTCAACAAATTTATTAAAAAAAAGAAGAAAATTATCTTGGAAACGTTGATTAAATAACTGAAATAATCAGTACACTCACAAGAGATATTGTGTAGGATTTAGAGATTCATGATGTCATTGCATCTAGATCTAGCTGAAAAAAAAATAAATCCAATCAATTTGCTCTTAGTTGTACAAAATATAAAATCATTCTGAAGCACACTGCAGGCATTTCATAAGTAAACATGATATTTGAGGATACTGTCTTTTCAAGAATTAATGACATGGATGATGAATGCATACTGAAAAGCTAAGTTAGCACAGGCGGAAAATCATTTAAAAAATTGAGTAGAAACAAACCAAATATGATATATTTTACAATTATTTAGTTGTTATCATATCAAGGAATATGAGTCAAGTTGTGTGATTCAACAGCATATTGAAAAGGAGAAGAAATCATTGATCATAGCAAAGACGGTTAAGATATCAGATAACATAACGAAAAAAGAAAAGTAGAGGTAGAATGACTAACATGTTCAAGTAGGCAAAATAAATTGATATCTTGTTTATTTAGCAGGATAATTATGGATAAAAAGTAGACTGCTAATTTAGTGGTGTAGATGAAATGGTTGCTTCTTTCAATTTAACGATGTGAGCAGACTTGGCAACATAAAAGCAATGATGCTTCATGCAAATTGCATCGGTTCTTCTCATATACGTTACTGATGCAAATTGCTTTTTTAATCTTTGTTATAGCATTAATTCATATCACAGGTGCAAAATAAAATCAACCTGTAAAAAGGCCTTTGCAATAAAATATGATTATCAAGAAAAAAAATTATAGTCTAATCTGAATACAAAATATCAAGCTATGATTGTTTTCAAATTCATTGTATATAAAGCTAAAGGCTACATATAAAAAATTTCTAAATCTATTTTAATTTACATTCTGTATATTTTTCTTTCTCTTATTCAAAAATTTTTTTATATAAACGCAGAAAGATGTCTTGAAATCTCACTATTTTTAATTTATTTTTATTTTTGATAAAATTGTATTCCACATCCCACCATCAGCTCATCTTCAAGTAGATTAATCAAAAAAAATCATTAATATTCTTTATCTTTTATTTTCTATATAAAAAGTAACAAAAATATTAACAAAAAAAGAAAACAATCAATAAATGAAGTCTTTTAATATTAGTCAACATAATTATTTTTTTTTCTTTTAAAAGCTTTAGGCCGAAGGAGTTCTTGGCATTGGACCGCCAAAGGACAAATTTGTTGACTTCTTCAAGGGCAGCAAAAGTAATGATAATGCGTTTGGCATAAATGGGTAAAATTTGAATGTTAAATGTAAAGTGTTCAAGTATAAATTTTTACATTTGTTTTCATTTATAAGTATTTTATAAATTTTAAAAAATTTATAAATAAAAATTCAATAAATTTATAAAATTATAACCAAAATTCAATACATGTAAATTTTAATAATAATTTGATAATATGTTTTCATTTCGCAAATGATATAATATCTTTTACTCTTAATTTTTTACGAAAAGGCCAAACTCTCTGACATTGCCACGTCATCATCAGGTACTTTTTAATATGACGTGTCATAATCTCCTTGGACTTCACACAAATCATGGGTCCCAGGAAAAGACTAAGATAACAAGAGTCAATGAGTCAAATAATGCACAGTGTTTATGTGAATGACGATGAAAACTTTCTTTTTCTTTGCTCCATTTCTAAGCAACAATTGGCAAAGCAAAAGTCTCTTGGATTCTTTCTGAGAAGTTCAATCGAGTTAACTTTAACCCACACAAGGGTAACTTTTTAACAGTTTCTCATCAGTTTGCACTTCTGTTCTTCTGAAGAAAACTTTAAAAACAATAAACAATTCTAACTGAAACTTTCAGTTTTAAGTGTCTTTGCTTAGATTGCTCAGTTTACTCATCTGGGTATTCTTTGTTTTTATTCTGAAGTTCACAACTTTGTTCTGTTTTAATCAAAGGTGGGTACTTTACTACTTGTCATTTCCTTTTGTTTGTTTTCTTAGATATGAATTCTTTCATGTTTAATGCTCTCAAATTTATAATTATGTCCACTTTGTTTTGTCAAAAATTGATCTTTGGCGGTTTTTGTTTTAGCATCTTTTACTTTTTATTTTTCTAAGAAAAATATTTTGTCCTGTTTGACAGTGGCTTCTGCTTAGAATGGCGGTTTCTCTTTTCTCCTCGTAAAATCTCTCTCACTGATGAATTATACTATGTTGGAGCTTGAGAAGCATCGGTAACATTAAACCTGTTTGAATTGTTTTGGAATCTTGAATTAGATTGACAATCTAGTAATACTCTGTTGTTAGTTTTGTTAATACGTTAGTAAGCACTGTAAATGCCGGTTGAATCAGGTTTTGATATGTGGAGTATGTTGTTTTGGATGTTTGAATCAGGTTTAGATTTTCCTTGGTACTTAAATGTAAATTCTGCTAGTTGCTTAAAAATGTTTGATTACAGGCCTTTTATGTGTTATGAATCCTTAGTAATATGTTTCATTAGGCCAAATTATGTAGTTTTCATGGGATTGCGGATTAATTTTTGTAACTGAAAGTAATGTTGGAAAGCCTACCCAGTTGTGGGATAAAGGCTCTAGATATGATGATGAACAGAAAGTAATGTCTGAAACCTTGCATTAGAATAGATGATAATCGTATTATTGCTTCTTGACCAAGGGTTACAATTAACTGGACTATGGATGCCGCAATCTTGTGTGTCTATAGATTATTTGATAGGCAGTGAGCTTTCTTGGAAGATGTGAGATTTATCTTCACCTTTTATACTTCTCAGGATCTCTGCTAGCATCAGTATCCTTTAAAGATGAGTACAGGTTGGAATGATGGTTGGGATGATGAATGCTCAGTAATAGGTGATAAAGGCGAGATCGGATTTATTGATTTTGCTGATGATAAGTCTGTGCAAAGTTATGGCATAAATGAAGAGGGGCCAGTTACAATCTCTGTTCCATTTCCTTTCACTCAAGGAAAGCCTCAGTCCATTCTTGTTGGACAAACTTCCAAGTGGCCAATTGCATTAGAGAACACCACTGATGAGCCAGTAGAACTTTGGGGAGTGAGGATATTCTGCTCAAATCCTGCAGACTCATTTACTTTATCTCTAGTGGAACCACCTTCAGCCAATTCAAACTCGGAAAATAGGCAAGGGTTCTTAGAAGGGTACTCTCTTGAGGATAGAGTACTTCAACCACGGCAGACTCTAACCATTTGGCTGTCTTGCAAACCAAAGGACATGGGTTTGCACACATCCGTTGTACATTTTGATATAGATGATAATAGGATCGAGCGTGTGGTCTTTCTATTGGCTGAAGACAAGGTTTCCCAGTCTCTGACTTCTGCCATACCATATAGAAGAGCTCCAAGAAGAAAGAAATTTGCTGTTGATGAGTATGTGGTTTCCTCTCGCCCTGCTAAGCCAACAAAAACCCGAGGATATAAGTGCAAGCTTTCTGAATATCCAATCCCAAAAAATACTAGAGAGTTAATAGAGAATAAGCATGTGCCTGATGTTGTAGCAGAAGGTTTGACAAAGGAGAATTATGCTGCTTTCTTCAGTACATTGCTCATAATGGAAGAGCTGCGTTTAGAGGTAGCTATTAATGATTGATTTGTCGAGAAGGTAAATTTATATGATCCTTTTATGTTGGTTTTCAACTTCATTAGTTCCATTTCAGGAAGACATGAGGTCTCATGACATGGAGTGCATCATGATGAGGAGGAAAGGACCACAGTTCGTAGCTCTTGAGGTCCCTGGGCTAGCTGAGAGGCGGCCATCACTTGTACATGGTGATTTTATATTTGCAAAGATCGCCTCCAACTACTCAGATGATACCGTATATCAGGTATGCTACTTTTTCCTAGAGAAAACATCTCACTTCCTAAAGCTTTCACTTAGCATTTTAACACCATTGGAAAATTTTGATCTCACTTCCTAAAGCTTTCACTTAGCATTTTAACACCATTGGAAAATTTTGATCTCTGATGCGTGTTGAAACTCTGTTGGAATGCTAAATGAATGACCATATTTGAGAAAATAATTAAAGGTATTGGTTCTAGGTGACTCCTCCAAATTAAAATATGACTAAACTGATAAGCTTTTTACTCTTTTTAGTCCATAATCAAAATCAATGGATGCTTCTTGCCTTTATAAGAGGCTGATTGTAGCCCTTTTGTTCTTTCTGCATTTGAGAAATGATTTTCATGGATGTTTTCTTTGAGACTTCTATAGCCTAGACTCTACCAGTGGAATTTTCAGTTTTTTTTTTTGGCCATAAATTTCCTGTATTCACTATTATCTTTATTGCATTCTTTGATCCAAACTTTGAAGACTGCTTATGGGTTGTTTCAGGGCTACATCTATCGCGTCGAGGCTGATGAAGTGCTCTTGAAATTTGCCAACCAATTTCACACCCTTCACCGGGATGGAAACTTATATAACGTTTATTTCACATACAACAGGGTGAACATGAGGAGGTTGTATCAAGCCGTTGAAGCAGCAGAGACTTTACAGGACGATCTTCTCTTTCCTTCCAAATCAACCAAAAGGACATTGAATAAAACAGCTCCGTTTGTGCCTTGTACTGGTACTCTGAATGAAGAGCAGATGCATTCTGTTGAGAAGATACTTGCTTGCAAAGGAGCTCCTCCCTATGTGATTTATGGCCCTCCTGGCACCGGTAAAACCATGACTTTGGTGGAAGCAATTCTACAGATATATACAAGAAAAAATGGTCGGATTCTTGTATGTGCTGCATCGAATAGTGCTGCAGATCACATATTAGAGAGACTTATTAGTAACGAGAATGTGAAAGTTAAAGAGAGTGAAATATTTAGGCTAAATGCTGCTAGCCGTCCCTATGAGGATGTTCCACCTGATTATATTCCCTTTACCTACTTTGAGGCTTCCGTTTTCAAATGTCCTCCAAGGGAAGCCCTCAACCGCTATAGAATTATCATATCAACTTATATGAGCACATCTCTACTGTACACAGAAGGTCTGGATCGTGGTCGTTTCTCGCACATTTTCCTTGATGAGGCTGGCCAAGCATCAGAACCAGAAAGCATGGTTCCTATAGGCAACCTTTGCCGAAAGGAAACAGTTGTTGTCCTTGCTGGAGATCCAAAGCAGCTTGGTCCTGTTATATATTCAAAAGATGCAGAGGCTCTCGGATTGGGAAAATCCTATCTTGAAAGGCTTTTTGAGTGTGAAGCATATTACAACGAAGATGATAATTTTGTAACGAAGTTGGTTAGGAATTATCGCTGCCATCCAGCAATTCTGGATCTCCCTTCAAGGCTTTTCTACGGAGGGGAGTTGATTGCATGTAAAGAGGATAATTCTTTCTCAATAACTTCCAAGGTGGATTTCTTTCCGAATAAAGAATTTCCTGTTCTATTCTTCGGCATTCAAGGCTGTGATGAGAGGGAAGGCAATAATCCATCATGGTTTAACCGAATTGAAGTAAGCAAGGTTGTTGACATCATCAACAAGTTAAGAGCAAGCACTGATCTAAATGAGGCCGATATTGGAGTAATAACACCTTATCGGCAGCAGGTTCTCAAGATCAAGAAAGTACTTGAAACCTGGGACATGCTGGATGTAAAGGTTGGCAGTGTTGAACAATTTCAGGGTCAAGAGAGAGAAGTGATTATTGTATCTACAGTAAGGTCTACAGTCAAACATGATGAGTTTGACAGAACTTACTGTCTTGGTTTTCTCAGCAATCCAAAAAGGTTTAATGTTGCGATCACTCGAGCCAGATCGCTGCTGATCATTGTTGGTAATCCACACATTGTCTGCAAGGTATTTCCACATACCTAGTTACATTTTTTGAATTCTAAGGTGTGCATATGGCACTCCTTACTCGAGTTCCATTTTCATTTTAAGATAGTTATTATGTAGTTAGCATGTCAATGATTGGTGTTGCTCTTGAACTGCAGGACCCTTACTGGGAGAAGCTGTTATGGCATTGTTCCGAAAACAGCTCCTACCAGGGCTGTCCCCCACCAGAAAGGCAGAACCATGAGATTGAAGAATCATTTTCCGGAACTGGCTTAAATAATGAAATAGAAGATCAATTTTCCAAAGTAGGGGCATGGAATTGTTCATTTGAAGCAGAAGCTGTTACCGATGAAGCAGAAAGTTCGGGTGGTTGGAACTAAATGGTAATAATAATGCTTAGAACGGCTGTAAGAAAACAAGCTCTGAAACTTGTTACTCTCTTAGAGCAAGTACATGCATTAGATTTTGCCACCCACCATGGCATTTCTTAAGTAGTTATACCTAGTTGTGGGATGATCTGAACCGCAAAATGTCAGATCTCTTGCAGTATATGATATTTTGAGAGACATTTGTCCTTTGTTTAAGTATAAGTTTGAGAATTGTTTGATTATGGTATGGTTATATTCTTATTTATTTATGTCACATTTGTCTGATTCTGATTCTGATCAGAAGAGTCTACCAACAATTGATGGCAACAGGCTTAAGACACAGTTACTCCTTCCAAATCGCATTTAACAAAGATGGCTGTGGAGCTAATTGAAACTTGGTCACATTTTGGTATAGGAGATGAATTCATGGATTTTGAATCTACACGCATGCAGACGAGGAGGGATTCATTTATATTAGTGTAACTCGTATTATTTTACACAATTTTTATAATTTCATCTACGATTAATATTCATACAAGTTTTAGATTTAACAACATTTTACTCATTTAAGTAAAAATTCATATATTTTATCATTGAATTAAATGCTAGAATGCAAAAATTATATTACCTTTTCTCTTACAAACTTCTCTTTCTCCAACTTTTTAATAATTTATTAGTTGGTTTATGTTAGGGACTTTAATGACTCATCCATTATACTAGCCACTGTCTTCTTCCAAGAAAATTTGTGAGAAATTTCCAAGAAACCTTTTCTCTTCAAACTTGTCTTTCTCCAACTTGTTAATAATTTATAAGTTTGTATATGATATCCTGACAGTGTATAGTTTCTATACACTGTTTGCATCAGAAATTGACCCCTTATCAATAGGTCTTTATGGGCAAATTAAAAAAATTTATTTATATTTGCATATAAGGACTTATTCATGATGTGTCAACTTCAATTGTATTGACAGTGTATAGAAACTATACACTGTCAGTGCATTGTATATAAATTCATAATTTATTAGTTAGTTTATGTTAGCGACTTTAATGGCTCATCCATTATACTAGCCATTGTCTTCTTCCAAGAAAATTTGTGGGAAATTTCCAGGAAACATAGTCTTCCAACATATAATATTCTAAAGTAGCTTTTCTACAAGTCACTAACAGTTGAGCAACAAGTACTACCATATATAAATTGCATTCATCAAACCATGTACGCAATTTAATCACAAGATGGAGATTGACTTATCAAAAATAACACTTCGCCCATTCAAGCTAGAGGATGCTGATGATTTCCTGCTATTTGCAAGTGATGACCAAGTCACAGGAAACCTTCATAAATGGAAGACATTAGCTTCCAAGGAAGAAGCATTGGCACACATCAGAGATGTATGTATACCCCACCCTTGGCGTAGATCAATATGCATAGATGACCGTTCGATTGGGTTCGTGTCGATCTTCCCCTTCTCGGGTGATGACAAGTGTAGGGCTAATATTGGATATGGTGTTGCTGTGAAGTATTGGGGACGTGGGATTGCTACTAAAGCAGTGAAGATGGCGGTGGCTCAGTTTTTTGTTGATTTTCCTGATGTGGTGAGGGTTGAAGCTTTTGTTGATGTGGAGAATAAGGCCTCCCAAAGGGTTGTTGAAAAGGCTGGGTTCCAAAAGGAAGGGATGCTGAGGAAATATGGCTATCTTAAGGGCAAACTAAGAGATTTATTTCTGTTTAGTTTTTTGTCCACAGATTTTCCTGCTGCTCAAGGGCCATAATTAGCCATTTTCAGGTGGAAAGAGTCATGTGGTAAATGTCTAAAGATGCAAGAATTGTTTCTCTTTTGGTGATGGGGTTCTATCAACAGTTATTTCCTAGACAAAATTTAAATGATAATTTGTGTATTTGTTTGTGTTTATTTCGTTTTAAATCATGTAAACTATAAAAGTTATTATGTTAAAATTCATATAAATCATGTAAACTTCAAAAATTATAGCATTAAAATTCATGTAAACACATTAAACATCAAATCTGTTTCCCAATGCATGTATGAATGTTTATTTAAATTCTACTTCTATGCCCGTTGCCTTCCATTACCTCTTGTCAACGTACTTCGAGAGTTAAATCCCATTTTAGTAAACGTACATGGAGTTCGTTTTTATTTATAATGAAGATTTATTTTTTGGTACCATAGAAATCTAATTTGAAGGTAAATTTTGATGTGTTGATAAATGTTCTTTCATAGCCTGGAGACCATGAATCATATCATAATTACAACCTCTTTGTTAATATTGAAAGAAAACTGCATACATTTACTTTTCTCTAAATTTCACAATATAAAAGCCTTGCTCACTAAATTTACCTTTTTCAATACAAATCTCAAATGTGAAGAAGAAAAATACAAATACTAAACTCGAACATCACACCGACATCACACTCACGCTCTATGAATAAAAACATAATCTTTTAAACCAATACTCGAGCTTTGTAAATAAAGACATGATCCTCTGAACCAATGTGCAAAGTCGGTAATTTTTCCTTTGTTTTATACAGTGTTAGATATACATTTACAAAGTTTTTTCTCTTTCTAACAAAACTATGGACATCCCGACTGTACATATATAACACAAATCATTCTCCTACAAGCTTTTTCTCCTACCCTGCTTTTCCTTTTTATCTTCGGAAAATTTAACTGTACTACGCATTGAAGGGAAAGAAACAGAATGCACTTTATTCACAATTGCAGATTAGAGACATCAGACATTTGTAGAATTTACTGAAATCTCTTGTGGCAGAGGCGAGCTTCTTGATTGGTCTTGATGCGAAGGGATAACAAGCTGCTGCAATGATTTTAATGTTGCCGTAAGCTCTGCGAATGAAGGCCGCGAACTTGGATCACTGGAAACAACGGGGGTGATAAATTAGAATGGATTTCATGTTGCAAAAATGAATATAGTCAAGTGTAAAAGTTCAAGTTTCTGTTTACTAACGTCTGCCAGCATTCCCAAATTATCCTCGCAACCAAAGGATCGAGCTCCTTGGGAATGTCAAGACGTCGATTCTGGAAACCAACAGCACCCACAACTTGCATTGGATTCATGCCTCTCCAAGGCAGTCTTAGGGTAGCAAGCTCCCAAAGAATTACTCCGAAGCTATAAACATCGCACCTATACATCCAACCAAAAATGCATGTTAGTTTAAAGCTTGGTTATTTTACCGATTCAGCAGCTTTAATAATTAGGGATAACAATGAGCCACAGTTAAAAATTGCCAACAAAAATTTCTGTCCATAAGAAAAACAAGTAATTTAATGCAATTATATGCAGACAATTGAATATCAAGCAAGTAGAGTGAAATGTTATTGACTGACAAACTGTGCTAACCAATGAGAAAGAGCAGGATTAAATGATATTGACCGAAGAGAAATGACTCACTTCTCATTTGAGGGCTCATTGCGAAGTACTTCTGGAGCCATCCACTCAGGCTAAAACATAAAAGGCAACTCAATCAGAGACATGTAGAAAGCAAAACAATATAACAGAAGCTACATATTCTATCCATATCGTCAGAATTTATAATATTTTGCAGAGTAGGCCAAGGTACTGACTGTTCCTGCAGTTGATTTGGATGATAGAAAGGTATTATGCTTCAAGCGTGACAACCCAAAATCACAAACCTGCAAAGTTCAGTTTTGCAATCAATTAGAGGGTAAACTGAAAGAATTTCACAGCAGTCATACTTCATCTCTTATTCTTTTCCTTAAAACGAAATTGTTAGTTTTCTATTTAAAAAGTCAAAGCAATTACATCATGCAAAGTTACACATTTAACACATTAACAACCTCAGTTAGCTGAGAAAACAACAAAATGGTAGTTTCAAAGGATGCATACCCTTGTTCCTTTTCTTCCTTTAAGGTTTAAGTCCTGAGGAGTTTAAAGCCAGTGAATTTATTTAATTCTATATGTTATAAGATTATGAGCATAAGTGTACGAATGCAGTCAAATGCCATATCAGAACTGTCAGTCAGAGTAATCATGCCCCTCAAGGACAGACAATTCATATTAAACTATGTCAACTAATTAGTAACCTAAGTGATGCATATAAAATTATAAACCAAATAGGACATAGGTATCGACACATTTGTTAGGTTGCCCACTTGCAGCTCTAGAGAAGCTAGAACAAAAAGACTACAGAAATTCAGACTTGTTACAACTTCACATTTATATGCCTCGTACTTTATGTTTTTATATATTAAACACTTTTTAATAGTTTTCCATTGTGAAACTAAAAATATAACAAAACAGTGCTTCACGAGATACAAAAGGAAAAACGAGTGGACAATAAAAGTGAGTAGCCAGGATTAAAAGCTTGCAGCAATAATAAACAAACTAACAAATCAACAGAGAAAAGTGCTGTTCATACATAGGCATTGGAGTACCAGAAAGAGAACGAGGACATGGTCATTATAACTCAATAATCAAGCCAACTCCACTAGATCAATTGAAATGTCGCCAGATTTTGCAATTATGACAGCAAGATTGAGAATGTTTAGGAAGTAACACTTGAAAGAGTAAAAGCAAGAAACATTTAGAAGCACAAGAAACTAAAACGTAAAAACACTATTTACCTTCACATTCCAGTTTTCATCAACTAAAAGATTAGGAGACTTCAAATCACGGTGAACAATGGTAGGTGTGCTGGTGTGTAGGCAATTCATGCCCATTGCCTGAAAAATGAAAACAGATTTGAAATTTTATGTGGTTGTCACATCCCAAACAAAACAATTGTAGAAGCAATTAATTCCATACCACATCAAGAGCCATCTTAATTCTTCGCTTCTCATCAATTTGAGAATGAGGGCGATGAATAATCTTATATAAGCTTCCTCTGAAAAAATAAACATTTGCACAATTGAGATCATCAATGATCATCCGCATGTGTGTCACATGAACACAAGTGCATGCTTGGCAGTCAAGGCTGCCGATATATTTGCATCTGTATTACTTTGCATAAAAGTTCAACTCATTAAGAAGATAAGATGGCAATATGCAGGTACAGACTCTAACCTTGGAAGAAACTCGGTAATAATAGAGAGGTTTGGAGGGCGAGTAACAGCACCCAAAAAAAGAACAACATTTGGATGACGCAGTCTACGCATTATTCGCACCTTAAATTAAAGAGAAAAACAAAAATCAGGATCAGTGACTTTGGAATTTTTAACATTCATAACCTTAGCATGAATGTTTCTCTTAAGCCTGTATATGGACAGCTATTTAAAGGAAAAGAATAAAAATAAACTAGAAAATCTGAACACATTTCACTATCATTTTGATACAGAAATATAAATGCTTAAAAGTTGCTTACTTCTCTTTTGAACTCGGACAAAGCAGCACCTAAAAAATCCTGGTCTAGGAACTTCTTCACAGCAACCTCCTGTAGTTCAATAACCATTACCATCCGCAAAATTAGAAACAACTTATTCTTTTAATGTGTAAATAACGCTAAAATAGTGTGGTGCAAAACATCATTAAAAAAAAGGTATAATTATAGTTCAGTTCAAAACAACACCTAATAGTTCTCACTATCATGCCTTTGGCAAATAATTGTCAAGATTGCTCAAAACCTATTTCCTTTATCACTAAATAGAGACAGCAGAGAGTGATATACAAAATGAAAACTGTGAAAGTTGTGATAGGCTGAAGTATAAAAAGAGTATGAACTAACCGTTCCATTCCAATCAGCACGGTAGACCTCTCCATAGGAACCTACTCACAAGAAAACAAAATTTAATAAGAATTAGAGACCTTCCAGAAAAAGTAAAAGTTCTTGCAAAGCAAGCATCAAAATATCTTACTGCAGTTAAACTTTTAAGGTTTTCATGAGGAATAAGAAGAGCTCTTAAAAATCAAAAAAGGGGAACAAATTTCAAAATGACAAACACAATACACATGTAGACTAACTGAGACAACATTTAGTTTATTGACAAAGAATGACCTTGCCTTACTACAAAAATTGCCACATATAATGAACTTAAATAAGCTATATCATTACCTAATCCAATTCTTTCACCAATATCCAAGTCTTCCCAAGGAATTTCACATTCTCCTACATCTACATCATCGAATAGCTGATCAACCCTGCCTGTGCCACTATCAACTGATGTGTTAGGACTTTTTGGATCCTTTAATTTGAGATAATTACCCATATATCTCTCCTGGGTGTACTTTCTACGATTGTGGAAAACAAACTCATTATCTTGCTCTTTAGCCAAATCCCCTGTGTTATTTTGTAGATCATGTCCATTCCTGAGATTCTCTTCCTCAAATTTAGTGCTTGGATCCTCGGCCAGTTGTGAGCTATTGAACTGACTGGTAGTGGATGCCAAAGATGAACTAGTTCCAGACAAAATATTCCTGATTTTATTATCACTATTCAATGTATCCAAATCACCAGGCAACTTAAAACCACGAGGATGGACGTTTTCAGGTTTGGTAGAGCTCGTGGAAGCTGATGATGACTGATTAAAATCATTAGGCTCACGATTGATTTTTGGAAACAGGCCCTCCATGTAATTGTACTCCTTCTTCCGAGGAACCTCATTATAAGCAGGTCGATTCTTCCACACCAATGGTACAGGGCGTCGCCCCAGGGCTACATTATTTCTAAGTCTCGGAAACTCATCAATTTTGGCAGTCTCTTTAAGTTTGTTCTGCAGGGAAATTTTGCCTGTCCCTTTTATCTGGAATGGATTAAGATCTGCAAAAAGATTTTTGGGGTCCTCTTGACTACTCTGACCCGACGGCACTGCATTGACGTTTATCCTCAGGCCATCACCAACTACATTGGCACCACTAGTCCCTTTATAAGCAGAAGTTCCAATGGCAGTTGAGGGAAGATGGTCCAACTGATTAGAGGTCACTCTGTTAGATAATACACAAGAACCAACACCAGAATCACATGGACTTGATAATGAAGACAACGATTCTGCACTTGCTGAGCTTGACCCCCGATCAAAGGAAAGACTACTATTGATCACAGGATGTTGACTACTACCTTCACCATTAAGTGGCTTTGCTCTTGAGTAAACATCATCAGAAGACAGAAGAGTTGGGATATTGCTAATTATTGGATTGTATGGCTTACAAGTTGTATCTTTTGCACTTAAAATGTCAGCAGGTATAAGTGTACCTGGAGCTGCCATTAGATCAACCAAAAACTCCCTGGAGGTACAAAAGCACAAAATTAGACCTAAATATAAGTAAAGATTAAGATAAGAAAAAAGTGCAAACTATAACCTTTCATCCTCCAGCTTTATTATATTTACAGCATCATCCTCAACACCAGTGTAATGACTGCCTTTTACCAGTCTACAAGGTAACATTATACTATCTGCCAATACCTACATTAGAAGGACACAGAAAATAATTATAAACCTTAAAGATAGCCCAATTCACAAAATATTAAGTACTTGGATCAACCACTAAAAGAATCAACTTAAATCATCAATTTTTTAAACTAGCATAGCTGGAATAACCACGTTAAAACAGACTGAAGTCACTGTCCATGTTCGAAAACTAACCTTGAAGAGTAACGCACGATGCCGAGACAGGCCTATATTTATGGATCCAATAGGCAATACACTTGTATGAGGAGATGTTCTAAGCTCTGTGTTTCTTTCCATCCATCTTGCCAATATTATATTAGCATCTTTAACAGGTCCGCCCATATGTCCTGTTACAAGTTCGGCGAGCCTTTGAACTAAAACACCAACATTGGTAGCAGGGCAATCTAATGCAATACAGTGCGCAATTTGCAACAACTCTTCTAGGGCTGGGTCAATAGTTCGATTCACAATTACAACTTCAAAACCAGAATTGCCAAGATTTCTCTCAAGATCAGCAAGAGATGGCATTTTTCCTACGATTCCTGAATCTGAGTTGAGCCCATATACATCATAAAAACCATCAACCACTCTCTCCTCATAATCAAGCACATCATATTCCTGGTGAATCAGAACAACCCAACCAGTCAATCCAAGTCAAATAACTCAAGACATAGCAACACAGGCCAGAAAATGGAAGACTCAGTCAGTCCGAATGATCATAATCAAGTTCCAAGCAGTAAATATAGAAGCAATCAGAATTTTTTCTTTTTGTAAACAAATTTCATTGATCCTAAGATTGGAAGATATAGCAAGACAACCTGTTTAAAGGCCAAAACACCAAACGTCAACTAAAGCAAAATAAGCCATACACAAGGGTCATGATTAAGAGCACAAAGGAACTATCAAAAACGATTCCAATCAATTTCCTTCAGCTTATAAAAGGCTTCTGTTAACATTATTATCCTTCAATGTCTCCAAGCTACTGATTAAATCACAGTGACCATTACAGAAACCTAGGTGATAGCAGATACTCATGGTTACTTACTCCCACAGTTTCACAAGAAGCAAAACTCTAAAATAACTTGTCCTAAACATCAGCAATTCCCAACCCTAACACCAGCAAAATTAAATGCAAACCATAAAAACTCAAGCTTGTTCACAATAATAAATCATGGTTAAATTTCTAGTTAGTAAATCAAGCAAGGTCAAAATTTGATCAGAAGCAGATATGAAAATTTAACAAACTACCATAATTCTAGTAAAAACACAATTTCAAGCTTTTCCAGCTAAAATTCATCACATAAGAATCTGAAAATCAAATTCAAACCATAACTTGCCCTAATCCAATCCAAAAACCAATCAGTAGCAGCAACTAAACAATCCTAATTCAAGCAAAATACTTTAATTAGATTCACCAAAAGTCCAATTCAACCCCCAAAATAACAAAGCAAAGAAGACAAATAAAGTACTTAACGCAAAGCCAAAAATCCAAGAAACTATCAAAACCCGAGTGGTAGATGTTATTTCCAGCTTATCCACCATAATTTCACAAGAAGCAAAACTACATGGTAATCCAGTACATCAGCTTTCCCAAATCACCAGCAATCCAAACCCCAAGCCCCCCAAAAAAAAGCAAATAACCGCAAATTGAAGCGTATTCACAACAGTTCCCTCAAGTTCAATTTCCACATATTTCATTTTTCAATAACAAACCAACCAACTTTCTGTTCAGATTTAAAAAAAAAAGAGATAAAATAATAATAATAATAATAATTTCCTATTACTACCATTATTCCAGTAAAAGCGCAATTAATTAAAGCTTTTCCGCTAAAACTCAGTTTAATAACTTACCCTAACCAAGCAGTCCAAAAATTAATCACTATAATCAACTAAAACATTCATAATTTAAGCTCATTCAGTCCAATTCAGTTCACCAAAATTCCAATTCAACCCTAAAAAATTATAACAAAAAGCAGAACAAAACTAACCAAAACAAAAAATACTTACCCAGTACTGCCTAGCCAAAGCCTCGGCTGCCACATCATCTTTATCCCTCCCTAATCCTAAATCCATCCGATGATGGCTCCCAAAACTCAACAGCGTCGCTGATCGGATCTGATCCTTCTCCGGATCCTCCGAATTCGAAACACTCATCGCTAGTGCTAACTGTACCTGAAACTCTTCCTCCGACAACATATAATCGGATGCTCGATTCCTCGCGGTCGCCGTCGATGATGGCGTACTCAACCCCATGCTTGAAGGTACCGGCACCGTCGTCGCTGTCACAGGCGATGATGACGTCGTGGTTGTGGAAGGACTCACCAGAGAGTTCCCGGACATCGCGCCTTGATGATCGTTGGCGCATGACGGCGAAGGCGATGGTGACGGCGACGTATCATTTGTCGAAGTTCGATTAGGTTCGTGACCGCTTCCTATGTGTAGCTTCTTAAAAATGTGCTTCATTGTTTTTTCTTCTTCACTTTCTCTCAGTTTCCCTCAGTTGCTCGCATTTTGTCTCACTTTCTTTGACTCTTTTTTTGGTCTTTTTTTTTTCCTTTTCGGAGGAGGGAATAGTTAAGGCGGACACATGTCATATTTGTACTGGCGGGTAACTGATACGGCTTGAATTTGAGAAATATCTACAAAACTGCCACTCATCGTCCCTACACGCGCTTTCGGTTGACGATAGGCTGATTTGGATTCCGTTCATATAAAGACGAGAAAAAAATAATAAAATTATTTTTATGTCCTTTAATTTTATTTTTAATTTTTAAATTTTTTTATTTTAAACATATATGCTTTTAATGGTGATTTTATTTTTTTAATTCCATTAAAATTAATTTTATTATCCATCTAAATTATTCTAATGTCAAGTTAAAAAACCAATGAGAATAGGGCATGCTGGCTTTGAGCTTTGCACACGTGGAGGTAAGTGGCCACGTCATTTTGGGCTCCTTAGATTCACAAGGCCATGTGTTAAAAATTATTTTACTATTATAATGAAATAAAAGATAAAATTAATATCTTATACATCGTCAGTAAAAATTTTTTGATTCCATGAACAAAGTTATATTATGACACAAATCATATAAAAATATTAAGAAAATAAAAATACGTAAAATAATATATATGTTATGATCTTAACCTCGCTTGTGGAATCAAAAAACTTCACTGACGGTGTATAAGATAATTATCCTAAAAGATATTCCACAAACATATATATTTATGCATTTAACTTTCTTTTAAAAATTAATCTAATATTTTTGTCTAATCTCATGAAATATTTTTGTTGCCTGTTATTATATTTTTTATACAAAGGAGATTATAATTCAGTGAAAAAAAATGCAAATGTTACTATTTGAATTTTAAATTTATTACAAGTTATTTTTTAAAAAAAATTATATATATATGTTGTTACCTGTTTACAACAATGATCTTTAATGACGTGATAATCTCAATTTTTGTGCTAGCCTGTCTTTAAGAACTCTGCAAAAAAGAAAATGATTAGAGGGCACAGGGGCTTTCCTCTGCGCACGTACTCCGATGCTTAAGTTGGACAGGATCTAAACAGGGTTTTTATCAGTAAATAGATATTATGGTTTAAAAAAAATACTTGTGACTTATTTATAGGAGTCAGTTTACACGTAATTACCTTTATGACCCACAACTTAAACGGTCATTTAATGGATCTTCCATGATCTTCCTGAGTCCTCTTTCCACTTGGGCTCAGTCTATCTTTAGGCCCAATGATCTTCAGTTTGACTCATAACAAAGCCCAATAATTCTTGGTATAACTCTCATCAATTGCTCCCCACTCTTGTGTAGGGTATACCCTGTGGAAGAGTACATATGGTTTTTGTTTTTTTAATTAAAATCATTATAGGTACATAGACTTTTCAGATTCTCTCGCTACCCCCTTTTTAGAATTATTGCAAGAGACTTTCATCTTCATCTAGGAGCTCAACTAGTGGACTTCATCATAATTTGTAATAGGAAGGGCACAGCACCGTTATTTCTTTTGTTAAGTGCCTTTTCAAGGCCCATGGATTCTCTGAGTCAATGACCTATTTTATTTAAAAGGCTTTTCTTCACTCAAGAGAACATCCTATTTGCTGGTTGAGGCATGGTAGACGCTCTTAAGAATCCATAAGTCCTCTTTTAGAGCCCAAGGGTCCATTAATCTAAAGTGTTTGGTGTGCTTTTTGTAAGAGGAAGGATATTGAGCACTTCTCCGCCTCTCAAGCTGAAATTCCTCATTCTAATAAAACAAGTTCACTTCAAAGGAGTGGTTACAAAAAACACTTGAGCTTATATTCTTCTCATGTTTATTATAAGGGATTCAGTTCCTCTTGATCCCTTAACCATGGGAGGAGTAAGTCTATAGTTAGTGAATCACTAGTGATCAGTTTTGGTGAACAGGAAGAACTAGAAGTCACAAGGACAGAATCGAGCCGAGTGCAATATATTCAAGCTCCTCATGAAAGATAGGAGGTAGCTATTCATGGAGCTATCAATGCGAGACATGCATATGCTTCCCAAATTGCTCCTCTTAAATAGTAAGTTTCAAATTCTTTATTTCACGTTAACGTGAATATCTTGTGAGTTTACTAACTTATTTTACTTGTTTGCAAGCCTTACACCAAATAATTGCTATTGATGCTTAGCACTTAGTGTTTAAGGTGCAAGTCGTAAGAGAACTCGAGCAGCTAGAGCTGCTTCATTAAGGACGATTTTGAGATAAAAAAAGCCAAGATTGCCTTTTTTTATAGCACTATTGGAATACATTTTCCTCCACTTCAACTGAGCTAAATACTTTTCAAGTGGAGTATGTCACTCTTCTCTTCATACTCAAGGTCCTAATTGACTGAAACCAAGAGCTATATGGAGAAATTACAAGATTATAGAGCCACTGAAGCTTTCTCTTAACCAAGAGGATCAAAATCAAATCTGGGTTAAGGCCGTGAAGGCACATCATCAAGAAGCACCACAAAAAGAGGTATATATTCTTAATCAGTTTCATCAAATGTGATTTGTACCTGACATGCTCCTGATTGGTCAAAGCTTGATCCAAGTGCTGAGGATCTCGAACCTTTTCTGAAGATAGGCACTTATAAATATCTACATGATCTCACTGGCCTTTAGGAGCCTTTTCGTCGACCCGAAGTGGTCGAGGTTCTCACAGACTTGGATGAAGATGATTTGGGTAATCCAGAGGCAAATTTTTCTAAGGATCAAGCTCCTAACATTATAGTGCCTTAGGACGCACACGCTTGGATGCCTGTTAATATCGATATTCCTCTTACTGTAGAGGTCAATCTAGAATACACTTATTGTAATACAACTCTAGAATTGAATGAATGAAAACTTCCACTTTCTTGCTTTATTTTCCCACAGAGCTTACTATATATATATATATATATATATATATAAAGTGCTCCCCAGTTCTTTGTGAAAGTGCCCACTCTTTAATAAAGAACCCTTCGGCGACTATATATTGGCCTTACACTTATTTAAACTCATCTTAGACTTACTTCACGCACTTTCCGTTTCAAGTCCTTTTATTTCATTCATGGCTTACCTCACTCATTTTTCACTTTAAGCACATGTGTTGCCCATCTCACGCATTTTTTCCCTTAGAGACTTTTATTTCATTCACGGCTTACCTCGTGCATTTTCGCTTCAAGTCCGTGCTAGCCTACATCTCGCATTTTTCGCTTCAGGCTTTTTTCTTTGAGTGCGTGGCTTACCTCACGCATTTTTCGCTTCAAGCTCTTGCACTTTTTGCCTTCATGCATTACTTACATCATGCACTTTTCGCTTCAAGTTCATGCGTAGCCTACATCATGCATTTTTCGCTTCAGGCTTTTTTCTTTGAGTGCATGGCTTACCTCGTGCATTTTTCGCTTCAAGCCCTTGCACCATGCATGACTTACATCGCGCACTTTTCGCTTCAAGTCCATGCATAGCCTACATCGCGCATTTTTTGATTCAGGCTTTTTTCTTTTAAGTGCGTGGCTTACCTCGCGCATTTTTCGCTTCAAGCCCTTGCACTTTTTGCCTTCATGCATGACTTACATCGCATGCATGACTTACATCGTGCACTTTTCGCTTTAAGTTTATGCGTAGCCTACATCGTGCATTTTTCGCTGCAGGCTTTTTTCTTTGTATGCTTGTGACAGAATAAATGCTATGTTATTACAATGTTAAAGCCATTCCAAGAGTCGCAACGTAACATACCTTTTGTCTTTCATATGGTATTGCTCCCCAAGTTTTTCTTTAAGACAACGTTACTCTTTTTGTCCAAAAAAGAACTTTTTGCTCGAGTGTTATGCCTATCTCGCACTTTTTCCACTTAAGCACTTGTATGTTTGAGTTGCCCACCTCGCACATTTTTCGCTTAGGGACTTTTTTATTTTGTCCGTCTCGCGCATTTTTCGCTTAGGGACTTATGTTTGCCCGTCTCGCACCCTTTTGTGCTTAGGAACTTTAGATTTGCCCATCTCGCACCTCCTGTGCTTAGGGACTTTAGATTTGCCCATCTCGCACCTTCTGTGCTTAGGGACTTTTGATTTGCCTGTCTTGCACCTCCTGTGCTTAGAGACTTTTGATTTACCCGTCTCACATCTCCTTTGCTTAAGGACTTTTGATTTGTCCATCTCACGTATTTTTCGCTTAGAGACTCTTGTTTACCCGTCTCGCGCATTTTTCACTTAAGGACTTTTGATTTGCCCGTCCCGCGCATTTTTTGCTTATGGACTTTTGTTGGCCCATCTGGCACCCTTTTGTGCTTTCGTTGGTAAACATAGCTTATAACAGAGTGCCTTACAAGCAGAGTTTATACAAACCTACATGGTAGCTAACATATAGAACATAACAGATTATGTACTCAGGATCATGGATATTATAGCCAAGGCAAGATATAAGGAAAAGATAAATTGTTCAAGCCTTGCAAATAATGTAATGTATAAATATATTATATCATGTTACTAAGAATGAATAACAATAACCTAGAGATAATAAATATAGATCTCTTACCTTTATGGATTATATTTATCATAAAATGTAGCTTGTCATGAGATAGCAAAAGAGAGGTGTTGACACCTAATTTTGTCCCATTTTTGTTATTATTGTCATTATTATTTTCTTTATTATTATTATTATTATTATTATTATTATTATTATTATTATTATTTTCTTTATTATTATTATTATTCTTATTATTATTACAATTACTATTATTTTTATTTTTATTAATTTTATTATTATTATTATTTATATTTTTATTATTTTATTATTTTTTTTTGTCTAATCTGCCATCAGTCTCCTGTCATCCATCCCATCACCGCCGGCCACCAGTCTGCCACCACCGGTCACCAAACCTATCACCCATCCCATCTCCACTAAACCGAAGCCCTTTACAATCCCCCATCCTCGGCTCACCAAGGGGAGAAGACGGGAAAAACCCCATTTTCCCTCAACCCTGATCAAAAAACCATTTACCCCAGCAACCGGCCTCACTCACCCTCTCCGTTCAACCAACCATCACCATCATCAATTGAAAACCTCCAAAACCAAAGCCCCAATTCGATCCCTCTGCCCCTCAACCACCGGGAGCCCCTGCCAACCCTATCACCACCATCCCAATACCCATCATCATCGTATACCACCGACAACAACCAAACATCACCGAGACCTCATTCTCACCACCGAAACCACCGTCGAAACCCCCCAACCACCCACACCAGAAAACCAAAATCGAAACCCCAAACACACGCACGCACAAACCCAAAAACCAAATCCCAAAATCCGAAAATCCCAAACACCAACCACTACCCGAGACCCCTTCAAAACCCTAGATCTAAGATCCAAATCCCCCACCTGCAAAAAAAAAAAAGAACAAACAAACCGCAGCCAACAACCAAACACATCCAAGCAAACAAAAAAAAACACAAGATCAGAAAATCCAAAAAAAAAAAATCAAGCGAGAGTAGTAGTGATTTCAGGTTCAAGGTCTTGGGGAGGTTATTTTGCAAATCCCAACGGTGGGAATCTAGCGGAGGATGAGGAGATCCCTCGGTGAGAATTTGGGTGGTCATCGGACGGCGAAAATGCGGCAGATCTTAGTTGAAGGCCGCGGCTTTAGGTTCAGATATACTGGTTTTGGGGCATTTTTGGAGAGAACAAGGCCCGAAATCGAAAAGAGGAGGTAAAAAAGCTTAGGAAAGGGGGAACCTTTTTCGTTTCTGTGGCCGACGAACGGCGGCCGGTGGCGGCGAACGGTGGTCCGGCGTCTGCCGGAAATCGCCTGGCCGGCAGAGAGTTTTGAGAGCTCTAACCTTTTTTTTAGGAAAAGAGGTTGAAAATGAATTAGAAAAAAAAAGGATAGTTTTTATAAAAAAATTTTGGCGACCCGCGTGCTCGACCCGGATCCGACCCGGGATCCGCGCACCTGACCCGCAGAGCAGGATCCGCGCGTCGCCCCGCGTGTCGACCCGACCCGGTCGCGTCTGACCCGCGCACCTCCAGCCCACCGACCCGGCCAGCAGCTTGGGCCATCTCATTTAGGCTGCCTTACACGTGGGTTTTAAACCTAAATTTTGGTATATTCCTGGCTTTTTATAGTTATGTTTATTTATTTATTTAATTTCATTTTCTTTGAGTAAAAAAAAGAGAAGAAAATTTTAATTAGAAAATAAAAAATAAAAAATGATAAATAAAAAAATTTAAAAAAAATTAAATTATAACATTATTATTATTATCATCATTTGTTTTTTTTATTTATTATTATTGATATTATTGATATTATTATTATTATTATTATTATTATTATTATTATTATTATTATTATTATTATTATTATTAATGCATGTTGTAAAATAAAAGTTTTTGAAAATTTTTTCTTTTATTTATATTTTCATTAATTATTATTATTGATTAGGAAATGTATTTAAAAATAATGAAATTCAAATTTGAGTAAATGTTAAAATCATGAATTTAGTAATGTCCGATGATGGGATGTTATGAAACTCACAAGTAGTGATTTCTTAACTGATCCCTAGGTGAGAAGAGTCGTACTAAATGTTACCAGAGTATTGGGATATTTAGTATGATTTTTCAATAATTTATTTTTTATTAAAAAATAAAAATTAATAAGTTTTAAAAGAAAATAGAAAAAGGAAATTAATAATAAAAGCCCGATGATGGGATGTCATGAAACTCACAAGTAGTGATTTCTTGATTGATCCCTAGGTGAGAAGAGTCTACTAAATGTTACCAGAGTATTGGGATATTTAGTATGATTTTTCAATAATTTATTTTTTATTAAAAAATAAAAATTAATAAGTTTTAAAAGAAAATAGAAAAAAGGAAATTAATAATAATCTCCCGATGATGGGATGTCATGAAACTCACAAGTAGTGATTTCTTGACTGATCCCTAGGTGAGAAGAGTTCACTAAGTGCTACCAGAGTATTGGGATACTTAGTGCAATTTTTCAATAATAAAAATTTTTATTTAAAATAAGTATTTATATAAAAAAATCAAAAAACTCATTTGCATCATTTATTAACTGTTTGCATCATATGCATTCATAATAATTTTTGAAACGAGTGTGAATCTTCCGATGATGAGATTCTATAGAACTCACAAGTAGTGATTCTTAAGAAATCTCTAGGTGAGAAAAATTATTCCAAATGTTACCAGAGTATTGGGATATTTGATTTAATTTTTCAATACAAAAAGGGTTCACATTCATTTTCGATAAATAAACTTTAACATTTTTTTAAAAAATTGGAAAAATAATTTTGACAAATAATAAAATGCTTCAAAAATGAAATAAAAAGGAATTAATTTTAAATATTAAATTGAGACTATTTTATTAAAACAAAAAGGATAACACATGATTATTATGATACCGTTTTTCAACGGGCGTCGTGGGGGTGCTAATCCTTCCCCACGCGTAACCGTACCCCCGAACCCAATTTTTGTTTCGCAGACCAAAAGATTATCTTTTTAATGAAACTTAATTGATTTTGAGATTTTGTTGAAAAGATAAACGTTTTCAGGTGGCCAATCACACCTTACAAAAAAGATTGGTGGCGACTCCATTTTTGTTTTTTTTAAACGTTTTTTTCAAAATCGTCGAGCGCGAAGCCGTTACGACAGCTTGGCGACTCCACTGGGGATGCTTTTTGAGGGTCAAGCCTTTTATTAATCATGTGTTATCCTAAGTTTTAATTTAAAGGTCTTAATTAATATTTAAATTTAATTTCTTAATTTTAAATAATTATTTGCATTTGTGTGAATAAGTTATTATATTTATTTTATAGCATTCTTTACTTTTATATATTATTCTTAATAAATTGTTGGGGTAGAATAAGGGTTATGGTTTGATAAAAGTTCCCTCATACACACACTTGCACTTGCATTTGCATCACATGAGCTCTATACCCGAGTTCCGTCCTTCTTAGGAGGGAGTAGAGTACCTTTGCTCTCGTGAGGTAATCACCTCCGCAATGGCAATCGAAATACTCCCACTCAAATTAAATCTTACTAGTCCAGTGTGGATGATAGTAAGGTATTTGGGAACCTTTTGACCTTTTAGAGACCCAACCCAGCATGTAAAAGGCCTTAAGAAGCCGAGTCTTAGATAGAGCCATGCCCGATTTTTGTAGAAATCATCCCGAAATTAGGACACGAGGGAACACAATATTCGACCCTTTTCTCATATCTATAATAAAGGTACTTTTGATTTTTGGTTGAAAAGTATATAATTTAAGTCTTTCATTTTTCTTAAAAAAAAAAAAGAATTTTTGAAAATTAAAGAATAAAAAATAAAAAATATATATATTTTCTTTGGAAAAGATTTTGTCTGAAAAAGAAATCCATTTATTTTTGAAAAAATAAAGATGTGTGATGAAAATAATAGAACAAATAGGTAACTTTTATTTTAAAGATGCAAATAATTCTTTATTCCTTTTTTTAAAGGGGAATTTTGTTTTGAAAATAGGTTCATAAAAATAGGAACTAATAAAAATATGTTCTCCAAAGCAAGAGGAAGAAAAAGAAGTCTTGTGTATATTTGGTTACAACATGTTTTTATAAAAATAAAAAAGGTTTTAATTTCTTTCACTTTTCTTTCTTTAAAAGGAAAACATGAAATGATAAAAAATACATAAACTTCTCTTTTTATAATAAAAAATGAAATAATTTGTTAGAAAAATGATTGAGAAAAATAATTTATTAATTTATTTATTATTATCATTATTTTTTGCCTCTTTCCTTAAAAATAATAAGAAGAAATTCAATTAGGTTTTTTTTTAATTAAAAAATTTTCCTTATTCTTTATTATTCTTGGAAAAAACTCTTGGGATAAAGCCAAAAAAAAAGGGGGGGTAAAATGAAAGGAATTAAAAAGGAGAATGTGTTCTTTTTGTTTTTTGAAAAAAAAAAGAGAGAGATTAAAAAAAAAAAAAGAAGGGAGAATGTCATAAAAATGAAAGAATCAAAAATCTTGATTTTAGGAGAAAATTCATTAGGTTAGAAGGAAAGAAAAAGAAAAAAAAGAAAAAAAAAGAGTAGAAAAGATGTAGTATTTTACAGAATATAAATAAAAAAAAGGAAAAAGAAGGAAAGAAAAAGAAAAAAAGGGTTAAAAGAGTTGCCTAGTGACAATAATGAGTGCAAATTGCAATCAAAAGAGAGGTGTCATTTTTTTTTATAATAATCATTTGGGCAATGTGCATATGAAAATAAATTTAGTAAACCTGTTTTGCATTTTATGTCATCTCACATCATCCATCATTGCATCTATGCATCCATTGACATGTATGCATTATGTTTGATTAGGCCTATGTTCAAAAGAGTCCAACAACCTTAACATTTTGTTAAATTCCCTTAGAAGGTTGATTCTTGTCTTTATAAAGTGATTCAACATGGAAGATGATCAAGTAACCCGAATGGACAAAGTGGAACAAGACCAAAATGAGATAAAGGAACAACTTTTTCGAATGATGCAAGAAATTAAGGGCATCCTAGAAGTGAAGGAGACTGTGAAAGGGAGTCTTGTGCAAGGAAACAATCAAGTTCAAGCGCCTGACAACCCAAAAGGGAACTTCCAAGGACAAACCTCTGGCAATGTGAATTTTCAGTCAATTCTTGGTCGAGAGGCCAATTTTTCCAATCCTATTGGTGTCCTTGAGTTAAGAGCTTCAAATGAAAATCCATCAAAAGTGGCTTGGGGTCCAGTTACAGAAAGAAGGTATAACCTCTTGGAAGAAAGAATTCAAGCAATTGAAGGAAGGAATGAACTTTATAATCCGAAGGAGTATTGCTTAGTGCCTGATGTGGTCCTCCCACCAAAATTCAAAGTCTCAGAATTTGAAAAGTATGATGGGACCAAATGCCCTAAAACACATTTAGCCATATATTGCCACAAGATGATTGGGCATGCCCATGATGAAAAGCTGCTTATTCATGTGTTTCAAGATAGTTTGATAGGGACAGCAGCTAATTGGTATTTTAAGTTGAAAAAAGGCCAAATTTATACATGGAGGGATCTGTCTCGAGCATTTTTAGAGCAATATAAACATTTGATGGAGATAGCTCCTGATCGTTTAACCCTTCAGAGCATGAGAAAGAACTTGAATGAAAGTTTCAAAGAATATGCTCTTAGATGGAAAGAAATGGCATCACAAGTTCGACCACCACTTACGAATAGAGAAATGAACTCTCTGTTTGTAGATACTCTCCCTTCTCCATATTATGAAAAGTTGATTGGCAATGTTTTTTTAGATTTTGCGGATTTGTTGTTTTCTGTGGGTAGAATTGAAGATGGGATAAGAAAAGGGAAGATTGCAGATACTAGTACAAGGAATTATGGTGAGAAGGGATGGGACACCTTTAGTGAGCAAGTTCAAGAAGCAACAGTTGAACGATCCGACAAGAGGAAATTCAATGTGATGCAAGGACCCTTTAATAGTCATTCTCACCCTTTGCCACAATCCTTTTATCCTTACACTCCGGTATCCTATTCCCACAAGTTGTCACAGCCACGTTATCCTAACACCTCAGTCCCCTGTGCACAAGCCCCTCTGCCTCAAAAGCGCATTTTACCAAATGACCAGGATATTGATCTTGACCATCCTGAGACCAAGATGAGAAAAAGGGCTAAATTGTACCATTCAATCCCAATGTCCTATACAGACTTGTTCCCACTCCTTGTCCAAAGTTACAAGATTTCCACTGTTCATGCCAAATCTAGAAAACCTCCTTACCCAAAATGGTATGACCCCAACACCAAATGTGACTACCATGATGGGATTGAAGGACATTCCATTGAAAATTGTACTGCGTTTAAGGATAAGGTGCAAGCTTTGATCGACGCAGATCCAATGAAATTCAGGAAACTTGTCTGTGGCTATCATCATCAAGGGAGAAAGATTTAAGGATCAATGGTTCAAGGGATAACATGTATTGCAATGAGAAACTTTTGTTTATGCTTTGTACATATTTTTCATTTCAACATCACTTCTAAGGATGTGAATTGGAGTTGACCAAGTATTTCATGAGTTTGTAAATATTTATATTTGAAATTTTTAGATTTCTTTTAAATTGTGCTTTTAAGGTTAAAAAAAAAACAAAAACAAAAAAATGAAAAAATGGTAAGTGGGCATTTCTTTTGAAAATAAGAGCCCTTATAATTGCCAACAAAAGAAAAATTAAAAGAAGAGGACATAACAAAGTCTCTAGAGAATTGGTGATCATTATTCCAGCAAATACATTCTGTTCGAACAATTTCTTTCTTTCAAAATCACAAGTTGGAACTTCATGGACCTTCATTTTTCACTTATTCATGGTGAGATTTTGAGGAAAGATGACCTTTATCTTGGCTAATAAAATGATTTGTTTGTTAAAACCTTTTTGTCAGGATTCCTTGATGATCAAATAAGTGACACTCTTTTAGATTTGGACTTTGGTAGTTTAAAATTGTCAAGATTATGCTAAGATCATCCAAACTTCTTTGAAAAACCATGGGTCCTAAATTCCTTGGCTAGCCTTTTCGACCTGTTGCTTGAAGCACGCAAACAAAAGACATGGTAAATAAAGTGCCTTAAGCCTTTAAAACATCCCAAATACCAGAGTATTTCTTCCCTTTTCTCTCGATGCAGATACTACGAGCATCATATGGTCAAAATGAAATCTTCAAACATGATATTCATTGGTCTATGAGGCATTATCTATGGATTTGCATCATTGTCATGGAAAGATTGATGCATGGGGTGCAAGACATTCTTAAAAAAAAAGAGAAAAAGAAAAAAGAAAAAAGAAAAAATAAAAAGAAAATTGATTGTGACATCATGCACTTAAGATATCCGGATGATTCCGAACAAGAAAGAAAAATTCATTCAAAAAAAAGAAAGAAAAAAAAAAAAAAAGTCCAGGAAGCCCAATCCAAAAAAAAAATGAAAAAAGAAAACATAAAAATAAAGCTTTTTTACCCTTTTGATTCAAGGAATAACTCTTCAATTTAAGTGGCCATGTTTGAAATGACAAACGGCCATCTTTCATCATCCATTTAAAAAAATTTGAAAATTTATCCATTTGCTACCCCTTTTGAGCTTACTGAATTTTTTTTAATTAACCCTAATCAAGGATCACCCTCTACATTGAGGGGCAAGTGCAAAAAATAGAGAATAGAAAAAGAAGAAAGATCTTTTCAAAGAATATGAATGATTCAGCCTCAGTTTCTAATTGAAAAAAAGATCAGTATAATGAGGGGCAAGTCCGAATTAAATTGACTTTCAATAATTTTGGACTTAAAAGGCAAAAAAAAAAAGAGAAAAAAGAAAAATGGAGAAATAAAATGACAGAAAAAGTGAGACTTGATAGTGAAAGAAAAGTCTTAAAGTGAATCCTTCAATCATATTAAATGATCCTTGGTTTGATCACCTTCAAACACATTTTTGGGCCTTTTTATCCATTCTTTCAAAACCCCGAACCTTGGCCTACATTACATACCTTAAAAAGTCCATTTCGATCAAGCTTGGATACTTAAATTGAAGAGATTGTTCCTTGAAGAGTCAGAAGATCTATGAGGCACTTATCTCATTTTTTTTGCGAATATTATCCTTTGAGAACCCTTATATTCATTTCAAATGAATTTTGAATTCTTAAGTGCATGATGAAACAATCACAAAAAAAAAGAAGAAAGAGAGCAAAATGAAAGATTGAGGCTCTAGGGTGAAAACCCCAAAAGGGGCAGTCTAGAGCAAAAGTGAGAATTCTTCAAGATCATTCATGGTGTTATCAATGCCACAACAGAAACGGCATTAAGAAAGTTATTTTGAAGCGACCAATGAGCATCCCAAACCATCAAGATATTCAAGAATGCCCATTTGAGAGCCATTAAAAAGATTGGTACCAAGATTGAAGCTTTTGTCTCCTCCCAAAATAACATGCCAAAAATTTGAGCCTATCGTAGCTAGTCTTGACAAATATCAGATTACCTCATTTGAAAATTAAAAGAGTGTCAGTTTTGATTGCACTCTAAAATGAATCTTTTCACAAAAAAATCATTTCAAGGAATCTAGTGTTTTTTAAAATAATTTAAACTTTCTTTTGTAAGCCTAGATGAAGGGAAACCTATCCCTTTTCTCATCAAATGGCAGCTATCCTTCCCAAACCAAAACCTTGGTGTGAACTCACTCAATTGAGTTGATGAGAATAACTTACCATTTTCCTCCATATGCATCCAAATAGCGATCACCAATTCTTAAGAGAGTTGAATGTTAAATATATTGTATAATTGTGGGTCTTTGGTTCAACTTCCTTTGACTAGAGTATGGGGTAATCTGTAAAATTGAAGAGTTTTGACTGGATAAACATTTTTGGATAAAGAAATCATTTATATTCCTCAAATGAAAAATGGAAAGGATGTTTTACAGGAAATAATAAACTCCTTGTGATTTCTTTGGGGCAATTTTGTTCGATTTTTTAGTATTTCTAGTGAGAAATGAGGGAGAAATTTGATAATTATGGTGGGGCAATGAACTTCTTTTGCCTTTTTGGGGCAATTCTCATTAAGGAAATTTTTGATAGTATTTCAAAATAATAGTAAAAAGGAATGTGATGATTGGGGTAACTCCTGAAGAAGAATAGAACTTCATGAAATAAAGAATTTTGTTGACAAAGGGATCAAATAGAAAATTCTTGGATAGAAAATTCTTGGATCATTTTGTTTGCATCTTTATAGTGCAAATTGGCATTTTCATAAGATGTTTGAATTTGCATTTGGACAAATCTTGTTTGCATTGGCATCGCAATAGCTGATCATTCACTGAAATAAAATTGCATTTGCATCATCAATCATTGAATTTGTCAATGTTAAAAAAAAAAAAGAGAGAAAGGGAAGATAGGAGTTTTGTATGAGAAAAGAAAATGAAAATTGAAAAAAGGAAAAGAAAAATTTGTGAGAAAGAGAGGAGTTTCTTTTTGAAAATGACAAGAATATCAAAATGTAGCTTGAAAAAAAAAGAAAAAAAAGAAAAAAGAAAAAAAGAGAGATACTTCTTTTATTTTAAGAGAACAAAGGAAAGAACTAGCAAGGAGAATAAGAGTCAAACAAAAAAGAGAGAAAATGAGATGAGTTTAATGGGGTTTTGAGAATATGAGAGATAAAATGGAAAGTTTCAAAATTTTGAGAATGTGAAGAAAAAAACTTGAGATGAGATGGTAAAGGATTGATAAAGGAAACTGCAGAATCATGAATCTTCAAAAAATAATAATTGCAATCTTGATATTGGATAAATTTCTAAGCCCAGTAAAGTTGGCCCCCAAGATGTTTAAGTCCAACATAGCTGGCACCTAGATGATGTCTAAGCCCGATGTAGTTGGCACCATTGTGTGGTATTAAGCCCAGCGAAATCGGCACATAATTAGAGGAGATTGTTAAGCCCAGTAAAGTTGGCAGCCAAAATGAAAATTTAAGCCCAACGTAGCTGGCACCTAGATGATGTCTAAGCCCGATGTAGTTGGCACCGTTGTGTGGTGTTAAGCCCAATGAAATCGGCACATAATTACCTAGATGATATCTAAGCCCGATGTAGTTGGCACCGTTGTGTGGTATTAAGCCCAATGAAATCGGCACATAATTACCTAGATGATATCTAAGCCCGATGTAGTTGGCACCGTTGTGTGGTATTAAGCCCAATGAAATCGGCACATAATTAGAGGAGATTGTTAAGCCCAGTGAAATTGGCACCCAAGATGAAAATTTAAGCCCAATGTAGCTGGCACCTAGATGATGTCTAAGCCTGATGTAGTTGGCACCGTTGTGTGGTATTAAGCCCAATGAAATCGGCACATAATTAGAGGAGATTGTTAAGCCCAGTAAAGTTGGCACCCAAGATGAAAATTTAAGCCCAACGTAGCTGGCACCTAGATGATGTCTAAGCCCGATGTAGTTGGCACCGTTGTGTGGTATTAAGCCCAATGAAATCGGCACATAATTAGAGGAGATTGTTAAGCCCAGTAAAGTTGGCACCCAAGATGAAATTTAAGCCCAATGTAGCTGGCACCTAGATGATGTCTAAGCCCGATGTAGTTGGCATCGTTGTGTGGTATTAAGCCCAATGAAATCGACACATAATTAGAGGAGATTGTTAAGCCCAGTAAAGTTGGCACCCAAGATGAAAATTTAAGCCCAATGTAGCTGGCACCTAGATGATGTCTAAGCCCGATGTAGTTGGCACCGTTATGTGGTATTAAGCCCAATGAAATCGGCACATAATTAGAGGAGATTGTTAAGCCCAGTAAAGTTGGCACCCAAGATGAAATTTAAGCCCAATGTAGCTGGCACCTAGATGATGTCTAAGCCCGATGTAGTTGGCACCGTTGTGTGGTATTAAGCCCAATGAAATCGGCACATAATTAGAGGAGATTGTTAAGCCCAATAAAGTTGGCACCCAAGATGAAAATTTAAGCCCAATAAAGTTGGCACCCAAGATGAAATTTAAGCCCAATGTAGCTGGCACCTAGATGATGTCTAAGCCCGATGTAGTTGGCACCGTTGTGTGGTATTAAGCCCAATGAAATCGACACATAATTAGAGGAGATTGTTAAGCCCAGTAAAGTTGGCACCCAAGATGAAAATTTAAGCCCAATGTAGCTGGCACCTAGATGATGTCTAAGCCCGATGTAGTTGGCACCGTTGTGTGGTATTAAGCCCAATGAAATCGGCACATAATTAGAGGAGATTTAAGCCCAGTAAAGTTGGCACCCAAGATGAATTTAAGCCCAACGTAACTGGCACCCAGATGATGTCTAAGCCCGATGTAGTTGGCACCGTTGTGTGGTATTAAGCCCAATGAAATCGGAACACTATGAGATGAAATTTTAAGCCCAATTCAACTGGCACCAAAATTTTGAACCTAATTAACTGGATGCATGATTTTCAAGGTACGAAATGATTTCCAAGTCCCCGGTAACAATCATTTAAATTTAAAGTTTCATTGCCTCTGCTGCAAGAGGAGCACATTTTCAGGAAAAAAATTTAAAGTTTCATTGCCTCTGCTGCGAGAGGAGCACATTCCAGGAATTTAAAGTTTCATCGCCTCTGCTGCAAAAGGTGCATATTTCAAAAAGAAAAAAGAAAAGAAAGAATGTTAAAGTTTCATCACCTCTGCTGCAAGAGGTGCATATTTCAAAAAAGAAAAGAAAAGAAAAGAAAGAATGTTAAAGTTTCATCGCCTCTGCTGCAAGAGGAGCTTTCTCGAAAAAAAGAAAAAAGAAAAAACAAAACAAACTATTAATTTTAAGTTTCATCGCCTCTGCTGCAAGAGGAGCACATTTTAGAAAAAAGAATTTAAAGTTTCATCGCCTCTGCTGCAAGAGGAGCACATTTTCAGAAAAAAAATTTTAAAGTTTCATCGCCTCTGCTGCAAGAGGAGCACCTTTCAGAAAAAATTTTTAAAGTTTCATCGCCTCTGCTGCAAGAGGAGCACCTTTCAGAAAAAAAATTTATTAAGTTTCATCGCCTCTGCTACAAGAGGAGCACATTTTCAGAAAAAATTTTTTAAAGTTTCATCGCCTCTGCTGCAAGAGGAGCACATTTTCAGAAAAAAATTTTTAAAGTTTCATCGCCTCTGCTACAAGAGGAGCACCTTTCAGAAAAATTTTTTTAAAGTTTCAACGCCTCTGCTGCAAGAGGAGCACATTTTCCAGAAAAAGAATTTAAAGTTTCATTGCCTCTGCTGCAAGAGGAGCTTTCAAGAAAAAGGAAAAAAACAAAAAATACAAAAAAAATGGATGATTTAAATTTAAAGTTTCATCACCTCTGTTGCAAGAGGAGCGCATACAAAAAAAGAAGAAGAAAAAGAAGAAAAAAAAGAAAAAAGAGAAAAAGAAAAAAAGAAGAAAAAAAAGAAAGAAAGAAGAGAAAAAAAGAAGAAAAAGAGATTAGGTCATAAGCCGGACAAAATTAGTGTCTATTGTATTTGCTCTATTCCTGATCCTCAGCAATGAGCAAAGAGGGGCAACTGTTGACACCTTATTTTGTCCCATTTTTGTTATTATTGTCATTATTATTTTCTTTATTATTATTATTATTATTATTATTATTATTTTCTTTATTATTATTCTTATTATTATTACAATTACTATTATTTTTATTTTTATTAATTTTATTATTATTATTATTTATATTTTTATTATTTTATTATTTTTTTTGTCTAATCTGCCATCAGTCTCCTGTCATCCATCCCATCACCGCCGGCCACCAGTCTGCCACCACCGGTCACCAAACCTATCACCCATCCCATCTCCACTAAACCGAAGCCCTTTACAATCCCCCATCCTCGGCTCACCAAGGGGAGAAGACGGGAAAAACCCCATTTTCCCTCAACCCTGATCAAAAAACCATTTACCCCAGCAACCGGCCTCACTCACCCTCTCCGTTCAACCAACCATCACCATCATCAATTGAAAACCTCCAAAACCAAAGCCCCAATTCGATCCCTCTGCCCCTCAACCACCGGGAGCCCCTGCCAACCCTATCACCACCATCCCAATACCCATCATCATCGTATACCACCGACAACAACCAAACATCACCGAGACCTCATTCTCACCACCGAAACCACCGTCGAAACCCCCCATCCACCCACACCAGAAAACCAAAATCGAAACCCCAAACACACGCACGCACAAACCCAAAAACCAAATCCCAAAATCCGAAAATCCCAAACACCAACCACTACCCGAGACCCCTTCAAAACCCTAGATCTAAGATCCAAATCCCCCACCTGCAAAAAAAAAAAAGAACAAACAAACCGCAGCCAACAACCAAACACATCCAAGCAAACAAAAAAAAAACACAAGATCAGAAAATCCAAAAAAAAAAATCAAGCGAGAGTAGTAGTGATTTCAGGTTCAAGGTCTTGGGGAGGTTATTTTGCAAATCCCAACGGTGGGAATCTAGCGGAGGATGAGGAGATCCCTCGGTGAGAATTTGGGTGGTCATCGGACGGCGAAAATGCGGCAGATCTGAGTTGAAGGCCGCGGCTTTAGGTTCAGATATACTGGTTTTGGGGCATTTTTGGAGAGAACAAGGCCCGAAATCGAAAAGAGGAGGTAAAAAAGCTTAGGAAAGGGGGAACCTTTTTCGTTTCTGTCGCCGACGAACGGCGGCCGGCGGCGGCGAACGGTGGTCCGGCGTCTACCGGAAATCGCCTGGCCGGCAGAGAGTTTTGAGAGCTCTGACCTTTTTTTTAGGAAAAGAGGTTGAAAATGAATTAGAAAAAAAAAGGATAGTTTTTATAAAAAAATTTTGGCGACCCGCGTGCTCGACCCGGATCCGACCCGGGATCCGCGCACCTGACCCGCAGAGCAGGATCCGCGCGTCGCCCCGCGTGTCGACCCGACCCGGTCGCGTCTGACCCGCGCACCTCCAGCCCACCGACCCGGCCAGCAGCTTGGGCCATCTCATTTAGGCTGCCTTCCACGTGGGTTTTAAACCTAAATTTTGGTATATTCCTGGCTTTTTATAGTTATGTTTATTTATTTATTTAATTTCATTTTCTTTGAGTAAAAAAAAAGAGAAGAAAATTTTAATTAGAAAATAAAAAATAAAAAATGATAAATTAAAAAATTAAAAAAAAATTAAATTATAACATTATTATTATTATCATCATTTGTTTTTTTTATTTATTATTATTGATATTATTGATATTATTATTATTATTATTATTATTATTATTATTATTATTATTATTATTATTATTATTATTATTATTATTATTATTATTATTATTATTATTAATGCATGTTGTAAAATAAAAGTTTTTGAAAATTTTTTCTTTTATTTATATTTTCATTAATTATTATTATTGATTAGGAAATGTATTTAAAAATAATGAAATTCAAATTTGAGTAAATGTTAAAATCATGAATTTAGTAATGTCCGATGATGGGATGTTATGAAACTCACAAGTAGTGATTTCTTAACTGATCCCTAGGTGAGAAGAGTCGTACTAAATGTTACCAGAGTATTGGGATATTTAGTATGATTTTTCAATAATTTATTTTTTATTAAAAAATAAAAATTAATAAGTTTTAAAAGAAAATAGAAAAAGGAAATTAATAATAAAAGCCCGATGATGGGATGTCATGAAACTCACAAGTAGTGATTTCTTGATTGATCCCTAGGTGAGAAGAGTCTACTAAATGTTACCAGAGTATTGGGATATTTAGTATGATTTTTCAATAATTTATTTTTTATTAAAAAATAAAAATTAATAAGTTTTAAAAGAAAATAGAAAAAAGGAAATTAATAATAATCTCCCGATGATGGGATGTCATGAAACTCACAAGTAGTGATTTCTTAACTGATCCCTAGGTGAGAAGAGTTCACTAAGTGCTACCAGAGTATTGGGATACTTAGTGCAATTTTTCAATAATAAAAATTTTTATTTAAAATAAGTATTTATATAAAAAAATCAAAAAATTCATTTGCATCATTTATTAACTGTTTGCATCATATGCATTCATAATAATTTTTGAAACGAGTGTGAATCTTCCGATGATGAGATTCTATAGAACTCACAAGTAGTGATTCTTAAGAAATCTCTAGGTGAGGAAAATTATTCCAAATGTTACCAGAGTATTGGGATATTTGATTTAATTTTTCAATACAAAAAGGGTTCACATTCATTTTCGATAAATAAACTTTAACATTTTTTTAAAAAATTGGAAAAATAATTTTGACAAATAATAAAATGCTTCAAAAATGAAATAAAAAGGAATTAATTTTAAATATTAAATTGAGACTATTTTATTAAAACAAAAAGGATAACACATGATTATTATGGTACCATTTTTCAACGGGCGTCGTGGGGGTGCTAATCCTTCCCCACGCGTAACCGTACCCCCGAACCCAATTTTTGTTTCGCAGACCAAAAGATTATCTTTTTAATGAAACTTAATTGATTTTGAGATTTTGTTGAAAAGATAAACGTTTTCAGGTGGCCAATCACACCTTACAAAAAAGATTGGTGGCGACTCCATTTTTGTTTTTTTTAAACGTTTTTTTCAAAATCGTCGAGCGCGAAGCCGTTACGACAAGAGGGATGGCTACCGCCATTTGATGCTTGCAATAGGTAAATCCACAAATACCTCGACATCATACTCATTGCTAGGACATCTTTTATCAAAATCTTAGATAGCTAGTAAGGTACTCCAACTTTCAACCCAATGTAAACAGAAGCCCAGGCAAGGGCCTAAAGAGCTACAAAGGGCAATATAAGCAAAATACGTTTACTTCTTGAACTTACAAATGCCATCCTCCTAAAAGCATACAATTCAGTAATGCATTAGTAAAACAATACTTATGCTCTGAATACATTTTTGCTCCAATAAGTAAACATAAAAATGTAAATCACCATGATAAATGAGAAAAATAACATAGATAATTCAAGGGCACCCAATCTTTTGCAGGCAAGATAATTCAACAAGAATAATCAAAGATGGGAATGAAACTTGAAATTGGACAGCAATGATTGAGATTGATAAATTGATCCATGTGTAAAAATAAACTTTAAATAGTGAAAGAAGTTAACGTGTTGGCCTCAATGATAGAAAATCGTTAAATAAAAATGATTTCAGTTCATCATGACTTTGTGCTCTGGCAGAAGGGCCATGGCATATTTGCTTACTTCACAAGCCGTCATTTCATTGATAAAATACATATTTCAAGCTGTTTCAAAGATAGAAGGACACACACTCATCAAAAAAAAAAAGAAGATAGAAGGACACACATGTCGTTTTATGAACCATGGGGTAAATCAACTCTTTTTCAGCGAATTCAATTGTATAATAATGTTTAAAATTGTAACAAAAAAAATGTTTAATTAATGCTTGTGACAGCATCTAGCTAGGTTCTCAAACAACAACCCGCATAATTAGCCTAGTCTTTTGGCACATCTAGTACTTTCATATGGGGTAGTATTATTATTATTTTTGGGTTAAAAGAACCCTGGTCTGCCGAGAAGGTGTGCAAAATTTATGGATTCATGGCTTCTAAGGAACCCCATCTGCCCAATTTATCAAACCGGTTCTGATTCAGGCAAGTTTGGGTTGGTTTTAGGTGAGGAAAGTAGTCATTGCAGTGAAAATATTGTTGAGTTGACAGAGATGACGTTAGAATTGAAGTTATCAATAACCAAATAAGAAAAAGTAGTCGCCTTACTAATGCCTGATAGTGGCCATGAATCAAGAGAAAACTAAACAAATTTAGTTGTAAATTTATAAAATATCTGCTAATTGATCACAAATTTTTTTTGTTTTTTCTTTTGCTTTTGCGTGTGTGTATATATTGATTACAAAAGCAGAAACTAAATGGGAGATCCTAATAGCTCTAACGTTTTCATGTATTGTATTGTGTCCATCATCACTTTTGAGGGTTTATATAAATGGCTAGAGTATGTCTACTGTGTTTGAGCCTTTTTAATAATATTAGGCATCTTTCATGTTCAATTCTATATTTGAGTTGCTACTGTCAATTTGTGAGACTGTAAATCATAATTAGATTGCCAAACTTTAATATAATATTCGAAAATATTATATATCTACAATAATTTTTTATATTATTTATATATTTTGTTATATTTTTAAATAAAATTGAAGATATTCGATTCCTGCAGTGAAACGTGAGCAGTAAGTAGTTATATCATCATACTCACCGCACTAGTTTGTCAATTGTCATGAATAAATCAAAAAATATATTAAATTACTTAAGTTTTAATGATTTCTCAAATGAGATGCTACGGGTATTCAACTAGTTGTTTTAATATTTGAAGGGACTATTTCAAGAATATTCCCTTTATCTCCTTGCTTTAAACCATTTGTTTCCATACGAATTTCTTAAAAAATTCTTCACATTTTAACGAGATTTCTTATATCAGCAATCATATTTCAAGTGTCTAAGGGTGAATTTACAAAGCCCAAGTATTTGTTTGAAGCAAAATAGTGTATAAAATAAAAAATTCAAGCAACAAGATATTATTTGCAAACCGAGAATGAATTTCATGCATATTTTTTAGATTTTGAACCAAGCAGAATTCTAAATAATATTTAAAGAATTGATTTCAAGCATAGCATTTCAATATATCATTAAAACTTGTAGGGAATTGAAAGCTAACCCAATTTCAAGTTGAATATTTCGAAATCGGACTGAGATGGTGAGAACAAATGACTTATCTCGATTTTCCACAGACGGCGCCAATTGTTGTTACCTGTTTACAACAATGATATTTAATGACGTAATAATCTCGATTTTCGTGCTAGCCTGTCTTCAAGAACTCTGCAAAAAAAGAAAATGATCAGAGGGCGATGCAAAAAAGAAAATGATCAGAGGGCGCAGGGGCTTTCCTCTACGCGCATACTCCGATGCTTAAGTCAGACAGGATCTAAGCAAGTTTTTATCAGTAAATAGAGATTATGGTTTAAAAATAATACCTGTGACTTATTTATAGGAGTCAATTTACGCGTAATTACCTTTATGACCCACAGCTTAAATGGTCATTTAATGGATCTTCCATGATCTTCCTGAGTCCTCTTTCCACTTGGGCTCAGTCTATCTTTAGGCCCAATGATCTTCAATTTGACTCATAACAAGACTCAATAATTCTTGGTATAACTCTCATCAATATATAAATCAATTTGACTAAAATCCATGTTCAATTCATTCCTACTTCAATCACTAGTTTACAATTTTATGTTGAGAATTCTTGCTTTATGAATTATGAGTAAAAAAGAATTATAGGACCACCATTTAAAATCAATTAAATACGAGAAAATGAAATCCATTAGACCATTTCCACCACATTCTCTTACAACTTGCAAGTCTAGGCATATCTAATATCACTAAAAAATATGAGTATAGATTCAACTTGCATAATCTGAAATTCTCCTCCTTTGACATGATGTCACTATATATGTATTAGTTGTTGAATTAATTGGAAATAAATGTCATAATAATGATAGCATTATTATAGAGTTAGGTTTATACATTGAGGCAATTAATGAGAACCTTTAATTGAGCTTAATTATTAGGTTGTTTATTCGATAAAAAAATTTATTAGGTTGCTTATCTCAAATTTATGATACATGCATGCATGTAAGTTTTTTTTTTTTTGGTGACATGCATGTTCTTAAGTTGATAGTTGATACCATTATATTTATCTCAAATTTAATTAGACAAAAATATAAATACCCTTATTACAATAATTAATAATTTCTTATCATAATAAAAAAGTTTATTCTTGATATATTAGATTAAATAGAAGAAATAGAAGTGTCAATAAGTAAGATCAGACCGAATTAAGCTAGGGTAACATCTTTAAAGATAAAAAATTTTTGGATTTGATTTGTCCAATATACTATTTACAAGATAGATTATTATCCTATTTACCGTAAGTAGAATTTTTTAACTTCACAATCGAGGTTAAGATGATAACACTTGTTTTATTTTATTTATTATTTATTTTTTTAATATTTTTAAAAGACATGTGTCTTCTTCTTAACTCTGTTTGTAAAATTAAAAAACTTAACCGACAATAAATACGATAATAATCTTTAAAAGATTATTAAAATATTAAAAAAATCTTACATATAATAAATAAAAAAGCTAATTTTGTCAATTGAACAAAAATACTGATTGAAGTCATAATTAGTAATGTTAAACTCAAAAGCCCCCTCATGCTTTTGAATGAGGCAGTCAAATTTGTCCCAATAATACCAAATTTTGACATATCAATCATCATTGTGTGTATATGGCTTTGAGTTCATTAAACAGAATTGAAATATATACACGAATCAATTGTACTTAAATAACATGTATTAGATTTTAGTTTGCATTGTGCAGTGCTATTTGTTATTATCGAATATAAAAATAAATAATTGTTTTGTTATTATTTTGCAAAATTAAAACTATTTTTGTAAAAACGTTTACGTGTTACACTTAAATTTCATTTTTAATAACAATATCACTTAAATTAAAAAATTTAAAATAAAAATAAATTAGATGATAAACTAAAAAAAAAATTGAAATTAGAGGCATAACAAAAGATTACTTTGATTAAAAAAAAGTTGACAAGGCAAGTAAAAAACAATTACTTAAATAAAAATACAATTTCGAGGACTTAACTAAAACAGCATAAGGTTGTAGAGGAAAAATTTTCAAATGGCTGAACTGGAAAAGAAAAATATAACCATTTGCAAAGTTACACGTGGCATCAAAATTTATAAAAAGAAAATTAACAAAGGAAAATTGGACAACGCTTGAAAGAACTTGAAAAAAAAAAGAACCAATGGCCACGCAACACATGGCACAAAAAAATTATGAGTTAATATTAAAATGAACAGAATCAATTGAAAGAAAAAGCACGAATTTGGTAATTTCTTTGAAAAATGTCTAAGTATATGAAACTTTTATGAATGAGGAAATGGCTTTGTTTGAGCGCCCACCATTTTTTTAATGTTTCTCCTTATCATGCCTTCAACTAAATTTTTTTAAAAAAATAAAAAAAAAACCCTATAATTACTAATTTAAACTTAATTTTTTTTCACATTAAAATCAAAACCTCGGAAAAAGCATTTGACTTGGTGTTATATATAAGATATATATGACTTTAACGTCAGCTTAGTAGGTATAATAATTTTATCAAATTTTTTTCTCATAAATTATTGTCAAATACTTTAATTTACCATATATGATCTATGTGATCTTTACCATATATATAATAAAAAATGCCCAACATTGAATATTGACTCAAAATAATTATGTTTTCATTTCTAAGATGTGAGAAAGTTTTACAGACATAAAATTTGAATATCAACACTTACATTTTCATTGATTCTAAACAAGAGGTTTCATATAAAAAAATCTATAAATATTCAAACCTTGTTTTTCATGTTAAAATCAAAATCCAAAAACTAAAAGGGGCATGCATTTGACGTTATGTTATATAGGATATATATGGCTTTAATGTCACCTCGGTAGGTATAATAATTTTATCAGATTTTTTTTTCTCATAAATTATTTCAAATGTTTTCATTTCCCATATGATCTATTAAATTCTTTACCATATATATAGAAGTTCAAAAACGTTAGGGAACAGCCATAAGCAAAAGATGATGATATCGGCCTTTAAATCCAATATATGAAAAGTTTAATTTTTTTTTTCTAAATTTATTCTTCCTTTTTGAGAAATTGAATGATTAGTCGATCAATATAATTTTCTGGGAAATTAAAATTTCTTATAAAAGGGCAATTTACTATACATAATTGTGACACAAACTCAAGTATTCAACTATATATATCTGGCCACCCATTTATTTATACAATTAATTTTAAGCAAGACTACTATAGTTTCATCACTCTATCTTCACCCACATCCCAGAACTTGGTATGCCAGAGTGCACCACAAACAGTAGGTAGTACCCTGGCGGAGCAATCTCGGTGGTTGACGGTCCCGCGATAGTTAAACCATACGTAGAGGGTGCAACATCGGTGACACCAACGATCTTCAATGATACTGTCCTTTGGTTCATTGAAAATGAATGTGTTGCAAAGGATGGTGCAACAATGGTGACATTCAAAACATAAGCTGTTAAATAATCTTGAACTATAAAACTTAGCCAAAAGAGCTTATTCCCATACCCTATTTTCTCATCCAGGGTTAGAATTTTAGGCCTTATTGAATCATATTCTTGGGATAAATATGGTGGCGAGAAAGATTCTAAGCTTAAATCAGTAGGGTAATCTACATTGGTGAAGATGTAATTAGTATGGGGATTGCTACCACCAACCAAAATTCGTCCATCTGTTAATAATATGGCTGATGAATGGTACAATCTTGGTCTTAAAGATGGTGACATGACTGAAAAACGCCAATCAGAACGGTTGTCGGACGGACGATAAATGATTGGCCTAGTAACTGGATCCTGGGCTAATTCCCATCCGGCGGTACCGAACTCGGCGCCATTGATTATGAGCACGTCGCCAGTAGGCAAAAGTATCATGTCACCCATGACTCGCGGCACTGGCATGTCTTCCATGGTCCAACTAGGGTTTGCACCGGAAACCTTGAGCCTCCCGCATGTAGATGTTGCACGTATGAAATCTCCTTGCTTGGCTCGTGCAAATGAGCCTCTTGGTGCACCTCCGCACACCATGACTTCAGCTTCAATAGCCTGGTTTTCATCTAAAGGAAGCAAAACGGACGATCCTGTGCTCGGATAATTACGTGGTTCGTCACCTGGAATCTGAGGGAACTCTTTCACAACCCGATTTTTATTATAATCTAGCAATATCGATCGTGTATTGGCGAAAATGAACAAGTTTCCATCGGGTAGAAGGTGCAAAAATGGGTACAAATTGTTCTCCATGCCCTCATCGTTTGTCTCCCTCAAGAAATCTAGCAAAAAAACTTGAGTTGTGCCTGAAGAACTGTCTTTAGGATAAAACTCATAATTAAACTGTCGTCTCCCACCAACGATTATTATCCGACCATCTGGCAAAATCTGATTACTAGCATACCATCTTCGTTGTAGTAAATATTTTTGAAATTCAATCCAATCGCAAAATCCATCGGTGCAAGGATTGAAAATTCGGATATTATGATCGCCATCATTGTAGCCACCAGTTTGAACGAGAGTTCCATTGGGAAGAACAGCACCAGAAGAGCACCAAGTATCAGTTTGAACCATAAGAGGGCGGAACACATTGGTGTTGATATCATAGAGGATTGAGTGAGCTGTGCAATCAGTTTTAAGCACAAGATCGAAGACATCAACCCGGCAAAGGTCGGCAGGGAGGGAAAGATTGGAAGGGCCGAAATCGGTCCGATCAAAGATGATGACATTGTTGTCATGTAGAAGTTGCATATGCATGGCAGAAATCCCCACACTTTCATGCAAAAGCTGCCAATCGCCTTGGTGGCCATGCCCAGGGTATGAATAGGGAAATTGAGATGTAACAAAGGAGAAGAAATGAGAGAATGATAGTGAATAGAGAAGGAATCTGATCATTTTGAAGGGTTTTGGTTGGAGTTTGGTGGTATGAGAGGAGAGAATTGGTACAAAGTGAAGTTGATCAAGAAATGAACTAACAACAAACAACTAGTTTTGGTGATAATATAATGTAAGAAGAGGAGTTAGATGGAAACAATCTTTTGTATAGAACTGCATTTCTTGACATGACCTAATAACGAGCTAAAATGGGGCTCATTTGCTTAGCAAGTTTAGAAAATGTAGGACATTGACCAATTTGTTGCAATAATGGAGCCAGCCATAATTATAAATAAAGGTATCGAATCAATTACTCGAATGAAATCAATAATTACTTAAGTTTAACTTATTTATTTTCGAATCAAGTTCAAACTCATACTATTCGAATAATGAATCTAGCCGAATTAAAGCTTTTTAATACTCGACTAAAATAGCTTGTGAACTTAATCAAACTTTTTTTTATTATATATATTTATATTGTATTATTAATTTATCATTTTACTTCATATATATATATAGTTGAAAATAACAAATCAATCTACCGGTCGAATTCGAATAGCTCAAGTATTTGAAACCAAGAATAATGCCCATACCCATTTGACCCATGAAGAAAATTAACTTAAGAGGCCGTTTGGTTCGCGGGATTTAGGATTACCTTTGAGAATCATTTAACAGAAAATTATTTTACTTGACGAATTCTTGGGAATATTAGATTCTTGTGTTTGGTTGTATTGGTGGGAATATAAGATTTCTGTGTTTGGTTAAAGGAATGTAAGATTACTTAATTACTTATTTTACTATAATACCCTCCGTATTATTAGTTGATGTAAAGTGAATAACATTTGATATAAATTATATTTAACTTATTTATTTATTTATTTAAGATACTCATTTATTTATTTATTTAATCCCTTTTTTTTATAAGGTTTTGGTTATGTAAATTATTTTGATTTAACAAACTATTACTATATTAAATTGATTTTGATTAATCAAAAATCATAGGGTCCATCTTATTATTGGTCCATTTGATTTTAAATTCATTTTTCTCTTCATCAAAATAAGAAAAAAATGGTTGTAATATTAGATAGGTTTAGGGGTAAAATGAAAACAAAATATAATTATTGGAGGGTAAAATAGGCATAAAAATGGATTCCCCCCGAAAAAAAAATACCTCAAGTTTTGGGAGGAATTTTTTCATCCCATTTTCCCCCCTCTTTGCACTGTTGAAAAAAAAAATTCTCAATGTGAAAAAATTTCGTGAACCAAACATGTTAATCATTTTACGAAAAAAAAAGGCTAGCAAACGCCCCCTAAAGGAAACCATTTCAACCCCTAAATTTCCATCTACTACAACAACTTTGTAATATTTAAGTAGTTAGCAAGCGAGACGGATCCGCAATGGGGGTAGTGGGAGTAGCTGTTGATTAGGATCCTTAAATTCCTTTACTACTATGGGATAAAAAATTAAATTTTTTAATTTTTTTGCCCCCACTAAAAATGAAAAAAATAAATAGATATAACATATATATATATATATATAAATATTGAAAATGGAAAAACTATAACTGCAATAAAAATATTTTTATTGAAAGTACTATCATAAATTTAGAAAACAACAAAAATAAAAGTCAAGATGTGATTATCTTGTACCCCACCCATAACTTTCCTTTTCTACTTTCTCAAATCTATAACAATTTTCATTAAATATAAAGAAACTAAAAAAGTAACAAGAAGAAAAAGAAAATAATTAAACTAAAAACAAAAAATAAAATAAGAAATGAAATGAAATATTTTCTTCTTTCAATTAAATATTCAAGGAAGTAATTACTTTTTTATATTTGCTATTTATTTAATATTTGAAATTTTTTATATTGACAAAGTTATTTGATTACGGGTTAATTTATGATTTATATATATTTAAATTAACTATGGGTTTAGAATAAAGAATTAAAATCATATATTTCTTAATGTTGAACAAAATAATTTAATTTTTTGAAGTTATTTGTCATATATAAAATAATTTTATTTAATTAAATTTTAAAATACATAATAAATTATGCATAATGATTTTTGTTTGCACGATAGTATTTGAATATATTTTTTTATTCTTTATAAATTAAATCAACTAAACCACTTAGCTTAATTAATTATGGTAAAATATCTTATTATGAAGAAGCCAAATTTGAAAGAATCATCCGTAATCAATACTAGTAGCATACAATATTTGTACAAATTCAATTCGAAAAGCTTATTTGCAAAAAGATCCATATCAACCTTATGAAAATAATTTTGCAATTGGAAAGGCAGTATTTCATTTTGTTCCAACATTGTTCAAAAATACATTAAATGGTTGCAATATAGTATAGGGAAGAAAGTCGCTTTTTGCTTGTGTTGTTATCTTTGTAAATTGAATATTGGAAAGCAAGCGAGTGATGATTATTGCGTTTGATGGATTCATGAAATAAAAAAAATAAAAAATTGATATTTATGTTGGAGATTTAAGTAGTGCTAATAAGAGAGCTTCCTTAGAAGTACTATCAAGATTTGTTAAATAAAAAAGTGACATATACAATGTGCTTTTGCAAAGTAATTTGATCAAACATGAAAAATTATCAAGTTTGATTAATCACGTACAACACTTGATTGCATTCATCTTTCTTTCTATCAAAGTTTGACATATCATGGTAGTTATGAAACTGAGAATTCTCACTATCAAGATATTTCTTTAGCTTCTTAGATTTTTTTACCGGTCAAAATAAAATCATCAATAGTGTTGTCTCACAATCAAGATATTTCTTTAGCTTTTTAGATTTTTTTACCGATCAAAATGAAATCATCAATAGTGTTGTTCGATTATGAAAGAAGAAATTTTACAAAAATTCTAAATTACGAAAACATGTCTTTTTCATTTATAAATAAAATAGTTTTTAATGTATCTTAATAATTTACATTTAGCATTATATACATTAATTTGTTTCCACTGAATATAAATCCTGAATTCATTTCCGCTAGGAAGGACTCCACCAATTAAGAACTGACCGTGATTCTTTTAAAATTTCTCCGTGGGGTGAAAGAGCTAAAGAGGACAATAGGTTGAGTTTTTGTATAATGGAGTTACTATTTATGAGATGTCATGCATAAAAAACAACCAAGATTTCTTTCATTGATTTGAGCAAAAAAAAAAGATTTCTTTCATTGAAATGTAGCATGAATAGAGAAGTGGAGTTTGAATTTTTGAATTGGGCTTTTAAGGAAAGAGATTTGACTTTTATATTGCACTTGGAATTTCAACCCAAGCCCAAACTCAAGCTTCAAAAGTCCGTTTATAAATATTTTTTTTATTTTTTTGGCCAACATTAATGTTTTTAATTATTAGTATTTCTTTTATTTTTTTAAAAAAATTGTGTTTCCTTTACTATTATTAAAATACAATTTAATATTAAAATATGTAAAAAAATTTAATTCCACAAATAAAATTTAAAATTTTGAATAAATTATAAATATCATATTATATTATCAAGGTTGCTAAAAATTCAATCTACTATTTAAAAAATATATATCACCTACAAGAATATCATGTAAAGAGATAACTGTCGATTTTAAGTATGTCTATTAATTCTTATATATAGCAATTCATACATATAATTGGTATTCATATAAGTAAAACACAAAAATTTTATATTAAAATTTGTGTCAACATATTATATACAACTTTTTTTTTAGTTTTTAGTATATTCATATATAATTTTTATCAAATTTTAACCTATATCATTTTCATGTTTTTTATTCATGTCGTTTTAATATCGTGTCATCTTAGTTTTTTATATATTAATATACAAATTTTATCAACTTTTAATCCGTACTACTTTTATTTTTTTTATTCGTACTATTTTCGTATGATATGATCAAATGATCATATCATACTTTTAAAATATAAAATTTATAAATTTAAAATTCTAATTTCAATATCTCAGTTATCTCTTTCATGAATTGACCAAGTCATTGCCTTTACGACAAGATGCCACCTGTCCTTTGAAGCCAAACCGTCTCTCTGTTTCCCAGCCACGTAAAACCCCCGAAACAAACGTATCCCAATCTTGCATGTTTCATGCACGTATAAAATTGATTTCTTCAAATAATTCCGTAATTAATTATTGTAACCCTATAAGCAAAACAAAGAAAAGTAGAAAACGTTAAGAAAATGAGCCAGCTGCAACCTAAGAAGATTCAAGAACCGATCAAATATGGAGATGTCTTCCATGTACAAGGCGAGCTTGCCGACAAGTCGGTGGCGCCTAAGGATGCAGCCATGATGCAGACGGCGGAGAACTCCATGCTCGGTCAAACCCAGAAGGGTTGCGCAGCTGCAGCTATGCAATCTGCTGCGACGCATAATGAGAATGCTGGATTTGTAGGTCACGAAGAAAGCAATGCTAAAGCCGGTGTTACCATTAAGGATACAGAACTTCCGGGCAAACGTATAATTACAGAGTTCGTCGGTGACGAGGTAAAGCGGCGGAATAAATCCACTGGATAAAGAAATATTGTATACGAACATATGAGTTTGAGGTCATTCGACTCATATGAAATGGAGTTTATATGCACCGTTTCGATCGTGACATCTCATATTTCATTAATTAATAAATTTAAAAGTATTTATTTAAAGAATGTGATGCTTTAAAATCTATGAATTTATAAGATATGATGATTTATTCACGGTATATAAAATTTATACACTAATAATGCATTAAATGTAAATATCATCTATTTATTTTAATTTTTCTAGTTTATATTTGATGCATTTTAATACATTGTATGAAAATCGTATCATATATTATTTTAATTTTTCATTTTAATTAATTTTAAAAATTAAAATTATCCTATATTATATTTGATGCATTACTATCATTGTATTATCTCATATATTGATTGACATTTCATTAATTAGTGAATTTAATAATATTTATTAACAAATATTTTATAATTTATAAATTAGTAAAATTGTATGTTATCATTCACTTATAAAATATAAAAAATGCATAAATATACATTTATTTTCATGTGCCGAGCAGGTTGTCGGACGATATAGCCAGGCAGTTCCGACGTCCTCTGGGCCCAACTCCGACTCTCAAAGGGGTGGAATCGATGGTGGAATTACCATTGGAGAAGCACTTGAAGCCACCGCTCTCACCGCAGGAAAGAAGCCGGTGGAATGGAGCGATGCTGCCGCAATACAGGCAGCAGAAGTGCGAGCCACCGGTCGTACCTCCATAATGCCTGGTGGCATTGCAGCCACTGCTCAGTCAGCCGCCACCCTCAATGCCAGGGCAACTAGAGAAGAAGACAAAACCAAATTGGGTGATATTCTCACGGTAAGTAGTACTAATTCTAAAGTCCCACTCCCATAGGTGTCGTGGTGAGCATTATGTTTAAAAGTGTAAATGAATCAATCTATTTAATAGACATTTTAGTTTAAGTATTCGAGTTTGATTAATTTATTTTTTAATCAAGTTTAAGTTATTTGAATAACAAGTTATGGTAAGTTCAAGTATTTTAGAATTGCTCCAGAGTTTAATGTGTTTTTTTTTCAATTTATTATTAATTTATCATCATAATATACAGTTGACTAGTGAAAATGCATAAGATTGGGTGATATTCTCACGGTAAGTAGTACAAATTCTAAAGTCCCACTCCCATAGGTGTCGTGGTGAGCATTATGTTTAAAAGTATAAACGAATCAATCTACTTATTAGACATTTTAAGTTTAAGTACTTGAGTTTGATTAATTTATTTTTTAATCAAGTTTGAGTTATTTGAATAACAAGTTATGGTAAGTTCAAGTATTTTAGAATTGCTCCAGAGCTTAATGTGTTTTTTTTTCAATTTATTATTGATTTATCATTTTATCATCATAATATACAGTTGAAAATTAATTAATGAATTGAATTTATCGAGTAGAGTTCAAATTTTCAAAATTAAACTTGATCAAATTTGAATCAAGTTTCAATTTTCGTATTTTTAAATAGAGTCGAACTCAAATTTAGTATTAGATTGTTTCGACTCGATTTAATTATACCTTGAATCATGACTAGTGAAAATGCATAAGAGTGATGATGATTATTCCCTTGCAGAATGCAACGGCAAAGTTGCCTTCAGATAAGGCAGCAACACCGAGAGATGCGGAAGGGGTGACTGGTGCAGAGATGAGGAATGATCCTAACTTGACTACACATCCGGCCGGCGTGGCAGCTTCTGTGGCCGCAGCTGCCAGGCTCAACCTGCAGAATCACAAATGAAGTATAGCAGCGGCACCATGTAATTACAAAAACTTGGAGCGGCTTTGCTGTCAATCTGCTGCGACTGTTCATTAATCTTGAAATCACTTTCTCGAAATATATGAATAAAATGACTCGGGTAAACTGGATATTTCTGTATCAGTGCATGCTTAGATTACTTTCATTTCTTTTCTGAAGATCGCATGCTGAGTATCCTGTATCCAACTGAAAGCAATAATACCAGCGATTTAAGGATTTTAAATAAAAAAGGAAAGCATATTAATTACTGCTACTTTATTTTCTAAAACAAAAACGTAATGCACAAATACAAAAAAAAAATACTACTATAAAAAAAATCAAAAACATTAAAAAATTATCTAAATTACTACAAAAGCTATCAAAAAGAATATCAAGAGTACTGCAACTGACTAAGCCGAATTTAATTTAGTTAATCGATTGTTTAATTAACAAATTATTTTGTTCTATTAACAAAAGTAATTTTAATTTTTAATTAATTGAAATAATCAAAATTTTAATTGAAATATTAAAAATTCATATTAATTTAGTCTTGCTGCTGACATAAGACAATTTGGTTTTGTCCTACATCAATATCTATTGCTGAAAATTTCTGCTTTCGAAATGGGGAACAAAGATATATAACACATAAACAATGCAAGCATAGGTAAGGGGGAAAATGAAAGAAATACTGCCATGTCTGAAGCAGTATGGAAGAACTTTGCCACTATCAGCATTTATATTGAAGTTGCACAAGTCAAATGGTGGGGAGCTTTGTTAAAGGCTGTATGATCCAATATAAGATCCTATATCAATTCAATTCGAAAACTTAATATTTGAACTTGATTGAGTTTAGTTTTTGAATTTTGAATTTAATTAAAAAAATACTCGAAGTATTTGACTTAATGAATTTGAATATGATTCAATAGATTCAATTTATCATATTTAACAATATATATCATGAGAATAAAATGATAAATTAATAATAAAATATAAAAATATAAATTATTAAAAGTTTGGTTAGATTCATGAGTTATTTAAATAGAGTATTAAAATATTCAAATTAAACTTTATTCGTTATTTAAATAATTCAAAATCGATTCAAACTATTTGAGTTATTTTACAAAGCCCTACTTCCATTGAGAATGCTGTTGCTGCTGCAAACTTATGATTCTGTCTAAGTTTAACGACAATTCCAAGTAGAAATATGTGTACTCTATGCCTGACTTACAACCATTTCCACTCAGTTGAATGAACAAGAAGAGGGAATCGATTGTAATCTCGAGAGTTTGATATTTTCCTTGCGAATTGCAAATCGAAATTCCTCTCTTTATCTTGCCTCACCAGTCACCAGGAGGTTCGATTGTTTTCGAATGGAGGAGACGGCTTAATATTGAGTCAGTAATCCCAAATTGAGAAAACAAGAGAAGAGAGCACGAGCGAGGATTTATAAATAAAAGGCAGCTAGCTTCATTGCAACATACTTACCTGGACGGGGTCAATGGGTGATCACTAAGGCCCATGGCCTAGGTAAGCGGCCTCCATTGCACGCAGGAGGGGCGCTTGCCTAAGGTCTCCCTAAATGGGAGAGCCTACGTCATAATTTGTGGTAGTGGGGGCCTGCGTTCGCGCGGCCCCTGTCCAATTTCAGTTAAAAGTTTTATTTTTTTTGAGAGGACGGGCCTTAAGGTGGGCACAATTATGCAGTCCTGAGGCAGTCATGGACGATTGCTAAAGCTTTGTAAAAGTGTAAATAAAAAAATAGAGTAAATAACAAAAAATCAACATTTAAAAAAAACTAATATTAAATATAAAAATTATGTGTATGATAGACAATATATAAAAATTACTTGATAACACAAAATATATATATGAATTATCAAATTTATCCTCAAAATATATTGAAGTAATTAAAATAATGATAATTTTTATTATAAATATATAAAAATCATACGAAAAGAGAGCTTTCTATTTAATTTAAATATAGATCACATCAATTTGTATTTATATTAACAATTGTTTTTAGCTTAATATTCAAATGTGTTCTTCTCGTTTACTACAAAATAAAATTAAGTCCTCAACGTTTAAATGCATGAAAATTAGTTCTAAACGTTTTAAAATAATTAAATTAAGGACATTTTTATTAAATATTTTAATTTTCATTACCCTTATCAGTAATAAAACTTAACGGAAATTAAAAAATTTAACAAAAATGTCTTTAATTCAATTATTTTGAAACATTTAAAACTGATTTTTATGCATATAAACTTTGAAGATTTAATTTAATTTTGTGACAAATATAAAAGACATATTTAAATATTAAGTCATTATTTTTTTAAAATATAATTTTCTAAAATAGGATATTTAAAAATTTTAATTATAGCTGTACTGCGTACTTTTCCGCGCAATTGAAGAATTCCCCGCCTGTAACAAACTGTCTCCGGCTCCTATTCTGCCCACCACATCCAAAAGGCATTTCAGTCATTTCATGCACATCTATAAATTAAGCCCATTGTACCGTACAGTTTCACCGCCGCCCGCGCAGATCTCGAAACGTTCTCCCTTTTATTCTTATCCCCGAGAAAAAAAAAACCCAATACTCCTCTCTCTTTTTGAATTAAATCCTTCGTTATCAGCTAACCTATTGGAGTTGACGGCGTCAGCCTTCACCGCACCACCATGGGAGTGCCGGCGTTTTACAGATGGTTAGCGGATCGGTACCCGCAAGCCATCGCCGACGTGATCGAGGAAGAACCGAGAGAAGACGGAAGTGGAAATCAAATACCAGTTGACGTCTCTAAACCTAACCCTAACGGTCTTGAATACGATAATCTTTATCTTGATATGAATGGAATTATTCACCCTTGTTTTCACCCCGACGGCAAGGTAAATTTGTAAAAAACGGTTAAGAATTTTTTTCCTTCGAATTTTTTTTTTTTACTTTAGTGACAGTAACATTATTTTAGCTGTGAATTTGAAATATCAAACTATTAGGATTAGAAATCGAAAAGCCAAAATGTGCTATTTAGTTTAATTTTTTAGTTTTCCATTTGTTAGTAAAGTAATTACGAAAATTTTGAGTTGTGAACAGCATGGAAATGTGATTTTAGCTATGTTTTTGTTTAGTAAAATCATGTTGTTTCAGAAGGGAATTATTATGCTAGGATTAGATTTTGTGAAGTATAAGGTTTTAGGTGTGGTCATCTTGCAATTGAAATGCATTATTCTTGAAAGCAATTTTATAGATTATCAAGTGGTAGATTGATTATTACTTCCAGTACCATTTTGATAGTCAAATGTCAAAATGTATTTTCTTGAATGTGTTTCTTTGCGTGTCAAGAAGTTGTAGTCTGTTTTCCTTAGTATGATATTGGTCACCAAGCATCAAGAAGCGTTTTCTTCAGTGTGACATTGCATTTTAGGAAGTGCTAAGATTGCTTTCCGTTTACTAGCAGTCTTGATAATAGGTGTGTCAAAATTTTTTTCTTTTCATTTCATGAAGTGGTATATTGCTTTATATTTTAGCATGACCTTGATATTCAATGGTTATCATTCATTAACAAGTGTTGCTTTATTGTGCATTCAGCCTGCACCTGCTACTTATGATGATGTATTCAAAACAATCTTTGACTATATTGACCATCTCTTCTCATTGGTTCGTCCTAGAAAGCTTCTCTATATGGCAATAGGTAGGTTTTATTCCATGTTTAGTCAATTTTCTTTCGTATTTTGGTTGTTTCTTTAATTAAATCTTGTATGTTTAAAAATTTTGTAGATGGTGTTGCACCTAGAGCTAAAATGAATCAGCAACGTACTCGACGATTCAGAGCTGCAAAAGATGCTACTGAGGCTGTAAGTCTCTGCATTATTTAGTTGATCCTAATTATCACATTCAGCTGATTTATTTTTTGGTTGTTTTTGTATTAGGTGGCTGAAGAGGAGAGATTGAGGAAAGAATTTGAGGCTGAGGGGAAAGCTTTGTCCCTCAAGGAAAAACCTGAAACACTTGACTCGAATGTTATTACTCCTGGCACTCACTTTATGGCTGTGTTGTCTGTAGCACTTCAGTATTACATACAATCTAGGTTGAATCACAATTCTGGCTGGCGGAATACAAAGGTGTGAAGGACATTTTCCCTTTCTGGCTTCAAAGATTGGATGATTCCTTGCAAAGTGGATAATCCTTTCTGTATATTTCCATATACTTTTGGCTTTCAGGATACTTTGTCTCTCTAAAATTTAATTATGGGGCTGCATTGGGTGACTATTTGAAGGTTATTCTTTCTGATTCAAATGTTCCTGGTGAGGGAGAACACAAGATTATGTCATACATTCGATTACAACGTAATGTTCCTGGCTTCAATCCAAACACACGGCATTGCCTGTATGGACTGGTGAGAGTGCATGCAAAACTAGCCCCCCTCCCTCCACCATTCCTAATTCTTTCATGGCTTTTGACAAAATATTTTGCTTGTAGTGCTAATTTAGACATTTGGTTTATTGTAATCAGGATGCAGATTTGATCATGTTGTCCTTAGCTACACATGAGGTTCACTTTTCAATTTTAAGAGAGGTTGGCCATCATTTGCTTAATTCCTTTCGTGGTTTCAAACAAATTATTGCTATTGTTGATTTTTAATTCATTTACTTTTACTGTACAGGTGATCACTCTTCCTGGGCAACAGGAAAAATGTTTTATCTGTGGTCAAGTTGGTCATCTGGCAGCGGAGTGTCGTGGTAAGCCAGATAGTGGAACTGAAGAACGGAATGCTGTGGATGATACACCAATTCACAAGAAAAAATATCAGGTTTAAAAGTTATCTCTCTCCATTTAAGAGATAGAAGTACAGTTCTCCTTGCCCCTGTTTTTTTGTTTGGCTCTTACTGTGCTGATTTCATTTATTGCATGGACAGTTTCTTAACATATGGGTTTTGCGAGAATACTTGCAATATGATTTGGAGATCCCCAACCCACCATTTGTGATAAACTTTGAACGAATAGTGGATGATTTTGTTTTCTTATGTTTCTTTGTTGGCAATGACTTTCTTCCGCATATGCCAACATTAGAAATCAGGGAGGTATGCAATTACCATAGTTTTACTTCCTGATTTTTCTTTATTCTATATCATTATGCTTATTATAAATGCTTTGTTGTTTCAGGGTGCTATAAATCTTTTGATGCAAGTTTATAGAAGGGAATTTTCTGCTATGGGAGGTTATCTTACTGAGGCGGGTGAGGTAATTTTTCCCTTTTTTCTAGGTTTCTCTCAAGTCTTTTTAGAAACTTTGCTATAAACTAAAATAAATAAAAATTTGTCTTTGGAATATCAAGTTATCAACTAGAGTTTTATTTCTCTATTGTAAAAAGTAATTTGAGTGAACCTACTATTCTCTGTCATGAAGCATTTGTAGATTAAAGAGAATAATAATTTCCGTTTTTCCCTGTCTAACATCAAGTTGTTGCTTATCTCATCAAGAGGTGGGAATGAATTCCATCTCCAGTCCAAGTTAAACAGATTTTTATCATAGACTTTTTTGGCTTGTCTTGTTTTTTGGTCAGTGGGGTGAGTGGGTTGGCATGCATAGTTGTGTAGCATACATTTATAAGATCAGGACTACGCCTCTTAATCGTTGACCATTTCAAGATTCTCAAATCTTGAGACAATTTACTTTTTCTTTTTCATCTTTCCAAAATCATTCTTATAACTAATTAATGGCTAGGTACCAAAGTTACACAATTAACATAGCATTTTAAGTAATGGGGTGCATATATTTTGTGACATTCAAGAATTCAAAGCTGGTTTCCTGAGAGTGGTTATTCATTTATCCTAACAGAATGTAATTTCTTGCATGAGATAAAATTTTTAATTTCCTTATCAGTGTTAGAAGTCAGGTTTGCATTTCTTATGTTGCTAATATCAATTCTTTTGCAATTGCAGGTTTTCTTAGATAGAGTGGAGCGTTTTATTCAATCTGTTTCTGTTTATGAAGATCAAATCTTTCAGAAGAGGACTCGTATACAGAAGGCGAGTTGCATCTTCCTTGCTTTGAGACATTATTTGCATCTCTTATCTAGTTGAAAGTTGAAGGCCAGGAATGAAATTTGGATGGTTCTATTAGATTTTGATTTATCTACTGTTGTTTTGATCATTGATGTGATGCTATATAACCTGGCATTTTTAGTAATGTCTCATGAAGCAATGTGCTACAAGTTTTAGATGCTTTAAAATAACAAGTACTATCTTCTTTATCTTTTTATTGTTTTCAATGAAGTAGGCTTAATTGGAAATTGGTCACCTAAAAGGAGGGAAGCAATATGGAACAAAATTTCAATATCTATTGTACCTTGCAATCAACTAAAAACATGTATACAGGTGTAAATGTTTAAACTTGAGTGCAACCAGCAAATAGCAACATGCTTGGTATATGGGAAAAGTGATTTATCAAAAGCTTCTTACATAAGTGCTAAGGGCAATTTTTTTTTTGTACATTGTGGGAACCTTGTGCACTGGGTTTGCCCTTCATACTTGAGGTTGACAAGGACTTAATCCTGGTCACTGGAACTGAGAGTTTGGCATTTTACTAACAGACTACACGGTTGTCGGCAAAATAGCCAAATAGGGGGCACTCTGAAAATTGATCCTTTTACTTGTCTCTTTTAATACCATTAGATGGCATGTGTGTGCGTGCAATGTTCGCTGTTAAGTTTTGGGCTTTTGGCTTCTTTCTGTTAGTGATTGGTGGTTTATTATGCATATCTTCCTTTCATTAATTGTAAAGTTCTCATATTGCCCCTAAATTTTTACTTTTGCTGGTGGATGACTGATTTTCAGGCATTTGAGAATAATGAGCAGATGAAGCTTAAAGCTAGAGGAGAGTCCTCTGAGGAGGCACAGGCACCTGTTGTAGATAAGGTCTGTGTTATTAATCAATTTGTTTTAAAATTACAGACCTGAGTTCAAGTAAATTGGCAGGTTTAATATGTCTGAAGATTAAATTTCTTGGGTTGTAAAATAAAATTAGAATTTAAGTCTTAACACCATGGTTTGAAGCCTATTGAACCACTTAGCATACACTTAAATTAAAGCTTAAAGTGATCTGAATTATGTGATATTACAATTCTGTTGATAAACTCATGAATATTTGGTTATAAGTTCTCCTCTAGTTAAGCAATTAATTATGGGCTCTTTAGTTTGCAGTGAATTTTGTTGATTATCATAATCTGTAAACTTTTTTTGATATCCATTCAAATTGAAAGCTTAACCTGTTCCCATTGTTAGTCTTGTAACCCATAAAATAGAGAAGTGAAGGGGAAAGCCATTTTAAGAAGAATCTGATGCAAGCCCTAGATGTATTGTTGAGCAATTTTCGAAAATTGTGGTGGTTTTGGTGATGAACCTCTTGTACTGTAGAAAAATTCAACTCTTGTTTGTTTTCCAGATTAAATTAGGGGAACCAGGATACAAAGAAAGATATTATGCTGAGAAATTTAATTTACCAAATCCAGGGGAGATTGAAGAAGTTAAAAGAGATGTTGTAAGTTTAAACATTCTATTATATGACAAGTTTTTGGCTACAATACCTTGTGTTTATTATATCCTATTAAAAGATATGCAACAGTTGTCTCAACTCGTTTCAGGTTTTGAAGTATGTTGAAGGTCTATGTTGGGTATGCCACTATTACTACCAGGGTGTTTGCTCTTGGCAATGGTTAGTTTGATGCTGACTGAGGCAGAAAATGTTATGTTTACAGTTCACTTTTCCCTGCTATCTTTCATTTGATAAGCTAAATGGACTAAGATTAAATGCCAAGTATAAGCATACCTATATGCTCTTGGCAATGATTTATGCATCTTCTCACCTCCTTATGCTTTCTTATGCTATGCTTGCCCTTTTATCTTGTTAATTAAAAAAATACTAGCTCAGGTTGCCATCATATGTGTGCATATATAACTAGTAAGTTTTATAGGGCTAGTAGAGGAATATCAGAAAGAGACAGTTGTCCACTCAAACTTCACTTCATGCTGTGCGCTGTTGTCTTTGTAAACAGCTGAGAGACTTTCAACTGAGAGTTTTTAGGTTGAACCATTGGGAGGGGGAGTAGAGTTTATGGTATTTGATACTCCTGTTATATAGCTCAAACTGTAGTGGGCTTCCACGGTAGATACATGTGTGTGTGTGTGTGTGTGTGTGTGTGTGTGTGTGTGTGTGTGTGTGGGCGTGTGTTTGTGTATCATAATATGTGATTTTGACTCGAGACTTTCTGGTATGACCTACAAAATAGTTCTAAACATGCTACATGTCTTGCAGTATGATTTTTTTCCCTTTTTTAGTTAGTTTAAAGTTGCACCTCCACTGTTGGTTTCAGGTTTTATCCATATCATTATGCTCCATTTGCTTCAGATCTTAAGGATCTTACTGATTTGGAAATAACATTTTTCATGGGAGAGCCATTTAAACCCTTTGACCAGCTCATGGGAACACTACCAGCTGACAGGTTTTTTTTTTTTTTTTTCTTTTTATTTTTGTGTGTGTGTGTGTGTGTGTGTGTGTCTGTATAGGATTAATATCCAATAAACTGTTAGTGGAGTTTTTTTTGCTCCACAAGTGGTGTTATGATGATGACACTTGTCCTTTAAAAATATTAAGATAAATTAAATATGACGTGTCATCATGTCATATTAAGATAAATAAAATATGACATGTGTCATCATCCTAACACAGCTTGTGGAGTCAAAGAACTCCACTTACAGCGTATTGGATAATTATTCATGTATATATGCGCTTTTAACCTTTATCGTTTTAGTTAAAACAATTCTTCTTTCTGGATATAGTTTACAATTGTCTATGCTAATAGGAATTTATCTGTTTAATGTTATAGTTCTAAAGCTTTGCCAGAAGAATATGGGAAACTGATGACTGAACCATCATCACCTATCTATAATTTCTATCCCTCAGGTAAAATATCAGCCAACTCTTGGTAGTCTGTTTATCTTGTGACATTCCTTCCCTTTTCGAAGATTACTCAGATTTGTCTGTGTGACAGATTTTGATATTGACATGCATGGTAAACGCTTTGCATGGCAGGTATATGCTTATCTATGAAGTTAACTTATTATTTATTTTTCTTGTCCATTTCAACAAAAATAATGGAAACTTATCTCCTTTAATTTCAAACCAGGGTGTTGTCAAGTTGCCGTTCATTGATGAGTGGAAGTTGCTTGCTGAAACAAGAAAACTTGAAGCTACTTTAACGGTCTGAATTGTTGTTGTAGACTAGCATGTGTAATTTTTGAATGATGCATGCTAAATATCCTGCAGTATTCTTTCATGCGCTAGCAATTTTTTAAAATGCTTTTAGTTTATCCATTATGCTAACTCTTAAATATTTGCAGTTAGAAGAGCAGTTTCGGAACAGCGTGATGCTTGCTCTACTATATGTTCATCCTCTTCATCCTTTGGCTTCACAAGTTATTTCATATTATCATATTTATTGTCAATTACCTCCTGATAAAAGATCTCAATTGGCAATTGACATGAATGTTAGGTTGGTTAATCTCACTGCTCATCATTAATTAAGCATTCGCATTTCAAGTAAATTGACTAAACATCTGTTCGTTTTACCATCGTCATCTGTTTTTGTCCTTCACAGTGGTGGAATGAATGGATTTCTTTGGTTATCTGAGAGGAATGGTTGGCAAGGTGTAGTCTTTTCCCCTGTTAAGGGGTTGCCACATATAGAAACTAACCGAGTTTTGTAAGTCTTCCATAGTTCTATTGCCATTTTTGTCTTGAGACCTATAATCCTATTGATCCTAGTAGTTCATTTCATTTATTTTTCTTCGCAGGAATGTTGCATACCTTAATCCTTTACATCATAAACACATTCCAGAACTTCCACAGGGTGTCGTGATACCCAAAAAGGTATAAAATTCCTGCCATAAGCATTCTTTTAATTTCTTAGGTATGATCAAGGAACTTGAGGATATAGGAGATTGCCTTTAAGCTATTTTTGATAGTGCTCTCATTCATTTTGAGAAACATATGGAAGCATTGTTGGGTCCATCAACAGAGTTTACTTTTAAACACATACGTGTTACTCCTGCAGGTTCTAACACCTCTTGACATTAAACCTTTTCCTGTATTATGGCATGAAGACAATGGTGGGCGGCGCCAGCAAGGCAGAGATCGGTTAGAATGCATTATCTTAAATTTCATTGAATTGGCATGAACTTAGAGCTCCATTTACCATATTTTTATTATCCATACTTATAAGCTAGAGTAGGATTCATGTCAAATTGGAATGAAGTCATGGCATGACCTGGTGAAATGCATGCTAGTATGTATTTCGCTGCAAAAGGAAATTGGTAACAGAGAACTAGTAAAATGCTGCCATCAGTTTAGCGTCTTTGCTATTCAGAGTGTCCTCAGAAATTATTTATGGGCCTCCAGAATTGCAGATGGTTACTAAAACATTCACTATTATATTTGTTTAACAGGCCACAAATATCTGGAGCAATCGGTGGCCCTCAGTTAGGAGAGGCAGCTCATCGTCTTGTCAAGAACACCCTTAATATCAAATCAAATGGCTCATCCTCTGGTTTGTTTGAGCAACCGCCGTTTTTCAATATCTCAAGCAACTATACAAGCAATAGACCAAGGCCTGCTGGACGATCAGCTTATGAAAGGGGCTTTTTTGATGACCCGAATCATTATCATAGCAGTCGACCACGTGCAGCTGGACTGTCAGGTTATGAAAGGGGGTATGGTGATGGCTCAAATTACTATAGACAATACAATCATCCACAAGGCATAATGAGTAACCCAAGACATCCCTCGTCAAATGGTATGCAAGTCAATAGAAGCAACTTCAAGGCACAGGATAGATTACAGAATCAGGAACGTTATCATGATTTGAGGACTGGAATGTCTGCTTTGACATTTGAGGGAAGTGGCAGAGGTAGAGCACATGCAGAGATGTCTTCAAGGATGCCAAATTCTGGGTACTCACAAAATTTGGACCACCCCTCTGAGCGGCACTCTGGTGCTCTTCCCGCACCACCCATCAATTGGATCAATAAACCAGAGAATGTTGATACTGGAACTTACTTAAAACAAGAAAATGCATCAAATGGAGCTTACGAGAAGCAGATGAAGAAGGTTTATCAGATTAAGACTCGTCCACAGGAAATGGCGGGTCCTGTAAACCAGCAGTGATTACGATTTTGGATGGGCTTGCCTGCTTTTTTGACATAGGCAAGTCCTTTAAGCAATTGTAATTCTTTATAGGGTAAAATTTATCAGTAGTTCTTAACTTTGATAAAGCCACATATTGCCTCCTGATCTGTAGCTTGGGAAGTTAACCACAAAAAACTGTTCGAAAATCCCAATGTCACACAACCTGTCAATTTCTGTACTATTTTGTAAATGAACTTGTCATGTGAGCATCATGTGACCATGTGGCTGAAGTAGTGTTGCCCTACTGCTCATTTACAAAATGAAATTGAAATTGGTCAAGTGCTGGGACACTGCAACTTTTGAACAGTTTGAGTAAACTAATCTTAGAGTTGAAAAGATTGAGCAGAGTCTGTAGTTGCATCAGAGTTCAAGAATTATGTTACACCTTAGGTTTCTTGGAACACACCTTAGTTGTTTGGGACACAACCACACCACCAAAACTTGGACTGTTGTGTTGATACAGGAAGCAGAGTTGGATGTTGTTTGAAGCTAGCTGCTTAAGCCTTTTCGTTTACGTGTACAAGTTGCGCAATAAGCATCATGATTGTAGATGGTTGGTTTAGGGTGATAGTAGACGAGTAGTCACAACCTTTGTTATTATTCTGTATTTACGTTTTCTTATGACCAGGAATCAGCAATGCTGCCTATTGTGTTTAATACCTGAGCAGGGAAAATGTAATTGGTATTTTCTTCATTTCAAGGCTAGTGTTTTGCCTACTTCCTGTGGCAACCACTTGGATAGGTTTGTTTTAATCTTCAAGATTTTTAGACTTGTATGAAACTCTTAGCTGAGCTTATTCGTGAAGAAATAAGTGATTGTATTTAAATTATGAAAAATGCACACTTATGATTTGGTTGGCAGACAGATTTTCTTGAGAAAGCTTTTTATCTTTTTGGGTTGTCCTTTTTTTGTTATAATTTTCTTAGTAGGATATAATCTTTTGAAAATCTTGTGAAATATTGTCTCAGAAGTGGTAAGAGAGTAGATCGCATATGCCGGGCATGGGTGTACACTTGATTTTGAATAAAATGTGCATATCTTACTTTAATTTTGAATTTAATTTGGTTAATTTTTAAATTTTGGTTAAATTTTAAATTTTAAAATTTTATATTTAAAATAAAATAAATAAAATTATTTAATAAAATATTCAAATATTAAAATATTAAGTTAAAATTTAATAACATTGAATTTAAAAAAAATATCATTTAATCTTTGAAAATTTTGTTGGATTTTGCATAGTTTAAATTTTTGTCGGAATTTTAGTTAAATCAAATATCAAATCATAAACTAAATATTTTTATTTTGATTAATGATCGACCAATTATGCCTACTATTTTATTTTCAACAATGAATGAAGATAGAAAAACCAGAAATCTTAAATGAGACAAAAGGATGAAAGAAAACTTAATTTGGGTTAATTAATTAAAATTTCTGTTTGCAAAATACCACAGAAAATACGCTAAAAGGTACCAATTGGCAATTGTCAAGCAAAGACAATTACAGAAACTCCTAATTTCTTCTGTTCCTATTGCAAAAAGTAACCACTCAAGAAGAGCACGAAGAAGAAGAACAAACTTCCATATATTAAGACAGCTTTTTGTCCAGCAGTGAGAGCATTCCCTCCTAATCCATACTGTTGATTCTGTGCAAAACCTGCAATCTCCACACTCTTACTCTCAAAGAAACTCTTTGCAGCCCCACAAGTGGGGCATCTCCAATCATCAGGCAGCTTCTCAAACTGAAGCCCTGGTGGTATTGGATATGCAGGATCACCCACTGCTTCATCATACTTGAAACCGCATGATCTGCACTCATATATCCCTGTGTTCAACACTGCAAACTTCTCTTCTAACCTGCGTTTGTCGAACTTTTCTTCTTCAACCGCAGTGGTTTCTTGGGGTGGCACTGCCGCTGCTGGTGGTGGTGGTGGTGGAGGTGCTTGGTTTTCCTGGTCTGAAGTTGGTGTGTGTCGAGTGTCTTCTTTTGAGATATCAATGGAATGGACGGTGAAATGCAGTTGCTTTCTGTGGGGTTTGAATTTGATGTTGAGTGAAACTGTGGGGAGTTTAGGGGAGAGAAGAAAGAGATAAGGTTTTTGTGGTTTAGGAGAAGGTCGGGTTGAGCGGTGGAAAGAGAAGGTGAGTCTTGTTGTTGCAGAAGCCATTTCAATGGAGATTGGTTTGGGGTTGGTTTGTTTTTGTTTTACCTTATTGTTAATGGATTTTTGGGTACTGGGTGGAAGAAGAGAAGGAGGAGTAGAAATGGAAAGGATCCATGGATGCTCTTGTTTGGAACAGAGTTGGATAAGGTGGAAGAAGTGTCTACCAGTAGAAAATGTAGATTCATTCTTGTCATTGGGTGGGCTGGTTTTGGTTTGCCTTGGTATGTAGGCCTGGTTTTGAGTTAGTAAATAAAAATGTCTTTTTGTTCTCGAAACGGCCTCGGTTTTTTAAAAATTAAGAATACGTATTTGATATTTTGATTATAAAAATTCAAAATTATTCATTTCATGAGTAGGATTAAGATATCATTATATGTTTTATTTTTTATAATTAATTTTATATTTTTAATCTAAAAATTTTACTGATAATTTGTCAAATAATTATTCTAAAATTAACATGATAATTTTCTTTTGAATTTTCCAAAGAAAAAAACAGATGGCAAATTAAAATTAACAAGAAATACTATTGACAATATATTTTAAAATCAACTGAAAAGAAAATTTTCAATGATTTAATATTTTCAATATGTTTGATAATATATTTTAAAATCAACTTAAAAGAAAATTTTCAATGAAAAAGCATTGAATAAGATAAGTAGATAAACACCTACTTATCACTTAATGTAGAAAAATTTCAGCCACTTTATCAATAAAAATAAAATATATTAAACTATTTTATCCTAAAAATTTACATAATTATCTATTCATTCATCAAGTTACGTATACACTTCAACTAGACTTAACGTTATATTATTATTTCATGAGGTTTACGTACAGACTCAATGTTTTTCTCCCACCATTCTTTTTCTAATAAAACATCGATATTGAAAAAAAGTCAATATCTTCGCCCAATTTGACTTGTTCGAAGTTGAAAACTTTGAAGATCTGAAGGCTGCTATGTTACAAATCTTGAAGACCATATAATGGTGCATATTGCATTTTTTTTCAACTTTTTGTTATTTTGATGTTTTAATTGTCATTAATATCCAAAAAGTTTTTTGTTATGTTTCATTTTGACAGATCATTCCTTGAAGAACTAATGATCCCACGAATAATTTGGGACTTTTATTTGTAATGCCTTTTTAATTTAAATGTGATTCAGGTTTTTAATTTCCAAAAAAAATATTTTATATTTAAATATTATTTTTTTAAAAATAAATTATGATGTTTTTGGATTTAATAGTTATAGTTTTTCTCATATTTCATACTTGTATTATAAAATAGAATATATCAATAAAAACTCGAATTTATTTGGAATAGTATGAAAATAAGGGTAAAAATGTAAAATAACAAAAGTTCAAATTGCAAACATTTATTGTTATCAAACAATATATTCATATTCAACACTTAGGTGTTGTTTGGCATCGTTTTTGTTTCCTGTTTTCTGTTTTTGTTTTCAGTTTTTTTGGAAATAGAAACAGAAAACATGTTTGGCAATATGTTTTCGTTTTCAAAAAATGAAAACAAAAACAAGAATTTTCAAAATTGTTGGAAACAAAAATTTCTTGTTTCCATTGTTTTTGGAAACATGTTTTCATTTCTATTACTGTTTTCATAAGTAAGTGAACAGAGTTTATATATTAATATAATATTAATATTTTTATAATAAAAATATAAATAAAATTAACTAATTTTTAAATAAAATAATATTAAATTTTAATATAAAATATTAATTAATATTTTAAAATTAATATATTTTTTAATATAAAAAAGTTGGAAACGTAAAAAGCAATTAAATATAAATTACATTGAACTATAATATTATTTAATTTAAATTTTTATAATAATTTATTGAATATATTATATATTTTAAATAATATTATTTATTATAATTTTGATATGTTAATAATTAATATTATTGTTTAATATAACTAATTTTTATTTTACTAAACAATATTATTATTTAATATTATATTCTATCTTAAATTTAAAATATATCACTATTACTATTAAATAATTTAATATTATTAAATAAACATTAAATAATATTATTTATATTAAATATAATATATTTTAATAACTATATAATTTATTATAAATTAATTAGTTAAATATTTTATTTAATAATGTAATATTATTATTACAATTAAATAAAAAATTATTATTAAATATAATTTATGATTATTACAATTAAATTAAATAATATTATTTTATTTAATATTATATTTAATTATAATATTATTTAAATTATATTAAATGTTTATCTGATTAAATGAAAATATTTAATATCATTATTAAATAATATAAAATAATATTATTTAATATTATCTACAAATTATTATTTAATTAATATTTTATTTTTATTTAATTTTTAAAATTTTATTTTATGAATTGAATTATTATATCTAAATCAATTTAAATATTTGCTTTCAAAACGTAACAGTATTAAACAAACATGTTTTCTGTTTTCAGAAATTGAAAACAAAACAAAACAAAACAAAAACATAATTTTCAAAAACAGAAAACATAAAATAAAAAACAGAAAACGATGTCAAACGACCCCTTAATTTTTAGTAAAATATCAAACAATTTTCATAATTCAAATTCAATATCTATTATATTCAGTACTAAAAATTTCAGTACTTAATTTTTTAACACTTAATTTTTTAATTTATCAAACAGTACCTTATTCATAATGAAAAATGAAAAAAAAAAAAGTGCAAGAAAAACTGTGCCTTTTACTCGCGCAATTATAAAACTATGTTAATACTTAAGCCCCAAACCAGATTTCGTAGGACTCCTAGTTGCACTTGCATTCCCATGTCCATTTTTTTAGTTTTAATATTCGAAATTAATCTGTTTTAATCCTTTCTCTTTGACTTCTGTTTTAGTATTTCACTAGGAAAAGAGAAATGCGACACAAGGTTCCATCCAGTTATAAACAATTTGAAAATATAAAATATTTAACACTTATCCAAGCTTTAACTATATGATTATATTCTCACTTTTTAAAATTCTGCAAATTTGATATTTGAACTTCAATACTCGCGTTCCTTCTTTTTCAAATCAAAAATTTAGTTGTACAAAAAAATAAACAAACAAAATGCTTCTTTTTTTTTTTAATATGTTATACTATACTTCAAGTCACCACACTGAAAATCAAACAAAACCTCGAATGTAAAGTTTGACAAAAGATTCCACAAACTGTGCTCATTCTTAGCAGTTGGAATACTCATTAACATCTGCCTGTCTTTTTCCAGAGAAGGCCATAATTACCAAATCTACTAGCAACCTAACTACCAACCGATTCAAGTATATCCGGAATATTAACCAGCATCAAAACAAACTAAAAATAAATGCAACAAATAATCAATGACTGCATCTTAGAGCTTCAGCTATCAACATTAATGATATTGAAACAGCTTCAGCTAGAAATAAATAACCCTACAAGCCATATTATTACAGGAAACAGGTTAAAATTCATGATCGAACAAAGTTTACCAAGTAGACACAGAAGGGAATTGTTAATGCAGACAATCAATTAGCATGACATTAAATGCATGGCTTGCTGTTCTGTGCTGTCCCAGGACCGATGCCTTTCTAAGGTTGCAAATGATAACTATCTAGGTATTTCTAAATTCACAAATCAGAATCACAAATGCAAAGTTTGATCTTTGAGGCTAGCAAGCATTGCATGATTACTTCTCGTAAGTGCAACACAACATTACAGTCTTCATACCATGCCTTAAAACAAGTTTGCAAGAAATGGATTATTATTGATCCTAGGCGATCAGAAACATTTCTCATGGGAAGCAATTCATTATAGATAATTAGTTTCAATGCTACCAAGAATTGATATGAAGGAATGAAGACACCCCAACCTCTTTTCCCCTCCATCCCAGAAATTTCTACTCACCACCAACATATCACAACAAATGACTTGTTAAATTGAATTTCAGATTAAAATACAACTTTCTGTACAACAATGTAGTAAACTGGCAAACTGTTGAATCTATTCCACAAATTCTACAATGTCAAAGCCTGCACAATTGCATTAAATTAATGATAACATCCGTCACTTATTCTAAGCAAGTCATCCCAACCCGTTGTATAAAAACCATATCTACACAATTGTGAATAACTAGAACAATCTATTGATTGAAATACTAAATAATTAGAATTCATTATTCCAAAAACTGTTCATTTTTATCAAGTAAATAATAATAAAAAGAAAAAGAAAACCCAAAAGGCAAGTAAAAAACCAGTCACTCCCATACACTATCAGCTATCCATGGATAACCAGCAATCTTTCACTATTAGTTATCCACTGATAACCAAGAAATCTTTCACGAAAATAAGCACCCATATCCGAAAATCACCCTCCTATCGATCGAAGCTCCTCCAAAGCAGCCTTAATCTGATCCTGAACCAATTCCAACCGCTTTGAATAAACCTCCAACTCTAATATCTGCTGCTTCCTCCACCTCTCATCCATCAACTCCCCTTTACCCCCACCGCCACTGAAATTCAAACTTCCTCCAAAACTCAACGGTATAGCATTCATGGCCAATCCACCAATGCCTGTTCCTCCACATCCCCCTAGTCCTCCTCCCATTACACTACCTAACAACTCCTTAAACAAAGGAGTTAAACAACTCTTCACTGTCTCCTCTATTACCCCCGCCGCATTCCCTCCTCCTCCTCCTCCCCCACCACCACCACCACCACCAAATCCCTCTATATTACCATTATCATTATTACTCCTATTATAAGAATTATTGTTACTAATCACAAATCCATCATTTAGAACTCTTTTCTCCTCCATTTTCCCTGCTTTACTTCTTGACCTTTTCTTCGAGGCTGTGGATTTCGGTGTAAGATTCTTTTTCTCACCGCTTTCATCAATTAAATTATTATTTTCATCATCATCTAAAACATTATCTTCTACTTTGCCAACACTATTACTCCAGATCTTTCTAGAAATTTCAAAAGTAGCTTGATCATGAGGGCTTTTGAAGGAAAAGTCTTTACCTGAACTGATCTTATTCATCACGTTCCTATATTTCTTCTTCAATCTTCTAAGCTTCTCGACTAGCTGATTCTTGTTGAAATCCAGCTGGAGTTTCGATTTGATTTGGTCGTAAAACACCGCCGTATCGTGATGATGATGGTGAGAAGATGACGAATTTGAGTTCGTTTTTGAAGTTGTGTAATCGAGAAAGCCTTGGAGAAGCTCGATCTCGTCTTCATCAGTCCATAACCGCTGAAATAACCGCCTCGAATCGTCTAATTGTTGCGGAGGAGGAGGTTTTTTCTCCGCGACAGCGGAATCGATGCGTTGGCGTTTGGAATCAGGAGGCCATTCGTCCGTTGGAACGGCAGCGATGGTCACGGCGGTTGCGGAAGGGACAGCGACAGGAACGGCAGGGATTGAGGTTGACGATACGGCGGCAGCGATCGGTTGAGGGAGTAAAGAAGGGGAATTAATGTCTTCGTCTTCTTCCAACAATTCTTCATCTTCTTCATCATTTAAACCGTCGTCGTTTTCGTCAAGGTCGTTGTCGGAGGAAGAGGGTTCCTCGTCGTCGTCCTGAGATTCCTCTAAACCGACGCCGAACTGCTCCGAAGCCATGAGAGAAAAGAGAGAAGAACGAAAGAAGTTCACGAGGGTTCGTTGAATGTAAAACCGTGTTGGACTTTGGTGAAAGGGAAGGGCCAGAGAGACAAGCAGAGATAACAGGTCAACGCGCTTGCTTGGAGCGTGTTGGGCAAAGAAAAAGGATCATTTTCTTTTTTTGGTAAACATTTTCATTTTCATGGAACGTGGACATGAGATTGCCTAAGTCATTACGTGGCAAAATACTAATGGCTCGACACCTCCTCGTTGACGTGGCACTAATATTTGTATGTATATATATCCGTACAAACACTCTCTTGTCAAAATTTTTTGAACGAAATATATTCTTTTATAATTATAATCATAAATTGGATATTACATTCGATAAATAAGTAATTTTATTTTTTTTGTGTAACTATAGATATCTTCGTCCGTTTTATGGTTTGAGATTATCCTATTTGAATCGAAAGTTATAAATGGTAAAACCTTTCCAACAGTGACGACTTGAGAATTCAAACCATATACAAATGCTTGAGAAAGAAATTCGCTTCTACTATTTCCAACTACTTATTGGTACAAATAACCTGATAAACTTATAAATATAATAAACTATGTAAATAATAACAAACTAAACAAATCACTCCCATCAAAATTTTAATATCCAAAATTTAAACAATTAATTTTATATGTGATAATTAACATGAAAAAAATAAAAAAAATAGAATTTAAATTTTGACAAAAAGAGATATGAATTTGATAAAAATTAAAAAAATTCATTTGATATTTAATGTATATTGTATAACACAATAATTTTCGTATTTTTACAATTTAATATGAAATACACACAATACATATATACAAATTATCAGAGCTATCAAAATTCTAAATCTTTTCTCAATTTGTTTTTTTAAAATCTTAATTGAGATAAATTCAAGTCTAAACCCTTAATTATCATATATCAATCTCTTTGATATTCTCTATAATTCTCAGTTTTGAAACATACCAGTGTCATGTGCCATTATCATCATTTCACAAAATCAATTCATTGGAATTTACAACAGGACCTGCTTAAGGGTCGGCTAACCTCTCAAGCCCAAAGGCTTGTTTTATATTTGGTTTGACTTGGACAAAGTCTTTGATGCAATAATCGAGCTTGAGAAAATTTTTAGGCTTGTTTAAAAATTGGCCCAACCTGGCCCAAATTTATATTTTTTATATTTTTTAATATTAATTATATTTTTATATATATTTAATAAGTATAAAATAATTATATGTATTGATTAATAAATATGATTATAAATATTTAATAATATACAAATTTTTACAAATTAAATTAAAATTTTAAGGGTTTAAAATAAAAAAAACAAATAAATATAAAAAATTATTTTCGGGCTTGGCCGGACAGGGCTCAAGCTTGTAGTATAAAAATAAAAATAGGCTTGGACATAAAGTCAAGCCTGAATTTTTGGGCCGGGCCAAATTTGGGCACATAGATTACACATTAATATATGTCATGGGTTCGGCCTGAGCTCGATCCAGCCCATGACTAGGTCTATTTACAACTATAGACCTAGTTACCTTTTTTTTTCGTATTCAATATGAGATTGGAGATGTACTTACTTTTCTTTGAAGCGTATGGCGTGACCCTAATAAGATGCAAGTCAGATTTTTTTGAGGAATGATTTATTTTTTTACATAAAAATTTAGATGCAGGAGAGATTATTCTATCTCCAATGCCAGAACAAATTGCCAACTCATCATTGGGATTTATAGATCTATTAAACTTTCATTAACAAATTTCTCAGATTTACAGATCATCTACTGACAAAAGATCACAAAAATTTGAAATTGAATACTTTACACATAGTATTTGAATCTAGCCACTTGCACCCATCCCGTTGGCAAGAAAAGGCTTTTTGATAAGAGGGGTGTTTGTTTTCATTTTTCTCCTTACTTTTGTTTAGAGGAAGAACCACCCAATGAAGACAAAAAATGTACCATCATTTCTTATTCAACCTAACATCAAACATATATCCATAAATCAATATATGAATTTACGTTAAATCATTATCATAAATTATTCTCCTCCACTCAATTCTATCCAAAATGATGTGTTATCCAATTCTCATGTCGCCATTCCTTTATAGTTTGAAATTAAAATTGACCAATACTCTTTTGTTCTTATTTTTTCTTATGGAGGCATGGGATCATGGAAAATGGTCAAAGCTGGCATTGCAAGACGAAGACATGACCGTGCCAAGAAGCTCTGCAAAGATGCTACAAAATGCCCCAAAATCACAGTTTTAACCTCCATGATCATGGATTTTACCATAACATTACATGTTTAAAGATCTATGTAAAAGCCATTAGTTTGTTATCTTCAAAATAAAGGGTACATGATTTCATAGATCAAACAAAGCATACTTATTTCTGTGTTACTGGTAATGAAGGATTGAAGGAACTGAAGAAATCAATACAAGGTAAACTTTTCCTTAGTTTTCTCAAATACTTGTTCTGCAATGACAGCACCTGTGCCATCAGCTTGCTTGATCTCCAGTTTAGCCTTCTGGTAAAAGCCAGTACCTCTCAAGGCATCAGCAATGAAATCATCAAACCCAATTGCTATGGCTGCTTCAGCCTTGGCTCCGTAAACCAGCCTCTGCTTGCAAAAGATAAAACAGAAGTCAGAATTTTACTGAAGAAATGTGATACTTAGATATCTTAAGAAATGATAAGTTTCGCTGCTGGACCTTGATTCTTGACAGATGGATGGCGCCAAAGCACATCGGACAAGGCTCGCAGGAAGCGTAGATTTCACAGTCTGAGAGTTCAATCTGATTGAGCTTCTTGCATGCCTGACATAGGTGTCCAGTCCAAGCATTAGTGGAAACTGAAAACATAGATTAACTCTACAAAACTCACAGTATATTTATTTTAATCTTATGAATACCTAAACATTCTGATATAACAATGTTCAATCCACACCAACAGTAATCACACTGAATTAACTGCATTTTCTTCACTGTATTTATTTCAAGGGAACCAGAGAACATATGCAAAACCATTTACTATCAGATGATAAAACAAAGCCATGGTAATTGACAATAGACTTTCATCGAATCATATTATGAGATTGATCGAAAAAGAACAGATCAAATAGAACACAGTAGAATCACAGAATGCTGCTGAAAATCCCCAAAAGAATGCAGCATATAATATGTAATGAACATTTTAGCATTTTGTTAATTGTTTTATTCGCTTTGTTTTTGGTCTAACCTCTCTAATGGCAGTAACCTCTGCATGGGCAGTAGGATCAGTGTTTCTCAAAACCATGTTGTGACAACTCACAACTACTTCATCGTTGTGAACAACAACAGCACCAAATGGGCCTCCATCTTTGCATTCAACCCCTTTGTATGCTTCTCCAATTGCTTGTGTTAAGAATTTGTGATCTCTATCCTGTACAACTGGTTGAACAATAAACAGAATATTAACATTTTTATAACCATCAACCAAACATCAAGCATGATGATTTTCCATAATATTTGATTTTTTTTTCTTTTGATAATGAGAGGAGTGGGGGTTGAGGTTGCTTGAGCTTGAACCGAAGCCTTACAACATGCAACAACTCTTCTTTAACCACTCGGATAACATGTTCATGGCAAAATCTTTGCCCGGAAAAGAAATCTACTGTGTTAACCAAACATATAGGAATATTACTACAGCATATCCAATTGCTTGAGCTTGTATCCAAGCCTTACACATGCCACAACTCTTCTTTAACCACTTAACTAACAGATTGATGGCAAAATCTTTGCCCAGAAAAGAAATATACTTTGTTAATCAAACATATATGAACATCACTACGGAATATACAAGCAATATACAAGATCATGGATAATAATGATAACCACCAGTGTATCTGATCTAAAAAATGTGACACAGCTAAAAACACACCGTCAGATGTGAACATTTATGGAAGTAAAGTCATCTCCATTACTATACTTAAGATGTTAAAACATGATGAAAGAAAATGTTGACACTAAATAATCCTACTGGAAAATATGAATAAACCATTTGATATTAGTTCTTAACATTAACCCCAAGAGCAAAATTCTGAAAAACAGGTGAGATGCTGAAGTTTACCTTCTTGATGACCAGGAAAAGCAGAGCCAACAGAAATGGTTCCATCTTTAGTTTCCAACACTATAAAACAAAAAGAGCAGAAGGAACATCAATATTGTAACCAATTGTCTATGTCAGACAGAAAATTGATGCTTGAAAACAGAAACTGAGGCAAATATAAGTCTAAAATTGCATTAAAGTCTGAAAACTGAAACTTTCTTGGCAAATATGTGGAAAAAGTCAGTTACTTTTTCACTTCCAGGCATTCCCAAATCCAATGTTTATCTCTTGTATACTAAAACAGGAAATGCAAGGCAAAGTAGGAAATTCAGTTGTTCTAAATTCTGCCCAAGTAGCAAACTTGCAAGAGAAGGAAGAAATCTTGATGAAAAAAAAAAACCAGCATACTGAAAAACATTAAAGGAGAAAGAAAAGATCTTGATGAAAGATCAAAAAACAATAATTTAAAACATAAACGAAGAAAAAAAACCCAGAAAAAACATACAATTTGCTTCTTCCATGATGAAAAAGAGAAGAAAAATGTAATTTTTGATTGAATCAAGGCAATTGTAGTCAACAAATGGGAAGAGAAGAGAAGATAAAATGAAAGAGAGGGTTGAGTAAAGGAAAAGCTTGTCTACGTAATTAAATATATACTATGCAAATAGCACATGCATCAAATAAAATATTGATTATTAATTATTAAAGTTTAGCTTAACAGTTTTTTCTTTTTATAAGGATTTAGATTCAAGGTTTAATTTTATTTATTTTTTTATACATCTTATGAATAAAAAAAATATTGATTATTTAAATATTTTAAAGAAAGAATTAATTTTCAATATCTTTTATTTCTATCAACTTTTTGGATTTGAAAATTTTAGTAAAAAAAATAATTCAAGTTTTGAGTGCAAATATGATTTTTTTTTTGGTAATGTAGTAATGGAAATTTGAAGTGCTCAAATATGGAGAAGCTAATCCCATTTTGGTATGGTAGATTAGATTTTATAGAAACTTTTATTTTAATTTTAATTAGGATGTCGATTTGTTAGTTGATGAATTCCTTTTTTATATGATGATAGTAAATATTTTTAATTTCACATATAAGATAAAAAAAATTGTATATTTATCTAATTTTTTTCTTATCGAAACTTTTAAGTATATTTATTATTCAATTTTATGTAAAATCATTAATTGCAGTATATATGAACTATTACCTTAAAAGATGAAAATTATTATTTCAAAAAAAAAAAGAAAAAAATTATAAATTTGTTATCATCGTTACCTAATTGGATTTCAATCTCAACTTTCTAATAATTTAGGATTGAAATAAGGTTTGCTATCTAAAGTCAATTCTAGTGTCTGAATTTCGTGCATTTCCTGTCTCTTTTTTTTTTTTTAACTACTTTATTTTTAATGAAATATTAATACTTTAATTAATAATTTTAATAATGTATTAAATTTACAGCGTTCATCTAATTTAAAATCAATTATTATTATTATGTGATTTAAATAGGAATACAGTGATAACAAATTTATTGCATGATATTCATCATTTCACATCATAATAATAAATTTATCATTTAAATATTAATGTACAAACATAAAAAACCATAAATCATATTAAATTTTAAAATTTAAAATTGATTGATAGTAAATAAAATAATTCTTATTATAATTGTATGCAAAAATACTTCTTTAGCAGGTTAAAATCTTTGAATTTTGAAAGAGTGGACGATAAGGCAAGACAAGATAATAAGGAAGCATGACAAATTTTCAAACCAATCATTATCACTTTATCAGCTAATAACATTAATAAAAATAAAAAAGTTTTTGACCCTTTCCTATTTTTGTAGCATATAAACATACCAAGATATTGTTTTGTCTCTCAAATTCAGACATAATTTGTAGCATTTTAAAAGGTTTTTGTGTATATTTTTAAGATTAATATCACAAAAAATAATTTAATTTAGTTATTAAAAAAAAGTTAAAATTAAGAGAATTTGGTTGTTTACTACTTGATTATATTGTTTTTTTTTTCATTAGTTAAGCTTAGAAAAAGGATAAAAAGTGTCAAATGCTTTAAGATTTATAATAATAATAATAATAATAATAAGAAGAAGAAGAAGAACTACAATCCTATTTTCATCTACCAACAAAAAGTTAAAATACTAAAAAGGATCCCTTAATTGTTTCATTTTTTTAAAGTAAGTTTTTAAACTTTTACTAGTATACCTAAATTAGTTTTTATTATTTTATTTGATTTGTATTTGAATAAATCATTATTTTCAAACAAAATATTAAACTATGTTAAGAACTTATTTAAGTACAAATTAAAAGTTAATAAATTATTTAAATTCAAATTATAAGTTAAAACTTTATTCAATTGTAAATTAAAAATTAAAAAAATATTTAGATATAATAAAAATAAAAAAATTATTTAAATAAAGTGCTAAACTTATGAATTTTTTGTTATTTTAGAAACTAAGTAAAACAAAGAAGAGTGGTTCACACTAATGGCATTAAAATAAGAAAAAAAAATGGTATGTGTCTTTTGAAAACCGACACCGACCAAAACAAGATTCACACGTTTAAGTAATGCAAAGATAAGAAGCTAAACCCTACATGTAAAGATCAATAATGATATTTTGAAAATTTGCTTAACCCAACTTATGTCAATAAGTGTGAAAGTTTGCAAATATAAAATTCAAATTTTACCATTTACATATATTTCAATTATTGACCTTCATTATAGAAAAAAAAAAGTCAATGAAAATGGTAGGTAGCCTTAATTCATCTTCTCAATTCCTTGTAATATTTATAGTGTTTTAATATATATATATATATATATATATATATATATATATTGTTCATAGAAGATACAAAGGGGAGTGGAGAATCAAACTTTGAATTTAATTCCTTCTAAAGAGGAGTAAGAACCACTAGACCAAATCTTGGTTGTTAGTGTTTTAATATATTATTATTACTCTTTTTGATGAAATTTCCTTATAGTTTCACTTATGGAATATTATATTATCTAGTTGAGAATCAAAGTAGGAGTTTTGATTTGGTATCCTTGGATTTTTAATTTTGTCTAAAAAATTATTAAATTTACTTTTGAAAAGAATGTGATTCAATTTTTCATCTCTAAAGCTTAAGTACAAGTTGTTTAATTCACATTTTAAAGTAAAAGTATTGCTTTAATTTCTTTTGACTTCCTTCAAGTATTACATAAATATATATATATATATATATATATAAAAACTAACTAACTAACTAACTAACAAACTTTGTTAGAAGATTGGAATGGTCTCAAAAAAGTGGGAATTATTTGTCCAAACTATATATATATATATATGAAAATAATATATCTAAGTACAATTTATATTATTTTGTTTTTGATCGGATTAATTTCAATTAATTATCTAAAATAATTTTTTTAAAAAATAATATTTAATTAATTTATTTTTAAATCAAATTAATTAAATTTTTAACCGAAATATAAGAAATTCCAGAATAAAACTAATATAAATGAAACTAAAAATATGTTTACTGTTTGGAGTTTGCAAGATATTTTAGGTTTATGTCATTAGAGTTTTTAGCTCAATATTTAAATATTTTGTAGGATAATTTTTTAAATTTTTTCAAATATGAAAGATTATAAATTTAAAATACAAATTTTAAATGTATTGCACTTTTCAATTAATCAAAAAATTAACTGAATTACTAAAATTAAATTCGATCGATTAAATTTTTAAATTAATAAATTAGATTCTATTGATAAAAATAAAATAACACACAATTCATTTAATTCGATTTAAAATAATTTATTTTAAAATTAATCAAATCAACCGATCAATGTTCCTAAATATAAAGTAAGCTAGAAAAGCAATGAATGTCATAAAAGCTATCTTAGCAATTTTTTATTTTATTTTTCAACTATTACTTAAATTTCACATGCATATATGTTAAAGTATATTTTAACTACATGTATAATAATAATAATAATAATAATAATAATAATAATAATAATAATAATAATAATAATAATAATAATAATAATAAATAAACATGCCAGCGCATGGCATGCAATTATTATTTTCTTTTTCTTTTTTGACTCTTAAATAAATAATAGTATCCTTCTTTGTTCTTTTCCAATCAAAAAAAAAAAAAAGAAAGAAAAAAACATTGACAGTTTGATAGGTTTGTAATTTTTTATAATTTTTAGATTAATATCAGATACTGTTAAAATGAAGATTAACCATTATCGATCTATATAATTTATTCAGTACTTAATTTTAATAATATACCAACCAATTTTTAATAAAAATTACTCAACGCTTATAAAATTCGGTACTTAATTTTTAAACATTTAAATATTTCAATTTATTAAGCACCACTTTAGTTTGAACAAACTAAATTAGAAACCATTGAAGTTTGAAAAAGGACCAACACTAAATTTTATCATTATATTTTAATTTCATTTTATTATCTTAATTTTATTTTAAATAAATTTTGAACAAAAAATAATAAGATTGATGTAAATTTATCATTTGCATTAATAAAATATTTCAAAAAATGTTATGATTTAATTATTTTTTATTCAAATTCAATAAAATTAAAAGTATATAGTAACAAATATGTTATTTCCAATTAATGAAATATTTTGAGAAACATATTTAATCCATTTTTAATCTAAAATTCAATCAAATTAAAAGCATTGTGAAAAAAATATTAAAAGTTCAAAGCAAAGATAAGAAGCCAAACCCTACACGCGAAGGTCAACAATAACATATTTTGAACATTTTTTCAAATAATCATGTTTTTATAAATCTGAAAATTTTTTGAATTTATGTTTCAAATCTCAACGCTTACAATTTTTTTTTATATCAGCGTTCTTTGTTATTAAAAAAAAATCAATGATTGTAGCCTTAAGCCATGTTCTCAATTTCTTGTAATATTTATGATGTTTTAATATATTATTATTATTCTTTTTGATGAAATTTATTTATAGCTTCAGTTTCTGAATACTATTTATCAAGTGGATAATCAAAAAACAGTTTTAATTAGTTTGGTAGCTTTGGATTTTTAATTTTGTCAAAAGAAATTATTATATTTATTTTTGAGGAGAATGTGATTCAACTTCTCATCTCAAACACATGTACACAATTTTCGCTTCACATTTTAAAGTAGAAATATTAGTTTTCCACCAACCAAAAAGTATATATATTTTTTATTTATTTTTGAGGAGAATGTGATTCCACTTTCCATCTGCAAGTACATAATGGTCGGTTCACATTTTAAAGTAGAAGTATTGGTTTTTAACCAACCCAAAAAAAAAAAAGTATTGGTTTAATATTAATTTCTTTTGACTTTCTTTCAAGTACAATATATATAATTTATTTAACATTGTTATTATTTGTACAAATAAAAATATTCCATATACATGAAAATAGCGATATGAGAAAAGTTTATATTTCGTTTTTAATTGAATTAAATATATCGAAAATGATTTTTAAAATATTTTAACTATTAGTTAATTTTATTTTCAAATTGATTAATTAAAATTTTAACCAAAATATAAGAAATTCAAGATAAAATTAATATAAATTAAATCCAAAATATGTTTAATAATTGAAGTTTGCATGATGTTTTAAGTTTAATGTTAGTAAAGTTCTTAATTTAATATTTCGGTATTTAAATATTTTTTGGATGATTTTTCTTAAAGTTTGTTTCAAATATGAAAATTTAAAAGTTTAAAATATTAACTTCTGTGAGTATTCCATTCAAAAAAAAAAAACTTCTGTTAATATTGTACACATGACAACAAATTAAGCTATCCACATTAATTTTACGTAGGATGTCCTAAGAGCAATTAATATTATTTAAAAGATTTAGACTTAATTATATGATTTTGAAAGATTTAGTGTTTATTTATAGTAAAATAATAGTTTATGAATTGATTTTTACACGATAAAACGTTAAGGGCTTAATTTCATTTTATGCAAAAAGATGAGGATATATTTGGTTATTAAGCCAAAATTTAATTGAATTAATCAAATTAAATTTGATTGATTAGGTTTTAAAATTAATAAATTTGGTTTGATATATAAAAATAAAATAACATAATTCAATTTTAAATGATTTGATTCAAAATAAAAGGAATCGACTGAATGAGCATTCCTAAATATAAGTCTTGCTTTTACTAAAATGAAAAAAAAAAATGAATGTCTTATCTTTAAAGCTTATCTCAGTAATTGTATTTATTTTTTAACTATTACTTTAATTTCACATGCATATATGTAAAAGTATATTTTAACTATAAGAATAATAAAAAATTAAAAATAAACATGCTAGCACATGGCATGCAATTATTATTTTCCTTTTCCTTTGTGGTCTTTTAATTAAGTAATATTATCCTTATTTGTTATTTTCCAAAAAGAAAAAACAGTGACAGTTTGATAGGTTTTTAACTTTTTTTTATATATATTTTAGATTAAGTAATAATCATAAAAATATCAGATAATGTTAAGAATGAACAATTATTATAATTACAGTTATCAATCAATATAATTATTTTAGTACTTAACTTTTAATAATATACCAAACAGTTTTAATAAAAATTTAATGCTTATAAATTTTGGTGCCTAATTTTTTTCTATTAAAAAGTTCAATTTATTAATTACCACAATGGCACAACTACCAAATTAGAAGATAAATGAAGTTTGAAAAAGAACCACCATTGAATTTTGTCATTATTTTAATTTTATTGTATTTTTTTATTTTTGTATTTTTATTTTAAATAATTTTTTAACATAAAATAATAAGACTCTTGTAAATTATCATTTGCATTAATAAAATATTTCATAAAATATTATAATTTAATTATTTTTATTGAAGATTCAATGAAATTAAAATTATATTTTGAGAAATATTCTAATCCGATTTTTTTATCTAAAATTCAATAAAATTACAAGTAGAATGAAAAAAAATTAATAAATTAAAGTATAATGATAAAGTTTAATATTAAATTATAATCTAAAGATAGATTTCATCTTGATCTCATGTGCATCCTAATACAAATTATAGAGACTTCTTACTTTATCCAAGCTTATTTTGCTGGTTTTCAATTACAAACAGTCAAAGAGGTTTCTTCTCTTCTTTTTATTTTGCTTCTACTTTTTCATATATAGCATAATAAATATTAAATAAAGAAAATAAAAATCAAGCACCCAACTCTGATAAGACTCTAAATTGTAAGTTAAATAAAGATGTAAACGTATTAGACCATTATGAACTATTTAAATTTGGCTTAATATATACTCATAAATTATTTGAATTTGATTTAAAGATTATTCAAATATTACTCGAGTTTAACTCAATTATTAGTCAAACTTAACTTGTTTATTTTTAAACCAAACTCAAATTTAAATTATTCAAATAGCGAATTGAACTGAATTAAAATATTTTAACATCCAATTCAAATAATGTATAAATCTGATCAAATTTTTTTAATATATATGTTTAATATGTAATTATTAATTTAATAAATCAAGCTCGACTATATCTAACTCGAATCTATCTACATATTCGAACGAATCGATTTCAAGTTTTAAAAATTTAATGCAATTGAATTCAAACCATGTTTCGAACTTAAGAATCGAAAATTTTATATCGAATCAAACTCAAGCAAATCGTCTCGATTACTCTTCCAGTGTCAAATGTGAGAATAAGTAGAGGTGGTAAATGAGCGTGTTGGATCGGGTTCGGGTTGGGTTATTTTGGATTGGATAGTTTTGGTTTAAAGAAAAATCGAATCATATCAAATTTGGGTTAGATCAGGTTTGGGTCGATGCAAAATTGGTCCAATTCGGGTTTAAATCAAGTCGGGTTGGGTTATTGACTTTTTTATTCAAATCAGATTAGTCGAATTTGTGTTCGGGTTGAGCGAGCAAGTTTTTCAGGTTAAGCCTTGATCATCTCGATGTGATTTGTATGGTATGAACATGAACTGAAACCATATCTTTAAGAATCACAAATTCATGAAAATAAAATTTTCTTTTTACATAACCTATAATAAAATTGGAATTGAAATATTTAAAATATTTAGTAATCACTATGATAGTTTTCTTTATAATATATGTATCAATATTTATAAGTTAATTACACCATTTTCATTTTGTTTCTGTTATCTATAATAATTATTAACTCTATGCAACAAAGTGATTTAATGATCCCTACTAAATACTACCATAAACTACTATACATCTCTTTAATTTCTCTTACTTTTTAGCATTGTAAATGATATAGCTTCTGTTCTTTGAAATAAATTAGCCATTAAATAATTCTACATTAGCTCTTGTAGAATTTTGTTTTTTGTTAGGTTCACGTGAATACAATATAAATGCGAATATTTAAGTTTAACTAAATTAAAAATACATATAACACTAGTATTATTAAAAAATTATATTTTTACTATAATAAAATAATTTGATTATTAATTTTGACATTCAAATATTTATTAATAATCTTAAATTTAAATCTTTTCAAATTTCTATTAATTTGAATTTAAATCAATTCAAATTTAAGACAATTTGAGTTCAAGTCAAGTTGATTTAAATTAATCTAAATTAAGATGAATTTGGTTTTAAATAGATTTGGACTTAAATCAAATCAAGGTCGAATCAATATAAACTCATATAAATTCGAATTGTGATCAGATTAAATTTAAATTGTTAACTTTTTTAATCAAATTAAATCTATCAGATTTGATTTCAAATTAGTCGAATTGGTTTTTGGTTTTTTGAGTCTAGTAAATTTTTGAGACCTTTAAGAATAACTCTCCAGATATTATAAGAGTTGATCTTGTAATCTTGTGTACTTTCTTTTTAATGCAAGCGTATGCAAAAAAACCTCCTTGACAAAATCAAAGGCAAAAATAAGAATGTATTACACTAAATATTTCAAAATTCAGCACAGGATTAATTCAAAAAAAAAAAAAGACAATCAGATAAGATGGCTAAACGTCAGAAAATACCAAAATGCAGTTTCCAAAAATCAGGTTCAACCTAAACGCTGTTGAAAACATTGGCTCTATGATAAGCACATCCTCATTTCTTGTTTCCTCCCTTTTTGCTCACTTCTTCTTTGCTGCGTCGCCGGCCTTGGTCTATCGAACAAGCAAAACAGTCAGTAAATCGACCTCATCAGTCGTCGAGTGTTTAAAATACAAACGCAGTTCACGTAAGCTATCATAGAACAATTAATCTTACCTTCTTTATTCCGCGTATCTTCTTAGCCCTGTTCTTCCTTTCCTTCAATTGCTTCCTTGATTTCTCTACCTTGGTATCAAGTCCATTCTGAAACAGCAACACAAATAATTAGTGCTTCGGAGTTCTTCAAAGAGACACAAATGCAAATGCAACTTATAACCAACAATGGAAAGACAAAAAGTATGCAATGGGAACCAAAAGAAAGGAAATTGCTAGGGCCCAAAAGATCAGGTAAAATTCTGTGTTTGGTGGGAAGGAAAGAGGGAGAAAAGGAAAGAAAATGCAACTCAAAACCAACAATGGAAAGACAACAGATATGCAAGGGGAATCAAAAGAAAGGGAAATGCAAGAAAGCCCAAGAGGTCAAGTAAAATTCTCAGTTTAACAAATATTTTAGATAACAAACAACTTAAATCGGCAGAAAGTTGAAAACTCTGAGTCAATGTCTCTTATACTACTTCAATTGTTGTTCAATCTTCATATATAAGCAGTTGTCAAACACAAATAAATTACAACAAAAACTCTAGCTCCAAATCCGACTTCTTACTTTTTAAGGGCTAAGTTGATTCCATGCTCCAGAGTTTAATTGGCAGAAAGTTAAAAACTCTGGGTCAATGTCTCATATGCTACCCTCTAGTGTTCTTCATAAATAGGCAGTTGTCAAGTACAAATTACAACAAAAACTCTAGTTCCAAATCCTACTTGTTACTTTCCAAGGGCTAAGTTGATTCCATGCTCTATAGTTTCACCATCAAAGGAGTTGCTTAAGTAAACAAAAGGAACTAACAGTGCCTAAAGGGGATTCCGCAAATAAACCAAATCAGAGAAATAAACTTCAATATTTTACTAATGAAACAATCACAACAATCAAGCAAAGGAAGCTTACACTACAAATAAAATCCAGAGAAAATGTACAGAAAACTCATAGGAAATTACCCTGATCAGCCTGTACTTGGGCTCGTACTTCTTTGCATTCTCGACAGAATCGTAAATCAAACCAAAACCAGTAGATTTACCACCTCCAAAATGAGTTCTGAACTTGAATACAAAGATAGAATTTGGGTCCTTCACCTCATACATTCTGGCAAGCTTCTCCTTCAGCTCGGCCTAACGATCCAGCATCGACAAACAGAGAATCTGTTAGCACAAGCAATACATATTTACTAGCAGTTAACACACTACAATATATTGGGAAACATTCAAAGATTTACCTTGGAAACATTGGGCCTCCCAGGATGCAGAACATCAATAATCTACACAAAACCAAGTTAATAATAAGTTTCAGCAGCTAAGTTAACAAAGAACTTAAACAAATGTAAGCTCATATAGTATTTCCCAGTTTCCCTCCCTAAAAAACTATCTTTACCTATATTAAAGGCATCATATTTCTTAAGTAAAAAAAAATCTAAATTAAGCATCTTATCAGCAAACTAACAAAGAACGAACACCATTTTCTCTTTATTTCTTATATTTGCATTCTTTAATCAGATCTAAAACTGAAAGTAAACCCTACACAAAGATGAAAGATCCAAGAAAAACCCAAAGACTAAAATCCAATATCGACCCGTTTGATTAAAAAAAAAACATGAAAGGAAAATTAGAGGAAAAGAAAAAATACAAATTGTTTCCTCGAAAGAAGCCTGTTCGTCATGAACTTCCTCGTCCTAATAGTCACTGCCTTGTCCGCCATGGTTAAGCAATTTTTTCTTTCGTAGTGAAAGCACCTTTGATAGGAGGGCGGCTGCTCAAAAAAATGTGAGAGATAAAACTTAGCTTTTATACCTTCATGGAGGCTTAAGAGTTGAGACTTGATTAGGGTTGTCTTGTTTTGGACTAACTAGACTAATTTTTTAATTTATGATTTTTGGGTAAAAATTTTGGAATTTAATTTTCTGAGTGTGCCTATATAATGCCAATATTTAGAGGTGTTTATTCAGTTAATTTGTTTAATTTCGAATCAATTGATCAAAAGTGAATATTTCTGAATTGATTTATTATTTTTTCGTTAATCAAATCAAAATTAATCCAATTAAATTCAATTAATTCATTTAATTAACCAAAACAATAAAATACATTTAAATTAAATTATATGTTAAAATATTTGGAACAAATTAAACAACATAATCTAAGAAAATATTCAAATACGAAAGTATTATAAGTTAAACTCTATAATAACCTTAGACTTAAGATATCACATAAATTTCAATAATTAAATATATATTAGTTTAATATATTTTTAGCTTTATTTTTTAAATTTTTTTATATTTCCGTTTAAATTTTAATTAACTTAGTTAATTAATTGGAAGCCAAACTTCTTTTAAAACTATTTTCATTAACTAATCAAAATAATTAGATGACCAACCAATTATTTGATCAGTTTATTCTATTGAAACCAAAATATGAACACCTCTACTAGTATCTTAATTTTCCACTATTACATTTTTTTATTTTAAAAGAAATTATATCATACATTGATCAAATTATCTTAAATTTGACGATGTAACAAAAATAATTGACAAGATTAATAAAATAATAAAAAAATTTAAAAATAATTGAAAATAAAATATATGATAATATCTTAAATTCACTTACAAAATTAAAAAATTATTAATATATAAAGTTAATTTTTTTTTAATTTTAATTTCAACACTTTTTAAGCAGTAGCTTGCCCTACCAAAAATCACCACTAAGAAAAGATTAATAATTTTCTTTTCAAAATTCCTAAACTAAAAGTAGATTTATATGTGTATAAAAAAGTTATAAATTTATTGTAAATTTGTAAGTATTTTCTTTTTGCTGCCTTGAAAATTTTTTTTTTCTCTTTGATATTTTTTATAATTTATAAAAGCTTAATTAAAGATATGAATAAATATTTATAACTAATTTTTAATACCTTTCTTTATTAATTTATCATAAAAGAACATATTCATGAATTCAAATCTTAATTCTTACAATTAAAAAATAATTTTTTACTGTTATAATTATCTTATTAATATAAAAAATTAACAAATAAAAAAATGAAAATTATTTTGTTTAAGAGGAATTAATAGAAAGCTTTGAAATAAGACAACATTTCAAGTGAAGAGAATAAAATCCATATCATTTATAGAATTAAGGTTGTTTGGCTTGATTGGCAATAGGTCGTGGACAAATCATGTATAAAATTTATATTTATATAATATAAAATTATATTTATCTTATATAAAATACAAAAAAATTATATTAAAATTTGTATTGATACGTTAAATATGTAATTATTTTTTTTAATTTTTATTATATTCAAATGAAATTTTTATCAAATTTTATCTAATGTTATTTTTTAATTTGTAATCATATTGTTTTCATGTTATGTTCAACCTTTTTGGCCCATCAATGTTATCGTTTGGAAACAAATAACATCGCGGTACTTGGTACAATCTCAACGGTTGATCTTTCTATAAATTAATGACATCCCCTTTCCTTTTGCTTTAAAAAAAAAGCTTATACTTTTTTTAATATATTTTTTATAATTTATAAAAATTACCTAATTGTAAGAATAAACTTTTATAACTAATTTTTATTTTTTTATTAATTTACATTAAAAGAACATAATTATTAGTTTAAATCATTTTCATTATAATCAAATTACTATAATTTTAAAAAATTAATAAAAATATTTTAATATTATATATATAACTTTTTATTAAAAAAGTTTAACATGTAAAACAAAAAATTTAATAAATAAAATAAAAAATAAATTTAAAATTATTTTGTTTAAATGAAATTAATTATTGAATCACTTTAAAAAATTTATAAAAAATGGCAGTAGTTTTTTAAACTCTAATCAGTTTAAAAATTTTTAAATAAATTAATTTAAACAAGCATGCAAGAGTTGCCAAAATAAAATATATACACTATCTTTATAGTTTAGTTATTAAACGCAGTTGTTATAATTTTAAATTTATGGTTTCTTAGATAATTGCACAAGTTAATTTGACTAAAATGTACGGAAGAGGTCAAAATATATGTAATAATAATTTGCGTTCCTTCTTCTTTTATTTCAATATGTTATAAAGAATCAAATCAAGCGACTTGAATATAAAATGACTATTTGATTGATAAATTATACTTGTAAATTTTCAAGATAAATTAAATTAATTTTTTTTTAATATGTTTTATTAAGATTTTTTATTTTATTTTGAAAAAAATATATATCTTGATATCTATTATAATTTATTTATAAAAATTATCTAAATATAATAAATATATAAAAAATTAACATTAACTTTAATATATATTAAAATAAAAATAATAAAAAATTTTCCCAAACTTGCTGATAAATTTAAAAATTTGACTATCAATTCATAAAAAAAATGAACTCTTATTTTAATTTTAACTTCAATATATTTTAGATAATAAACTTATAGTAACAATAAAAACACCATTATTTTTAAAGTAAAATATTTTTAAAATTTTTTTCACAAAAAAATATATTTGTGTATATATAATTATATATATAGAGCTAAAAAACAATTCAAGTACTTTCCTTTCTATTTTGAAAAAAAATATATTTTTATATATTTTTTATAATTTATAAAAATATGTAAATATTATAATAAACATTTATAAATTATAACCAATTTTAACACTTTTGTTTATTAATACAAGAGTATGGTATGTAAGAAATCTTAATCGATTTATCTAATATGTCAACACCAAAAACAACACATCATAGATTATAAATGCGGAACAGGATACTAACCTCCAGCCATTGATACCGAAAATATTGAGTTGTGTGCCTTTCATATTTGATCTTCTAATCTTAAGCAAAATCACTAATGGTGTGTTTTTCAGAATGCTCAGATTAGGGACCCAATACCCTATATTTTTCTTTATATACGTCTTCCCATTAAAAACGTAATTCAATTTTGTGGGCAGTTATCACTTGTAGATATGGATAAATAATTTAAAATTTATTAGATAACGATAATAAAATATAAGACTACAATAGGAAGTTTTAAGAGGTTGTGAAACTAACCTCAAGTCTTTTATTTCCTATAAAACACTACTGACTAAGTAGTTAACTTATGTGGGGAACTTACATTCTCCCACTTGGTCTGTATATTTTATTATACTTGCTATTCCATCCATAATCTATGAATCCTTATGCTTAAATTAAAGAAACAAAATACATGAATCATGGTGACAAGTCCTCTAAGAATGAGTAATATCTTCCATGTATTACAATATATTTCACCTCTTCAATATCAGCCTATATGTGATAACATAACTTAATGAATAAACCTTATGTTTATTCTAGGTCCAAAATTTATTGTTATTCTCAATAACTAATATGTGCACCAAATATTGAGAAAACAAAACAAATGAATAAGAGTTTCATTACAAATAAAAGTTGTCCATACAACTAGTTCACAAGATGGAACCAAGTCCCATTCGCACTACATGATCCTTAAAACCTTTTGGTGGCATGCCTTTTGTTAAAGGATCTGCTATCATCAATTCAGTGCTAACGTGCTCAATGACCACTATGTTCTCTTTAACACGTTCTCTTATGGCTAAATACTTAATGTCGATATGTTTACTTCGACTACCACTTTTGTTGTTTTTAGCCAAGAAAATCGCAGCTGAATTGTCACAGTATATTCTTAATGGCTTTGAAATGGAATCCACAATTCTAAGCCCGGATATGAAACTCTTCAACCATACACCATGTGAGGTAGCCTCAAAATAAGAAAGAACTCAACCTCCATGGTAGAAGTAGCAACTAAAGACTGCTTTGCACTCCTCCAAGATATGGCTCCACCAGCAAGCATGAAAACATATCCAGATGTTGATTTCCGTGAATCAACACATCCAGCGAAGTCTGAATCTGAATAACCAACTACCTTCAGGTTGTCAGTTCGTCTATACATAAGCATGTAATCTTTGTTCACTTGAAGGTACCTCATTACTTTCTTTGCAGCTCTCCAGTGGTCCATACCCGGATTGCTCTGATATCTTCCTAACATTCCGACTACAAATGCAATGTCAGGTCTTGTGCAAACCTAAGCATACATTAGGCTTCCAACAGCTGAAGCATATGGAATGTTTTGCATTTGTTCCCTTTCAAGTTCATTTTTCAGGCACTGGTTCAAATTGAACTTGTCACCCTTTACTATTGGTGCTACACTTGGTGAGCAATCTTTCATCCAAAATCTCTCAAGAACCTTATTGATATAGGTCTCTTGAGACAGTCCTAGGATACCTTGAGGTCTGTCTCTATGGATCTTAATGCCAATGACATAAGATGCCTCACCCATATCCTTCATATCAAATTTCTTAGAGAGAAATTACTTCACCTCATGCAACAACCCTTTATCATTGGTTGCAAGTAAGATATCATCCACATATAGGACAAGGAAACAAATTTTACTCCCACTAACCTTGTGATATATGCATTGATCCATGATGTTCCCTACAAAACCGAATGAAGAGATGACATTATGGAATTTTAAATACCATTGACGGGAGGCTTGTTTCAATCCATATATGGATTTCTTGAGCTTGCATACCAAATGCTCACCATTACTAGAGGAGAATCCTTCCGGTTGTTTCATATAAACCTCTTCCTCTAGGTCTCCATTCAAGAATGCTGTTTTCACATCCATTTGATGCAGTTCCAAGTCAAAATGAGCAACCAATGCCAAAACAACACGAAGAGAATCTTTCTTTGATACAGGGAAAAAAGTCTCTGTGTAATCGATTCCTTCTTTTTGAGTGAATCCTTTAGCTATGAGTCTTGCCTTATATCTATCAATGTTGCCTAATGAGTCCTTCTTTGTTTTAAAGACCCATTTACATCCAATGGCCTTTGCACCATTAGGCAACTCAACAAGATCCTAGACTCCATTAGATGCCATAGAATTCAACTCATCGTTCATGGCATTGTACCATAATTCAGATTTACTACAACTCATGGCTTGTGAAAATGTTTCAGGGTCATCTTCGGCTCCAAAATTATAGTCAGACTCTTGTAGATACACAACGTAATCACTAGGTATTGATGATTTCTTCATTCTAGTTGATCTTCTTAATGTTGTGTCAGCATCCTCCTGTGGAGTATGTTGCACAACTGGTTGCTCAACAGTCTCTGGTAATTGTTGAACAACTGGATCTACTGGATTGTCATCAGCAACTTGTGGAGCTTCAATGATTGGTTGTTCAACATCCATTTGAATTTGAGGGAAATTATGAACAACAACCAATTTGTCACTTGAAATGGGAGCTTGAATATCTGAATGATCCTTCTTAGAAACTACGTTCCGAGATTGATCACTCCCACTAATCAAGTCATTTTCAAGAAACTTTTGCATTCTTGATTCCACAATTCTAGTGACAAATGATGGACAATAAAATCTGTAACCCTTAGACTTTTCAGCATATCCAATGAAATATCCACTTATAGTCCTTGGGTCCAATTTCTTTTCTTGTGGATTATAAACTCTTACTTCAGACGGGCATCCCCAAACGCGTATATGTCGCAAACTCGGTTTCCAACCTTTCCACAATTCAAAAGGTGTTTTTGGAACAGCTTTAGTTGGAACCCGGTTTAATATATACACTGCCGTTTTAAGAGCTTCGGTCCACAAGGATTTAGGAAGCTTGGAGTTGCTAAGCATACTCCGCACCATGTCCATCAAGGTTCGGTTTCTTCTTTCTGCTACACCATTCTGGTCTGGAGATCCAGGCATAGTGTATTGGGCTTGAATCCCATGCTCTTCAAGAAACCTTGTAAATGGACCAGGCACTTGTCCATCCTCAGTGTATCTACCATAGTATTCTCCACCTCTATCTGATCTCACGATCTTAATTTGCTTTCCACATTGTTTCTCTACTTCTGCTTTGAAAACTTTAAAAGCATCTAATGCTTCGTTCTTATTATGAAGCAAGTAGAGATACATGTATCGTGAATAATCATCTATGAATGAGATGAAGTATTTCTGACCATATGAGTCCATATCCGGACTACAAATGTCCGTATGTATGATCTCTAATATGTCTGAACTCCTCTTGGTACCTTTCTTTGTCTTGTTGGTCTGCTTTCCCTTTATGCAGTCCACACAAGTATCAAAGTCAGTAAAATCCAAAGTACTAAGTACTCTATCATTCACTAACCTTTTAATTCTCTCTATGGAGATATGTCCTAATCTCCGATGCCACAATATAGAGGACTTTTCATTCATAACACATCGTTTAATACCTACATTGTCTTGGACGTGCATTATACTATTTGAAATATTATTTTGTAAATGAATTTGAAATAAACCATCAATCAACATCCCATTTCCAACAACACTAGATTTATAAAGCAAGCGAAAAGCATTTTCATAAAATTCAAAAGAAAATCCAAGTGGTACAAGTCTTGAAACTGAAATTAAATTTCTAGAGTAACATGGAATATAAAAGGTTCTTTCCAAATTCAAAACAAAACCAGTATCTAAAACTAATCTGCACGTCCCTACTGCTTCCACTTGAGAACGCATCTTGTTTCCTGAATAGATGCATTGCTCACTGGCCATTGGTTTCCTTTGGTTTAGAAAACCCTGCAAGGTATTTGAAACATGGATTGTAGAACCAGAATCAATCCACCAAGTGTTATGACAAACATCAACCACATTAGATTCATAACAAACAAGTGAGATTGGATTACCTTTCTTTTCAAGCCAAGCCTTATATTTGTTGCAGTCCTTCTTTATGTGTCCCTTCTTTTTACAGAAAAAACACTTGGACTCTTTCTTCTCAGTCTGGATAGGTATTTTACCCTTTTCATTTTGTTTGGCTTGCACTTTGTTCTTTCCTTGTGTTGCTATATGTGCACTTTCACCCATTTCCATTAGCAACCTCCCTTCCTCTTGAACACACATGGTCAGGAGTTCATTAATTGACCATTTTTGCTTATCTGTGTTATAAGAAATTTTGAAAGGTCCATATTGTTGTGGAAGGGAATTCAGAATAAAGTGCACAAGGAAAGATTCAGACATCTCAACCTCAAGAGACTTTAACTGAGCCGTTATGTCCCTCATCTGCATAATGTGCTCACGCATACCTCTAACACTAGTGAGCTTCATAGATGATAACTTTGTCATTAGGTTGCTAGATAGTGCCTTATCAGAAGACTCAAACTGTTCATCAATAGCCTTCAGCAATTCCTTGACATTTTTACACTCAGGGATTGAACAACGAATACTAGCCGATATATGTGTCCTTATGAACATCATACTTAAGCGATTAGATCGCTCCCATCGTTCATATAGGGCAATCGCATCTTGAGAGCTAGTTTCATTAGGTACAGGTGGTTCATCCTTCCTAATGGCATAATCAATGTCCATGCACCCTAATTGAAGAAGAACTCTCTCCTTCCATATCTTATAGTTATCACCACTTAAATAGGGAATATCACATTTATCATCAGAAAAATTCAAAGGTTGTATAACTGCAAATAAATCAAACATTCACACTTATATTACAGAATTTGAGGCAAATAAACATATATCATGCTTTACCAATGTAAATCATGCATCAAAATATGAATCAAATAACATATAAAACTGTCTGTGGGCGAAGTTCTAATTTAAACAGATTCATATATAACTTTATAATGAAACTATCAAATTATATTCATTTTCTTAATTCCTGTGGGTAAATTAAGAAAAATAATTTGTTACTTCATCTTAATTAATCACACAAATATAATAAAAATTCCTGTGTGATAAAATTTATTATATTAAATATGATTAATTACAATTAATGTCATTTTTCTATATGTGACCGAATATACTTGATATATAATTTAACTTAATCAAGAATGCTGTGGCTATTCCTTGATCAAGAAAAATTATATAGATCACATGACATCAAATTTTATGCATAAATAGTAATTTTCTGATCATGTACACAGTCAGCATATTATAAATAGATAATATTGCATACATACATTCATTACTTACACATAAAATTCAAGCATATAAATATATCATGAATCAAATAATGGTATAAATTTAATTCTTTTATGATTAATTTAATAATCAACACTCTTAAATTCTTGCCCAGAACCATAATGCAAGATTTATTATATTGTTTAGAAACAGCGGCAAGAGGTTAAACCGTATACCTCTCGAAAACAAAAGAGAAATAAAAAAAAAATTTACGATGCCACATTATGGCTCCCTTAATTAATTTATATTCAAATATAATATACATTTATATTAAACTTAACTAAGCTATTCTATCAGAATACCTCTTGGCCCTTAAATTCTTTAGTGGTCTGTGCAATAATTTACGATCTCATGATTGCCGTCCACTATTCATGCTTTCATATTGGGCTATCGTTTAAAATATAATGATTCTTCAATTAATCTTTCTTTCAGTAACTAAGTTACGTGAATCGATTCAAGAACCTTTTTTTTTTAATATCCTTTATGCTTTAATAATATACTAGTTTAAAAAACCTTCTCATACACAGATCAGAAACAAGACTAAGGCAAAAGCTAAGATTCAGCGTTTTAAATGCCTTATTTCTATATTACAAACAATTATCAATTGTTCAAGCAAAATCAAGGCAGAGGTTAACAGGCTCGGATACCAACTGTAAGAAATCTTAATCGATTTATCTAATGTGTCAACACCAAAAACAACACATCATAGATTATAAATGCGGAACAGGATACTAACCTCCAGCCATTGATACCGAAAATATTGAGTTGTGTGCCTTTCATATTTGATCTTCTAATCTTAAGCAAAATCACTAATGGTGTGTTTTTCAGAATGCTCAGATTAGGGACCCAATATCCTATATTTTTCTTTATATACGTCTTCCCATTAAAATTCAATTTTGTGGGCAGTTATCACTTGTAGATATGGATAAATAATTTAAAATTTATTAGATAACGATAATAAAATATAAGACCACAATAGGAAGTTTTAAGAGGTTGTAAAACTAACCTCAAGTCTTTTATTTCCTATAAAACACTACTGACTAAGTAGTTAACTTATGTGGGGAACTTACATGGTAATGTATAACCAAAAATTGTAATGAGTTTATATCTTTTATTATAATAGTAAAATATTACAATTTTGAGAATAACAAAAAAAATTTATCTTTATAATTTTTTTATTGTTAATGTAAAATTTATCAAATAAAACAAAAAATAATTCCAAATTTTGTTTGAATACTATATTCTCATTTAAAATTATAATCATAATCAACATATTATATTTCATGAACTGATAATCTAATAAACGGATAAATACATATAATAATAACAAACTAAACTCAAGCTCACAGCTTCATGAAATCTCTTCCTTAGGCTTCTTCATTCACCATCTCCCCTTCCCTGTCGCAATCTCTCATCCGATACCTCTCATTTATCTGTTTTTTTTTCGCAAATAATTTTCATATTTTTATTGCAAATTGGCGTCTGATCTTATTTCCCGTTGGGTTTTTGAGAAATCATTTCTCTTGTAAATTCAAAATTTAAAGCTGAATGACAGAATAAGGAATTAAAATGAATAAAAAATTTAATTTTTAGGGTTTATTACAATGTAGGGTTTAGGGCTTATTGCAACTGTTGCATCAAGGGAAGAAAAGAAAAAAGAAGCTGTGGATGTCTTTTGCTTTAAAAGAAGAAAAGAATTTGAATTATATATATTCTTGCAGTTGCAGCTGTTGCTCATAATCAATTCGTGATTGAGAATATGAAGAGAGATTTATTTAATCTGGACATTAATTCACAAATTGGAAGTTGTATGCCCCTTGCTTCTATGCGAATTGGAACCATTATCCACAACATTGAGGTGAATCCCGGTCAAGGTTGAAAGTTAGTCCGGGCAGCTGGAACCTCTGTTAAGATCCTCAAAGAGCTGATATCAAGATACTGTTTGATTAGAATGCCCTCCGGAGTTGATAAATTGATTGATTCTTTAGTTGGTACTGTGTCAAATCCTAGCCATGGAGCTAAGAAGCTTAGGAAGGCTAGACAGAGTTGGTGGTTGGGTAGGAGGCCAACAGTTAGGGGAGTGGCCATCAATCGGATGTTGAATTATCTCATTAATATGAACTAATTAAGTACAATTAATATCATATAATTAATTGGTAGTATATTTTATGTATAGTGTGACCATATATATACGTAATATATTTATATTATACATATATTTATCCTTAATGGGACGGATATAATACATGATTTATGATATAGGGGGTTCCTGTCTTTGGCACATATATATAAGCTATAGGATAACCTATTAATCACTGTAGCATTTGGTTGAGGTGAACAAAGGTAGTCTTCTCCCTTTGCTCTCTCGTTCTCCACCCTCTCTCACCATCGTTTTCATTTTCCTTTTGCCATAGACCACCATGGCACCACATCAGCACCGACGGACCTCCGACGTGTCTTCGGCGGCATCTCCTCCCCATGGCAATGGCGGAAATGGTGGTGTTATGGTAGGTTTATTGTTAAACTCACCTAAGGTTAGTTTCTCTCCATTTATTGTGCTAATGGCTATATGGTGGATGATTTAATTCCAACAACTTGGGCCACATTTTTGTTAGGTTGCTATTTTTATTAAATTGGGCCATTATTGTTTAATTTTTTTTTATGAGCCTTCTTGTTTTATTTAATTAGGTCTTGAAATTTATTTAATTAGGCCTTAATGTTTTAATTTATTTAGGCCAAATTAATTTTGCTGTATTATGGACATTATTTATTTAATTTTATTAATTGGTCATTTAGTATTAATTTAATTTTGGACCATTTTGCCTAATTAGTTTAGGGGCTATGTTGATTAATTAATTTTTTATTTGGCTATTAAATTTGGATTAATTATTGGCTATTTTGCATAGTTAATTAAAAGGCCACTTTAGATTATGATTTTAAGGGCCATTTTGATTAATTAATTATGAGCCATTTAGTTAATTAATCCTTAGTCCATTTTTTTGTTATAACCAAATTTATTTAATAGCCATAATTAATTGTCAAGCCCAAGATTAAATAGGTATGAGTGAATTTTTGGAGGAATTAATTTTGGGGTAAATTTTGGAAATTCAATTACCCATTTAATTCATAATTCACTTAATTTTGTAATATATATACCTATGCCCATAAAATTTTGATAATTGGCCTAGTTAAAAGATTTTAAATAAATTATTTGGGTATTTTGTTTGAGCCATTTTGGATTATGCATTACCCATTTTGTTAATAATTTATTTAAACAAATAAACTCTCTAAAAATGATATTGCCTTATTATTTGAATATTCACATTTATGTGGAATTAATTTAATTAATTAATATTGGACCTAAAATTACTACATATGCTTCAGGAATTGCATATTTTGGGTGTAGTTAATTCTGGTCAATGAGTTTTGTGAATATTCTTAAAATTATAAATCATTAATTGGATTGACTAGTACTTGCCTGTCGCAAGAATAGTCATGAAGATTTTTTAACGATTTATTCTGATAATTTTAGGGATATAATAATGAGGCAATGCATAATGATAGTTGCAGTTGCATAATTTACTAAGATCTCTAGAAGTGGCTAGTCTCTCCCTGTCAGATTGTTAGTTGCTTTTAGAGATGCTTGAGATCGAGAGGATTCTGGTTGGGATATGACACGATCTTCCTACCCTGTCGGTGGGCGATCATTTAGGTTATATTCAATTAGTTTTGTCTTATCCTCTATAGTGTATTGTGGAATAAAATTGACATTTATTGAGTTATTTCACTAGCCTCCATATTTGTGCAACTATCACATATCGAATCTCTTGCAGGGTCAAATTAGATAGATAGTATAAATTATTCTCTACGGTTAGGGGCATGTTGAACTAGGAAGTAGTCTCGAGAGTTGATCAATCTTCTATACCCAATAGTATGAGCTTACTGAGGATAAAATATTTGGAATTTTGAGAACACTCACATGAAAATTCTCTGATTATATAGGATATACCATGAAGGAATACATCAAAGAAAGTGTTCCAGTTAATGATAACCAAGAAGTATTTATGGATGCCATTACGAAAATAGTTCGCATAAGATCGATAAAGGTTGCAATAGGAGTTTGATTCCATATATGGCAGATTCAGTACTACTTCCTTCTAGGGTGGAGAGTGTGAGATCTTCTAAGTTTGCAGATCTCATTTAATGCAAAAGGAAGTATGACATTTTAATATCAAAATTGATATTGTCATCCAAGACTTAGAGATCTTTTCGGTTAACAGATCTTATATGGTTATAATGATGACATATGCCAATATTACTGCCAAAAGAAAATATTATTAAGAGGTCTCAATAAAAGGTTACTTTTAGAAGAAGAAATTTGCCAAGTCTATTTCCCATTCTGGTTTCAGCAACACCTCTAAATATCAATGTGTGCCACTTCTATAATAATCCTGGGCACAAGAGGGTAGATTGCAAGAGTCCTCTAGATTGGGATGTGAAAAAGGCATTCCATTAGCTTTTATTTTGAATCCAATCTCAAAGATATGCCCTCTAACCATTGGTGTTTGGATATTGGTGCTATTATTAATAAAGCCATAAGCAACCTGAGATCGAATAAGGGAAAATTATTGTGAATTGGGGCTATAGAGTTAGAATCCATATTGAAAATATAGCCAGTTTGTTGTTACCTTTTGTAGACAATTTTGGAACTACTGTCGGTTGATACTTTTCATTCTGATAACAAAAAAGTATTTCTAATTAGTAACAACATGTGTACTAATTCTGGGCAAATTTTCTTCAGTAGTCAATGATGTGACTGTTGATTTTGATTATGATTGAATAAATAAAAAATCTATCAAGTAATGACATAAATAAGAGTTGGGGACATTTTGAGGCACATGTAGGATTGTATTAAGGGAGATCTTGCTGCTAATATTAAGGATATGATTAGCAGATATTGAGATGATTAGGAGCTGAAATATATACCATCATTTATAGATCATTTTCACATACAGTATTCAGTGGATATAAGTGTTTCATCACTTTCACTAAAGACCATTTTGATGTAGGTCATATGGAGTGAAAGATCTGATTTTGTAGAGGCTTGGGTATTCTGATTAATTCCGCTTTGTTGCTTAAGGCAATGATCAGACAGTAGTGATGAATGTTGGTGCTCGGTATAATGAAGCTAGGCGAGACCATATATCGAATTTCGATTAAGTGCACTATATGATTATATATTAACGCCTAGTATGTTGTGCTTGGAATATTGACAAGGATGAGATTGCAGTAATAATCACTCATACATTTTGATGTGGTACGATTTCTGTTGAATCACTTCAAATATCCAGAATTTAAGTGGAGTGAAATTATGAAAACTGCAACTCACATTCAAAGATGATATCCAAGCAAAATCAGTTCCTGTATTTATCTTAAGTTGTAGTCAGACAAGAAGCCGAATTCATGTCGCTTTTGTGTTTAGGGTTATAAAGTAAGGCCAAAAGGCCTATAACCCATAGTCAAGAAAACCTGATGAAAAAAAATCTGTCAGCGACAATTCTGTTGGTTAATATACCGGCTAGAAAGATTCTAGATTTTTGTTTCTTGTTATATGATACTAGAATCATTAAGTCTGACAACGCAATCTATTTAGCGGATGACTTAAAGAGTGGGAGTTGTGAACTCCACAAAGTCATTATTGATAAACATTTTGTTGTGCCAATCTCATATATGCGTTATCCTTTAATGGTAAAAAGCCACAACCAAAGGAATCAACGGTTGATCTCAATACTGTATATCTAAACCTGCACCTAACCTTACAGAGGAACATGAATGTAAGATTCATGTGTCTTCTGATTCTGATATTTGTCAGGAGACTATACTGATTCAAACTCTTAGAGTTGGATATTAGTCACGCAAGATAAGTAAGCATCTATGTTGCATAAGGATGCATGAGATCTATTTTAAGTTGTCACATCATTAAAGACCAAAAGAGACTCTAAAGATTAAGTAGATGATTTAAAGCCAAATTTGGCCAAGGCTTTAAATAAAGAGAAGGAAATAATTTTAAGAAAACCTTATTTCCTGTTTCTACCTGTGATTCTTTTAGATTTATAATGACAATCAGTAGCTCATTTCGATTAAGAGCTACGTCTTGGATAGAAAAATGTTTAAGTGAAGCAACCTAAAAGTTTTCAATTCCTAAGATGGAACATACAGTATGTGAACTCGAGGAGTTCATTTGCGAACATTAAAAGGCATCCAGATTGTAATATGTAAAATAATGAGATTGTCACTTTGAGGAGAACATTGTCGTTTGATATTTGGATCCATTACAAGGTCAGTGGGAGCAGTTATGTGCTTACTGTGCTCTAAATTGATGATATCAAATAGCAGCCTATGGTACTGACCTGTTGTATGAGACATTTCATGTCGTCATGTCATTTCAGGATAAAGAATCTAATTGAGGCTTTATTTTGTTATAAGGATTGAGATTCTTCGTGACATATCAATAGACATACTTTGTTGGTCTCAAGAAACCTACATTGTGTGTTAAGTAGGTTTACTGTATATTGTTCTCCTATTAAGGCATCATTTAGTGAAAAGTGACATATTGTAAAAATCTCAAAGTCCTCAAAATGATAATGAAAGAGCTCATGTCAAGTGTTATGTATGCCTTCTTGTGAGTAATTACTGTATGCTCAAGTTTATACACATTTGGATATTGTGTATGTTATAGGTGTATTTCGGAGATACTTGAGCGATCCTGCAAATAAAGAACTGGAAGCTGAAAAGAGACTATTAGGATATCAATAAATCTAACGTTCTAGGTTTGGTCAGATATTCTGATGTTGATTTTGCATGTTATCCAGTTGTTGAAAAATTATTTTGGTTATATGTTTGTGGATATAAAGGAGCTGTTTCTTGGAAAGGTGTAAAATAAACACTTACAACATCCTTGATTATGGATGCTAAATATGTAGCATGCAGTAAAGCTACTTGATGGGCCATTTAGGCTGCAGAATTTCGTCTTAGGTCTGGTTTCTGCGGTTGCCATTTCGAAGTTCTGGAGATGTACTGTGGTAATGTTGTAGTAAGTACTTTCTCTCTCAAAATGCTAGGAGTTCCTCACACTCCAACAATGTTTAGATATCATCATTCGGTTTGTTAGGAAGAAAATAATGAAATCCATTGTTTGATTGGATTGTAGAGCACATGGTTTAAAGAGCTCATTCTGGCTAACTGAAAGTTTGGCTGCTGAAGTACTTTGACGACATAGCACTTGTATAAGGCATATGGAGCCATTTGCTATATTAAGTTAGTGGGAGCTCTGTAATGAAATCAGTTGCAACTGTGTAGATGGATTCCTACTTGTTATATATGCATATTTTGTTTGCGCGCATTCTTGTGAATAAGGCATTCTGTTAGATGAGACATTCTGTATTAGTCTCATGTTTTGTTGAAGTAATGCATCATTCGTTTAGATGCACGGACCTAATGGAAATGGATATTGATTCTGTTTTCATATCATTTCCATTTCACACTTTTAATACTACTATTTTGTTGCAGTCTTTATGAGTTTACGCATTTGTACCCTGTCGGTATGATGCATTCTGAAGCTTGTAAAGGCTTCTTCTTGTTGTTGTTGTTGTTAAAGTATTTGTAAGCCTACACATTTATACCATTTTGGTACAATGTATCTGGAAGGTCTTATGAATACATATTGACATTATATGATATTTTGTTAATTAACTTAATTGTCCAAGTGGGAGAATGTTGAATTATCTCATTAATGTGGACTAATTAAGTACAATTAATATCGTATAATTAATTGGTAGTATATTTTTTGTATAGTGTGACCATATATATACGTAATATATTTATATTATACATGTATTTATCCTTAATGGGACGAATATAATACATGATTTATGATATAAGGGGTCCCTGCCTTTGGCACATATATATAAGCTATAGGATGGCCCATTAATCACTGTAGCATTTGGTTGAGGTGAACAAAGACAGTCTTCTCCCTTTGCTCTCTCGTTCTCCATCCTTTCTCACCATCATCTTCATTTTCCTTTTGCCACAGACCACCATGGCACCACACCAGCACCGGCGGACCTTCGACGTGTCTTCGACGGCATCTCCTCTCCATGGCAGTGGCGAAAATGGTGATGTTATGGTGGGTTTATTGTTCAACCCACCCAAGGTTAGTTTCTCTCCATTTATTGTGCTAATGGCTGTTTGGTGGATGATTTAGTTCCAACATCTGATTGATCATCGTGGTGGTGAGGGTCGGAGTAAGAGTAGTGGGAGTTATGGAAAGACTTCACGTACGCCTTAGGGCAAGCCTTGTAAGTGTGGGTATAAGACTGACTACTAAAAGCAAGTGTAGAAAGTAGTGCTTGATCCATTTTGACATCTAATTTCTGTATGCATTTTCAACACTCTAACCATCATGGTTTTGAAGAATTTTGTTTAGGTAAAGAACTCCTTGTATCTTTTCTGATTTTCAGGCTTTATGTCAATAAATAAGATTTGTTTCATGGCATATATTTGATTTAATCTTTAATTTAATTGAGATATTAGATGATCAAATAGTCTATTGGAGTTCCTCAATCAATCAGCTCTTTTTTTTTTCTTTTGAGGCATAACATATAATCATGTTCATCAAAAGAGTGACAACGGTGTATTTTTTTTATATGCAGCTTCAGCTTTGTAGTTTGTATGTACTATATTCTAAATCATTTTTAACCTTGCTTTTTTTATGTCAATTTGTTGTTCTGTTCTGCCATGTTTTTGATTAATCTTTCAAAATCTTTTCTAGGAAGTTATCTTAGCGCGAATACTCATATAATGTCTTTCAGGAATCACTTCTCGCAATTCAACATTGGATTGATAGTAAATTCTGTGTTTCATTTCATATATCTGTTTAGATGCTTTGCTACTAATCTGCTATAAGCATTGAGTAGGTTGTAAAACAATACAATCTTAGTAGCCACTTAAAGAGAACTTACATCGGCTATTGTTAAATACCAATAGCTACGGAGATCTAAAGAATAAAAAAAGAGCAACTCAATGCACAAAATTCTTACATTGTGGGATTTGAAAGGATCATATGCAACTTTCTTCCTACATTAACAGAGATCTAAAGAATAAGTTGCAAAAGCTTTGCTCTATCGCGATAAGCTGCTAGGAGTAAGAATGAAATCATATAATTTCCGGTTTGTGTTCTTGATACATATATATATATATATACATACATACATATACAGTTGAGAGGGCTTTACCGTTTACCACTCTCGGCTCGAATAGAATTAATTTCAGACTGTAAAATGGATGAAGATACTTGTGCTTACACTAAAAAAACATATCTGATTTTGATGCAGAGAGTTGTAGTGTAGGGTTAAACTCAAAAAGAAAATGACACTTCTTAAAGGAAAAACTCCTTTGAGTAGTTTCTTAGATTTACTACACAAGAGTTGATTAGTATGAGAATGTCAGAGAAATAATGTTTTTATGGGACTCCTGGAAATGGTAAAATCCATTTTCCGTTTGCAACATCTTGGTAATTGCTGCAAACAAGATCTCTTCACTTTCAAATTAGGTTACAATAACTCAACTTCTTTGAATCTTGGCTGTCAATTGCCAAAGATCCATTACTAAACTGTCCAATTCACGAATCAAGGACTTTGATTTATGTGAAGAGAAATATAATTGACACCGTTCAAATTTAACTTCGTAGAATTTTTAAATTTTAAAGTGAAGACATAATTTTTTAAAATTAATATTTAAGATTCGATATCAATATGAATTTTTTTCACATGGCATCTAGTATTTTTTCTTTAATAATATTTTAAAGTGAAATTTCATTTTTACATTACTTACATCGTTGATATTTTTAGTAATATTATTAATATACCGATGATTCAAAGATTCTTAAACGTTATAATTTTTTTCTTTGATGGAAAAAAAATTAAAATCAAAATATAATAAAAATATTATAAATAGTTTTGAAAATTCTTTTTCGATTAATTTTCTCTCATAATTCATTTCTTTTTCCTTCTTTTATCTTTCCATTTTTCAAATATTAATTTTTTTAAAAAATAGATTTTATAACAATTTAAAGATGTTATTAAATTAAAAAAAACACAAAAATATTTTATTTGTTAAAGGGAGATTCTTTCTTCATAATTTAAGTATAACATGAAAAAATACACAAAAATAATAAATTTTAGTAAAATTTAAATATAAAATATGTAAAAAGTGAAAATATTATTTTATATTTAATTAATCTATCGACACAAATTATTATATGATTACGAAATATTTTCGTGTGGTAAAAATATTGACGTGAAGTAGATATAATTTCATAGATACGATGTAGATATACGAAATATCGGCAATAGATACATGTTTCATTGTTTCGTGCGATTCTGTCTAATCACCTCACATGCCAAAAATAAGGTTCACAGAACAAAACAGTTCTCTCTTTCCATGGCCACAATTCCCTCCAATTTCGACATCACACACATTTCTCTTCCGCAAAACCGAATGTCTAATCTCCTTATTTCCTCAATAATATCTCCCAACCCAAAACACATCTCCTCCAGTCTCCCATGGCAGCAACTTATTCTTCTTTGCTCCAATCCAACCCTTTGAAGTTAAAACACTATTTTCCCCTTCATTTACCTCCTCCTCCTCCTCCTTCCCCTCCTCGCTTATCTAAGTTTAGCGGAGCCTTGACAGTTCAAGGCCAAGGTTCCGCTAAGTTCAATGTTAAATGCTTCTTCTTGCGTGAGAAGAGGAAGCGTTTAACGAGCTCGAGTTTGAATTCCGACCATTTGAGTTCGAGCTCAGATGACAAAAACCCATGCGAGATTATTGCTGGAGCAATTTTAAAAGCTTTGAACGCTCTAAAAAAGCCAGCTATAGCGGCGGTTTTGTTGGGGTTGTTGTTAATGTATGATCCTAATAACGCAGCACTGGCTGCGTCAGGTGGGAGGATGGGAGGAAGGTCTTTTTCTTCCGGTTCTTCGTCTTCGAGGAGTTATTCGGTGCCTAGGAATCGAGGGTCGAGTTTTTCTTCGTATTCAGTTCCTTATTATGCGCCTGCTCCATTTGGTGGCGGTGGGGGGTTTTATATGGGGCCTGCTGTGGGGGTTGGAGTTGGCGCCGGGTCGAGTTTTTTTTTTTATTTTGATCGGGTTTGCTGCGTTTGTCTTGGCTTCGGGGTTTCTTTCGGACAGGTCCGACAGTAGTGTGCTTACTGCTAGTGGGAGAACCAGTGTTCTTAAGCTTCAGGTAAGTTTCTGGATTTCCTTTTTTTGGTTTTTAGTTGTAGTTTCTTTTGCTTTAAGTAGTGAAGTGCTTCTGCTAAGTGGGGTAATTACAGATAATACAGGATCAATCAGCATGTAGAAAATTAGGAATATCAACTGCATAATTTGGATGTGAAACAGAAATGCATAGAGGAGGGTTGCTCAAATGTGAATTTTAGTGGAGTTTTTAGACTCAGATAATGCTAATAAGAATTGCCTTTTAGACTTAATTTTGTAAGAATAACTTTTATGTAAAATGAGTTAGAGAAGAATGTGAGGTGGAGGACATCCACTTGTGCTGGTTACCATCACCAATGGAATTTGTTAGCCGTTTATTGATTTGCAGTCTCACCATTGTTTTTGTCATTCCCATTTTTAGGTTGGGTTGTTGGGTATGGGACGATCTCTTCAAAGGGATCTAAATCGTATTGCTAAAGTTGCTGATACTTCTACCTCTGAGGGTCTAAGTTTTGTATTGACAGGTAAAGTTTTCTAAGGTTGCCTATGGTTTAAGTATTTGAGTCTTTTAGACCGGATTAAGTGGTAGATGATATGCAAATCATGCACATTACAAATGGCAATATATGATCAATGACATTCTCTTAACTTCTAACTTTTATAGCAGCTATCTGCATCAATCCTAGTTATAAAGAAAAGATAATAACCTAAGTGGCACTGTACAAACCTTATAGCTCTATAGCACAGTTATGCTACTTGTTATTCTGAAATCAGCTCTAGAAAATAACAACTACTTGAAATCAACTTTATGAAAATGCTCTATAGCATGTGCAATTATGACTAAATGATTTTTCCCATGCAAGAAATGGGCATATAGCTTTGAGCCTGTGACTGTTATTCAGTCTGTTTTTCTTTAGAAGTACTTGTAGATGTATAAGGTGGCCTTGTGCTAAGTAGCGTATGTTCCACAATTTTTTTTTTTTTTAAGCATGTCAAGTCCAATGTCTGTCAGACTGATATGTGTACCAAGGAAATTTTTACATACTCTCTTTTTTTTTTTTTTGCAGAGACAACACTAGCTTTGCTTCGCCATCCTGATTATTGCATCTCCGGTTATTCATTTGTAAGTTAGCCTTTCTGAAATGTTTTGCTTATCACTCACAGTGAACTAATTACTGCATGTGACTATGCTTTTTCCTACCTTTTGAGTCTTGGAGAAATGTTCAAGGACATTCACATGCTTAGTGGTAGATATAAAGGTTCTTTGTTCATGCATATAATGCTCTCAAAAATAATATGTAGCCTCACACTGAAATTTATGTAAGTTGGTAGGTCATAGAATAGAAACACTTCAGCATGCTTCATTAACTGGAACAGAAGACAAAGTAATTCTCTTTTTTTTTTTATTTGTTTTTATTTTCTGATAGGGGTGTGTGTGTGATTATTTGTTTTAGGGACTCTTATAGTGTAAGTATTCAAGTTTAAGGATTTGGAAAATGATAAGATTTTAATATTAGAGATCTTGGTTGTAGACTTTCAGTACTCTTTCTAATTTATAATATCCAGAAAACTGTCATTCTTTGCATTCTTTCATTGTGCGTATCACTTTAGGAGCCCTTTTATAATGATGACTTCAATTAATTAGTAGATTGTGTCTCATGTATATTCCTTCACTAAGTCAAAAAAAAAAAGAACATGTGAATTATATATAAATTCAGGATAATTTCCTCAGAAGTATATCTCTGTGATAATTTGGCCTTTTTTCTTTGTGATTCTAGTTTATGAGCTTCAGTGAACTAGACATTATGATTGTCTAGTGCGTGAATGTGTATGATGGCATATTCTACAGGTGGATACGAAACAGAGCATGGACAGTGGGGAGAAACGCTTCAATCAACTCTCTATTGAGGAACGGGGTAAATTTGATGAGGAGACTCTAGTGAATGTGAACAATATTAGAACGCAAAGTACAAGAAGTCAGAAGGCTAGTGGATTCAGGAATGAGTACATAGTGGTAAGACCTCATTCCTTATAAATACTAATATATTAGCACTACAATTGATGTCAATTGAGTTTTAAGGGATAATGTTCTTCATTATTTATTTTGATATCCCCTTGAACTGTGTTGTCCAATTTTCATGTGTCTAGATTATGAACCTGTTATTCAAGATGCATAAACTATGAAATGACAAAATTACGAAAAGAGCTTCAGATTTTAAGTTTCAGATGGAATAAGGACTGTAATTCAAGTTAATGGTTTCCATAATTCTTTCTTTAATTTATATCCAATTTCCGAAATTTCAGATAACAATTTTGGTAGCTGCTGAAGGAGTGCATAAATTGCCCCCAATCAATGGAAGTGGTGACTTAAAGGAAGCCTTGCAAAAGCTTGCCTCCATCCCAACAAACAAAATCCTGGTAAGAATTGGCTTATTCCTCAACTATGACTTGTCAAGATTGCTCATATGCTGATGTCTCTTGATTGTCATTCAGGCGGTTGAGGTCTTATGGACCCCTCAGAATGAAAATGACACGCTATCAGAGCGGGAACTACTTGAAGACTACCCCCTTTTGAGGCCTCTATAAAATTTCAAACTATATGCATTGTATCTTCTCGTGAGAGGTATTAATTAGAACTGCTTGTTAGATCCTTGGGTTCTTCTTGTCTAATATACTTTTGTATATATAAAAGTATATTGGTATAGGAAGGTTCTTCTTGTCTAATATTGATGTGGTATAATGAACTACATTTGTAAAAATTTAAAGGGAGAGGTTGTATATTTACTTGAAAGCATTATTTTTTTTCCTTTTTCTCTCTCTGGTCCAACTCCAGGACTTTGACCACTACATTATCTTTCTCCTCTGAGCTCTGCTTTTGCCTTTCGTTTACCCCTTAGGCAATATGAAGGTTCTAGCACTTGTTTGACACTTGCTTTTGATTACATTGTTTTTCATGAATGTCCTTGTTTAAACAGTCCTTGCAATGAGATTTACACCAGAATTGCTGTCCAGGTAAGTGGCTTTCATAAAGATTATAACCTAGAAGGTGGATATTTATCATTTTCGGTTGTTTTGTGATATTAGAAGATGGTTATGAAATGTTAACAACCTCTGTTTCTGGTGTGGTTAACAAGGTTATGTCCAGTTGCAAATATGACAGTCACTAGAAGACTAGAAGTTGACTCAACTTTAAAAGTATTATCATTATCTCTAGCCATGAACTTTATGCCTAACATTCATCTCTATTTCAGATGATACAACTTTATCATGATAAGGTCAACTGCATTTGTTATATTCATATTGTCATCTATCTTGGAGTGGAATGTAGTTAGTATAGAAGTTTCGAGTTGTACTTCCATTCATTTTTCTTCTCTCCTTTTTCATGATTTTTTTTTAAACATTCTCATTTTGCTTTATTAAACATTCTCATTTTGCTTTATTATTGAAGAATTCCTTGGGTTTCTGTTTCAATATCGGGATTTTCATGCTTATTAACTACTCTGTTAGGGCCTCTTTTGTGAAGCTTTGGTTCAGCCTCTTCTTAGGCAAGTTGTTCTAGTGCTTCAAAACTTAGCTTCATTTACCCATGGTTGACATTATCAAGGGTTCCTCACATTTGCTTGCTCTGGTCTTTACCCTTTTGGTCATCGTGCTTTTAACTTTTCAAGTTTCCACTTTTGAAGACTATGATTTGTGATGAACATTTGTAAGGATGAAGCAACCATCTTCTGCATTAGTTGTCACTGACCATATTATGTAATAATATTTTCTGGCCATGATTGGTTTGTTTTGGGACAATGATGCAGATCTTTGTGGAGCTTCTTGATTTCTGGTTAGATACTTCATGAGAGGGCGCCTTTTATGATTCCAGGCTTCATGATTCTCAGTTTCTCACTTGAATGATCCATTCAACCTTATGAATAAATATTTTCCGAGTTTTAGGTCAAAGAGTAAAGGTGATACGAGATGTGGATAGAAATGTTAAGTTCATAATGTTCTGAATTTGGGATTTAACTTAATTGGTTCTTATAGTTTTTTTAGATAATTTTTAGTAAGTTTAATATTCAAATTTCAACATTTGCATTTTTTTTTTCATTCTTAGATTGTGATTTTATATATATATATATATATATATATATATATATATATATAGTTCCCTTTTATATATTTTTTTTGTGTTGAAATAAATTTATTAGTATTTAATAAAAAATATTATATTTGAAGGGTGTTACTTTGGGGCATTTTTAATGTTTAATCAAATACGACTTTGTCGTTTGACTAATTACTTTTGCTTTGAACCCACAATTTGGAGTAATTTATGGTTGTCACATAAGGTTAAAAGTAAAAGAGTTTCTCATTTCTCACTCATTTTGGATTTTTTTCTCTCCCTCTAAATAAATATACTCACACATTTTTTTTTTGGTTACAAGAGGAATATTAAATAATTGGGGATAAGAGTGCTTAGATTCGAATCCAAGATTTACAATATGTCACAACTCATCTTTAATCACTACGTCAAGAGGTTGTTGGCAACTACTCACACAGTTAATGCCTTATCTTAGGGTGTAAATAAGTTAAAATATTCATGAGTTATTTAAATTTTATTTGATGATTATTTAATTATGATTTATTTATTTTTGTTGAGTTCGAATTATTCGAATAACAAATTCAATCGAATTTAAGTATCATAGTACTTAGCTTGAGCAGTTTGTAAGTTTAATTGAATTTTTTTTGTAATATTTATATTATTAATATATTATTTTACTTAAATAATATATAATTGAAAATTGACAAATCGAATTAATCTAATTGAGTTTGAGTTTATCAGGTTGAACTCGAGCTATTTGAGTAATCTATCAAGTTGAACTTAAATTTCAAAAATTAAATTCGATCAAATTCAATCCAAATTTTGAGTCTAAAATTTTTAAGTCGAATTCAAAATTAATATTCAATCATCTTGACTGGGTTTGATTATACCATTATCAATAGTCCATTAAAATAATGTTAGAATAATTGCAAAGATTATGAAAATTCCCTTACAAACCCATAATTTTTTTTTTCATTTTTCTCGTTTAAATTACTTGTACTCAATGTATAAAAATTGAATGATTTTGTCACTATATTATAACGAGTTACACCAATCTTCCGAAAAGATATGTTACATAAAATTAACAATCACGTCATCATTGTGTGGCTCATAATAAAATATCAAACCTTTTCGAAATTTTTCTTCTCCTCACGACACGAAATCACTCTTTTTCTTCAACTAATTTGAGTTACAGAGCACATTTCAAAGTTTAAACTTCAATGTTTCTCTACGTTTTTTTCATTTCTGTGTTGACAAATTGTAATCGTTCCATCATCTCGAAAATTTTTAAAAACTGTTATATTATCCGTGTATTGAATAATAATTTTTTCAACTACTGTGTCAAAAATTTAAAAGTGACGAAACCTTATATTGAATTTTAATTGATACAGTGAATCAATTACAATATTCTGACGTATTGAAATAGTAAACTGAATAATAATTCTTCTAATCACTTGTTGATAATTGACACAATGAGTTAAAAATTTAAAAGTGATGAAACCGTATATTAAATTTTAATTGACACAGTGAGTCAATTACAATATTCTGACGTATTGAAATGATAAACTGAATAATAATTCTTCCAATCACTCGTCCATAATTGACACACTGACTGAGTCCTTAAGCATCAAAGCAAAAGCTCTTTGAAAACCTCTCAAAGGCCAGCTGCCATTTCCCCCTTTTTCTTTTTGTAGGACATGATTGCCTTGACCAGCTAGATATGGCAATGCCAAGTGACTCATCCAGTCAATTCTAACGGGCAATGCCAATGTGTTTTAGGATTTTAGACACTGTGTTCTGGTAACTTTAAAGGTAAATGCTGATGTTTATGAACTCTGGTTTGTCCAAATCATGGTTATGACTTTCTCTCTTTTTCAAATTCACGCTTTTCCCAAGTTCACATTGAAGGTGAAATAGACATAGCTTGACAAAAACGGTGGATTCCATATTGTATAGCCTCTCTAAGTATACAGAAGAATGTTCAAAAGAATTTAGAGCCTTCCACATTATATATCAACAGCAGGAACTAGAATGGATGTTGTCCCTGTGAAGAGAGTGTGGAGGCAGTGACAATGTCCTCTACTCTTGGAGACTCCATGGCCTCGTAATACCGAGGTCCTTGGATATCTGAATTAGGGCAGCTATTGTTCTTATAGTCATGGAAATCGGAGTTAATTTGCTTGTCATTTACAGAAGATTAGAAGTTGGCAATGACAAAACCTTATCAGTTCATTTATTGTCTCTGTTACTACAAGTTTAAGAGTCCGATACAAGTCCTAATTGTTGATCTGTAAGTTCTCTCAATTCTGCCTGGTACTTTGCCTTAAGCCATCTCAGTTGCTGTTGGACTTCGTTCTCGTAATTGTCTGAGAGATCACAGTATAATGAATGAGCTCGGGAGAAAGAACTAGAACCTGTCAAACACTGGATCGAGTTTCTTGTACTAGAAGCAATTTTATTTCCTGCTCTAACTTCTTTCTCATCCTGGTAATGCAAATTGTCAGATTGGCTTGAATCCTCAAGCTGAAAAGTAAGATCCTCAAACCAGCCATGCATTGAAGCACATCCATTTCCGCAGCATTGAAGAAGTTGCAAGTCCTTGACACCAGCATTATGTGTCAAGAAATCCAGGAGGGAACCAGTAGATGTTTGGTTGGAACCGCAATTGTGACAAAAGTTTTCATTTGCAACGCGGGGTGTTTCCTCAATTCCTGGCCCCGGCCTCCAGTCAGGTACTAACGAGGCAATTTCCCCATCGATCATTTCTGCTATTTTAGTCGCATCTTGGTCAGTGATATCCAATTCAGCAACCATTTCAGTAGCAACACTCAATGCTGTATCAGTTTCAATGTCGAATGGGAAATATATGTTTCTGATACGAGCTGCAAGTTGACAGAAAGAGGAAGTACTAATCAGATTTCCACAATGAAAAAGTTGAGAATTTGTAGAAAAAAAGGTCAGTTGAACCAAGTTCGTAACCTTCTGCATCCGCAATCCGGAGTCTCAAAAAGATTCCACCATCATCTCTCTTCCCCTTGATGCTTACGTCAAGATTTGCAGCATGTTCATCCTCCTGATATTCAAAAAGCTCAATGACATTGGATTCGATTGCAGCAGGATGATCCCCCCATCCGTTTGGAGTCCCGTAACCATATCCATTCGAGTATCCGTTACCATAAGAATAACTGCTATTATGAAGTTCTGGATACGGTGGCCTAATGAGATGATCCATTTCATCAAGTTCTCTCCCATACTCTAGCGGTCTCAAGTCGGATTCACAATCATCAATCTGAAGAAAAGGATCGTTTAACAGCTCTCTTGCAGAGAGCCTCAAAGACACAGTTGCCAAACATTTCTCAACAAACTGTCGAACTTCCAGATCTTTCACTTTATACAAAGCATCTGGTTTTCTACCCTAAAGGAATAAAGCATGTTAAAGGAAATGAAGCATAAAAGCAAGGCAAATAAAGAAGAGGGAAATCTCTTACGGAGACAACTTTCTTATAGATTTGAGCAGTATGAGTGCATTCACTATACGGATATTCAAAAGTAACCATTTCTAAGATGCACATTCCAAATGAATAAATGTCAACTAGTTCATTGTAGGCTTCTTCATACACCTCTGGAGCCATAAACTCGGGAGTTCCTGGAGAATTCATTTTAGCAAATCACCCACAAATCAACCAAAAAAGTTGAATAATTATCAAACTAGATAGTATATTGTTTCATTCTGAAAGCATTTCTATGTCTCAACTCAACCAAAGTTCAGTTCAAGTTATCATGAAAATCAGTCAAGTTAAACATACCAACACAGTGAGCAGCATGAGATTGCCGGAGGATTGCAGCGAGACCAAGATCGCCAATCTTCACTTCTCCTTGGTTGCCATTAACAAAAATATTGTCACACTTTAAATCTCTATGAATCACTGGAGGATCATGGCCATGGAGATACAGAAGTCCTCTCAAGATCTGCCTACACCACTGCTTCACTGCTCTAATGTTGACTCTCTTGTGCTTTAGCCCATACCTACCATAGCTCAACAATCAAATATCTGAACAACCCCAAAAGAAGCAAATTTAGCATCAAAGCAAAATTTTAACAGTTTTCTTACTGTCTTAAAGTTCCAGAAGTGAACATTTCAGTGACAAAGTTAATGTTCCTATTGGCAGTATCAACCCAAGAAGTATAAAGCTTCATAATGTTCTTGTGCTTCAATGTCTTAAGGAGATGAATCTCACAGTAAAGTCTTTCAAGATCTTCAGGGTTTTGCAGAAAATCATAGAGTTTGACTTGATTCCAAGCAACTTCAATTCCTTCATACTCATCAAATGCTCTATAACTGCTCCAAACAAACAACCCAACAACAAACAAATCAGCCATCTTTATTAAGCCAGAAAAGAAAAAAAACTCATTGAAAGATCCAATGGAGCTCAAATTCTGTAAAACTGATGAAGGAATAAGAATTGGGTATTCAAATAACTGAAGAAACATTGGAGTTTTGATTCATACACTATCTTTGAAGCTCCTTTTCCAAGGATTTCATTGTACTGCAACAAAGAAACAGAAAAAAGAGAAGAAAAAAGAAAAAAAAAAAAAGAAAAAGCCCAAAGAATCAAAAGCTTCAACTCAAAACTCAACGAAGGAAGACAGAAAGAAGAAAGGGTTTATACCCTGCCATATCTTCCAGTGGGATCAACTTCAACAAACTCAGAGCAATCTGGTTCATGCTGTAAAAGACCATTCATCCTTGTTATAACAAAGATTTCTCTTTTTTAAGCTGTTTTCTCTATCACAGGGTGAGAAATGAGGGGGAAAAGATGGGTTTTTTCCCATACAAATGTAAAAAGAACTACTTTTCCATAGCCTTTTTGCAGAGAGACAGAGACAGAGACAAAGAGAAAGAGAGATGAGAAATGATCAAGCATTCACATGAAAGAATAAGAAAGAGAGAGCTTTTGGTTAGAAGACAAGATTTCAGGCAAACACCGCCACATTTTCTGAGGGGATACATACAGAAAACCACCCAGCCCCATGAAGGAACATGACAAACATGAGAGAGGTGCTTCTCTCCTTCCCTGTAAGAAACCAGGCAAAAGAAGACTCGTTAAAATGAATGCTTAGGTAAGTCACTAGAAACATCGACCTCAGTCCCCACTTCAGTCAAGGCTGAAATCTGTATCATGTTACGGTTTTTACAGGTTACTTTTTTTTTTTCAGTATCATAAAGGTTAGAGAGGAATGATGATGTCCCATTTTTCAGTTCAGCACGTCATGCGAATTTATTATTAAGATTTATGAATTATTAGATTTTTACTTGTAAATTTTTAAAATTTACAAGAAAAATTTGAACTTAAATATTTTACATTCAGCATTTAATATTAATCATTTGTGTCAACTTCATTAACTTACATGTTAAGATTTGAACATTCAAAGCCAATATGTGATCTGAAAATTCTAAACACGAAAAATATTATGGAAGTTATAATAATTAAAATTAGATAAAAATTATATATAAATTTTAAAAAATCAAAGACATTTGTTTTTTTTTATTGACATGAATTTTGATATAGATTTTTTATATTTTACAAAATATGATCACACCATACAAATATAAATTATTAAAACTATACATACTAATGTCGAACTCTAAGATCTAGCTCTTTCTTGCGTCTGCCATAGCCCATGAACCCAAACCAAACCAACCCCCTAGCTTTTACCCAACCAACTCCTTTTTCCCTTTCTTGGCATTTTTTTACCAACATTTACCATATAGTCATCAAGGTTTTATTTTTTTTTAATCTCTCTAAAATTTTGAAGAGAAAAACTTCAAATTTAACTTTTTACACTAAGGTACATGTTCATCTAAGCATGTGTGTGTATATATATATATATATATATGTAGTTAAATTTAAAGAAGGCATGAATTTTATACATTTCGAATCCAAATATGAATATGATACTTAAAAATAATGTATAAATGTACATGTTTATTTCATTTAATAATTGACATGTAATTATTTAGTCAAAGAACATAATCAAATCTCACGTTCTAATAAAATTAATAATACAAATATTCAAGATTTAGCTCAAATATATTTTTCAGAAATTGATAGATTTATATTTGTCTATATAGTAGGGTAATTTAATAAAAGAAAAATCAATACCGACGGATTTGATTTTTCATTTTCTGTCAAACATGAATCCATGAGATGTGATATGGTACCAAATATAGCAAACAAGAAAAAGTCCTCAAGAGATGATAAATGGGTTAATATATAACTTAAATTGCCATTGGCAACTTGGAGGGGATAGCTTTGAATAGGGGGTGGCTTGGCCTAATTTGCTTGTTAGTCTTCAATTTAGCATTATAAAATGCAATTACATCATAGAAATTATAGCAAAGACTTTTAGCCCCCGAAGTTTCTTGATAAAATTTATGTCAAAATGCCTTTTGGCCAAATACAATTCACCATGTTGCCACATTAGAGAATGTTGAATACTAATGTGAAAACATTGTAGGTGTGTAAAGAAGAATTGTTGATATAAATTAGTGAGTTACAAGGGGTTGGATAGGTTAAGATCATTGATCCAATTGTTATGATTTTTTTTCTTAAAAAGAAGAAGAAGAAGAAGAAATATGGCAATTATGACAATTTCAAGTTTTTGTTTAATGATTTTAAAATTTATTTGAAGTAGGTAAAGATTAATTTTCTTATAAATATAGTCAATTGAATGAAATTTGTTGAATTTGAATTGCATGCTTTTCATGACTATAAGTTAAAAACTACCAACATTTTATCATATAGTCTTTGATTTAGCCATATATATATATATATATATATATATATATATATATATTGGATTGGGGGAGAGATTGCAAGGAGATTCGAACTCTTGTCTGGCAAGTAATCCAACATTCTGTATAATTTGGATTAAAGTCTTAGTTCGATTTTATCTTCTTTTTTTGAACTTTGTTAAAAATGAATTAAAAAAAAACAGAAAACAAAGGTTGAGTAATTCTTTTCCATTTTTTGAGAAATATAAGTGGCTATCAATTTTTTAGGTATCAATGAAGGTTAAAATCTGATAAAGCTGGTTTAGCTGATTCCCTTTCTTAATTTATTGATAATTTGACAAATAATATAGATTTGATTTAAATTTTGCTGAAAAGAATATGGTTCTTTTCTTTTTCTTTTATTTTAATAATTTATTGTAGGCCAAACTTTTTTTTGTTACAACGAAATATTTGATAATTGAGAATATGGAAGTGATTACTTGAATTCAAACTCAAATTATGTCACAATTATTCTTGATCATTTAGTCAAATGATTATTGGCACAGACTAATCCTTAGATCAACCTAGACAATGCATCTTTTTTGAAGTTTGAAAAATCACAACCAACAAGCCAGCAACCTAAATTTGTAATGTACAAAATTAGATCAACTAAAAAATTTACACCTAATTAAAATTTTCACTTTTATTTATTTTATTTTTTTATTTTTGGTTCGATAGCTAGTTTACACAGTTTAGAGGTAATTTTCAGTACATGCATTCTCTTTTTCTCCATGCCAGAGACCTCTATTGAACCAAAAAATTCTTAAATTCTTTTGCATTTTTATGGCCTATCGGATTCCTTTGTTTGAAATATAAAAAATTCCTTACATTTCTAAGGCACCTAAGGAGATTATTAACGACATTTAACTGAAAGAAAAAAAAATTGGGTTATTTTTTTAGCCAATAAAGTGGGTTTAATTAAATAATTTTTAGTAATTGATTTGGGACAATTACTTGTTTATTGTTAATTTAATGTTTTTGCTTAAGGAGTTAAGGTAAAATATAGGACCAAAAACACATAATTGAATATAAATAAAGGATAAGCAAGACCAATTACTTATCAGTTATCACCTTATTTTATATTATAGTTTGGTAGATGAAAGATTTGTGTTTTTTATAAGTAAGTAAAACATAAAAAAAAGTGTTTGAGTATTGGTTCAAATAGTCGTGTTTTCACCAATAATCTTTTAACAAAGTGACTAAAGAAAAATTATAACATATTATAATATTTGTATTTGAGTCTAAACAATCACAATCCTATCCTCGATTACAAAAAAATGATCATGTCTTCATTTTTAATATATGAGTTATGCCATTTAACAATTAAGATTGGAATCTTGCATTTCTTTATCCTCAAATAAAAATTTTTTTAATAAGAGTCATACTAAAGGTTATTAAGCCTTGACATGAGCCAGGCCAAATAACATGAGGCTAAAGGTAATCTAAGCCCAAGAGGAAAAAAGACTCAAAAGGGCTGTGAAAGATCCATTAAATGATCATTTAAACTGTAGGTTTTAATCGTAATTACGTACCAAGATCGCTTAAGCTATAAGTTAATTACGCGTCAAATAGCTCATATAAATAAGTGATAGATATCATCTTTAGATTTCAAGCTCTACTTGCTTACTTAAACTTTACCGTAATCTTGTCTGATTTAAACATCGAAGTACGAGCATAAAAAAAAGTTGTTTTTTTTTTTTTGCAAAGTTCTCGAAAACAAGTTAACGCGAAAATCAAAATGCATTGGTATGAACAGGCAACAACACTTTTATTGTAAAAAAAAAAAACCAAGAAATGTCCCCTTTTATCAACTATTTCCTAATTAATATCTTCCCTTCCTTCATAAATCATGCTTTTCTTATAATAATTCTGACAATTGAAGACACAATTTGATAAAAAGAAATCTTCTTATTAAGAATAAAATAATTAGTTCCACATGAAAATAAGGTGACTATAATTCCTAAGGGAGAACATTATGCAAGCTTTCCCCCTCCCAAAAGCATATGTCCCGATAAATTTTCCGTAAAGAAAATGCCTTTTCTTTCTTTTCTCTTTTGACAAACAAAAAGAAATTTAGACTTTATTACTACTATCCAAGCTAGAAATTGGACTTTCGTAACTCAAGAATTCTAGGGTGTTCGATTGAAAGCTTTTAATTAAATGCTTAATTAATTTACATATTGCACCTCACTAGGTAGTCTTTGAATTTTGGGATGTAAGGTTTTCATTAATGTTGTTAAATTTTTGGATCGACATTTAATTTAAAATCAATTAGTAAAAGATCCAAAGATTCAATTTAAATATAATATCACAGAAAATTTAAAATTTAATAAATATGAAATAATATTATTTAACATAGCTCTACAACGTGAAAACTGAAAATAAAGTGATTTATCATGTGACAAATTCATATAGGGCATAAGATTGAGATAATAGAATAAAACATGAGTTCTGATACCATATAAAGCATACAACTAAAAATAATAATAAATAAAGATACTCTAGTTTAATATAGAATTATGAAAAATTCAAGATTTAATAACTATAGAGTAACACCACTTAACATGCTTTTATCACATGTAGACAAAAGATAAAATGATGCGGCAGTCTGCCATGTGACAAATTTAACATAAGATTCAAAACCTAAAATTGCCAGAGCAAGAGCATATCAAGACTTGTTTCGAGTGATATTAAGAATTTATTCGAAAATATTGGAAGTTTTTACACAGATACATATATATATATATAGTTAAAAGAAAAATACTAAAACTAATATAAAATAGAGAAATCGGATTAAGCTAACTACCAAATTAAATAGACCATGATAATTTAATGATAAAATAAGTATTTGAAATACATTTTGGTAAATTGGCAATGAAGAAGAATTGAGGAGAACAAGTGTCATAGGTGACGTGAAATGGCACATGAGTCGTTTAGAGGAGCTTTCAGTCCAGTCTTCCCAGCAACATGACAAAAGTCCTTTAGTAAAATCTGGAAAATTTTCTTTTCAGTTTGCCACGGTTTTAATATCATAATCCCTTTTCCTTTCATTCTTTCTTTTTTAGTTGTAACTTTCTTGTATTTTTAGTTGATGAATGATTAAGATAAGATGTATTAAAAACATGATCTAACAATTGATTTTAAACTCAAAATGATAAAACAAACAAAAAAAATTACTCAACTACAATAATTTTAACACTTAATGCAAGTTAATTAATTGAGAAATACAAAGAACATTTATGAGAAAATTTTTATAACAAGACTTATGATAGAAAAAATAGCCATATATAGAGTTTTTTATTGATGTATTTAGTGAAAATTTGGTTTAGAAAATCTCTTAAATTAGGCAGAAAATTTTATAATATCTTGTTCAAATGTCCCTAAAGGCCAACAAATTGAACCACAAAAAATTAGCAGGCCAGGTGTTTGGTTTGGGGGTTAGGGCACAATGTCATGACAGTGGAGATCTCAATTCACATGCAAATACATGCCGGACTCTCCATGCTGAAAAATGTCTGGTCCTAATCCATTGCCTAAAACATTTCTTAGACAGATTTGGTGAAAAGGGTTGTCTGGTAGGGTATCCCTTATGTTGAATTATCTCAATATTGTGGACTAATTAAGTATAATTAATATCATATAACTTAATTTAGTAGTATATTTTGTATAAGGTGTGACCACTAATATACGTAATATATTTATATTATACATGCATTTATCCTTAATGGGACGGATATAATACATGAATTATGATATAAGAGGTCCCTGCTCTTGGCACATATATATAAGCTACAGGATGGCCCATTGATCACTGTAGCCTTTTGGTTGAGCTGAACAAGAGCAGCTCTCTCCTTTTCCTTTTTTCTCTTCCTCTCCTCACCATCAATTTCTTCACCTTGGCAGCTCCACCATCACCGGCGGACCTCCGGCGGAGCACCGGCGACATTCCCTCTCCATGGCAGTGGCTGGAAGCAGTCAGGATGGTGGTGATTTTGTGGGTATATTGCATACCCACAAAAGGTTAGTTTTTCTTCCTAATTTATTGTGCTAATAGGCTTTGTGGACGAATTTGTTCCAACAATTGGCATCAGAGCATGTCCACAATAAAGCCATTAGCCATTTTTTGAAGAAAAATGAGAATCTATACATTTTTTTTATTTTGGGTATTTTCGGATTTATGTCATACCCAAAGTATTCATGCATTTTCGAGCTGAAATAATGCAATATAATTGTAGAGGATGATTTGTTGTTGAAAATGCCATGAAAATGAAGTGAAATGGGTCAAAAAATGAGGCTAAAATGGCGAAAATATAGCCGGGTCGGGTCAAGACCCATTTTCTCTGCAACTCGCCCAAACGGGCGAGGAAGACCCATCGGGCGCGTGCGTTAATGCAACATGAAGATGTTGCGTAGCTAAGGATGGCGCGTGCAATGCACGCGCCCGCAACAAAATTAAAAAAAAATAATTATTTTTCAGCACTTTGGCCGTACGGTTTGGGCTCTTCCTTTTGGTTTTTTGGGTCCATTTTGTTGTTTTATGGGCTGTTACTATTTTTTTTTGGGTCAGCCTTTATTTGGACCAATTTTTACATTATTTGGACTTTGTCATTTAAATTAAATTAGTCCATTTATTTTGAAATTTATTTTTTGTTATTTAGTTTAATTATTTAAATAATTTAGGCCAAAGATAATTTTATAATATTATGGGCATTAATTGTTTAATTATTTTAATTGACCATTTAGTATTAAATTAATTTTGGGCAATTAAAATTAATTGAGTTTAGGGCCATTTGCCTAATTAATTTAGGAGCCAAATTGATTAATTAATTTTATTTGGCTATTAAATTTAGATTAATTTATGGCTATTTTGCATAATTAATTAAAAGGCCATTTTTTGGATTATAATTTAAGGGCTAATTTTTTGATTAATTAATTATGAGCCATATGGTAAATTGATTTCTTGGACAATTTTGGATATTTAATAGCCATAATTAGTTGTTAAGCCCAAAATTAATGTGATATAAGTGAATTTTTGGAGAAATTAATTTTGGAGTAATTTCTAGAAATTTAATTACTCATTTATTTCATAATTCACTTAATTTTGAAATATATATTTATGCCCATAAATTACTAATATTTGGCCTAATTAAATAAGTTTAGATAAATTATTTGGGTATTTTGTTGAGCTATTTTGGATTATGGTTTACCATTCAGTTAATAATTTATTTAAATAAATAAACTCTCTAAAAATAATATTGCCTTATTATTTGAATATTCACATTTATGTGAAATTAATTTTAATTAATTAATGTTGGGCCTAAAATTACTACATATGCTTCAGAAATTGCATATTTTGGATGTAGTAAATTTTGGTCAATGAATTTTATGAATATTCTTAAAATTCTAAATCATTAATTGGATTGACTAGTACTTGCCTGTCGCAGGAATAGTCATGAAGATTTTTTGACGATTTATTCTGATAATTTTAAGGATATAATAATAAGGCAATGCATAGTGATAGTTGCAGTTGCATAAATTTACTGAGGTCTCTAGAAGTGGCTAGTCTCTCCCTGTCGGATTGTTAGTTGCTTTTAGAGATGCTTGGGATTGAGAGGATTCTGGTTGGGATATGACATGGTCTTCCTACCCTGTCGGTGGGCGATCATTCAGGTTGTATTCAACTAGTTTTGTTTTATCCTCTGTACTGTATTGTGGAATAAATTTTGATATTATTTGGATTATTCCACTAGCCTCCATATTGTGCGACTATCACATATCGAATTTTTAGTAGGATCAAATTAGATAGATAGTATGAATTATTCTCTATGGTTAGGGACATATTAAACTAGGAAGTAGTCCCGAGAGTTGATCTATCTTCTATACCCAATAATGTGAGCTCCTTGAGGACAAAATATTTGAAATTTCAGGAACACTTAAGGGAAAATTCTCTGATTATATAAGGTATACCATGAAAGAGTACATCAGAGGAAGTGTTCCGATTAGGAATAACCAAGAAGCATTTATGGATGCCATTAAAAAATAGTTCGCATAAGATGGATAAAGATTGCTATAGGATTTTGATTCCATGTATGACAGATTCAGTACTACTTCCTTCTGGGATGGAGAATTGGAGATCTTCCAGTTTTACAGATCTCATTTAATGCAGAAGGAAGTATGGCATTTTAATATCAAAATTGATATTGTCATTCAAGAGTGGGAGATCTTTCAGGTTAACAGATCTCATTCAGCCATAATGATGACATATGCCAATATCACTGCCAAAAGGAAATATTATTAAGAGGTCTCAATGAAAGGTCATTTTAGAAGAAGAAATTTGCCAAATCTATTTCCCATTCTAGTTTCACCAACACCTCTAAATATCAATGTGTGCCACTTCTGTAATAATCCTGGGCACAAGAGGTAGATTGCAAGAGTCCTCTATATTGAGATGTGCAAAAGGCATATTGTTAGCTTTTATTTTGAATCCAATCTAGAAGATATGCCCTCTAACTATTGGTGTTTGAATACCGATGCTATTATTGATAAAGCCATAAGCAACCGGAGATAGAATAAGGGAAAATTGTTGTGAATTGAGGTTATAGAGTTAGAATCCATATTGAAAATATAACCAGATTGTTGTTACATTTTGAAGACAATTTTGGAACTAATGTCAGTTTATACTTTTCATTTTGATAACAGAAAAGTATTTTGCTTAGTAACAACATATGCATTGATTCTGGCATTCTGCGTGATGGATTGTACACAGTAAATTTGTACCCCAATATTGAACAAATTTTCTTCAATAGTGAATGATGTGACTGTAGATTTTGATTATGATATGATAGATAAGAAATCTCTTAAGTTGTGGCATGGGTTAGGGACATTTTGAGGCACATATAGGATTGTATTAAGAGAAATCTTACTGCTAATATTAAGGACATGATTAGCTGATATTAAGATGATTAGGAGCTGATATATACCGACATTTGTAAATCATGTTCACATACTGTATTAAGTGGATATAAATGTTTCATCACCTTCACTAAAGACCATTTTGATTTAGGTCATATGGAATAAAAGATCTGATCATGTGGAGGCCTTAGGCATTCTGATTAATTCCGCTGCGCTGCTTAAGGCAATGATTAGACAGTAGTGATGAATTTTATGCTCGGTATAATGAAACAAGGCGAAATCCTATACTAGTTTTTTGAGTTAAGTGCACTGTAGGATTATGTATTGACGCCTAATGTATGGTGCTTGGAATATTAAGATAGAATGAGATTGCAGTAATAATCATTCGTACATTTTGATGTGGTACGATTTCTGTTGAATCACTTCAAATATCCGGAATTTAGATGGAGCGAAATTATAGAAACTGCAATTCACATGCAAGGTTGATTTCCAAGCAAGACCAGTTCCTAAATGCATCCCAAGTTATAGTCAGACATTAAGCCGATTTTATGCCGCTTTCTATGTTTAGGGTTATAAGGTAAGGTAAAAGAGCTATAACCCATAGTCAAGAAAACTTGACGAGAAAACTATCAGCGGCAATTCTGTTGGCTTTTATATCGACTAGAAAGATTCTAGATTTCATTTATCGTTATGTGACAGTAGAATCATTGAGTCTGACAATGTAATCTATTTAGTAGATGACTTAAAGAGTGGGAGTTGTGAACTTCACAAAGTCATTATTAAGATACATTTTGTTGTGTCATTCCCATATATGCGTTATTTTTTATGATGAAAAGCCACAAATCAAAGGAACCAATGGTTAATCTCAATACTGTATACCTAAACCTGCACTTGACTTTATAGAGGAACATGAATGTGAGATTCATGTATCTTCTGTTTTTGATATTTGTCAGGAGACTATACTGATTCGAGATCTTAGAGTTGGATATTAGTCACGCAGGATAAGTGAGCATCTATATTGCATAAGGATGCATGGGATCTATTTTAGTTGTCACATCATTATAGACAAAAGGGAGACTCTAAAGATTAGGTAGATGATTTAAAGCCAAATTTGGTCAAGGCTTTAAATAAAGCAACCTAAAAGTTTGTGATTCCTAAGATGGAACATGCAGTATGTGAACTCAAGGAGTTCATTTATGAACATTAAAAGGCATCCAGATTGTAATATATATATATATATATATATAAAGAATGAGATTGTTACTTTGAGCAGAACATTATCGTTTGATAATTGGATCCATTGCGAGGTCAGTGGGAGTTATGTGCTTATTGTGCTCTAAATTGATGATATCAAATAGCAGCCTATAGCACTGACCTATTGTATGAGACATTCCATGTCGTCATGTCACTTCAGGATGAAGAATCTAAGTGAGGCTCTATTTTTTTTAAGGATTGAGATTCTTCGTGACATATCAATAGGCATACATTATTGGTCTCAAGGAAACCTACATTATGTGTATAGAGTAGGTCTACTGTATATTGTTTTCCTATTTGAGGTACCTCTTCCATGAAAAGTGATATACTGTGAAATCTCAAAGTCCTCAAGATAAAAATGAAAGAGCTCATATCGAGTGTCGTGTATGCCTTATTGTGGGTAATTACTGTATGCTCAAGCTTATACACATTTGGACATTGTGTATGTTATAGGTGTATTTCGGAGATACTTGAGCGATCCTGTAATAGAGAACTGGAAGCAATAAAGAGAGTATTTGGATATTGATAAATCTGACATTTTGAGTTTGGTCAGATATTCTGATATTTATTTTGCAAGCTCTCCAGATATTGAAAATTATTTTGGTTATATATTTGTGGATATAAAAGAGCTGTATTTTGGAAAGTGTAAAGCAAACACTTACAGCATCCTTGATTGTGGAGGCTAAATATGTAGCATGTTGTAAAGCTACATGATAGGCCATTTAGGCTGCAGAATTTCATCTCAGGGTTGGTTTTCTATGATTTCCATTTCGAAGTCCTGGAGATGTACTGTAGTAATGTTGCAGCAAGTATTTTCTCTCTCAAAATACTAGGAGTTCCTCACACTCTAAATTTTTAGATATCATCATTCGATTTTGTTAGAGAGAAAATAATGGAATCCATTGCTTGATTAGATTGTAGAGCACATGGTTAAAGAGCTCATCTTGGCTAACTGAAAGTTTGGCTGCTTAAGTGCTTTGACGACATAGCACTTGTATGAAGCATATGGAGTCATTTGCCGTATTAAGTTAGTGGGAGCTCTATGTAATGAAATCAGTTATAACTGTATTAATGGATTCCCCACTTTCCATATATGCATATTTTGTTTGCGCGCATTTTGATGAATATGGCATTCTGTTGGATGAGACATTCGGTATTAGTCTCATATGCTTCTGTTGAAGCAATGCATCATTCAGTTTGGATGCATGGACCTAATGGAGATGGATATTGATTTTGCTTTCATATCATTTTCATTTCACACTTTATACTACTATTTTGTTGCAGTCTTTATGAGTTTACGCATTTATACCCTGTCGGTATGATGTATTCTGAAGCTTGTAAAGACTTATTGTTGTTAAAGTATGTATGAGTCTACACATTTGTACCCTTTCGGTACAATGTATTTAGAGGGCTTACGAATACATACTGAGATTGTATGATATATTTTATTAATTAACTTAATTGTCCAAGTGGGAGAATGTTGAATTATCTCAATATTGTGGACTAATTAAGTATAATTAATATCATATAACTTAATTTAGTAGTATATTTTGTATAAGGTGTGACCATTAATATACGTAATATATTTATATTATACATGTATTTATCCTTAATGGGACGGATATAATACATGAATTATGATATAGGAGGTCCCTGCTCTTGGCACATATATATAAGCGGCCCATTGATCACTATAGCCTTTTGGTTGAGCTGAACAAGAGCAGCTATCTCCTTTTCCTTTTTTCTCTTCCTCTCCTCACCATCAATTTCTTCACCTTGGCAGCTCCACCATCACCGGCGGACCTCCGGCGACATTCCCTCTCCATGGCAGTGGCTGGAAGCAGTCAGGATGGTGGTGATTTTGTGGGTATATTGCATACCCACAAAAGGTTAGTTTTTCTTCCTAATTTATTGTGCTAATAGGCTTTGTGGACGAATTTGTTCCAACACCTTAAACCAACTTAGGGCAACTCTTTTGAAAATTAAAATCTTGATAGTGATGTAAAACCAGCCAATTGCAACCCAGAGAATTATTTCTTTGCTTGGTCATAAATTCATATTTAACTTGCAAGATATTGTTTGTTTTGACTAAAAAATCTTTTAGTTTTATTCCACAAAAAGTGTATCACAATTATAGTTCAAGTTTCTATTTATATATCATAAAAGAAAATCATAACATTTCAATATTGAATTGGAGCTTTTCAAACTCCCATATTAAAGCTTGGCCACTTTTGTCAAACTCATACCGAAACAAAATTAAAATTATACTAGATGTTAGATATTAAAAGCTACTCCAATCGTGTAGTACTTAGCTCTCACAGTATTTTAAAGGTAGTTCTCACAATATAACACTTAGTTCCTGAACTCTCACAGTTTTGTTAAACAAAAAACGCCTCACAAATATATGTAGATTATTATCTAATACATTATCAAATGTTAGTGCAGTTTCTAGACTTCATAAGTGAGATTAAGATCACGACACATGTCATTTAAGGAATATTAAAAAAATAAAATAGAATATGTGTCATTTAACAAATTTGAACTTAGTTACATTATTTTTAAAATTAAGAGTTTATTTATAGTAAAATAAAAGTTTATGAATTGATTTGTATTGGCTTATATCTATTTTGCATTAATAGTAGAGGTATATTTGGATATTAAACTTTTTTTTAATAAATATTTTCTTAGCTTGGAATGTTTAACACATTAGTATGTCTTAGCAGCATGATTTATTAGAACGCTTTCTTGTGTTAATCATATCTAAAGTTAGGACAGTAGAAATTCCGGTAACCGCGGTTTAAAGCTACCTAGTACCAATATTAATAAATTATTCATTAATGAATTTAAAATTTCATTGTTTGACAACATGTCTTATGATTCCGTTGATTTGCGTGCCAAAGTGGTCAAAAAAAAAAACAAAAACTTTCCTTTCAAAGACAAACACGCGCTTAGGCCTCCCACTGCAAACGATTTTTCACGTTTATATGAATTATGAATTTATATATATGATAAATTGATAATATATAATTTTTATGTATTATTAATATATGAGAGATTGACACATCATGAATAAATTTTTATTAAAAAATTCAAAAATATTTATTTATATTTAATTTTAAAGGCTTAGCATATTTTTAGTTTGTATATTAATGAAATTTTATCTTTTAATATATTGACAGTGCATAAAAGCTATATACTATCACTACATTATATATAAACCTATTGATTATATATAAATAAAAATATATTAAACAGCTGAATTCACTTTTATTAATGTAAAATTAAATTAATTTTATACATTTTTGTATTTTTTAAACGATATTTTTTAAATTTGAATGTTAAATTTTATGTTGTATTTACGTAAATTATGCATACTACTTTTAAAATTAATTAAAAATATTTAATTATTTGTTGATAATAATAAAATCAATCATTAATATATATTAAAGATATATTGTTTTAGATTTAAATAATAAAAATATCGAATTAATTAAAAACTTTATGTGCATGACAAATACAAAAAGTTATTAAATCTAATAATTTGGTTGTAAAAATATTAATACATATGCAAGTATGTAAAACTTAATTTAGTTTTACATTAATATTATGAATAAAAATCAAAATTACAAGTGTTAAAATTTAAATTTCAAACTTATTAAACATCATCTTTCAAAAATGCTACATGAACGATAACAAGTTCAATATATTAATCTTTAGGGATATATTTACCTAACCACAAACGATTAAAAAAATAAATTTTTTATATATATATATATATATATATATATATATATATAAATGAATCACAATTATTGTCTCCTACCAACTTCCATGGCTACTAGAGCCTACTAGTAATTCGCAAGTGTAAAGTATGATCATCTTTTGACATTTTATTAAAAAAAATGAAAAAACTTCTCAAATAAGACTAGTGAGCTTCCACTAGATTGGCAACATATACAAGTAAAAAAATCTCATAGGTAATCCATTAGAACATTTAAGTTTCATATAAATTTGACTAAAAATAAATTATATATGTGAGTCCGATACCATAACAACAATTAAAATATAGGTTATAGATTTGATAAGTAAACTAATATGAATTAAAAATAATTTTATATTTCAAAATACATAAACTACGCTTGATGAGGGCTTACTTACAATGATGAGCATTGAGATCTTAGTTTATTTTTTATTTGTAAAATTGTGCTTGTTTCCTTGGGTTAGGCCAAAACAAGGGTTAAGACTTACGGATTTTTCTTGAAGCATTTCGGCAGCTAAATAAAAGACAACATTTCAGTGCAGTTCATGTTATTTATAATTACAAGAATAATACAATAGTTTTTTTTTTGAGTAAAATACAATATTATATATATATATATATATATATACCAACAGTGAAATTTTTCAACTTTATAATTGAAATTAAGAAATTATTATATGTTTCACTATTTTTCATCAATATTTTTAATATACCATAAGGGAAATGTATTATCTTGTTAATGTGTAAATCGTAAAACTTTTAAATATATTAAAGATGTATGAGATGATTTTTTAATATAATATACTATTTTTTCTTTACTATATATATTACTTTTTTTTCATAAAAGAAGATTACAAGAGTGTATTTTATTATTCTATTAATTAACATAAATAATTTATTTAATCTTGAGGGCATGCATCCAACATGTTGCACAACATTAACAAGTAAATGTTAGATCAATTTTTCAAAAAAAAAAATCTGACATCAATACAAATTAACAATTAGTACAAATAGTGGTGCAATTTTTTGTTTTAAGAAATAAATGTGTATAAAAAAATTTTAAAAAAATCTAGTATTTTATTTGAACCAAAAAATGGATAAAAAATGCATGAAAAATGCATAAGAATTCAAGAAAAAGAAATTATATTTCTTCATTAAAAAAAAAAACGAAATGATATTTCTGAATTTAGGAGGAGAAGCTTGGCCCAAAAAAGGAATTGAAGGTCGAAAGGGAGCCAACAGCCCAAAATCTGGGCTTTCTCAGGCCTCAAGGAGACCAATCCATGATAAAAGTGCCAAATAAAAAATTAACTGAAAAGAATTAGAAAAAAAAAACCCCATTTTATTTTATAAGTTATAACCATGAATGCTTAATACAAACCATTGCATTTTATTATAACCTATGATTGAGAAAAATTGAAAAAGAAAGTAGTAAAAACAACTCGAATTTAGTTTGCTTGATTCATGTAATATTTTTAAAAAATAATTTTCGATAAATTTAAAATTCAAAATTCATCTAATAACATAAATTATCATGTTGAGTAATTACACATTTTTACAAAAGAAACTTGGTCAAGTACCAAAAAAGAGTATTTGGGCATCAGAGATGCCATATGTCACATTCTAAACTGAAAGAAAGCCTCCTTTAAAGCCGAATCAACCATCGAAAACTCCAGATTTAGTGACAAAACTAGCTATAAAACTAATCTAAATCAACAAAACTCAAACAAAAATCAAACCCCAAACAAAAAGAAAAAAAAAACCACATTGTTCATCATTAACCCTTTTTTACACTTACGCACAAGATGAGTGTAGCTGTTCTTGATAGCAAAACAGTGACGGCGTTTGTGGAAGCAAAGGAAGCATTCAGAAGTTGCGTTGCGGAATACTTCAAAATGCTCGATTCTAATGGCGACGGAGGGATTTCTCGCAACGAGCTTGAAGAAGGCCTAGGCAGAATTTTCACCATGGAGCTTGAAGAAGATGTTGATAAGTTTTATAGTAAAGTGTTTGAGAGATTTGATGAGGATGGCAATGGGAAGATTGATTACAACGAGTTTGCGTCGCTAATGAGGGAGATTATGTTCGCCATGGCTCGAGGGATCGGCAATTTGCCAGTTATCGTCGCTCTTGATCAAGATAGCTTGCTCATGATGGCCGTTAAGCATGAACTTGCTCGAACGTGACGAAGGAACATTGTGAAAAAATTTTTGTTACTAAAGAGTACGTTTTGGGAATTATAATCTGTAAGTGGATTATTGGATTATAATGCACGGTTATATACATTTATTTTCTCGACAATTAAGTAAGAACAAGTAAAGAAAAAGAGGTTTAAGGTGTACAATTTGAAGCTCGAATCTCAAAAAAAAAATGAGAGTCAGGTTTGGGGGAAAAAAAACAGAATTACCATTAAAAAAAGATAATTCCGTGCACAAAAATCTTAAATTATGAGATCTGAAAAAAGTTATATATACGTAATTTTCTTTTTGCATTAGAAGAAAGATTATTTCCGCTTGAACCATGACCTCCAAATTATAAAAGAAGAATTATTTTCTCTGCTAAAAAAAAAATCTATAAATAAGTAAATATGAGGATAAGGTAAATGCATGATAGGTATGATGTGTAAACTATGACATCAGGTATTTCTCGATTTTTTCTTTTTCTACAATGGGAACTTCGAGAGAAAAGAAAATGCAAATATTAAAACTCAAATTTTAAATCTACAGAATTCTCACATCTTAAAAGTGATGACATGATCATTTAAAGTAATACTTAATATATGATGAACACTTCATAATAACTAAATAAAAAGTAGATTTTGCTCCATTTTATGGTAAGTTTGAAATTGTCCAAATGATGAAATTTGCAATTTCTTATAGAAAATGAAGTCTGTTTTGAGCCTATAGTATTTTACTTTGTCCTATTATGGGAAGGCATCTAGTTAATTATTTTGGATTTTTGTGTATCGCAGTTGTCAATATATGAATGTGAAGATACCCTTCTGGTTAATTAGTTTGGGTTTTTGTGCATAACCAAACTCCAATTTTGCATCAGAAAATTAAGAAAATCATGAATTTTTTGTTGAGGGTTTGTTCAATACTTGGCTAGAAAAATGGGATTTGCTGGACAAATGCAGAACAACCAGCAACTCAAGCAACAACTGTAGGAATGGGAGAAATTGCATCCCCCAAATCTTTGTAAAAAATTGCTTTGATCTTGGTCCAAATTCAATTCAACAAGCAGACATCATAGCTAGATACAAGAAAAATGTTTATTTCTCCAACAATGTGGAAAAAACACCTTAGTCATGTGTAAGAGATCATTGCTTAGCTACCAATTAAGAATAGATGGACTTTACTGATATACAATTCTATACATATTTTGTGTTTGTGTTTTGTTAAAATTGTATTCATATAATGTAAAACATAAAACTTATCATGTTAAAATTTTTGTTGATATATTAAATACTAAATGCAACATTTTTTTCGTTTTTGTCAATTTTTTACATAATTTTTACCTATATTAATCATATTACTTTTGTATCTTCTTTTTTATATCATTTTTATATTATATTATTATATCGTATTTAAGATTATCAAATCTAACCTGTTGATGAAAACCGGATTCATTTTACTGCTACTAGTCTCAGATGGTAAAAGAAATTAACCATTTAGGTTGGGTGCTTTTGACTCTGGTAGATCTTTTGTTTCTTCAACTGAAAAGGAAGAATAACTCCACTGCAGAATAGAAAAATGAAATCCAGCTAAGGTTTGAGACAGAGAACAGTCATATAAAGAAAAAGTCAGTACACTATGATGGCCAAAAAGATTAGAAAAAGGAAATCGAAAAGAATATAATGATCATATGCTAATTGAAAATGTACAAAAAAAAATACAAAAGCTTCAGTTTTATAGTTTTCCTAATGATTATACGTGTTATTATAAGAGAAAAGATTGCATGAAATGATTATTTTATGTTAACATATTTTTAATATTACGTAATCATATTATTAAAAAAATTCATTACTTATTATTCAAATTATTAATAAATTTATTAAAATAAATGAATGACATGACATGAGTTAGTTAAAACAAAACATTTATTAACAGACAATACTGTTTTATACCTTCTTTTCTCGTAAAATAATTCTTCGAATTAAATGAGTTTTGCACATTAACTTAAACACATAATTTCCCTTATTATATTATATTATTACTATTTGTTAGAGCAACAACTCACATGTTTTGTACTTACTCTAACATGAATAATGTAGAAATGGGATTGAATATTGCGCATGTGAGTTGTTACTCTAACGTTATCCATCAAACTTGCTAAGAGAGTTTTGTTTCCTATTAGTTAGTCTTTAATCAATAAGCCACACTTGTCTATAGCTAGTGATTTTCTTTATCATTTTAATAATGAAAAATGAAAGAAAAGTGGAAAGAGTTGAAAACATGACTTTGTTAAACTTATTTTATTAAACTCAAGAACTTGTTCTTAAATGCAAACATGTTTTGTCATGACACAATGATTCCCATCAATGCTTAAGCTTATCCAACAACAATGAATACTGCCCAAAACTTCAAATACTTCAAAGTTCAAACCCAACTTAGATGACTCAAGTTTGCATCAAATTTAGGTTTGATAATTCATATATATATATATATATATATATATATTATATTCATATTTGTATCGTGTAAAATATGAAAATTATCATATTCTTTAATCTCTATAATTATTAAATACTTACAAAAGTGGTTGAAACTTGAATTGTTTCTCTCCCTCCCTCTTCGCAAGGCCCCATCATGTCTTCATGGACCTCCTCCCCCACTTTGAGATGGCAAGAAAAAGAAGAAAAGTCTTAAACCTATTAAAGTAAGGAAAAAAAGGTCCAAAGTCACCTCTAAATTGTGACTGACTGGGAGAGAAGAAGTAATAATCAGTGCAAACCAGCTAATGAGAGAGATTGATAAAGAGATAGCCCAGTCCCAGGCGCAAATCAAGGAGGCCAATATGAAGTGTAAGGTAGCTTAGCAGCCGCTCCATATGATTGTGCTAGCTGATGGAGAAGCCCTTTTCTGTTTAAATCATTCAGGTACTCAAAGCTTCTTCCCTCATCCCAATCCAAATGAGATCCGATAATCTTAGATACAATGATATGATACAACATGAAAAATATACTAATAAATACATGGCGATGATTCAGATTAAATTTTGATAAAATTATATGAATAACAAAAGCTAAAAAAAATTTATATTTGACATATATATAGATACGAACATGATTTTATATTACATAATTACACATTATATAAATGAGTAAGTTCTCCTCCCAACCCCCACATCCACTTCAAAAGCTTTTACTTTGCTCCCAAGGAGTACCCAAAACTTCAAAGACTTGATTACCCATTAGCTTAAAAAGCTTAGTATTCACTCCCATCTCATCACTATCACCTCTTTCTTATAATTTCTTTCTTTCTGTTTTGGATGGTTTGATAAAGAACAAACCATGATTCCAGCATGCTTCAGCCACCCTAACACACTGTCAAACAGCTCCCAAGTGCCTCAAAGCCTCATTACCAGCATTTACCAAACTCAACTCTGCAACTCGCCTGTTTATCTCACACTCACCTGGTCAAAAACCCTCTTCTCCCATTCCTTAACGATCTATGCTGCTGACTCCCTCTCCATCACCATTTCCCTCTACCCTTCGACCTTCTCATTCTTCAGAAACCGGCCGGGCTCCAAATCTATCTTCTTAACTCACCACCATTACCAGAGAATCAAGCTGTATTGGGACTTCACCAGGGCTGACTTCGCTGAAAACTCGGCTGAGCCGGATTCTTGCTTCTACATTGCCATTTCATGTAATGCCAGGCTAGAATTCTTCCTTGGGGATCTCCAGGATGAACTGACCAGACGTTCTGGGTTGGTCTTGGCTAGCCAGGTGCTTCCCGAGCCAACACTCTTGTCCAGGAGAGAACATGTCTTTGGCCGCAGGAGTTACACTTCCAGAGCCAACTTCTTGGGGTCCAAACATGAAATAGGCGTAGAATGTAATGGAGGTGTTCTCAAGGTCAAAGTTGATGGTGAAACAAGCCTTGTTATAAAAAGATTGGCATGGAAATTCAGAGGGAATGAGAGAATTTACTTCAATGGAGTTGAAGTAGAATTCTTTTGGGATGTTTTCAATTGGGTCAACAGTGAAAACAATAGCAATAACAATGGCCATGGTGTGTTTATTTTCCAAGTTGGCGATGGCGGTGTGTGGCCGGAAATGTTAGGGCCAGAGAAAAGGTTGATGAGGAAGACTTTGTCATCGATAGCAGGGTCGGGACCGATGCCATCGACGGCTTTGTCGCCGTCTCCATCGTGCTCAAGTGTGCTGCAATGGGCGGAGGAGTGCAGTGACGGTGGAAGAAGCTCATGCTCTTCATCTACTAGGTCCTATGGGAGCAATGGAGGATTCTCTTTGTTGTTGTATGCTTGGAAGCAGGCTTGAATGGAATTTTTTTTCCTACTTTTTAATGCAAAACCCTTTGTTAAATTGTGAAAATTGGTTGATTTTTAATTATGTGAGAAAATTTCTGAATCTAAAGATTATATATTCTCCTTGATTGGCGATATACATACTAGGAATATAGCATACTCTGTATGTTCTTGATGTTGTAAATTAATTCAATTATCCATTTCTTGTGATTGTGTATATCATTTCTCAACTTTGAATTTCCGGCATATTCTCTTTAAAATTTCTTATGGTTTCATTTAATTCAATTCAAAAAATAACAGCAAAGACTTAAAAAATAAAATATTATGGTCAAAGGATATTGATTCAAATGTCAAGACGATTTACTCGTTTTTTGATTTTATCAAGTTTGAATTTGCTAATGAGAATGGAAAGATAATTTTTATGAATTCGTAGGTCTAATACAAACTTGTTTGAACCGGCTCAAAAAAAAAGTAAAATCTAAAAATTTCTTAACTTCAATCAAATAAATAACTAAATGAAAAAAATATGAATTAAAATTTTCATTAGCACTGCACAAAAGGTGAAGCCTGGCAAATAGTGTAAACCATCAGATTTTGATAGCAACATTTACCAAATTCTGGATTTCAAAAAAAGTAAAATCTAAAATTTCTTAACTTCAATCAAATAAATAAATAAATGAACAAAATATGAATTAACATTTTCATTAGCACTGCACATAAGGTGAAGCCTGGCAAATAGTATAAACCATCAGATTTTGATAGCAACATTCTACCAAATTTAGGATTTCAATTCATAAGAAAAATGTTTGTGATTCTATCTATTTGTTTCCTATTTTTGCTTTTATTCTGTAAATTTGACGCCTCATAAAAGATTTCTCCAAAAGCTTACATATAAATGAAACCCAAATATTCTTCTCTTCTCAAGAAAAAATTTCATACAATATCATCTTTTTCTAAACATGTGTTTGACTTCAACTTTGACAGAATAAACATAATCTTATTCAATCGGGTCGAATAATACTGTATATTTATTTATAAGACATTTGTATATCTTTCTTAGTTAAAATATAAAAATTCTGTAAATCTGAAATTCGATTCTAAATACTTGTAAAAAAGACAAATGGGTCGATGATTGTCATCCTATTTCATTTCCATCCATCTCTCCAACCACATCCACCATCACGACCTAGGATTCTTGAATAAACTATCACTTGGAACCCCATACCAGAAATTGAAAATCCTTCAAACTGTAGGTGTAGCTAATGCCTGCCTTTCTTTCTGCGTAAAGTGTGGGCTTTCTGCGCCAGAACATGGGGAGCTCTTCTTCCTACTTTACAGGCCATCCACAGATCTTATATATTGATTAGACAGTGCTCATCAATTGCTTTTGATGGCAATGTTCTAACAATATGTTTCATCATTACAGATTCACAATGCTTTTTATGCTTTTGCTAATCATAGCAAACTCTGACCTGGCCTTTGCTCATCTCTCAATATCAATATGATTTCTCCTTTCCCCACATCTCTTTTTGATTTAATCATTAAAAAAAAAGTCGCAATTTGGAGATAGAAAAGAAAAAAAAAGATTGCGGATGCGAGATGTGAATCCGAATTTTATCAGAAATCATTTTTTAAAAGGATTGTATAGATACGAAATTTTGTTTTAATTAATATAGATAATCAAATAAGAAAGAGAAGAGGAAAAAAAATAAAATAGATCACATCAGTCAAATACATGATGGTACTGCTACAAAAGAACTAGATCAAGTAGGCAAATCTTTCTGGCTAGGTTTTACGAGAGAATAAATTATACGAAACAATTATTTCATGTTAGTATATATCATCTCATACTATCCATTCTCGAATTTGTAAATGCCTGAAAATGGTTGGATTTGCCTCCTCTTCTCTCCGTTTTGTGCCTTCAGCTTCCTGCTCAACAAACCTCACTTCTAAGTTCTATTTCCCTAAGCTACAATCTTTCATAGTCTTAAAAGTACTACTCTCTCCTTATTATTTATACACATAACTCAGATACAATAATAAGAGGGAAAAATTATTAGATATAGAGTTTTTAGACTTTACAAATAAAATTAACAAGATTGCACGTATCTTTATGATATATTAAAAAATTAGATAAAATATATCACACTCTTAGGGTGTGCTTGGTAGAATGAAAAAAACGGAAGAAAGGGAAGGGGTGTGTGGTAAAGTGAAAAAAAAATAGTTTTTGTTAGTGCTTGGTAGGTAAGAAAAATGTAAGAAAAAAATGAAAGATTGTTATTTTTATTTCTTATTAACAAAACCAAATCATTTTAAATTAAAAAGATTAGTAGAGAGAAAATAAGAGAAGTGTGAGTTAAGTATATATAATTACAAAATTATTCTTTATTATTTTAATTTTAATTTGTTATCATAGCTCATTAATGGTATAATGATAAATTAATATAATTTTGTTTTCTTTCTTTTCATTTTTTACTTCTTTTTTTTTTGTTACAAGGGAAATATTAAATAGCTGATGATGGGGGTGTTTGGGTTCGAATCTAAGACTTACAATATACTATAACTAATCTTTAACCACTAGGTCAAGAGGTTATTGGCTTCATTTTTAATTCTACCAAACAATAGAAGGAAATAAAATATAATTTTATTTCCCATTTTTCATCTTTCCTACCTAACACATCATCATCATCATCATCAGAGCCTTTATCTCAAGAGATTGAGGTAGGCTATATGAACCAATATCTGAATTCACATTAAATCGTCCATATGTATTCTCCTCCTACATAGATTCCTATCCAAGATCATTTGCTCATCCAATTCTAAAACCTCCATATCTTTCCAAACTACTTCCTTCCAAGTCTTTTTCGGTCTTCCTCTAGTCTTAACCATTCTCTCAATATCCATAGCCTCTATTCTCCTAAGTGGAGCATCTACAGGTCTACGTCTTATGTATCCAAACCAACATAAATGATTTTCACACATCTTGTCTTCAATAGGCACCACTCCAACCATCTTACGAATATCATTATTTCTCATTCTATCCTTTCTTGTATATACACATATCCACCGTAACATTCGCATTTCTGTTACACTCATCTTTTGTGTATGTAGCCTCTTAATCCCCCAACATTCACTACCATAAAACAATGTTGATCTAACAATTGTCCTATAAAACTTGTCTTTCAACCATATAGGAATTCCTTTATCGCACAACACACATATAGCATTTCTCCACTTACTCCATCCAGCATGGATCCTATAGGTCACATCACCATCAATCTCTGCATCCATCTGTACTATCGATCCCAAATATCGGAAATGATCCCGCTTAAGTATCGCCACCCCATCTAACGTCACTACATCATGCTCTTCTACTCAGTTAGAACTGAATTTACACTTCATGTATTCAGTCTTCACTCTACTTAGTTTAAATCCTTTTGATTCCAACGTTTGTCTCCATAATTCCAACTTTGTATTGATCTCCGCTCTAGTTTCCGCACATAGGACAATATTATCTGCAAACATCATACACCAAGGCACCTTATTCTAGATGGATTTAGTCAGTTCGTCCATAACTACCGCAAACAAGAATGGACTCACATTGACCCTTGGTCTAATCCCACCGTGATAGTAAACTCACTTGTTTGCCCCTCACTTGTCCTCACATGTGTCCTTGCATCTCTATACATGTCTTTAATTAGTTTAACATATTTCAAAGGAACTTTTTTCTTCATTAAAGACCACCATAGTACCTCCTTAGGCACTTTATCATATGTTTTCTCCAAATCTATAAAGACCATATGGAGATCTTTACTCATTACTAGAAAGCGCTCCATAAGTTGTCTAAGCAAATATATTGTCTCCACAGTTGATCGACCCGGCATAAAACCAAATTGATTCTCCGATATCTCTGCATTCTTTCTTAATCTCCGTTCTATCACTCTCTCCCATAATTTCATTGTGTAACTCTTCAATTTATGCCTCGGTAATTGACACAACTTTGAATATCTCCCTTGTTCTTATATAGAGGTATCAAGACACTCTTCCTCCATTCCTCTGGCATTTTGTTAATGCGCCAAATCTTATTAAATAGATTTGTCAACCACCTAACTCCTACATCTCCAAGGCATTTCCAAACTTCAATTGGGATATCATCAGGTCCAACAGCTTTTCCGTTCTTCATCATCTTTAGTGCCTCTTTTACCTCTGTCTCTTTGATTCTTCGCATAAAGCACCGATTTAAATCCTTGAGAGGCACCGAGATATTATCCAAAACTTTATTTTGTCCGTCATTAAATAATTTGTCAAAATAATCAAGCCACCTGTCCTTAATGTCATTATCTTTAACAAGAGTTCTTTGATACTCATCCTTAATACATTTCACGACTCTTAGCTCGCAACTCCTCCTTTCTCTTGCTCGTGCCAATCTGTATATCTTTTTCTCTCTCTCCTTTGTGTTCAACTTGTCGTAAATCTCTTTTGCAACTTTCGTCTTAGCTTTTGCCACAACCTTCTTTGGCTCCTTTTTTGCTAACTTATATTTCGTAAAACTCTCTTTTATATTGTTCTTCTTCAAAGCCTTGTAACGCTCTCGCTTAGTCGTTATAGCATCTTTTACTGTTGCAGTCCACCATGTTGTGTCCTTTCCAGTCGGCACTCTTCTGTTTGACACTCCTAATGTCTTTTTACCCACCTCCCGAATGCATTTTGCCATCTTATTCTACATTTGGGTTCTCTTCTTTTGTCCAATCCTCTTTTTGAATCCAACTATCTCTACATGTTAGATGACAATATTCTTTTAGCTTCCACTATCGAATCCTTTCAATTCCTTTTTGTTGGTTCTTTTGATGTCGTCTATCTATCTTCATATCTACAACCAAGAGTCTATATTGCGCGATAACACTATGGGATAACCTTACAATCCAAACATCTATGTCTATCCCTACTCCTAGTTAAAAAGAAATCTATCTGACTTGCTCTTGGTCCACTTCTAAAGGTTATAAGATGACAATCTTTTCTTAGACAATGTGTTTACTAGGTTTAGGTCATAAGATAAAGCAAAATCTAATACAGCATCTCCACCCTCGTTTCTTACACCATAACTAAAACCCCCATGTACACTCTCAAAACTCTCTCTACTTGTACTTACGTGTCCATTAAGATCGCCACCAATAAAAAGGTTTTCTCTTAGAGGTACTTCTTGTACTACCTTATCTAAATCCTCCCAAAACTGTCGTTTACTAACCTCATCAAGTCTTATCTGGGGTGCATATACGCTAATGACACTCAACACCTCTTTTCCTAGAACTAGCTTAACCAAAATAATCCTATCTCCTTGTCTCCTAATCTGTACATCCTTATGGTACTCTTTATCTATAATGATACCTACTTTATTTCGATCTCTATCTTTCCCTCTGTACCAAAGCTTATATTGCCAAGGTACTATCTCTCTAGCCTTTTCTCCAACCCATTTGGTCTCTTGAAGACACAAGATATTAACCCTCCTCCTATTCATAACCTCACAAATCCCAATTAACTTACCACTAAGCATACCTATATTCCAAGATCCTAGCCTAAGCTTATGGTTATGGTTAAGGACTAACTTCTTTACCCACCCCCGTCCATTGTGGTGTGGGAACCTTTGCTTCTTTAACACCACATCCAGGCATCAATGTGGCGCGTCGCTTTCGGGGCAATAACCTAGCAACCCTTGCCTACTTTTCACTACACCTGGGCTCCAATGCAACACGTCGCTGAGTAAGGGACACCCCAACGATGTTCTGATATTAGTTCATTTCATGAGATTGGACTAGTTTTTAAGGCTGGTTGTCTAAACCTACCGCCACCCTTCTCCTTTACTCGGGCTTGAGACTGGCTGCATTAACACACCTAAGGAAAAAAATATTTTCTAACTCTTCATTTTTCCCTTCTCCTAATTTTTCATCTTTTTATTTTTCTTTCCACCATACTAAGCAAAACATTAATCTTATTTGAGCAATTAAAAATTTTCCTTTATTAATTTTTCAAATATAAAATCTAAAAAGGGTGCCTATAAATTAAAAATATATATAGAAAAAAAAACAATTATTAAAGTTATTTGTTTGAGTGATGTCAAATCACATAATTTAATGTTAATTTTTCTTTTTAATTGCATTGAATTATCTTGACTTTGGAAACATTTTACATTTAAATTATCTCATATTAATATTACATTTTTTTATCAAATTATTCTAGATTTACATTATATCATATTGCAAGAACCATAAAAAAAAAACATTAATGACAAATTTGTAAATAATTTATAAAAAATTCTCGTATAAAATTAAAAAATATATGAAAAAATAATTCATAATTCATAATATACTATACTAATTCTAGTACATGATTCGCCATTGATATTTCAATGTCTTTTTTTGTTTTTATGATAATATTTTTTTTTATGATAATATCTCAATGTCTTATTCTAGAATTCTATTGATTTTTAGTCTAACAGCCACTTAATTCCCCGTCCTTTTACTTCTTTCCGAAGCTCACTTCATTTGCTTTCATCCTCCGCAACCGCACCATGGCCGATTCCGCCACGACCACGCCTCCCCCTCTTAAGATCATCGCCGGAGCAGACTCCTTCGGCGCCGAGCTAAAAGACGCGATGTTATCCCACCTCCGCTCTCTCAACGTCGAAGTCGAAGACCTTGGCACCACCTCCTACTACAACATTGGCGCCGAAGTCGGCCGCCGAGTCTCCTCCGCTACCGCCTCCCCCGCTGTCGAAACCCGGGGGCTCCTCGCTTGCGGGACGGGCGTTGGCGTCGGGATCTTCGCTAACAAATTTCCCGGCGTATTCGCCAGCACATGTCTCACTCCGGACGAAGCCCGCAACAACCGCTCCATCAACAACTGCAACGTTTTGGCGCTCTCCGGCATGTCAACTTCCATAGATACCGCTAAGGAAATCGTCGACACGTGGCTTCACACCCCATTTAAATCGCCATGTTCGGCCTCCAAGTCCGAGCCTTGGCCTGAGGAAATCTCAAATTTTCTCGATGAATCGATGACTGAAATGCCAAAAATCGGTACTTCTGAAACAACCCAAGCTGAATCATGTGCTATTTGTTGCTTGGTAAAGAACAGAGAATTGAATCCAATCGATATGATCCCCGGTGGGTCGATGAAGATTCTGAGAGAAAGCCCCACTTCAGCTATTGTCAGATTCAAGGCCGGCAGCGTAGAGCCAGCCCATCACCATACTTTCGGGCATTGTTTGGTGGTGATTGAAGGGAAAAAAAGTGTTTGGAATCTGACTAAAGAGGAAAAATATGATTTGGTTGTTGGGGATTATTTGTTTACTCCAGCTGGGGATGTTCATAGAGTGAAATACTATGAAGACACTGAATTTTTCATCAAATGGGATGGCAAGTGGGATATGTTCTTTGATGAAGATCTTGAGACTGCGAAGAATGCTATTGAGAAGGAATTGGCCAATGGCTCTGCTTGAACGAATAAAGCTTTCTTTGTTTGATCTTAAATGGATGGGTTATGGATGCTATGTAATCTATGTCATGATTTCCTTGTCTTTGATGCTAAGGTTTCATATAATGGGAGGAGTTTTTATTGTTGTACTTGTATGATAACTGAGCTTGTGTTTATACCATAAAGTTGATGGTGTTGTGTATAAAGATTGCTCGGTGTTTTCTTATGTTTAATTCAGCATTTAGGCAATCTCTGGTTGTGTTTGAAAATGGCGAAACAAGGGTAGTGACTGATCAAGCTAGAGCTAGGAAGAGTTTAGAGTGGTCCTGTGATTAGAACATTGGCTTGTTTGGGATTCAGATGTGCTTGAAACCTAGACAATGACTTCTGCAATGTCTTGAGGTTCATCTAGACACCTTGGTTTGACATTATTCTGGACATCACATGCTGATTATCTGTTTTATGTTTGGAAATGGGGAAAAAAGGGTAGTGACTGATCAAGTTAGTAAGAGTTTAGAGTGATCCTGTGATTAGAACATTGGCTTGTTTAGGATTCAGGTTTGCTTGAAACCTAGACATTGACTTTGGCAGTGTCATAAAGTTCAACTAGACATCTTGGTTTGACCATGTTTCTGAAACTCCCATGCTCCTAATCTTTGAATTGAAATGGTTTCAACTCATTGCCTCGAGTCTCAGTAAAGCTCTAAAGGAGTGAAGTTCGTGAGCTGTTCAAGTAGTTCGATTTGAGAATTATTCAAAATTGACTAAAAACGGCATGCAAATTTAATCAATTTTTATTAATATATATTTTGTATATTTTATTATAAATTTATCATTTTATTTTTTTTATAATAAAAAAAAAACAAATCGAACCTATTGAATCGAGAATTTAATCAAATTTTATTAATATACATTATTTATATTTTATTATTAATTTATCATTTTAATTTTGTTTTTTATGTTCGAAAAAAAGACAAATCGAACTTATTAAATCGAGCTCGATTCTATCAAATCGAGCTTTAGTAATTTGAGTTTTTTATTAAGTTAAACTCAAACTTCAAAAACTAAACTTAATCAAACTCAAACCGAACTTCGATTCTCAAGTTTTCGAATCAAATCAAACTCAAGCTTAATAATAGATTTGTCTCAACTCGACTCTACATCTCTAATGTCACAAATGAAAAAGGTGGCATTGTAAAAGAAAAGATATACTTGAAATAACTGAAACATTTTTTTTATTATTTTTTGTTTTCTTACAACTTCCTTTAATGACATAAATGCTAAATATGTTGAGCAGGCATATTCCAGCCATAACCACCAAGTCTCAGCCAACTGAGAATTGAGGAGGTTTGGGTATCGCTATACAGATGAACACTATACAAGACTTAACTCATCAGGGACGCTTGAAGTTTCCATCTGCTCCTGAGATCCAGTTGCAGCAGCAAGCTTCTTCCGCAGCACCACCAACTCTTCCCCGGCGTCGCATATGTAGGCTGATGCTTGCCTGCCAGACAAGGTAGCTCCCTCCATACTATCGATATAATCCTGTACACAGTAACACCATGGAAAATTTATAACATTCCCATTTTGGAGTTGAGAAAAACCAACAAGTGATCTTAAGTTTAAAGGAATCTCTCATAGCCAGACCGGGAATTTTCTGTTTCACAAGAATAAGCTGATATTCTATCTCTGTCGGTCAATCCTGCATCCATGTGCTTAAATAGTGGTTGCTTGATATGTTCCTAGGAGGCTAGGTTTATTGACATAAAGTCTTTCGGATATTTCTGATTACTTCTCTTTTCTCATCCCTCCCCACATCGGCTTCTTTCTATACCTGTTCTTTCAACTAGCAGAAACAGCTTCTCTTCATGGCAATGCAGGAAGCCAGGAATCTCAAACACTCGACCATCCCTTTTCCGTTCTTGGGTGGAGGGAAAGGTTGTAGCCGGTGTTGGGCAACCAAGCATTTCTAAGATGGAAAAGAAAGCTGGAAGTTACCTGCTTTGTGTAAGATCCAGCAAGAAAGAAGTTCTTTATGGGTGTCTTCTGATCTGGTCTGAATGGATCTTTACCAGGCCCTTCACGGTATAGAGACTGCCCGATTTTGACAACAGATGACCAAGTAACTTCTAAACCTTGGGATGACGGGAACAAAGCCAAAACCTGATGACAAAACCAGAACAGTAAAGATGTGATGAGCATGAGACTGAAAATTCAATAATCTTGATGTCAACACCAAACGAGGTATTAAAGGTAGAATATGGTGTATCTCATCCAGTGTTTCTAGAGACAAGTGAAAAGGCATTAAAAGTTAACTATTGCCACATTGATAAGTGGTTCTGGTCCTCTTCTGCCATTAAACCTAGACAAGATTCACCAACAAGCCAAACCAATGAAGTCGCTGACTATACTTGTTCATAAATAAAACACAATACTGTCACTAGACCATCTGTATTGAAGTAAAAATGCAACTAAATGAGCGTTTATGACTAAAGTGTCACATTGATGTAGCTTCTCTTAGATAATGAAAATGGACTAGGACAAAGACATAGAACTATGCGTTTTGGTCTCTCAAAAGTCACAATCAACTTAAGAATAGGGGTTCCTTAGAAGCTTCCTACCTGCTTTGCTACTCTCTTTATGATTTCATCGTTTGGCAATGGCATGTAAGGATCACCTGGTGTCAAGACACATCTGAAAGACAACAGCCAAAGAAGCAATAAAGACTTTGGTCAATAGAGGATCAAATGAAATATCAACAGAGCTTCTCACAATACACAAAACTGCAGTAGTTACAAGTCATCAAATTTTTCTCGAGATCCAAATCCAACAATCAACTCAGTATAAATAATTAAGAGCTTTAGATGTTTGAAGATTGAAATAGGTTTTTTGCTTTTTAAGTCCATACCAGTGAAGATAATTACTCGAAAAAATGCACAATGTAAATATACAAAGTTACAAGACTAAGATCGCAGGTGTTCTTACTGGAGCAATGAACCTTGTCCCTCAATATAGTAATCTTCAGGAGAAGTGAGAGCTAGGTCCGCAAAGCAAGAGAAATCCGCATCTGGCGTATACAGAAGATTATCAAGGCCTACAGCTTGCCTCAGTTGCCTTTTAATGAGTTAAGAACAAACAAGGAAATGAAGCACAAGAAGTAATTTGTTAGTTCTTAAGAAGCAAAGCAAAAGGAGGCTTTTATTAGGCTGTTAAAAGAATCCCACTTCACACAAAACCATAGTACATTTGAAAGAATCACCTTGACCGCTCCAGATCCTGTAACTCCGTGACCCAGCCATTGTATCTAAGTTGCACAGTGACAACTGGCACTCCTACTAGCTCGTAAATATTATTAAAAAACTGTGATTCCCTCCACTGGGACGGAATTAACCTCTTTATTCCTGGGACATCGCATGCTGTGATCAATGGAAAAATGATGATTAAGAATCATTTTCTATAAATTGAAAAGGTAAAAATGAAAACTTTGAAAAGGAAAATCCAACCACATACCAGCAACGTAAGCATCGGCTTTTACAAGTTTCTTGTTAGTAGCCTGCAATAAAATGAAATTTAGCCCTAAAATGCAAAACATGAACACAAAACGTTAACATCTTTAAGCAGTTCAGTTTGCATTTTAAATGTTGCATATCATACAACTGATTCGAACAAGCTTATGCTTACACAGACTCAACCTCTGAAACTGTTTTGACAAATACATAAATTTCAACAAGCAACATAAGAGGCAATTTACTTTAGACATGGCAAGTCCGGTGACATATGTCTCTCCATCGGCAGATTTATCATAAAGTACCTCTCTGCATCCCCACCTCAGATGGAACCTGCTCTAGCAAATAAAGATATTAAAACGAGAACTAGTCAATTCATCGCGGCAAAATAGTTTGTAGGCTAAAGAGTTTTTAGGCCTATATTCTTAACATACCTGCCTCCTCTTTCAGTTATATAATTTCTGATGGGACCACTCAAGTAAACATCGGGAGAACCCTTCAGCATACGCAGAAGGGAAGCCTCGGTCTTAGTGGCAAAAAGTGAGAAAATAGTGAGCATACAACGAGCACTGATGTTATCACAGTCAATAAACCCCAGGGCATAAGCAACCGGATCCCACATTCTCCGGATACTCATGCGGGTACCACCTTTGGACAAAAACCAATCAGAGAAGCTTATCTGCAAGAAGTAAATGAACCTTTAGTAAAAAGGAAATGCATAAAAGAAAATGCCGAGAACAAGTTGTTAACAGGAAAAGGAGAAGAAAACATAATTGATGAGTAACAAAAGCACGAGAAATACATCATGGAACAAAGTAAAGACATTTAATTTGACTAAACTACTTCCAAACAAAAATGAAAGGTGTAGGACAACTTCATACAATTAAGATGCTTAATAAGTTTCTATTAAAGTTCGAGAGTTCTCTTTAAAAAAACTCGAACTTGGTGAGAATCTAGCAAGAAATAGAATCAAAAGAATGAAAGAGAAATATTACATACACTATCCAAATCTCTTATATCCCTCATTGCTCCATCTGGATCAACAAGAGCCTTCACGACTGGACTTAGGGCAAGCGCCAGAGCATTTCTTGCTTTATCATAAGTCTGCAGTTGAAAAAAAAATGAATGAAATGACTAGCTTAAGCACCATCTGTTTTAGCTTAGAGATACGAAAATAAAACTTACATTAACAGGAAAGGTATATTGTAGGCTACATAAATTAAGAATTATTAAAACATGCTCAAAATGCCATTGATGATAATAACACTGCAGCATTATCAACAACTATGGCAGAAGCAAGGAATACAAAAGTAGTGTAGAAAAGGGTAGTAGAAGAGTATAACCTTCAGTTGATTTGTAGATAAAAAAGCACGAATTCCATGTATAGGAGCTCCAACTGGAAATCTAAAATCAAGTTCTGCATCCAAACTCAAAGTCATGAAATTGAAGCAGGAATGCATGACTAAAATAATGAATTTTTAGCTAAATTTTGAAGTAAGATCGAAAATAGAAATAATTATCTTAGAATTTCTGTAAATTGGATCAAACATAAATCATACCACCAATTTCACCCCCTTTGTTAACAAATGTGTGAGTATGATCCTTCACAAGTAGATTTTTATCTGCACCCACCTAGGATCAAGTAGAGATCAAGGAAAAACTATCAGAGACAGGAAAAATAGTTGAGCCAACATTAAAAGAATGACAAGTAAACTTTCAATTGATCACAAAAGAAACCATTATCAGTATGGCTCTTTCATTCAAAAATCTAATTTCCTTGCAAAGTAAAACATGTTTTCCAATGAATATAATGGTATGAAACAACACAATGTCAAATGACCGTGAGAAAGTCCCATCATTTTTATAAGAGCTCCCGCTTCACCTTTTTCATCAAGCGGAATAGATTGTTGTAGCAACCAAAGAAAACATGCAGCCCCATCTCGATGTGGTTTCCTCTTCTATCAACAAAAGATCCTACTTTGCCTCCAATGAAAGGCCTGGACTCATATATATCAACCTGAAGCAACCAAAATAATCATCAAATTACAGCCTAAAAAATCACTAAAACGCGTATATTTAAAAAAAGAAATTTACAGAAATAGGTTTTTTGAAACCAAAACAATGCAAGAAAATGGTTCTGCTTTGTTATTCTTATTCATATTGAAATATCAATCTGGTTAAGATATTGAAACCTCATGGCCTTGATCCAATAGCTCAACAGCTGTAGACATGCCTGCAAGGCCAGCTCCGATAATAGCCACCTTCAGCTTTGGTCCCCTATAATGTTCTGGTTCAGGTGGAAACAACCCCTTTGGAGCTGCCAAGTAAACAATCCAATTATCTACCAAGATGATATGAAATTTTGCTACAAACAACAACCGTAATTTGCAAACATGATTACCGAGCATCAAATACCATTGATCTTTAAATGATAAGAAACAAGAACTCCAAGCTATATCTCTACAGAATAACTTCAATTAATTACAAGGTGTACTGTCTGTCTCCTTTTCTCTCAAGCTGACAAAGGCAAAATCAAGCTATGAAACAATTCACTGGACAACACTTTCCACCTAAATAAAGACAAACCCAAGTTTCACATCCCAAAATCTCATGTCTGGGCCATGGCGTCCTTGTAAATTCAGCTAAACTAAATACAATTCACTATGCTATTTACAAAAAACACACAAAACCAAGAATACCCAGAATCCAAAAGACCCCAATAAACCAACTTTGGCATAGAAACATAAAAAAGAATTTCGACAGAAAGCAGTAACCACAACAAGAAGAAATCCCAGCAGCCCAAAGAGGCCAAAGAACAAAATAGAGGCAAATGGAAAGCATGGGGGAAAAGAAGAGATTACCATTAACACGCATGTCAGAAACACTGGTGTCTAAAGAAGATTTCACAAAGAGCTTTGAAGACTTCACCCGAGCCACTGAAGCCAAACCAGTGGCTGCAAAAAGAACAGAAGCAGAAGCCATGGATGATCCAAAAAGGAAAATGGGAACTTGAACTTTCCCTATTATACAACAAGTAAATGTCTTTCAATCATCAACCAAAAATAAAATATAAGAGGGAAAGAAAAGGAATGTAGAGATTAAAGATGCTTCAAAGAGGAAGATTTGTTTGGAAATTAAGATGTGCTAAAAAGAATCTCTTGGACAATCCAAAGTTTCTATTTTTTTCTAATACCACTAAGCTAAAAAACAAGTCTTTGTAGTTTGGAAGTTGAAACTCAGAGGAAACTATAAAAGAAATGAAAAAGAACCAACCAACCAAGTCTTGGTGGTTCTGCCACTAACTTATAATGGACCAGCCAAAACAATAGTTTTGTTTTCAGTTGAACAGTACTAAAAGATTAATCTTGTTGAGATTCAAAGCTTAAAAATTTAATGGACGGTGTAAAAAAAAAATTTTCTTATCCATTTTTTAGCTAAAGAAAAGTAGTGAATTGCCTAAGGAAGAGGAAGGACCACGACAGTTGCCTAATCTCTAGCTAACTGGCCTCATGAGCTTCTGCTTTGGCGACTGTCCGAATTGGACAATAGTTGATTTTATATTTGTTTTGCTGTTTTCTGGGCATATGTAGCCACCATCATGTGAGTAGCATTTTCATACTATTTTAAATTAGAAAGAAAAAACAAAAAAAAAATTTCTACTAATGGAAATAAATGGTAGAAATTCTTATTTGTGATGAGAAAAGTAAAGAATGAATTTTATATTTCTTTAAAATTTAGAAATACAGAAAGAATGAGTTTGTAAATTTTTTTCCTAAGATTTTATTTTTTAACAAATGTGTTAAGGTCATTTATACCTTCAACCATAGTTCTTTACAGTCTGAATTCTGAAATTAAAGGAGAAAGTTTGGAAAGTTGTGATTCATGAACTCTCACTCTCTTCGCCCTTAAGCTCTAATCATTCAAAACCTATTCCATTTCATGTTAATCCATTAATTATGGAGCTTTTTATGATTGGTTTAGCATGTAATGCTACCAATATAGTGCTAATCAAAATTCATTTTTCTAATCAAATCGAATGAGTCACGCTCAGACGGATTTGAGGGATTTTTTGAATTTGAGTCAATTTTGCTGCTCCAAATCTCGTGTTTTTCTGTTCAAACAATTTTTTTTTAATCAAATCAAATTGAATCGGATTGAGACAAATTTAAGGGATTTTTCAGATTTGGTTCAATTTTGCCACCCTAAATCTCAGGTTTTCTACTCAATGAGTTTTATTTTCTTTTATTGCTGGAAAGGTTTAAGTTTTGACTGATACATTGATATCATTATCAGTAATGAAGCCTTCCTAGGAAGAAAAACAGAAGATTCGTGGGAATTCTCTAATCAAATCCATCATTATAGTATGCTAAATTCTGTGTTGTAAAGTTCAAGCGTCAAACACTGGTGAATAGTCAAAGAGACTAATACCAAACTGCCAGAAAATACACCAAGCAACTCACTTCAATGCCATGGCCAACCAAACCCTTTTCAGAAACCACCTTTTCTTTTCTTTTCTTTTCTTCTCTTTTCTGGTTACATTGGGGAAAGCAGAAAGGTCCGAGTTTAAAAGACCAGTTAATTTACAGCTTCTCCTTCTCCTTTTGTTCTAAGCAGGCTAACATGGAGCTCCAAACAAAGAGAAATAGAGGGGCTATACTGGCAAGGATAGTTTGATTTCCACTAGCTTTTATTCTTCTGATATGTTGATGCTGAAGGGGGTTGATTTATTCTTGAAATCCTTCATTGTTTTGATGTGATTTGAAGTGCATGGGATTCCACCAGTATGGACCATAGAACATGAACATCCTCATCTGGGCAGGACTTCACATCCTCATATAAAATGTATATCCCTCTACCTGAAAATCAAAGAAAAGAAGGTACAGAAATGAAGAATTTAACCACTGTGAAGTCATGAAAATCTTTAGAATGGCAGTCTATGATACTAAATACAATCTTCATTCAAATCATATTGCCCGTGTAGATGTGTGTGTATGCATGCACGAGTTTGTGGTAATGGTGAATGAATGAAGTGTGTGGATATGGTATGTTATGCTGATACAGTCTTCATTCATGTCATATTGCGCATCTGAATGCGTGTGTGAGCGCACGCTCGAGTTAATGTTAATGGTGAATGAATAGAGTATGCATGGTTATGGTATGTTATGCTGCAAACATGGTAGAAAAATGGAACAGGGGAAAGGAAGAACAAGCTTCATGTACTAAATAATACTACTAGAATAGGAATTCTGAATTGTAAGTACTCTTTCTTTGAGCTGAGTGCCTCCGAAACCATAGCTTCTTCAATGGGAAGAGGAGGGATTGCAGCCACCCCATTTGGGAAAATGGAGTACTTCTTCATGGTAGGTGAAAGAAATGAAGCATATAGAGGGGGAAGTCCAGAGAGAGAATGTTGCTTTGCTTAGACAATGGTGAATTGTAGATTACAATATCTAGCACCACATTCCATCTTTTTGCAGGCTAAAGATACCAAAAGGAACACTAATTTATTGTTTGGTGATCTGTCTTTTCATCCATCTTCGCCTTGTAGCATGAGGAACCCCCCTCCGACAACTACAAGGCTCTCAGTGTGATCATCCATCTGTTTCTCTCTGAAACTCTACCTTCTACCTGAAGTCATCGTCGTTAAGGTAAAATTACATCCTTGAACAACATCACAGAATGAAGTTACCATGCATCTTTTTTCTCTAATGGTCCATCTAAGGATGGTGGGCAACCATGAATGCTAGTTCAGGGTCACGTCTCCGAGGGACAGTCAAACAAGCAACTCGTAAATGTTGTCAAGTCTGATGAGCCAGTGACTCACACATTCAGTCATATTTTGAAGCAAGAATCAATCCCAGGTTGGAAATCCTGTAAGTCAAATGTTTTCAATCTGCTTTTTCAGTAGGAATTACTATTTTGATCTAACACAGATAAATGAGTATGAGACAAGTTATCAGAAGAGTAAAGATTATAAAACTGGTTCCCAGTAATAATCAGCTTTATTCATAGGTAGGGCATATTAAGGTCAAAACTTGGTTGGTATTTGACTATGACAACATCTTGTTTTGCCATTGGCATTTGTTGGTTTAGGTTCAAAGAGGGTTTTGGTTGAGGTTATATGCCACCACTCAACTTGACAGAACCTTGTTCAACTCTCCAGCAATCTGGCATGTTTTAGTTATGCTGTAAAGCCAGTTTGGAAACTTCTTCTGGAGAACATTAATTAGTGTGCGTTTGGTTTAAGAAAACAAAACTGTTTTCCATTTTCATTTTTGTGGAAAGTAGAAAATGGGAAGGAAAACATATTTGGTTGAAAAAATGGAAAACAAGTTTTTGGAAATGAAAATGGGCCAAAACTGGAGAATAAAAAAGTTGTTTTCATTCTTTTCTAAGAAAATATGAAGAATATTTGGAAAACGTGAAAACAAAGGATTTGTTAAAAAAAATTTAGAATTGTTGTAAAATACTTAAGAACCCGAGTTCTATTAATAATAGACGCAAGATTTTGGTTTTTTTTTCCTGTAAAAGCTGAAATAACCCTATGAACCATTTTTTTTTCTTACACTATAAATCATTTCTTTAAAATCTTATATAAATATATAAGGGTTTACATATGATGTACTAACATTGTAAAGTCTCTGTACACTGTCAATGCATAAAAAGTTGACACTTCGTTAATAAACAAATTAAAAAATGTCAAGCATTTAAAAATAAATATAAATAATTTTTTTTTGAATTTACTCGTAAAAGCTTATTAATTAGGTGTCAATCTCTGGTGCATTAATAGTGTATAGAGACTATACATTGTCAGTATATTATATATAAATTTAATATATAAAAGTCAAAGCTTTTTGCTAAAAGTAAAATATCCTACGTGTATTAAATTAAAATAAAAAAAATTATCATTTTTAATTTTGTAAAATTAATATAAACATCTATATACATTGAAATTACAGAATAAATCAATTATTTTTTAAATCAATTATCTATTTCACTTTTTTTAATGCTTTTTTCAAATTTAGCATCAATAAGGATTAATGAACTAAATTGCCATCAACGAGATGAAATTACCATCACATAAATTACCAATATATATTAAAATTCAATTAATTTTTTTGAATTTCTTTACATATGATTAAAATTTAAAAAAATCATATATTTTTTCAATTTTGTTTTTCAATATCTTATTTTAAATTAATGTACTACCAATAAAACATCCTAAAATGATATAAATTTTATTTTATATAAATTAAAATTTAAAAAATCAATTATCTTTTTTCAATTTTTTTACTCATATAGGTTAAAATTTTAAAAAAAAAATCAATTATCCATAATATAATATAATGTACTATATTTTCATTATCTTACTTTTCTCTAGGTATTTTTATTTATTTAGTAAATTGAATTTAAAGTATATAATATGAATGGTGATAATGACTGAAACAATAGCTTGATTGGTAGAAAAATAATTGGCAATCTAAGAATAACCTTTTAAGTAAATATATTTTTTTCAATTTATTTTTTCAATATATTATCTTAAATCATTTGCAATTTATTTTTATTATTGTTACATTTACTTTTTTTTTGCTTAAAAATTGTAATTTAATTTAATTTTTTTAGTTATTTTTTTTATTTTTTTTGCCTTGAAAATGTAAATACCTAGCATATTTTCTCAATTTTTATTTTCAAAAATAAGTTTTCATTTTTATGTACCAAACAAATTTTTTTTGTGCTATACCAAGCATGTTTTTCATAATTAAAAAACAAAAAATAAAAATAAAAAATAAAAACAGAAAATATTTTCATTAACCAAACAGAGCCTTAGTTTTCATATAGCTGAATTGCATATCAAGGTAAACTTGGAGTTGTCATCTTTGACGTGGGGACAGAAAAAATAGCAATCAACATATACAAGAGCTTCTAATATCAAATTATCGATTGATATATATTCTTCACAGAATTGCTTCCAACATTCTCTCTGGAAATTTTCTGCAATTTACTCCTAGGAAGCTTGAGAATTAGGATTGAACAACAACATTAGGATTCCAAACTGCAGGACATGATAAAATATTGCATCATTTGATTCATTAAGGCTTTCTATTCTGTCCTGAAATGCCAACCAAATATGTAAGCCTTGCTTGAATATAAGGCCACAGGGAATTTATTATTAATAGATGTGGGATGACACTACTTTAGCACTATCTTTAAGGTTATGAAGAAACCGTCTTGAAATCAAAATGGTCTGCTAAGCATTAGATCATATGAGTGCACAGATAAGAACCAAGATAAATACAAGGACAGCTGATCCAAGTACTGCACCGAAGATCCAGAAAACCTTCTGCAGCAAACTCTGTCTAGTAGAAGAACCACATTGTTTCATCTGCATCATTGACAACAAAAGAGAAAGAAAATTTGATGAAGTGAACAAACCTATGGAACCAATCTGCTCAAAAAAGCATTGCATACCTGCACTTGGCTTTGTGTCGTTCCATTATTAGACTGCATGAAAAAAGCAACATAAAAGGGCCTTTAAGAACTCAGAAGCTTAGGAAGCAACGCTCAATAACAATATCCTACAGAAATACTAAAACATACAATAAGAGGTCTGGAAAGCTCTTGGTCCTCCGTGGATGATAATGCTTTTGTTTGATCTGCATCAAAATATGAAAAAATTTAATTAAAGTCATTAACAGTTTCTTCAAAAGCATTAAAAAGAGACCTTCCTAAACAACAGATTCCATGATATGTAGCCTGTGATGTGTGTGGCGTAGGTGTTTCAACTTTTTAGCTACCTTACTTCTCGATTATAGAGTTCTACCTTGCTCATGATCATTGACAGTTATGTTTGTTGCTTTGGTATTTCCAGGAGTTAAGTACCCTGGCCTGCAAAGAAGAAGAAAAATGCATATGCTAAGTTCATGCCACATTGGCCATGGCAATTACATCCAAGTGGGCAAGATCAAAGGCCAGGTTGCAGTTCTAAGAAGAAAATGAAGGCTCAAACTGTCCCATTCCAATAGATATTACAGGAGATTCTCACTGATAAGCATATAATTAAAAGTAATCAGGGTTATATAACACAAGAATCAGAACTTCAGCTTTTAATTGTAGCCTGCTATTTCCATAACAGATTACTATACTTTCACATTTCCCTTGGCTTTAACTCCGCCTGTGTTGAGTGTTATATGAAAACGCAATTGGTCTCAAGCTTGGATAAAGGAGGAAGGTTGACGATAAGTCTGGACAAGCAACCACTCAAAACTAGTTCAATTTTATGAGATGAACCATTATATGAACTTCATTGAGACATCCTCTACTTATATACTGACGACTTAGCATGAGTTTATATATTGGTTCATGTAGCTTACTCTAATCTTGCGGTAAATGCTATGATGATGATTTCCCTTGGCTTAATCATTTATCATATTCTTATCTAAGTCAATGACCAATGCAAAGTCCAAAATGAAAGAACTGACATGAGAACAACAATACCTGCTTGAAGTTGGTAATGCATACAAGCTAAGAGACAATGTTTTTGTTCTCAGCTGCATATCTGACAGCATCTTCCATCGATAGTCCAAATCTTCATCAGTTCTGCAAATGGACTGCAGCAACAGGTTACGCAAGCAGAAGCAAATGAAGAGCTAAAAGAGTTGGAAGCATCCACTAGAGAACATTCAAGCTTCTGCCATGGAAAGCCAATCAACCAAAACAACCAGAAACAAGCAATCCTAATTCTCTTCCTATGTGCTTACAAATCTATGATCATATTGAATAATATGCCAATCCATTTACATATTTTAAATCTTTCTTCAAAAACTTACAGGAGACATGCTTAATTCAAATAAGTTCAAAATCATATCAAATCAAGTTACCATAAAAAATACAACAGCAGGAAATTAAACTGATCACCAGAAAAAGCAATGTAAACATACAAAATGGGTCTTGGAGGAGGATTTCTAAGAAGTGATTCAAGACGATCAAGTTTGATCCCAGCTTCCAAAAGCTTGGAACGAGCAGTAACATCTGGGAGCCTGTTTTCTTGGTGATTTAGAGTTGGGTTCTTGTTGTTTACTCTAGCTTCTATATCTTCCACCAACTTTGATGCTTCTTGAGCTTCTCTCATCCAAGCATCTCCCATGAAAACTTGCTTATGCATCTTTACAGAAAAACAAAACCACTGCTCTCTTCTCTCTTTTAACTCTCTTCCATCAAAATAACAAGAAAACAACAAAGCTTCAAAGAAAAAAATCCCAATGTAGAAGAAGTGAAAGAAAACAACAAATAATAACTGTTCTGAATTTCTGTTTCTCTCAGAGTTCAGCTCACAAAGCAACAAGAACAGCTTGTTGCATTAAGCTTTGTCCGGTCTCTCGTCTCCCCTATCTGTCTGTAAGAAACAAACTCAAAGATGAAGAAACTGAGCCAATGGTCTTGTGAAACATCAGACGAAAAATCTTTGGAAACAGTTAGTTGAATTAATTATTTTCCATCTAAATATGACAAATCTGCATTTACTATGAGAATGGCAAATAATTGGAGTTTCTGTGTGTGGTTGTACAGCTAAGCTCATCTGCAAGAGATAAGTTTTTGTCCACGAAATTCATGCGGTCTGGATTTTTTGTTGTTTATTCATGTGAAGAAGGAAATTTTGTATTGCTAAAAATGGGGAGTAATTAATTCTATTAATTGTAAATAACTGATTATCATTTGGAAGATTCTTTTCTTATATCCGGTTAGAATTAAATTTTTTTTATCTCTTAATAATGTTTTAAAAAATATATATCATAACTTTAATTCATTTGTGAAATTTAAAAATTTTTTATATTGGATAATAAACTTTATTTGCACGAGGTAAGTAAATTATTGAGGGATAATATTGACTTTGTTTGATCTATCACATGGAAATGTCACGTAAATATAAGATTGTACAAGGCTCTAAGCAATAATCAATAATGGGAGATATATATGGAATAAAATGATTTGAGTGGATAAAACTTCAAAATGACATTTATACTTTTGAACAATGAAATTATCAGGAATAGAATATGCAAAGAAAAGAAATTAGAAAATTTATTTTTTAAAAAAATTTCATCATCACTAGAATTTTTATTTCAAGAGATTGAATAAGTTATATGAAATTTTTTTAAAAATTATCTCTTATAAATTCTGCGTAGGGATTTAAACTCAAGGTTATTTGTATTCAAAATCCTTATGGATAAGATTGGAAAAGTGACACCATATAAAGAGACTTCAACTAATTTTCCAATAATCTAAGATGAAAGATGGGTGAAAAAAAAAAATTAATTTAAGTTTCCAATGATTAAAAATCTAAATCTAAAATGGCACGTTGCTCGATTTAAGTTTGTAATTATTGACAATTGATATAAAAATATATATATTATTATTATTTGATAGTGTAAAATATGGGAAATGGATCTTGGATTGTTTGAGGCCTCTAAAATGGCCTTGCTTACCCCATAAATCCACAGATCCCAACTTGAAAATTTTGGGCAAAGTTTGGTCCAATTGGTCAGCCGAATAAGCCCTAGATGGAACTTTGTGCATGTATTTTGTGACCTTGAAATGTCAATTTTGTGGGTTGAAAATAAATAATAAGCTGGCAAAGAGATTGGAAGTGTAATGATAATTGATTTTTCAGAATGATGATGGCAAATTCTCATCACCACAAAATAGAAGAAAAGGAAGACAATTTGCTTGTCAATAAAGACAGTTAAAAAAAAAAAAACAATACAAACCAATAAGAGAATTTGATTGTAATATTGTGTTTTTTTAATCAAAACTATTAAATTATATAATCTAACAATAAAGTATCTAACTCTAAATTATACAAAAACTTTGATTTTGTATTTCATTCCTTTAAATAAGATAGATATTTATATGCAAATCTTCTTCTTTTTTATGAAATTACATGCGTCAGACCATGAACAACAAAATAATTAACACATAATCGAACAAATTACATTTATTGAGATTTAATCAGCGAGATTCAAAAGTATCAAATTTTTTTTCTTTTTACAATGAAAGCTTTTGATTTGGAAATATATATATATAGATGTATTAAGATTTAAAATTCACAGGATTTTTATATTTTAACGGCAAAAACATGCATAATTAGTTAACCATTGAAACAATACCTCGTTGGCGGATGTTATTTATTTTTTATTGTTTATGATAATAATAATAATAATGTGATTATTTGGTATGTTTAAGCAAATAGGTGACAAAAATTAATGAACCAAAATTAACTAGAAATGGTAGAAAGAAGTGGGAGGGAGTATGCATGATGGCAACTTCTAAAGGAATACAAACAAAAAGATTAAAGATCCAAGAAAGAATGATATGTAGAGATATGCCCATTGTCATCAAAAAAGGTGTCAAATGGCAAAGGCTAGGGTTAGGCAAAAGCAAAAAAATAAATAAAAATCAAATAAAAAGTTCACAAAGGCCAAAGCTGCTTCACAACTTTGCACCTTTTCTATTCTTTTTGTCCCGCATGAATTTCTCTGCTATTTATCTTCATTATGTCCCCTCGCTATCAATCTTTTTTTCCTCACACAACCCAAAAAAAAAGGGAAAAATATAATAATTTGGATATTGCTTAGATTTGTTAAAAAATCTTTAGAGTTTGAGTTAATTTAAATCGAAACTTTTTTTTAAGTAAATTTAAAGTTTAAGATTCAAATCTCTTTTTCGATCGAATTTTTTATGTATATTTAAAAAAAAAACTTAAATTCAATCTATATGCATCTTAATGTTTACGTAACTGTATTGAAGAGCATTGAATTAGAATGAGAAGTTCACCACCACGTCATTGCATGCAAGGAGAGCTCGCTCGATTCACAAATTGATCCAACTCATAATTTATTTTTAATTTCGTGTTCTAATTCAAGTAATTTTCATATTTTAAGTTAATTATAAGTCAAATCTAATCTCATTGTAGTGGTTTTTTGCTTGACAAATTTTATATCCAATTAGTCAAATTTTTAAAGTTTATCATGTGATTTGGTGAGATAGTTTGTCAAAAGACTAAACAAAGGGAGAAAACATTGATTAATTACTAGTTTTCACTAAAAACCAAAAGATTAGTTGACACATGAGAAATCATGATGCTAATGAAAACAACAAAACCCATCAAAATAAAAATCATTAAAATGGGTGTGTTGGTAAAAAAAAGACTAAGAAATAAGAACAAGACAACCTTAATTTTGAAGTTTTATCACTGTCATCCTTTATTATATTAAAGATTATGCATTGTGTCCTACATACTTTAATTAGTACTATGATGATTTATTATTAAAACAACTTAATAAAGTGATTAATTTACTTGCAGTTTAGTCCAAAACAGTGTTATTGTCGGATTAAGGATAAAATTAGAGAAAATTTTATGATTAAAAGGTACTTACACTCAATGTATTCAATGTACCATTGATTTAATAACATAGATTAGTGTTAGGATTATTTTTTTTATGAACTTTTTGGCCCGATGATCGCGGCTATGTCGGTCCATTTATTAATCATAGAAAATGTAAATAAACTAAGGTCTCTATAAATAAAAAAAAATTGCATATGAAGATTTGTTTAGAGTTTGTCATGGAGTCCCATGCTTTGATAAAACTACTGCCCATAAGGCTAACCAAGTGACGGGGTTTGCCTATGTCCGAGACTCCGAGACCTTTTACATAAATGCTATATTTCATACCATAAACAGTTAATGCTCTTTCTTAATGAAAATATTTAGCCATTTTATATTTATATATATTTCGCAATATTATTTATGCTTTTCAATACCTAATTACAATGCAAAGTATCTTAATTTTCTATCAAAGATACCTTTTTAAAATCCCGATACAAAATTTATTATATTTTTTTTCATGAATATAAGTATTACACTTGTGATCTTACATTAAAATTTTGAGCACATACGTACTATCATGAAACTTATAAAAAACAAGTGTTATGCTCATGGAAGTTTATACTTTATGTCGTAACGGTTTCGCGCTCGACGATTTTGAAAACATTTAAAAACAAGGGAGTCGCCACCAATTTTTTTATTAGGTGTGATTGGTCACTTAAAAATATTTATTTTTTTAACAAAATCTCAAAATTAATTAAGTTTTATTAAAAAGACAATTTGGGATCTGCAAAAACAATGTTGGGTTCGGGAGTACGATTACGTGTGAGGAAGGATTAGCAACCCCACAACGCCCGTTTAAAAAACGGTACCACAATAGTCATGTGTTATCCTTTGATTTTAATGAAATGGTCTTGAATTAATATTTAAAAAGAACTCCATTTATTTAGAAATCATTTTTTTATTTGTATTAATTTTTGAAACATTTAAGTTTTATTTTTTATTTGAAATAAGTGAAAATCTTTTGTATTGAAAATTATTCCGAAGTACCCCAATACACTGGTAGCATTTCGGATAATTTCCTCACCTAGAGATTTCTTAAGAATCACTATTTGTGAGTTCTATAGAATCTCATCATCGGAAGATTCACACTTACTTCGAAAATTATTATGAATGCATATGATGCAAACAGTTTATGAATGATGCAAATGAATTTTTTAATTAATTTTTTTATATAAATATTTCTTTATTTATTTTAAATAAAAATTTTTATTATTGAAAAATTGCACTAAGTATCCCAATATTCTGGTAACACTTAGTGAACTTCTCTCACCTAGGGATCAGTCCAGAAATCACTACTTGTGAGTTTCATAACATCCCATCATCGGACAAATTCCATTTATTTTGAAATTAAGATTTAGATTTATTATCTTGATTCCTTCGATTACCCCTTTTTATTAAAATTCTATTATTACTTATTTGATTAATTTAATTACCATTCTTTACCTTTGGAAACTTTACTATTATTAATTTTTATTGGTTTGATTATTTTGTATTTATGTATTTCCAAAATCCCTTTTTGTTAATTTCTCTCAATTGTTTCCATTACCTCTTTTGTTTTTATTAGTCTTCTTTTAATTAATATTTTTCTAAACACTCTTTATTTGTCATAACTCATCATTGTGTGTGTGTGTGTGTGTATATATATATATATATATATATATATATTTCTTAAAATAAGCATAAAATTGAATATTGAGGAATAATATCGAATATCCTAATACTCTGGTAACATTCGATATAATTCCTCTCACCTAAAGTTTTTCGAAGAATCGCTACTTGCGAGTTCTACGAAAACTTATCATCGGGATTTCACGCTTATTTATTTTATTCATTTATTTATTTATTTACTTTTTATTTTTTTAGATTCTTAAAATATTCTTTTATAGTAAATTATTTAATAAAGAGAAAATTATAAAAAAAAACTATATGGTTATACATTTTGTATTTATTTTATGTACATTATATATATTTATATACATTTTAAACCATATATATATATATATATATATATACACACACACACACCATAGTTATTTACATATTTTATTCATACATATATCTCAAAACTATGTATTTATTATTAAGAATAATTCCATATTTAAACTTAAAGTTATTGGATCTTAAAGTATTTTATTTATGAATAAATATTAATTTTCTGTTAAGCAAAAATATTAAAAATAAATAAAATAAACTATTAAACTGAATAAATAAATAAATGAAAAATATATACCCAAATGGATTGGGCTTGAAACCCAAAGAAAGCTTTCCAAAACGGGTCCGAAAATCAAGCCCAATTGCCACTTGAAGCGGGCTGAGACTGCTGGGCCGGAGCAAGCCAAAACGGGTCGGAGCAAGCCAAAACGGGCCGGATCAAGCGCGTGAGTGGAGCGGGTCGGTACGCGGGTCGGGTTAAAACGCGGGTCGCAAGCTGAGGGTGGTGTCGGGTAGCGGCCGGGTTGCGCGGATCCCGGGTCGAGTCGGACATGGAGCGCGGGTCCTCGGCCTCAAAACGCACCGTTTTACTATCCTATAAAAGGCCTATTTTTTTGTTTCTCCTCATTTTAGCCGGCTCCTCTGAAAAAAATTCCAAAAACCCTATGAAGAAATCCTCTCCGCCTCTCCTTCTCTGAACGGCTGCCACCGTGCCAACCGCCGTGCACCGCCATACGCCAGTGGTCTCTCTGACACCTAAAAATGCTCCTCTCTCCCTCCTCTAACTAGATCTAGGCTCCGTTCCTCTCAAAAATTCTTCTAACCTCACGGATCTGACAAACCGAAACCGTTCTCCCTTTTTTTTGTTTTTTTTTTCGTATTTGTTTTTGGATCTGGTGGTGGTTTTTTGTGGTTGCTGTTGTTGGTTCATTTTTTCCTTTTTTGTAGGCACTAGAGATTCAGATCTGGGATCCGGGGTCCTTGGATTCTAGGGTTTCCAGATCTGGATTAGGGTTTGGTTTCTTTCGGTGCTGGTGGTTGGAGGCTTCGGGGTTGTGTGGTGTTGGCAGTGGTGATGGTGATAAGGGTTGGGTTCTGTCAGGGATGGTCTTGGTTTTGGTGATGATGGTGGTGAATGGACGGTGGTGAGTGGCTGATTTTTTTGGTAGTATCTCTAAGTTTTCCAGTCTCCGAAAAGAAGAAGAAAACCTGAAGAAAATCTAGTCCTCTTAAACTAATTTAGGATCAACCTTTGGTCCGGAGGATAAGAACCAATCTAGGTTCTTTCTATTGTTTCCTAGTCCTTCGGACAGTGTCAGGGATGGGATTGATACCTGGAGAAGCTGAGTTTTGGAGATACCCGAGACCTAGGGGGACGGGTGGAGGACGCCGGCGTTTGGGAGTGCAATCGGTGATTGATTAGCATTAAATGTGATTGTAATATATTAGTAATAATAATAAAACAGATAGAAAAATAATATTAATAAAAAAGTTAATAATAATAATAATAATAACAAATAAAATAAGTAAAATAAAATAAAATAAAATAAATAATGTAAATAATATATATAATAAGAATAAAAATAAATTAAGAACTAAAAATTAATAATAATAATAATAATAATAATAATAATAATAATAATAATAATAATAATAATAATAATAATAAATAAAACGAAAATAAAAATAAAAATAACAATAATGAAACACACATATAGAATAATGATAATAAAAATAAAAACAAAGAATATAAAATAATAAAAATAAATTAAGAATTAAAAATTGATAATAATAATAATAACAAATAAAATGAAAATAAAAATAAAAATAAAACACACATAATAATAATAATAATAATAATAATAATAATAATAATAATAATAATAATAATAATAATAATAATAATAATAATAATAATAATAATAATAATAATAATAATAATAATAATAATAATAAAAAACAACAAATAATATAAAATAATAAAAATAAATTAAGAATTAAAAATTGATAATAATAATAATAACAAATAAAATGAAAATAAAAATAAAAATAAAACACACATATAATAATAATAATAATAATAATAATAATAATAATAATAATAATAAACAACAAATAATAATAACAACAATAAAAATAAAATAAATAAATTAAAATTAAAATTAAAAATAAAGTAAAGTAAAAAAAAATAAAATAAAATAAAATTAAAATTAAAAAAAAAAAACAAAACATCAAATTCAGTCCACTCTCATGGGCCTGGAAGTCCAATGTTTCAATCTAGAATTTGAGAGTTCAATCTATCGATTTGGACAAAATTCGGTGTCTACACTTTACAATCTCACATCATTTTATACACGTATAACAAATTTTATGACTTGTCGTAAATCATACTATATAATATTTTTAAAAGCTAAATAATATCATAAATCATGATTAGAAGTATTATATAATCCTAAAATTTTATCTAGATATGAGTGAGTTATTATAATTAAAAATATTTTTTATTTTAAGCATTGGTTCAAATGATCAAAATGTGCGAGAGTTCTGTAAATTTAAAATTCGAGTTTTCATATTTGCATTTTCTTTTTCCTTATTAGATTTTTCCATAAAAGAAACGAATATTTTGTTCCATCATTTGTATCCTTGGTTTATGCAATTAAAAAGATATAGTAGATTGGACTGTAAAATGTAAAATGAAATAACAATCTAAGAGAAAAGACTCTGCATTGTTATCTTTTCAAATCTACCATTCGATTTATTCGTTACTTTGTTTGTGCTGAAACCTGTATAGCAACTTGTAAGGTTTTATCAACTTTGACATAGAAGTCTCAAGTTTTATCCAATAAAAAGATATTTTATGAGTATGAATTTACAAGTCTACATATATATGATGTGGGATTTAGGTGTCAAGCCAAACATAAAAAAGAATTAGGATCACATTAGACGTCGAGAATTTAAAGGTGATTTTTACTATGTAACATTTAGCTCCTGTAATATTTTAGTGACTTTTTTGATACTATTTGTAGAGACTTGCACCCAATCTAAGAAGTATGATCTATTTTGATTCTAAAGTCTCACAATTTTATTTTAAAAAAGACTCATCATAAATATAAATTTAGATATCTACACACATATATATATATATATATATATATATATATCATAACAAATCTTCATAATATCTCAACGTGAGTTTGAAATATTTCAATTTGCTAACATTCTGAACATGAATCACCTCTTACTATATTTGATCGTCCACTACACCAAAAAAAAAATAAAAAATAAAAAAAACTTCAATTCGTAAAAAAAAGCCACAAAAAAAAGGGTAATAAAAGAAAAAGAAATTGTTGAAAAAGTGGAAGTAGATATTTTTTCAAGTATTTGAACATAATTTGAATCCTAAAGTCATCACTATTATTGGAAAGGTTTTACCGTTTATTACTTTTAATCCGAACAAGATTTTCTCAGATTGTAAAACAGATGAGAATACATATTATTATATAAAAAAAGTCATATTATATATTTTAATTAATTAAAATATAAAGAAAAAAAGAACAAAACGGACTTTTCGAAGGCCCAATAAGACAGAAGCGAACAAAAAGTTGGCCCCGTTTGGGCTGTAACGCATGCCAACTAACCGTGGACAACTACACGTGAAAACCACGTCTTTATTCTCCATAAAGCCATAATTTTAAATTTTATTTTTATACAAAAATCTTACCTAGCCCCACTTTTCCTCACACGCTATGATTGTGCGTGGGTCACAGTTTCCTATATTATTCATTACAAAAAAATCTCTCCTTTCCTTTTCAATTAGATATTAGATATTACCTAATCATCGATAAAATATCTCTTACAAAATAAAAAAAAATTGTGACTAGAACATGAAAAAGAAAATAAAAAAATTATTTAATACAGAAATACATTAAATAATTGACACATTATTTAAATTACATTTTAAAAATCAACAAATGAATATATGAGTTTGTTTAAATTATACATCTATAAAATAAGGGTTTATTTTTATGTAATAACTATGTATCAATCAATCAAAAAATATCATTTTATTAAAGAATAAAGTTTAAAATAAATTAAATTAAATATTTATTTTTAAGAGTTTACATATTTTTAAGTTTTGTTCATTCACGACATGACATTTTGTAATTGATTAAGAATATATAGATGTTATATACTATCAGTGCATTTAAAATATAAATGGATAAAATTAAGTTCTAATTCAACTAGTTATATTCTCATTTTTAAAGTATGAAAGCTCTATAGATTTAAAATCGAACCTCATACATCTACATTTTTTATTCCTCTTATAAAAAAAAGCTCATATTTTCTCATAAATATTCCTCTTCTTAATAAAATAAAATAACAGAGAAAAAAAATCTTTGGCTAATATTTTCTTAGGCTTTCTTTAGTTAAAAACCCTTTGGAATCAGAGTCTAATTCAACCTACCAAAAAACCACCAACTCATTTAGATTCTCAAAAAAAAAAACCCACACATTTTAGGGGAAAAAAGAAAGAAGAAAAAGCCTAAAGAGATATGATGATGAGGCTGGCAACAAGTTAGTCATTGTTGGTACTTCAAATATGTCTTTTGGTCTATAAATCCATTCCAAGCCTCATGTATTGCTAAATGTGTTAAAAAAGTTAGATTACAAAATTCTCATTTACAAATATGTTGATATTTTCAGGCAAATGTCATAATATGTCAACACAATTTCCATGTAATAAATTCGTAAATATATTATCTATCTTATTGACTTACTTATTAATTTTACAATAAATTATTTAATATATGATCAATAGAATTTTTTAAATTCAGATTAATATAATTTTTTAATATTGTTTGTGATGTTAAAAAATTTTATTGTCACGTATTCTTATTTTTTTTCTTTATAATAATGTATTATTGTAGAGTTATAAATAATTGGTACAATTTATTTTATTTTTAATGAAAAATGTTTGGAAAAAAAGAGTGTATTTCCCATTTCTAGCCTTAAAAAAAAGTATGCCAGCACACCATGACATGCTAACCATGTCTTCATGTTAAAGTATCAAAACAATATTTTATTTTGTAACAAAAAAAAACAATATTTTATTTATTTATTTATTTATTACATAGAAAATCGTGCTTGCAATTTTCATGTTTCGTGGGACCCCAGTTGATGAAACACACTCTTTATATATATATATTTTTTATAATTACAATCTCAATTTATGTTCTCCACAGTGCAATGAAGCTTGGAAAAAGCCTCAAAGCAAGCTCCCTTCAATTCTTTGCATAAATTTTGGCTTCAATTACTATATACGCATGTGAGCATGTCAGCAAAAGGAAGGCTATAAGAGAGAGAAAGAAAGAGATGGCTAAGAGAGATTCTTTGTATTAATTTGTTTTAAATTTTTTGGCTTTGCTTTTTTTTCTCAGTGAAGGGTACTCGTCAAAAACCAGCCTTTTCCAGCAATACCCAGTTGCTAAAATCCTTCACGTTTGCCTCTTCTTCAGAAAAAAAAGGAATATTTTTTTCAAGCTGTCATTGTCTGAAGGTGAAATTTATTTCTGGAAAAAAAAGATTTGTAATTTATATTTGTATCACTGATAAGGATAGCAGAGGAATTTACAGTGAAAGAACTCCGCTTTTTGTCTGCTTCTTTCCTTGTTGAAGTTTTTACTTTCCTTGAACTTGACCCCCACATTCTCTCAACTTGTCTTTATGTTTTGAAGCTGTAAACATTTTCCATTGATGGGTTTTTGAGTTTCTTGCAGGAAAAAAAAATTCACCACCTCAGATCAAAATCAAGCCTTGACAAGCAGTTTTTGTAGCAGTTTTGTAACTGATCAGTTTAAGGTAAGGTTCTATCTCAGTTCTTTACTCTTTGTTTCTGTTATTTTTGTCTCCTTTGTTTTGTCTTTAAAAGGCTTAAGTCAGTTTTAATTGTCTAGTCTTTGGTTGCAAAGGTGGTCTGAAAAGGGTGGAAAGAGATAAAGAGAGAAGGAATTGAATTTTAAGGAATTGCAGTTGGTTTGGTAGAAAAATGAGAGATTTCCCATCCTGTTTTGGTGAAAATGGAGTGCAAGTGGCTGATTCTTCATCATCAAATACTAGTAAAAATGCACAGAATTTAGTTACTTGTGTTTATCAATGTCGAATTCGCGGTAGGTCTTGCTTAATAACTGTTACTTGGAGCAAGAATTTGATGGGGCAAGGCTTAAGTGTAGGGATTGATGATTCTGCAAGTCATTCTCTTTGTAAGGTAGATATAAAGCCCTGGCTGTTCTCTAAGAGAAAAGGGTCTAAGAGTTTAGAAGCATATTCTTGCAAAATAGACATATATTGGGACCTTTCTTCAGCGAAATTCGGATCTGGACCAGAACCTTTGGAAGGGTTTTATGTTGGTGTGGTTGCTAACAAGCAAATGGTTTTGCTGCTTGGGGACATGAGGAAAGAAGCTTATAAGAAGACTGGTGCAACGCCTAGTTCTTCGACTGCGGTTTTTGTGGCCAAGAAGGAGCATGTTTTTGGGAAGAGGGTATTTGGTACCAAGGCACAGTTTTGTGATAATGGTCAAATTCATGATCTGATAATTGAATGTGACACGATTAGTGTGAACGATCCCTGCCTTATAATTCGCGTGGATGGAAAGACTTTAATGCAAGTGAAGCGGCTAAGGTGGAAGTTCCGAGGAAACTATACCATTTTGGTTGATGGAATGGCTGTAGAAGTTTGCTGGGATGTCCACAGTTGGCTCTTTGGAACATCACTTGGAAATGCTGTGTTTATGTTCAAGACATTCCCTGCAGCGGAGGAGAAGTTGGGGGTTAGCCAACCCATTCCTAATCCGAGTACGTTGCAATGGTCTTTCTCGCAGAGATTTCAAGATTCCAAGTCACAAAATCTTGGCTTTTCACTGATTTTGTATGCTTGGAAGAATGAGTAAGATTGTGAAAGTCTTCTCAACTCTCAAGTGCTAACAAAAGTTTTTAGTGAGTGGTGATCTGTGAGTAATTACAATTAATTTGATTAAAAACAGGTCCATTTGTTTTTTTGTTCCCCTTCAGTTTTTTTGCCCTTGAGTTTCTTGCTATTACTGGATCAAAGACATTTTTTTTCTTCTTAGTCAGATGTATATCCTTGATACATTAGTTTAATTCTCAATTTTTGTTATACAAAAAAAGAATTCTTCAATGGATAGCTGTTCAAATCGTATTCAAGCTGCAGTTCAAGTTGGTTTAGCAGATGATGAGTTTTTGACTGGCTGACTTGAAATCTCCTCTAAGCGTTACCATGTAAGTATGCTTTGTGTTTAAGTGCAAGTATGCATTTCTTTTAAGTGAGCCTAACTGAAGGCGACATGAATTTGTTTAGTTCGTTTTCATTTCTTTCTTGTTGGTTTCTTAAGCTGATTTCACAATTCTGTTGAAACTATAATTGTACTTGGGTAATTCCAGTTATATGAAACTTTTTTAAGCTTGCCAGTCACTCCAACCAAACATTAATATCTAACTCCGGCTTCTATGTTGAATTCCCATTACATAGGAGCTTTACTTCTTGCATAGTATTCCTTGGTAGGTAAGCTAAGTGAAAATGAAATTCCAATAGCTTTAGGCTTTGGAACCTTTGGCAATACAACGCTAGAAAAATCTTTTTTTGCAGAGAGAGCTTCTGTTTTTGTAGGAAAATACTTAGGAAACTTGCGATTGGGACTTTTATGTCGAGTTGGATGGAATAACAAAGGAATATTTGAGGTTAACTGTCAAAATTCACAATGACTGATATTTGAGGTTAACTGTCAAAATTCGCAATGACTGTATCATGCTGTAGGATTTAAAACTATGGTGAAGAGGATGGTCTTGTCGGAAATAAGAATACCAACTTTCCCTGACGGATTGGCATGTTAAGTTCCCTATCTTTTGTGAAAACCCTCCAGTGTCCTATCACCCAATGTCCTAAGCTGTGAAAAAGAGTTTAGTTTCATGGCTTTTCTTTTGCAGAAATATTAGATTGAGGTGTATTCAACAATCAATGGAGGTAAGTCACACCTGGGATGGGCTGAAACACCCTTGATAGCTGCAACACTTTCTTGATAGATTCCGAAGTGTACTAGGAAAAATCAGCTGTGAATTTCACACCATGAAGGCTTTTAAACTGTTGAACTCCTTCGAGCACTAGCCGAGTGGGCACTCTCCTTGGCATCTAGACTTTTTAATGTTCCATTGAACTTTGCAAAGCATATATAACAGAAGCATCTAAATTTCTCAGTTTGATAATCTTTTTTCTTGCATACAAGTGCATGACTGATTTATATGCTTTCAACTAGGAAATTAAGGTGATATGTTCGATTTTGTCTATCACCATCACCGTATTCTAATGTTTGGCTGTTTTCAGCTTCTTATCTTGAAAAAGTTATTGTAAGTTATAGCTCTGCAAGAACCATACTTCTCAATTTGAGAATCTTGTACATTGAGTTGTCATTTTTATAGCTCTGCAAGAACACGAGGCTGATTGAGGTCTTCGCGCAGGATTGATGGTTATCTTGCTGAATGCTTTCCTAGTAAGTAATGTCGTTTGATCATAACATCCTAACTAGAGAATCAGCTTGGTTTCTTAATGTTTTTTATAAGATGTCTCTTGCCCAAAAAGACTTCTCTGACCAGCCAGCTTGTCATCGTTGTGTTCTCTCTGCAACAAATATTTGTAGACTGGTGAGAATTTGAGTTCCTAAACTGTTACAATGCACTTCTCTAGTATAGTTTTGGTTCTTGCTGCCTTTGAAACTTACTCTTCTCCACATTCATGCGAAATCACATGAATTGATGAATGGTATGTAGTTGGCATTTCTTTTTTTGGTTTTCTATAGTCTAGCAACCCTAAACATGTACAGTGACACAACATAAAAACAATATAAAGGGACATGTTAAAAATTGATAAAAATTAGGCTTAATATCCAAATATGTTCTTTACATTTATCACAAAATGAAATTATACTTCCAACGTTTAATTGCATGAAAATCAGTTTTAAGCATTTCAAAATAACAGAATTAAGGATATTTCTGTTAACTCCTTCTAATGCAGTTAAGTTTTATTACAGTGCAAGAGTAGCGAAAATTAAAAAAATTAACGAAAATGTATATAATGATATTATTTTGAAACGTTTAGAATTGATTTTCATGCAATTAAATGTTAAAGACTTAACTTCTTTTTGTGGCAAACGTTGAGGGCATATTTGAATATTAAACTTAAAAATTATATATGAAATAACAAAGTTAAAAAAAATTATGTTTAACGTGTTAACACGAATTTTAACATGAAATTTTTATATTTTACAAAACATGAATATGATTTTACATAATATGAATATAAATTATATACGGGAATTGTTAGGTTTAATGTATTGATTTGTTAATAATACAACATATTTACAAGCTATTTGGATTTAACCTTTTCGAATGATCGTAATTATCATTTATTCTCAATTAAAAGTTTAATTTTTTCGAAGATACCAAATATCATTCATTCTACTCAATTAAGGTTCTAACTTTTCCTAACAATTCTAAAAATAATTCATTCATTTTCCTTGATTAATTCCTTAATGTCAGTAAAAAATTTGCAATCAGCTTTACTCATTTAAATCTTTTAAATAAAAGTAAAAAATTGTTAATATATATATATATATATATATATATATATATGATTATGGATATCTCACATGTAACACTATCTCTTTTTTCTTTAAAATTTTTTTAAAATATTTATATTTTCTTCCTTTTATTAAGTAATAATTAATGAATTGAAGGTCAACATCCAAGTGGCACTGTCATTGGTGCTGCTGCTGCCATAAAATCCAGAATGTAGGCACAGGGAGAAAACTCCCAATCTATAATTATATTCCCTTTCTGTCCACAGCATTTTGTCCATGTGCACATTCGTCCTTTGCGTCCCCGACAAATCATCTTGTCGCTAATCAAATTTAATATTCTAATTGAATTTCTAAAGCTTTTTTGTATTTTATAGAAAACCCCTTTAACTCTAGAATTTAGCAAAAATACCATTACACATTTTTTTAAAGGGCTTCAGCTTTTGAGATTAATATTTTTGTTTCCTTAAACTCTAACTTATTTGAGCTTGCATTTTAGCTTAAATTAAGTAAGAGAAGCAATAGTATTGAATTGTTTTTTATTTCATGAACATGTTTCCTTTCTAATTGTTATAAGGTGGTGATTGTTCAGCCTGAATCAATATTATTTTCCTCTATTTTGCGGGTCTCACAAAATTTGTGGTGTGGTTCAACTTTAGCATAAAGAATAAATATCAATATTTGTTTTGTACAATGAATAAAAAAATTTGTCAAGCTGTGAAGCTAAAGTATAATCGAAGTGAGTGAAGATTTTGGCTTAACAGAAATAAAGCTCTCTTTGAAGATTCTTCCGTTGATACTTTTACTTTGACTAGGAAAACTTGGTTATTTGTTAAAGAATTTTGGGTTACCATGGTGGTGTCCTCCATAAATAAACTCACAACTAACATTAATATCTCTTGGAAGGCTCCTCCACCATCCTTTGTTAAACTCAACTTCGACGGCTCATCCCTTGGAAACCCAGGTAGGGCAACTGTTGGAGGTTTGCTAAGAGACTCAAATGGTAGATAGCTTGAGGGCTTCTTTAGAAACTTGGGGTCACAACAAGCAATTACGTTAAATTGTGGGCTTTAAGAGATGGTTTTTGTTTGGCTGACAACAAATGATTTCATAATCTCATTGTGAAAATTGATTCTTAGACTATTTTCAGGTATGTTTCTGATAATGTTGATAAAGCTCATCCTTATAGCTCCTTGATTTTTGATTGTAGGCAACTCCTCCATCAACTCGAGGATGCTAGGATTTTCCATGTTTACCGGGAAGCTAATACCTGTGTTGATGGTCCTGCTAGGCTTGGAGGATCACTGAATCCAGAGTTTTGTTCTATTTGATTTACCACCGGATTGTATTAGGCTTTCTTTGTTGTTTGATGCAATGGGATGCTACCATCCCAGATCTATTTATTGTGACTATGTTGAAGTTTAAATTTTTGTTATAAAGCCTTTTATTCACAAAAAAAAAAGACAATCTCCTAGTTAACAACGATTATTGAAATTAAAAAGTCAGAGAAAAGATGATTTAGACTAGAAACCAATAGGAAGATTTCTTCCACATAAAATCAAGAGTTTTTTTGTACAATGAATAAAAAAAATTGTTAAACTGTGAAGTCAATGTGTAATCAAGTGAGTGAAGACCATTTAATGTTAGACTTGAGTTTGATTTGATTCAAAAATTCCAAAACCAATTCGTAGAGTCGAAAATTGTCTAGAGCTCAATCAAATTTAATTTCTTAGGTTCGAGTTCAATTTTACAAGATATTCAGATTGTTCAAACTTAACTTGAGAAGCTTGATTGGTCATTTTTCAATATTATATTATAAAAATAAAATAATAATTAAATATTAGAAATATATTAAAAAGTTTAACTAAACTCAAACTCAATTTGATTCATTATTCGAATAATTAGAAATCAATTTAAAAATACAAAAATCAAATTAATATAATTATTGAATCGAATTTAAGTAGTTTATCAATAATTTAATGTATTTAAAACGTAAGCCTAAATTTGAAGAGTTTAATCGTTTGGTATCGTTTCCTGTTTTCTATTTTATGTTTTCTTTTTTTGAAAATTCTGTTTTTGTTTTGTTTTGTTTTGTTTTCAATTTCTGAAAACAGAAAACATGTTTGTTTAATATTGTTACGTTTTGAAAACAAATATTTAAATTGATTCATATAAAATAATTCAATTCACAAAATAAAATTTAAAAAATTAAATAAAAAATAATATATTTATTAAATAATATATATGTAGATGATACTAAATAATATTATTTTATATTATTTAATACTAATATTAAATATTTTCATTTAATCATATAAAAATTTAATATAATTTAAATAATATTATAATTAAATATAATATTAAATAAAATAGTATTATTTAATTTAATTGTAATAATCATATATTATATTTAATAATAATTTTTTATTTAATTGAAATTATAATATTACATTATTAAATAAAATATTTAACTAATTAATTTATAATAAATTATATAGTTATTAAAATGTATTATATTGAATATAAATAATATTATTTAATGTTAAGTATTTACTTATTTAATAATATTAAATTATTTAATAGTAGTAGTGATATTTTTTAAATTTAAGATAGAATATAATATTAAATAATAATATTGTTTAGTAAAATACAAATTAATTATATTAGATAATAATATTAATTATTAACATATCAAAATTATAATAAATGATATTATTTAAAATATATAATATATTCAATAAATTATTATAAAAATTTAAATTAAATAATATTATAATATTATAGTTCAATGTAATTTATATTTAATTGCTTTTTACGTTTTCAACTTTTTTATATTAAAATAAATATATTAAATTTAAAATATTAATTAAATAATATTTTATATTAAAATTTAACATTATTTTATTTAAAAAATTATTTAATTATATTTATATTTTTATTATAAAAAATATTAATATTATATTAATATATAAATTCTGTTTACTTACTTATGAATAGTAATAGAAATGAAAACATGTTTCCAAAAACAATGAAAATAAGAAATTTTTGTTTCTAACAATTTTGGAAATTCCTGTTTTCGTTTTTTGAAAACGGAAACATGTTGCCAAATATATTTTTTGTTTCTGTTTCTAAAAAAACTGAAAACAAAAACAAAAAACAAAAACGATACCAAACAGATCCTAAAATTCTTTACTCCATCCCAGATAAAAAAGGGCCATATCATTTCGAGCTGGACATTCGGGAATGGGATGGGCTGACCCAACATTAATGAGGGTTTTTCCATTGCAAGTTCTTAAAAAAAAAGTGTTGCTTTTGTTTTCCCGCCTTCCCGCTTCATCAATCGAAAAAATTTTTGTCCTAAAAAGACTTTTTGGGTTTCCACCGAATACAAGAAAAACAAAGGAAAAGAAGCGTTTGCTATTCTCTTCAGGCTCTGAGGTCTTAAGCTTTCAGCCTTGAAAGAGAGCAAAAGAGGAGATGAAGCTGTAGAGGCTTTGATGACAATGGATACACCAGATAAAACCCAGATCACTCAAACTGCTTCTATTTCCAAATTTGAGGTCTATTTTTCTCCCTAACTCTTGAGCTTTTTTCTTTAAATTAAGTTTTAGGAACATGGGTTTTTGTTAGATATGTTTGTTTACTCAGAAATTTTGGTTAATACCCATTATTCTGTGTTGAAAGTGTTTCTGGGTTTTTGTCATAGGTGTTTTAATGCTTATATGCTCTGTGGGGTTTCGCCTGTGAAGGTTATTTTGTTTTATTTTAGTTTTTAAACTAGCTTGTTCTTTTAATTTTGGGTTAATTTTGGATACTTCGGTTTGAACTATTGATGGGTTCTTGCTTTCATTACTGTTAATGCGATTTACTTTTGAGTTTTAGGATAGATTGCTGCTTTAACTTTAGGCCTTAGGGTTGTAGAATTGAAAGAAGAAGCAAAAAACTCATGAAGGGAAAGTGGGATTTCCACTTACTTAGCCAAACTTTAAGCTGTAAAATGTTTGGATTCTCTATAGTTCTACAACTATTCAATCTCATTCACCTATAGTGTTGGCGTCAAAATGGAACTCAGGCTGAGGCATAGAGACTCTATACTCATGGATGGTTAAGATTTTGAAATTGCATACAAACTGGTAATGTGCACTTGAAAATGTTGAAGATTTTGGTACTTTGTTTGTCTCAATGATATGAAAAGGATACTTTTTTTTATCTAGTTTGGTTTATATTGTTTTATTCTTTGCTTGGTTGTTTGATTGCTTGTTTTCTAGTGCTACTTGATCCTTTGTTAATTAAGACTTATGTGCTAAGTTTTAAAAGTTCTCTTTTCTCCTTTGCAGGATTCGCCCGTCTTTAAGTACATTGACAGTCTTTCACCTATTGAGCTAGCCAAGTCCAGGCAGACAGATAATGCTTTCAATTCACTAGCTTTTTTGTCTCCTTCATCCTTGTTTCCTTCCCCGCAGATCAGTTGTCATAGAGAATCCAGGTTTTCAGTCAAAAGGTATAACTAAACGTGTCTTTATTGCTCTATTTAGTTCGTATTTTAAGTGTTCTGCATGATGTTTGTTTACTTTGTCTCTTCAGGCATCATTTCTCAGCTGCTTCAAACTCTAGGGGCAATGAATCTAATACAAGTGAGGGAGCTTCAAAAGCTGTTGAACAATCTGACTTGTATGATAAACATCTGGGATGTCTCAAGAATGGCAGTTCATCCAAAGGAATTAGCAGTGATCTAGTTGATGAGCAAATGGATTTAGCAATCGAGTTGCCAAGAACCTTGAAATATGATTGTGGGAGTCCTGATGGTAACTTGGAGCCTTGTGATGAGATACTAAAAGACACAAGTGTGGAAGTGGCAGGACAAGAGAGATCTCCTTTCCAACACAATGGGAATGAATGGGAAGAGAGGCAACGGTCATTTGAAAATGAAAGAGATTTGCGTAAAATACGTCGAATTAAGCTGAGTGAAGAATCAACAGGATGCGACTGGGTGGCTATTGTTTCTGATATATTGACCATTAATCCATCAATTATTCATGAGAATACCAATGGGCAGGATCTGAGATCAGCAAACTCTGAGACAACCTCTGTTATATCATCTAGCCTGCAGTTCCCACTAGATAATTCCAATAATTTAGAAAATGCAGAATCTGTTGATCCTAGTGGTTCTTGCAAACAAAGTGAATTGGGAGAGCCAGTGACAGGTCAGACACCTGGCATCCAGTCTACTTCTATAGAATTTGACAAACTAGTAGTTGGTGATTCAGGTTTGAAAAAGGATGACAAGGGTGAGAAGTGCAACCAGTCCAGCCGACAGGTTAACTTAAAAACTATCTTTATGTAAATGCTTTTTGATGCAGACTGAATATTTAAGATAAGAAAATATTCTATATAATGTTATATTTTATTGATTTTTTTTGAGAATTGTGAAATTTTTACTTTAGATCATGTAAGTACGTTATAATTATATGTTTATTAAGGTTGTTTTCTATAAGATTGTGGATTCTGAAATGTTTACATGCTTGTTCTGCTCAGTGCATTGGCATTTTTCTCTAATTATACTTTACATTATTCTCTCAACAGCGTAGCATACGAAGGCGCTGCCTAGTGTTTGAGAAGTCACCTGGTTTTGGTTTGCACTTGAATTCTCTTCCAAACAACTCAAAAGGTGGTGTTTCTTGAACAGGAGACTCTATTTCCTGAAAAGCAATTGATATACAAGTTGGGCTCCCTTGACATTTTCTAGTTTTCTGAATGCAGGTCAGAATCCTCCTGGTAAATCAAGTCTAAGCTCTATGAAGAGGGCTGAGGTTCCTCATGACAACAGAGCTGTGGTTACTGAAAATTCTTCTGAGACACTTGCTGGTGTTGGCAGCAGCAATGAGGCTGACCATAAGAGTCCTGAAAAGAAGAGGCACGTGTTAGATTACTACTCTTGAGGAATTGCATTCAAACAACTTGATATACAAATTGATTTGAGTTTAATACTGTGCAGGCAAAAGTTTGAACCTGTCGAGGAGAGTGCAGCATGCAAGCGCTGTAACTGTAAGAGATCAAAATGCTTGAAGCTGTAAGTCTGTCATATTTATTTAAACCTATATATAGGGTCAGTATGCATATTCTTCAATTGTTTCACCAAGTCTGTTTTGGCATAATTCCTCCATTTGTGATACTCAAGACCATCAGGCCTTCTATTACTCATAATTAAAGCTTAAGTGAACCAACAGTTTTTTACTTTACTTCCTACATCTAAAAGTACAAGGCATTCAGGCCCAGCTTTGTGGTTCTAAATATTTATGAAACTTGGTTCTTACATGCTTTAGATGCAATGGTATAGGCTATGTTGATGTTAAGGCTTGTCAATTCTACCCTTTTAAGTCATTTGTTTGACTTTCTAATATCAAATTAAACTGTTTCAGTTGAAATCGTGAAAGTTCTAAATGTTCAGAAATAGTGTTTCAGCCAGCAAAAGGTGGCTGACTGATTAGAAGCACTAAGTTTTGCTGCTCTATATTGTTTCCATGGTTGTTCACACCATAAAAGAAGCTTCAAGATTATTACAGAACTTAGTTTTTCATATTCCAATTATGGCTATTACATGATTGATAAAGACTAAAGAATATTTTGGTTTTACTGTTAAACTAAATAATCAATTATTTTGGAGAACGCACCTCTTTTTTATTCTACCTTCCTTAATGGGGGATAAATTATTAGCTCAACCTCATTCTCTTGTACATGAGTTGAATGATAGAAGTGTTTCATATTTCTTTTGATTTCTCTAATTACTTAATGAATCAATTTCTAATAACCTATTAGAATGGAATGTGATTTTAATGATCATGTCCACCTTGTTTTCATCTACTTATTTAGATATTTATTTTTGGACTTAATTCTCTGCTGCCTAGTTATTGTTGCTACTCGTTGCAGTCACTGCCATCAATTTTCACCTGTTCCTTGCAATTGGGATTCACTTGCTTTCCACATTGTTTACCTAGTTCTGCTAGCTATATTTTATGATGCAGTTATTGTGATTGCTTTGCTGCTGGTCTATACTGTATTGAGCCTTGTTCATGTCAAGATTGCTTCAATAAGCCAATTCATGAAAACATGGTTCTAGAGACTCGCAAACAGATTGAATCTCGCAATCCACTAGCATTTGCTCCCAAAGTGATTAGAAGCACAGACAGTATTTTGGACACTGAGGTTAGATTCTATTTCTATGATTCAGCTTTTACATAGAGTGGCATCAAAGTGCATTCCTCATCACTTATTTTGGTGTGTGACCCTTTTTTTGCAATATTTGAAGAAGGCCAAATTGAGAAAGGGGAGTTAAACTTCAGATGTTTACATTCCTTTTGAAGGTTAACGATTACTTGGCCAAGCTTGGGTTCATAGCATGATCTCATCTGACATGGCCCATATAGTTACAATGCTTTGCCAATGTAACTATCAAAAGAGTGGGCTCTGATGATGAATTTTCCAAATTTAAATTCTTTTGGCAATTCTACTTTAATCACATCTATATGGTGTTGCTTCTGCAGGGTGAAACTAACAAAACTCCTGCTTCAGCCAGGCATAAAAGAGGATGCAATTGTAAAAAATCAAGTTGCTTAAAGAAATACTGCGAATGTTTTCAGGTTTGTCAGTTCAGCTCATTCTGCAAATAATGTTTCTTCACCAATCTGATATTGTTGTTGTCTTCTGTGAATAAAGGCTGGTGTTGGATGCTCCCCCAGCTGTAGATGTGAAGGTTGTAAAAATAGTTTTGGTCGGAAGGACGGTGAGTCTTTATCTGGGGTTTTTTAGTTGAATATAAATATTAATGATCGGAGCTCATATTCATTTTTCTTCCCCTCTCAGTTGTAGTTCTTTTCAATTATCTTATTGTGGTAGCTTGTCCAACATGGCAAGTGCATTCCTCTTTCTAGTATTTCCTAATGTAGCCTTTTTTTATTGTTCCACTAGGAGGTGATGAATTTGAATCTGATGGCGAGGACTTAGAGGCCTCTGAAAAGAATGCATCAGAGAAAATTTCACAAGACGTTATAATCAATAAAGGTGAAGAGTATCCAGATCTTTCAGTAACTTCCTCTAATATTTCCAGGTACTGTTTCACTTTTCTTAAATTGTTTGGGCTATTCTATGCTATCTAAGATTTGTTCAAGTGGTTAAGGCTATACCATTTTGCAGGCTGCCATTTCCTTGTAGTGGAAAGTTCGCAGGATCTTTTCCCCGTCTCGTAAGGTCATCTCCTCAGTTGTGCGCTACCCAAGAACATGGTATATCAGATTCTTCCTCATGTCAGCCCAAGTTTGATTCACATCTTCAGGCAGATCTGAAAGATAAAACTCCTGAGGTTCTGAAACGTATATACCAACCTGTTGTTCTCAAACCAACCTCTCCAAACTGTAAGAGTGGTTCACCTCCGCATCGTGAGTGCAGTTCATCCACTGCATGGCGTAGTAGGAAGTTGATACTGAGATCTGTCCCCCCAGTTCCATCATTCTCTCTGCCAAGAAAGCTGTGATTTTCTCTTAGAACAATTTTACAAGTTATGCTGCTGGTTTTCCCGGGCAAAGGGATTTGGAGGCAATTACTTTCCATATATAGCAATAATGCAGTTCCCCTATCTGTAGTGTTTATGACTAGCTTTAGAACTTTCAGATTTCATATCTTCAGATTAGGCTTTGTTTATAAAAGTGAAATCCCTGTAATTCTATTTGTGTATTTTCTTTGTGTCCATAAATTGTAGTCGACAATCCTCTGAATAGTTTTGTTGTTTGAGTTTATAATACTTACCATGTTATGTTGCTTAAATTTAATCCTGAAAAATTGATTAAAGCTTCTGCAGATTCAAGCTAGAAAAACTTAAGGGTACTTTTGATTCTGGTTTGTAAGGCTTTCCCGTTTAACAGGGAAGGCTTAGTTGGATAATCAATCATTCAATGAAATGAAAATTCAGGCAATGTTTAGGTCGGTTTGGATTAAGCTAATCAATCATTCAATGAAATGAAAATTCAGGCAATGTTTAGGTCGGTTTGGATTAAGTTAATTGCAATGCCTTTTTTTTTGGGTTACAGCTAATTGCAATACCTTGCTATCAAAGATAAAAATGTCTTGTTCATTAAGCTTTCTAGATAAACTGGCAGTAAATACAACTAGAAATTTGAAGATAACTAACAGCTAATAAATCAAAGAACTTCTAAATGTGACAAACATAAGACTCTAGCTGATTACAAAGAAAACTAGAAATAGCAGCTACCGACATCAACCTGAGCACGCTTGTTTCTGCATCTCTGGTTTTGAAGCCGAGTCCTTTCTGCAGTTGTCGAGATGGCATGCAGAGATTTCCTATTTTGGCTGATGCAGGATTTTACACTTGGACCTTGTACATGGCCCAAACTTCTCCAACTCATCTTTCTTCTTCTCCAAGTTTCTTATACTTCTCTCAATTTTACCCAAAGGGAAATCAGCTTCAAGCTTGTAAACTTGAATGCATTGGATCAAAGCTTTCAGGTCAGCAGTCTCTCTGACTGTAGCCACAATTTAAGTTGGAACACAGTCATCTTTCTGCTTGTATTCCATGGTGGTTTTCCTTATATGCCTCAAGTGATCCTGGAGAAGAGTTGCTAATGGAAACTTGTCTGCCATGTTGAATTCACAAACATATTTGATTGCTGGAAGCCGACGATCCTTTTCAATAAGGTTTTGGATTAAACCATAGCTCTGTAACATTCTAGACTTTGATCTTGTGCAGGGTGTTTGAAGTTCATATAAAGCTGTTGAAGACGATCTGATTTCTTCAACCTCTTCACTGAATCCATACTCTTTGACAAGTTTTTTGAAACGTTTCTGTTTTGCCTGAAATTCCATCTCCATCTTTACAAGGTTTGCTTCATGTTCAAACCTTTCTTAAGCCATCATGGACAGTTTCTTTTCTTGCAAGTCAAGTTTTCTCAACCCTAGCTTAGCCAACTCAAGTTCATCCAGAAAACCCTGAATCCTGACAATCTCTTTCTGACTTGTACCTGATCTTCTCATTCACACCTTTGCTTACTGGCATTCTCCTCCATATGCAGCTTTTCTTCCCTCAACTTGAGCTCCCCGAGTCTTTGTTTGATGTCTTCTTCCATGGACTGAAACTTCTTGGAACGTTCATCAATGAACCCTCCCATGGCGCTGTAATGATTTTCAACTTGTTCCAGCTGAAGGGTAAGTTTAAGAATTGCAGAAGCTTCATTTTTGATCTTATCAAAGATGCTTCGAAAACTCTCCCTGGTTAACTGAGAGACTCCTAACCTTGAAGAAGACATCGTCTTCCAAGCAGAAGAAACAGAAGGAAAGAGAGAAAATCAAAGAAAACTGAATCAAAAGTAGAAGATTGAGAAAGATTTGCATAGAAAATATTGAAAGATAACGAGGTGGAAGGGCAGCGATGGTCGTTTATATAGACTAACTTTTACTTGATGGAGTGAAATAGAATTTGTAATGTCGGTTAATGTGTAAATTATAAATGATTAAATCTCTTTGAACCCTAATGAAAGGTAAAAGAGGATAATATCAAATCTTATATATAAAAGTTGTAGATCTAACCGGATTACAGTTCAATCACGTTTTTTTGACTCTTTTCTCTCTTAAATCTTAAAATTCTAATAAAAAATAAAATAAGTTTCTAGATTTTTATGCATGAAAATTAAGGTTATAAATTTTATTTTATTGTAATTAAAACCTGAGTAGTAAAAAAAATTAATTTTTTTGTTAATTTTTTAATTTGGATAATTTAATTTGTAAAACTTGGTCTATTTAGATTTATTTGGATACACTAAATATCTAATATTTGGGAAATATTATTTCATAAATTTTGTTAATTTGACATTATAAATCAAAATTTAAGATTTATTGCGTATAATTAAAATAAAAATAAAAATTTGTAATAATAACTTTGTACAATAAAGATTGAAAGTTTGTTGGTGTATATTTGTTCAGGATAAACTCAAACCTTTAGCTTTTGTAGAAATAAGGTTAATTATTTAACTAGGAAATTATATGATTTTACCAGTAAATTGTCGGTTTATTTTTGCCATCTTTGTTAAAACTGGATAATCACTTCTTAAAATCCAAAGTTTCGACAAAATCTAAACAAATGTTTTTCTTTAACATTCAAACACAAATTTTAACATAAAAATTTTTATATTTTACACAGTACACACGAATAGCAATGTAACAATGCTGCAACAGGGCGCATATACCACATTCCAACAGGTAGAAGAGGGAGACAAACCAAAAATGTAATGATTTTAATGTTATTAATGAAGGATAATGTAAGAACACAAGGCTCTCTCATCTCATCTAGTCAAAATCATAAAAGAATTGCTGAATAAAAGCTTTCTAGCCATAAGAATGTAACACAAGGGCAAAACTTCCAGATGTTGTCTACTTGACTAAGCTAAAAATGCAAGTCTCAGTATACTAATAAAAACAAAGCTCTCTTCAGGCTCCGACAACCTCAGTCTCCCCGTCAGCCACTGTCTCATCTGCTGGCCTTTCCAACTTCATACCGACATCCTCTGAATAGTCGCCATGAACCTGCAAATATTGACATTGCATCAGCAAATGCGTATGAAGTCATATTCAAGACAACTGAGAATAAAACCGAATTGCATGAGATGATACAACCATTGATGCCGAGTTTCTAGAAAGGCCCAACATACCTCCATCAACTTGCCAAGATCAAACTTGGGAGCCTTCAGGATCTTGACTTTGCGAATGAAAACATTCTGTAGGGGATAGATGCCTGAGGTGGCCTTTTCAATCTCTCTGCCAATCACCTCAGGGATGAACTTTGCAACGAGATCTTTCAGATCACAGGATGAGGCCTGATTTACCATAATTTCCCTCATCTTCCGGCGAATCTGACAAAAGAACATCGGTTAAGAAACATTGAAGTTGTGCAAAATTACGGCTTGACTTAATCAACAATCCAGGATAAGAAATTTGAACCTGACGAATCTGGCTGGACTGAGCATAACAGGTTCGCTTCACCTGGTTTGCACGTCTCTTGGTGAAAGCAATGCAGAACAACCTCAAGCTGTAATTGTCAGTAGTCTTAACATCAACATGAGCTTCAATCAAAGTCTGCCACTTGCGCACTAAAGATCGCAGCTTGTCCGTGGTGAAGTCCATTCCCTAAAATTCAGGGAACAAAAGTTAATATTTCATTCAAGCAGGACTTCATAAAGATAACACAGCCTATGTAATTGTGCTAACAAAGTAAACCATAATGCTACCAAGTACCTACCCAGAAGTTTGTAAGAACATTCTTCCCTTGCACATCCTCAGCTCTAAGCCTGATCTTCCTGTAAGCTTGATCTTCATCTTTCTGAAGGTCAGCCAGAGAAACCTCAAACACTCTATGCTTAAGTCCTTCAGATGCAATCTGTCAGATAGAAGAACACAGAAAACAAGTCACTAACAGAACATAAAACAATTCATTAAGCTAGGTCTCTCAATAAGTAGAATGGCCACAAGTTGAAACGCGACTCATTCTTCAGCTTAATATATACTTGATTTAAACAAGTTATTCTCTCAATCCACCTATGTATTCATATTATTGAAAGAAAATGAACCATTTTTTTTATCAGCATCATCAATAAAAAAAATGAGCAAACCCGTGCAAAAAGCACTCACATTGTGGGGTCTGGATGTGCAACCTTCCTTCTATATTAAGAGAGGGGCTTTTTCTGTTTATCACAGTTATTAATGAATCTACTAAACTAAATATCCACTGTTATCACATGAAAAGCCTAATCAACAATTGACTTTTTCTAATAATGCAATTAAGCGGCATGATTTGAAATTTTGAATGAAATTGAAAGACATATGCCGACATTGAGTAATCCTTTATACAATGTTTTCTCACCAATTGATTAGTATGAACACAAAAATATCACAAGGATTAAAGCTATAACTATGATTATTTGCATCATATATTTGCAGTATCATTCTTAATTCATGGTAAGCATCACCTAACTAACTCTATTCCATTAGCACTACCAAAAAGCTAACCTTTGTGCCTTGAGTTCTAGTAACAAGAGTTTTGCCAATGTTCCTTTCATTGAACAGTGAAGGGGCCTTGATATCATACCAATCTTTCTTTGCAAATGGATCCGCTCTGTTTCCAAATCCCAAAAAAAAAACCATTAAAATCATAAGCTAATAGAATTACTATAAAAGATTAGATCTTTAAAAGAAAAAGAATTTTTTTTTGTATTATTAAACTTACGCCTTCTTTTTGCCTCCCTTCTTTCCCTTTGATATCCTCTTGTTCTTCCTGCAAATAATAAAAAATAATTAAATCAAAATTAATCACCAAAAACACTAAATTACCTACATTCTGAAAAAAAGTTAGAGTTTTGGAAAGAGAGGGATTACCCAACTGCCATCGTTAGAGAGAGAGAGAGAGGTGATTAGGGTTTCCGATGATGCGAGTGAGAGAGAGAGAGCTCAAGATGAAACCCTAATCCTTAAAAACCCTAGAGTTGCAGTATTTGTTTAGAATATTGACGGCGCTTCTGTAAACGAGTAATTTACAGAAATGTCTTAGGTAGGGTTGTTTGGGTGTTTTGTTAGGTAAAACAATTCGTGAATTTAATCCGTGATCCTATAATGTAAAATTGTATTGGTATAGTATAAAAAATGAAAAATTTGCATTAAAATTCATATTAATATATTAAACATAAAACTTTTTTTAATATTTCTCATATTTATATATATAATTTTTATTCAATTTTAATTCGTATCATTTTTATATGTTATAATCATATTATAATATCGCGTCGTGTTTAGAATTATCAAGTTTACTATTTTATTTTCTCCATATAAAAATTTGTAAAATTGTCTCTTTTCTTTTCCCATTAACCTGCTTAATCTTATATATTTAAAATTTAATCTTTTCTTATGTCATTTCGTAAGTGGATTGAAGAAGTAATATATAACTTAACTGTTGAATTCCATTTTACATGATAGATATGTAACAATTACATTCCATAAAGTCAAATTTCTTTGCTTAAGGGTTATTTGTATCAGCCACTAAATTGACTTGTAAGATTAAAAAAAACAGCGACAATAAAATTAATTACTGTAACGATGGAAATTAGATATTTAACAATGATATTACTTTCACCGTGACATTGGGCAGAGGAGTGCGCCAATCTCATTAAACCTCGTCATTATTTGAATCCAAACCTGGCCTTAGTCCATCTTATTTCACATACATTTTAAAGCTCTTTCAAAGACTCACATACTGCTATAAATACAACAGTTGCATCATTGCTTCAAACTCTACTCTGCAAATCTTATCATTGAGGCTTTTACCTTAATCAGATTCAAAAATTAGCTGCAGATAAACAGAAAGAGACAGGGTGATAATTGATATACCAAAATGAAATGGAGAAAATGAATAGGATGCATATATTATGATTATCCAACACTATTCTGGAGGAAGGAAATTTTAACTCATAAAATTTCTGGTTTTTATGGCAGTTTCCTGAATAATACATTAGGACCTCACACAGAGGACTAGAATGGAGAAAAAAGGAGAAATCGCATGAATATCGATTCGTAACTTAAATTTTAGCAAAGAACGAAACATTTCTGAAAACTATCTTCGACCCCTTTACAGTTTCAGAGTATGGGGCAATAACGAAAGCCTTCTTCAATCAATGGCATTGGCATTACCTAAATTTTCAAGCTTCTTAGAGCAGAAGTAAGCAGGCCAAGTTTGTCAGAAGCTCTCTGCTTGTAATCTTTCTCCAGGGCTGTTGCTGCCAAAGAGTGGAGGTCTGGACTCTCCTTGTCTTCCTTGTTTTTTCCTTTTGAAAGGTGTGCTATGGCAGAGGTGCACTGAACAAGAGGATTAAGCCTCATATCAGAAACCATTTTTTGATAGGATTTCGGTAAAGCTGAAGCATCCATAGCTATTAAATAGTATGCATGTTAGAAGAAAGAAACGGAGCTTACCAAGCAAATTCCAAGAAGTGCTCTGGTATTCCTACCACCAGTCAAGTCTATAGTGGATGCGTAGTATTTCTTGGCCATCTGAAGGTTTTCTAGTCCACCAAGTGTGTAAAGCACCTGTCGAAGGATCATTGAAACAACAGTTCAGAGGAGAATCAAAAGTGTTCCTTCCAGCTATAAGTCTTTTTGTCAAACCATTGAAAGATGGAAAGTATTATCTTGTACAGACTACTGACACCCATCAAACTGTTCCCTTGTTTTTTTCTGGTCAACGTAATTCCCTTACCAGTTGGTCAGGAATCATTGTTGTTATATGGTGAATTCATTGTCCTTACATTCTTGCAAAACAAAAATCACCATGGAAGTGGTGCTTTGTTTTATAATCTTTATATTTTGCAGAATCATGACAACTATGAAATCAGTTCTCTATTAGGCGGATTAATTAAGAACGAAAAGAAACCAAAAGAAGAGCATTTGCAAGAGATGCAGAATGTTATTCTCTAGAAAACCAGGAATTTAGGAAACTGCTAATGAAATTGCGTCCTAGTTTCTAAAATTAATAGAGAAGACACTTACATCAGCATAGGCCAAATGAAATAATGGAACTGTAGGTTGAGATAAAATAAGCTCCTCATAGCAGAATGCTGCTTGCTTGTACCTGATTTATCAACAAATATAGAAAAAAGCTTAAACTACTGCTATGTTATGAATTGGCAACATGAAGGAGATAATGTCAAGCCATATAAATTAACACACATTTGTAGGGAGACGTATATCTCCGCAAGTTCTCTCCAAGCATCATGATCCGCCATAAATCTGGCAAAAGAAAAAGGGAAATTGAGTGACATTTCTCTTCTTTGTGTACCGAATTAGGAAAAATAACCAAGAAGGACAGACACAAAGATGTGTCACTCTGGAAAGGAAGAGAGAGAGAGACAGAATTTCTGAGATATCTCACATTTCAAGATATTTATTAAGCCACTCAATAGCCCCTGAAACATTTCCCTGAGCCTTAGCCATGGCTACTCTCCTCTTATGTATTATCTGCACATGAATATGATTTGTTATCATCATCATTAGAGCTTTTATTCCAATATTGGGATGGGCTACATGAACCAAAAATGATCAATGATATGTTATCATTGATCCTTTTTGTTTTATAAAAGAAATAGCCCATAATATTTTTCAATACAAAGAACACCATTAAGATTGACTCTTTTTTGGGAGAGGGAGAGAGAAGAAGGGGGTGCGGAGAAGTGGTTGCAAGATTTACTTGATCAAGCGGGTTGTCCTCTAAAAGGCTTGAGTAAGCTTTTTCTGCCTCAGCCCAGGATCCCTTTGCTTCAAGCAACATGCCCTCCAGCCTGTCTGTAGACGATGACAAAACAAAACCAGTATGCTAACAAATGTTAAGAACAATTGAATAAAGTCTCCAGCAATGCATCCTTTGGAACCCAAAATAACCCAAACTGATTTAAGAACAAATTTGTCCATCCTTTTTCATATCATAATACCACTAATGAGTAAACCCAATAAGGTTTGGGATAGAATATTGGCCAAGTTGTTCAGAAGAAGCATAATTGAGGAGTTTCAACTATCAAAGGGTAGGCCATGAATGTATGATTCACAAATCATGAAATAACAGCATGCATTAGCAGCAACATATACATACACTTTTAGTCATACAAACCAAAGAGAACATAAATTTAATCATTATATATACTTACCAACCCTTTTGCTCTCTGGAAATTTCTTCTGTAAAATCTTTATGCAATCCTGCCATATTAAAATGCACCAATTTAAGATAGGTAACTTCATAAGCTTACTATCAACAAGTAATCAGATGATCCAAGCTAAATTGCACTGCAGTTCAAGAAACAATGCAAGAAAGCCTAAACCAAAGATGTTGAGGTACACCATTCTCTATATGCAACAGGCTAAAGCCAGATCTTTCTAACTAATGCCTTCAGAAAGCATGAGAATAGTGTAAAAACAAGCACTAGCTTAAAAAACTCTTAACATGTTTGAAGGAGAAACCTGATCAACAATGAGAGTGGGCAATCCAGTGGGAAAATCATTAATTAAATAGGTAAAATAAGAGAATTGGTTTTGTGCATAAATGGAAGTCTCAATTTAAAAAATGAATTCTTCAATGTGAAAATCAACTTGACATAATACAGAAACAGACAGCTTAAAAGCAATCCAAAACGGAAAAACTTCACAGACAAGATTTGTACCTTTGCAACATCTAGACATTGGCAATCCATAGCAGCAATTGCTACCTGTTCATATAGAGTCCATTCTGTATCAAGATATAAGTAGTTGTTAGTATTAATTACTGTTCATAAAAGTGGAAGATAATTTAACAGTTGTATAAGTTGACAACTAGTCATAAATAGTTAAAAATTTAGTTGAATCCACCACTTAAAATCACATTCTTACAGATCAAAGGGCACTGGTGCAAATGCATATTGCCCTTCTTGGTAATGAAATTCAATATAACAGCAGAAAATGTCATAGCACACAAGAAAACTTGTAAAACTAACATAAAGGCTCACCAAGTCTACCTAACTATTTCTTATTACTTTTCAAAAAACTTAGCTGAGAGATCAACATAATGAAAACTCAGCCTGATTTCCTAAGCTTAACTAGCTGATTCTTATTCTTATTGCAATAGATAACAATTCAAATCAAGATTGAAACTTTCAAATTTAAACAAAAGCCAATTGCACCAACTCAAAGTTCTCATACACCCAATTTAAATCAAATCTTCAATTTTTTTTTTAATATAAGGTTTCAAATTTTAGATTCAAACAAACAGGGGCAGCAATCCATAAAGCTTCAAGTTTTGAAATTCAAGCAAAACCCAAGTAAGCAAATCGCTAAAAGGACTAAAAACTTTAAACTCTAAAACCAAAACAAACCCAATTACAAAAACCAATAAAAAAACTCGAAATTCAAATTAAACACTTTGTGATCATCGATTTCAAGCAAAGCCCAATATCACAAATAAACCAAACAAGCTAGACAAAGGAAGGAAAAAAGGACCAACCTTCAGGGCCAAGAGCAGATCTTTGTTTGGGGTCATTTAAGATCGATAAGCCATGCTTCAAGACTTTCTCTGAACGCCTAACTTTGAGCTTCCTGACAAGGCAAAGATACTCCCAAGCACCTCCTCCTCCATTGTCAACCTGGTTTTCAAGCCTATTCAATTGGGTCTCCTCTGTTTTGCTCACCATCTCTCTCTCTTCCTATCTAACGTTTTCCTTCTTTTTGGTATCTATAGATTTTTTTTTTATTTGCTCGTTTTTGGTTTCTCTCTCTTCAAGTCTCAGGCAGTGGGTGGTGTCCCTATAATGGGTTCATTGACTGACGTTTTGGAGTACTTACCTTCTTTCCTTAGTTGTGTTTGGTTCCAAGTTCCAACTCCAAATAATTCAAAGGCAATGGGCTTACTTTTGCTTTTCTTCATCGAATCTATTGCTTTGTCTGACAGCCAAACTATACAATGGCCCCAACGGCCCAAACACACCAATAAAACGCAGCGTATTACACAGATCATTAAACCCTGAGGAAACCAGAAGAGAGAAATGTGGCGTTATAGCGTCTCAATTCTAAAACCCTACCATTACTTCCATTGCAAAAACTACCAGTCATATTCAAAATCAAACTTGGCGAAAGCTCCAATCATCAAATCTTCGAATAGCTTATCTTTAATGACGACCATCTCCGAATCCGATGTGGGAATCCTTTGTTTCATCTCAAACCTTCCTGGTTTTCGTGGCATCCTCAAACAAAGGTGAAAGTCCTTTCTTTGTCTTGTTTTTGAAACTTATACTCGAATAAGTCGTTTTTTTACATGCTTTTGAAGATACCCTTTTGTTAAATTTTGTTTGTTTTCACGTGCATGCATGAAAATTTGCTTGCTTGATTGATATGGTGGAATCTGGTTTAGTTTAATGGTAAAGGGTTTAGCTTGACTCAAGCATGTGCCTTGGTAGTTGTGTAGGTATAATGGGGTTTAGCTAAAAGGGGTTCTTTTTCTTTAAAAGAGATGGAAAAAAATTATGGAATAAGGAAAGTTGAAAGTTTAGAGAGTGTTTTTTTTTTTTGTTATGAATTGGTTATAACAGCAATAGGCAATGGAAACATTTCTAACTTGACTGCTTTGATTTTATGTGTAGGTATTCTGATTTCATTGTGAATGAAGTCGATACTGAGGGAACTGTTGTTCATTTGACCTCCTTAGAGGCCCCTCTGGAGGTAGTTCTGACTTGAATTTCCATTTTTTGATTCATTTCTCAAACTTATTTTGTGTATAATTAATAGATGATAGAATTTTCCTTTGAATCTACACAGGCTGTTGAGGAAGGTGAAACAAAGATGTCTGATCAACTTAACAAAAGTTATGCATCTGAAATTGAAAAGTTCAGATCACTTGCTGGTGACACTGACGTAGATAGATTAGAAGCTTTTATTAGCCAAATTACTTCAGGCAGTGAAGAAGATATCCCTCCAATTGTTCTGTCTCCGGACTCTGATAAATCTCATCGAACGGTAAGGTTTAGTTTTTTTTTTTTTCAATTTAGTCATCTGTTATTCTTTCACACCTTTAGCATGTAGGGTGTTTCTTAATCTAGTTTGAAGAGAGAACCAAACTAACTAGAAGGCTCTTTCCCTTTTGAGTTTGACATTTTCAGGCAATGCATAATTTCTTTAAGGAGAATCTTAGATTCCTTGTCACTGACACAGTTGATGGACCTGATTCTTCATCAAAATGCATTCGTGTGAGATTAAATTCTGGGAATAACAAGGGAAGAAATTCGAGGAAAAGGAAAGAGAGAGGTGATAAGCCCTATGACAGTAGAGGTTCAAGCCACTGGCCGGAGCATCTTGGCAAGTTCCTTAGGTAGCATATTGCACTTCTATATTAATTTGATGCTTTTAAGAGAGAAGAAAAAATTATGTTAAGCTTTTTCCTTTCAGGCTTCAGTCGCTTATCTATGCCTTGGAAGTGTCTATTATTGCACTTGAACTGCATTTTGAAGGTGCTATCTTCTTTGTTAATATTCAGGTTCCATCTTTACAAGGAGAATAAAGATACGCAGGAAGCCTTAGGATTGATAGGAAAGATGCTTGGCGTTCAGGTATGATGAATGATTTATTTAAAACCTGTGCTTGTACGTATTAAATGTAACCTTTTTCATTAATATTTGTGTTTGGCAGCCAAGGTCATTTGGTTTTGCAGGCACAAAAGATAAGCGGTCAGTTTCAACTCAAAGGGTAAGTTGGTCATGTTTTTGCTAATTGGTGTTTTAGTTTATTTTGGGAGATTACTTGCACTAGCTTGAATTGTGTATCTCTTTTTGATAGATTATATTATCAGAAGCATACATGTGATGCGGTATTAATTCTATTCTAAACTAAGTTTTAAAAGACTAGTCTTTAGCATCTTGAAGAAATTGATGGATGGATGTCACTTTTGAGAAACTTAATGAGCTACAAAATTAAAACAAATTGTTGCAATCTTAACCTCTTGACTGTATCTATAACCAATAGCTTTGTAGTAAAAGAACAGAGATATGCCAAAGAAGCATTCAGGAGACACTTCCTTGACTTGGTTCTTACAGTTCTACCTGAAAACCATGTTACTAATGCATTTCAAGGGTATAGAATTTTAAGCTATAGGAAAGGCTGCCTGACTCATGGCTTGTTGTTCTGTCTTCATTAGAAATGCCTCCAGCACTTTCATCTGTGCATGGAGGCTCTGATGGTGATGCAATTATGTGTGTGTACACATGTGATTTTTGCAGCATACTTGATCACATTTAAGTGAAGCGCTTTAGTGGGTTTCCAGGTAACTGTTTTCAAGCAGCATGCGAGTAGATTAGCCGCACTTAATGAAAGGTTGATTGGTATCAAAGTAGGAGACTTCTGGTAAGGCTGATTTAACATTCTGGTTTTCCTATCAATTTATTTCTTGATGCAGCATTGCTTATAGTGCCATTATGATCTAGCTACGTCAAGGATGACCTTCTTCTTGGGCAGCTCTTAGGAAACCGATTTACCATCATATTGAGGTGAGATTGCTTTCACACATGTGAATTCTGTTTATATGTTGTCTTATCCTGTGAACATCCATCAATGCTACTTCGTATCTTCCGATATTCCATCACTCATTAAACTCATTTATCTCCTCAGAGGAATTGTTGCAGATTCTGAAGATATCATCAAAGCATCCACAGAGTCCTTGGGAAGGCATGGCTTCATCAACTACTTTGGTTTACAAGTACTTCCCTGATCATCATTCTTTCTCCTACTCTCTCCCCTTCGCCCTTTTACTGATTTATTCTTACTTTTATACTCTTTTTTCAATCTTTATAATTTTAGCGTTTTGGAAGTGGTTCTATACCAACATACCACATTGGGGTGACATTACTGCGAGGAGAGTGGAAAGCTGCCACAAGCACAATTCTTGATCCAAGAGAAGGGGATATCCTTTATTTACATTTATTTTTTTCTTTCCTTTTGGGCAGAGCACTTTTCATACGCTAGACTGCTCAAAGGATTTTCTGCTTTCAGATCAAAGATATAATTATAGTTGTTTTCAAGACTTAAATCTCTAAGCACAAAGAAATGTGATAAGCAAGGCACGGGAATATTATAAAGAAACTGGTGACATAGAGGGGACTCTCAGGCAATTACCTCGCCATTTAGTTGCGGAAAGGGCTATGGTAAGTTCCCTGCATTATGCCTCCTTCATGGCATTTATATCCATTATTTTTTTTACAAAGGTGCTTAATCAAGATTTGCTTTTGTGTCTGTTTCATAATAAAAAATAATATTTATTTTCCTCCTTTTTAATCTCATACAGCTGCAGTGTTTGAAGAAATGTCCTGGGAATTACTTGCAGGCCCTAAAAGCTATTCCTAGGACTTTGAGAATGATGTAAGTGCTTGATATAACAAAATGTTAGGAATACAATTTTCGTCTCTCAATTTCTGAAACAGCTAGTCTTCGTGTAGGAGTGATAAATATGGTTTATGTCTGTGTGCTATAAGTTTGATCATTAGTCTATTTTGTGTAAAAACCGAAAAGTGGGCTTGGGCTCAATCTTTTTCTCTGCATTTGAATTCATCTCTCACTGTCTCATATCTCTCGCTTAAATCCATTGACTGCTCTAGCATGTGGAATAGGGAAGCACAAGATAGGTTTACAACTCAATTTAGTGCAGCTTCCACTAATTTTCGAGAGAATAGAAACTAATTTATTGACTGTGGACTCTTGAAAAGTTCAGAACTATTCTGTTTATTTTCCTGGAAGAATGTTTAATATGGGAATTTACTGTTTATGTGGAATTTCAGAATATTTTCATTTAGAATCTTACTTGAATAATACAAATTCTAAGGATTATATACAGCTACTGTTAAGCAGTAAATAGGAAACTAAATCAGTCTAAATCTAATCCTCATAATTGAGGAATTGTCTAACCTTAATTCTAGGGATATAGATATTTACACATTTAATATAGTTGACTTTTCCACACTCCCCCTCAAGCTGGCTTGAAGATATCTTCCATGGCAAGCTTGCTCACTAGATTTTCAAATTGCTTCTTGTGCAATCCCTTTGTAAGAACATTAGCAACTTGGTCACTTGTTGGTATATATGGCATGCAAATTATTCCATTGTCAAGCATCTCTTTGATAAAATGCTTATCTACTTCTACATGCATCGTTCTATCATGGAGCACTGGATTGTGAGAAATAGAGATTGCAGCTTTATTATCACAGTAGAGCTTTATTGGTGAGGGATTAGAAACCTTCAAGTCTTTAAGTACTCTTTTAATCCACATTACCTCACAAATCCCATGGGCTATTGAACGAAACTCAGCCTCGGCACTACTTATGGCTACTAGATTCTGTTTCTTGCTTCTCCAAGTGACAAGGTTTCCTCCCACAAATGTGCAATAGCCTGAAGTTGACCTCCTATTTGTAATACTTCTTGCCTAGTTTGCATCGGTATAGGCTTCTACTTGTAGGTGTCCATGGTTTTTGAAGAGCAATCCCTTTTTAGGCGTTCCCTTTAGGTACCTTAGGATTCTGTAGGCAGCTTCAAAGTGTTCTGAGCTGGGTGAATGCATAAACTGACTTACCACACTTACTACAAAAGCTATATCAGGTCGTGTATGTGCTAAATAGATGAGTCTACCCACAAGTCTTTGGTATTTCTCTCTATCCACCACATCTTTGGTTTCAGCAGGCTGAAGTTTCAAGTTGGGCTCTATTGGGGTTTCAGCTATCTTGCAACCAAGCATTCCTGTCTCACTAAGCAAGTCTAGGATATACTTACGTTGGCTAACAAAGATACCCTCCTTTGATCTTGCAAATTCCATGCGAAGGAAGTACTTTAAGGCTCTCAAATCCTTTATCTCAAAGTCATGTGCAAGCCTTCTCTTAAGTTCTCCAATTTCTACACTATCATCACTAGTTATTATTATATCATCCACATACAGAATTAAAATATCTAGTTTACCATTTCTAGAGTGCTTGAAGAACATTGTGTGGTCAGCTTGACTCTGAATATGACCATAGCTCTTCACTACATATCCAAACCTTTCAAACCATGCTCTTGGTGATTGTTTAAGACCATACAAGGATTTTTTCAATTTGCACACCTTGTTGGTTCCGAGGTTTTTCTCAAATCCAGGTGGGAGGTCTATAAGCACTTCTTCCTCTAAATCTCCATTAAGAAAGGCATTTTTTACATCAAGTTGCTGTAGAGACTAATTGAAATCAACTGCTAAAGAGAGAAGTACCCGGATTGAGTTTATTTTTGCAACTGGAGCGAAGGTCTCTTGGTAGTCAATGCCATAAGTTTGAGTGAACCCCTTGGCAACAAGTCTTGCCTTGTACCTCTCTATGCTCCCATCTGCCTTACACTTCACAGTGAAGACCCATTTACATCCTACAGTTGTCTTGCCTCTTGGTAGCTTCACAATCTCCCAAGTCCCATTCTTTTCAAGAGCATCCATCTCTTCCTTCACCGCTAACTTCCAATCCGGATCACCTAGGGTATCCTGAATAGATCTTGATACATGCAAGTTAGAAATATTTGAAAGGAATGCTTTGTAGTTATTGGACAACTTTTGATACGACAAATATTTTGCAATAGGGTGATTGGTACATGATCTTACTCCTTTTTTGTTAGCAATTGGGACATCTAGATTAGAAAAATCAATATTTGGAGACTCAAGGGAAGAAACTAAAGGAGCAATTTTAGGATTAACCTGAGTTTGAGGAGGAGGACCATCCCTCGGAGATTCTGGCTAAACAGGTGCTAGAGAAATAATTGGATCAGTAATATTTTTATGAGATTTCCTCCTGGTATAAACTTGAAGCTCAATATTTGGATTATGTGAATCCGTTTGAAGTAATTCTCTCCCTGTTTCAGATTCTTCAATACTTGGCACCTGTTGACTAAGATAGTCCTTTTTTTCATTATTTTTAACATCCATTTCCTTAAATTGTTTAATAGACTGAATTAGTGACTCAATGAGGCTTGGTAGTGGTGTAGAGAATTTCCAAAAATTATCTTCTTCTTTATTCTCCCCCTGAAGAAGATTTTTGCTGAAATAGGGTTGATTTTCTAGAAAAGTGATATCCATAGTTATGTGAATTTTCTTTGTCAAAGGATTAAAACACTTATACCCTTTTTTATTTGGAGCATAGCCAATGAAAACACATTTTTCAGCTTTAGGATCCAATTTGGATCGAAAATTTGGGGAATATAAACAAAGCAAGTGCATCCAAAAATTTTTAAAGGTAACTCAGAATATAAACGAAATGTTGGGAAGTATTTTTTGAGAGTATTCAAAGGTGTTTCAAAATGTAAGACACGAGTTGGCATCCTATTGATTAAGTAAGATGCAGTCAACATAGCATCTCCCCAGAGGTATTTTGGAATGTTCATAGAAAACATGATAGCTCTAGCTACCTCAAGTAACTGCTTATTTTTCCTTTCAGCTATTCCATTTTGCTGGGGTGTGTCCCGACATGTAGATTGGTGTAAAATACCTTTTTCTTTTAAAAAATTTCCCAAACATTCATTAAAGTACTCAGTTCCATTATTTGTTTGAAGGATGCAAATTTTTGTTTTGAATTGGGTTTTAATCATGCAATAAAAATCTTTGAAAAGTTTTTCTACGTTAGATTTTTTGCTTAGTAAGTAAACCCAACACAATCTAGTGTGATCATCGATAAAAGTTATGAACCACCTTTTTCTAGACAAGGTGGGAACCTTTGAAGGTCCCCAAACATCAGTATGAAACAAGTAAAATGGTTTTGATGGACTATAAGGTTTTGAAATATATTTAACTCGATGATTTTTCGATAAAAGACAACTTTCACATTGAAAAATAGAGCAATCCACTCCTTTAAACAAAGTAGGAAATAAATGTTTTAAATAAGGGAAACTAGGATGTCCTAACCTAAGATGCCATTGCATTATTTTATCATAAACAGAATTTGAACTGGTACTACTAAGCCCTCGAGCTTTTTTATTACCTAGGAAATCCTCACTGAAATAGTAGAGCCCATTTATTTCTCTAGCACTGCCAATCATCTTTTCTGAGTTTTGGTCCTGAAATTGACAAAGAGAGTCAAAAAAGATAGCACGACAATTGGAATCCTTTGAGAGTTTACTGACAGATAAAAGATTACAAGCAAGTTTAGGAACATGAAGTACAGATTTAAGATCAATACTTTTAGAAAGTTTAATAGAACCCTTGCCTGCAATAGGTGAAAAACTACTATCTGCTATTCTTATTTTTTCATTACCAGAACAGGGAGTGTATGAACTAAATAGATTTGACAGGTTAGTCATATGATCAAATGCTCCTGAATCAATGATCTATGGAGCAGAATTAAAGACACTTGATAGGGCTAATGGATTTCTACCTGAATGATCCAATGAACTATTAGATGTACCAGATGTCGGATTGGACTTTAGTAGTTTTAGGAGTTGATCGAGTTGCTCTTTGCTGAAGGAACCCATATTTGCTTCATTGGCAGAGGGCTGTGACTGCTTCGACTTCCAATTTGTTGGTTTTCCATGGATATGCCAAGAAGTTTCTCGAGTATGGCGTGGTTTGTTGCAATGGTCACACCACACTCGAGGCTTGTCATCAATCTTACGCAAATCAGGGACATTTTCTCTACCAACATTAGCTTCTACAGTGACCAATGCAGAGTTCTTGATCAGACTACTAGTACGGGGAGTAGAATTTACAACTAAAGTAGAACTTGACATGGTGGTAAAAAATAGCAGCGGCTCTTGGAAAAATATGGTGATTTAGGGTTTTGCAAGAAAGAAAAGTTCCTGCTCTGATACCATTTGGAATTTCAGAATATTTTCATTTAAAATCTTACTTGAATAATACAAATTCTAAGGATTATATACAGCTACTGTTAAGCAGTAAGTAGGAAACTAAATCAGTCTAAATCTAATCTCCATAATTGAGGAATTATCTAATATTAATTCTAGAAATATAGATATTTACACATTTAATATAGTTGACTTTTTCATAGTTTATATGCACAAGCCTTTTAAATACTTATTTCCTGTTTACTTCAGTAGCTTGATTTGTTACTTACAGTTTGCTCATTTCCCCCTCCATTCCATTATTGTTAATACATGCGGTAGAGTTGGTTGAGTTGAGCAAAGCCGTAGTTCATTAATATTGGGAATTATGTTAAGATAATTATTGAGTTCCTTAGAATCAGTTTTCTATCTCTGTCAAGTATTGTATAGAGATAGATCCTCTTCACGATCACTTCTTTCTCTCCCTCTCGCACACACTCATTCAACAACACATTTATATTCATGAGAAAAGTTATATTGACTCTTAAATTGTTCTGTTATACCGATCAGGTATGTACATAGTTACCAAAGCTATCTGTGGAACCATGCAGCAAGTATGAGGGTGCAGAAATATGGTATGCTTTTTTGTTTTTATGATCCTTCTATTTTTTGTGGTTGGGGGCGAAGGGTGTCATATAATCTCTTATAAAAGAAAGCTTTTATAGAGTATGTTGTCATTATTTTCATTGTCAAAGCTTTATGAAATGTTTCAAGGTAACCGATCTAACGTGGTTCTGTTATCCTACATTATGTAGGAAGCAATGAAGTTGTATTGGGAGACTTGGTATATTGTAAAGGAGATGATGCAGAAAAAGTGAAAGTTGTTCCCGCTGAAGATGAGGATAATAGCTTTGAAGATGCCTATGATTTTAGTCAATTAGATGAAATATCTGGAAAAGATCTTCCTGAAGGGAAAAAAAATCCTGTTAAGGTCAGTAATAACATGTTTTTTAATAAGAACGTGGTTTAATTTTTGAATTGTAAAATCAGGGTTTTGAAGGAAATTAAAAAAAAAAAGGATTGATAAGACATCAAAATAGTTTGTTTTAGTCTATACCATAGATGATAATTTCTTTCCTAATTTTGACTCTGAAACATAAGTTAAATGTGAAAAATGTTCCTATTTTGGTGCTGTATACTCACTTAGCATCAATCTTGTTAACAAAGATTCAAAGAATTTAATGTAGCTTCCACTTTCTGGCAGGTCATAACTGCAGCGGATATAAATACTGGAAATTATACTATTGAGGACGTTGTCCTCCCTATGCCTGGGTAAGGGAATACTGAAGAAGTACTGGCAGATTTTACATTGCTCAAACCTTTTTCATAATGAACTGTTATTTCGTTATTTCCTGACAATGTTATCATGTTTCCTTGGCAGTTCTAGAATAATTTATCCAATGAATGAAATAGCTGATGTTTATCATGAACTGGCAAAGAAGGTTTGCTATCTCTCTTAATATTTATTAATTCAAAATTTTGTGCTTCTAATAATTTTTTGTTTAATTTATCAGGATGGGATCAGCTTGACAGAGAGTGTCCATAATATCAAGTATACTTCATAATTGAAACCATCCCAATATCTTCCCTGAGAATTTTCTTCCCAGAGCCACTCACTCTTTATCTTTTTCTTTTTTCTTGTAGGGAATTTTCGATAACCAGAATGTCTGGAAGCTACAGGCATGTTTTTCAGAAGCCAATTGATTTTCAATCGTATGGTCTGCTTTTCTCATCATTTTTTTAGCGATGTTGTTCTTTTAAATGCCTTGGAAATATAGTAGAGCAAGTAACGTGATCTCTGTTGTTTCAGGGAATTGCTCTCGTATTCAGATGGAAGTATAGCATTATCGGAAACAGATTTCGACAAAATTGCCAAAAATAAACCTTTAAACCTTGTCAAAGAAGAGAAACCGACCAATGCAACTGAGGGCCAAGAGCCATTGGATCATAGGGAACAATTAGAGAGCCTTGAGGATGATAAAAAGTCTTCAACTGACAATGATGAGGTGGAGGGTTTTAGAGCAGCTGAGCCTCCACAAATCCATTCCCTGCCTGACTCTAATTCTCAGGCAACTCAGAGGGCTCTGAAGTTGGCCTTCACCCTTCCTGCTTCGTGCTATGCCACAATGGCCATAAGAGAGCTTCTCAAAACATCAACTTCTGTATGCACTTTGCTAAATGTTTCCATTGTTAATTCTGAATCTGCCCATATAATTCGATAGAGAAATTATTTCCAAATCCATCTCAAATTAAGCTCAATATAAAACATCAGCTTACTTTGGTCTTTCTTCATTTGCAGGTTGCATTCCACAAGACACTTAATGAATAAGCATGTTCCTTCTCACATAGGTTGCTGTATATTTCATCAGGAAACAGCAATAATGTTTGCATCAAGACTTAAGCATGAGAAAACAAGGTTTACTTCCATAGGCCCGAATTCATTTTCTTTATATGTAAGGTACATGTTTTTATAAATGAGACAAACTTTCCCCTCTTTACTGAGTAGCACATTGTTTGACAGACGTGTTTTCATTTCTGAGTTGTAAATTTTCCTGCTTAAATCACCCACTGATTCCTTTAATGATGCATGGAATTGGTCTGCTCATTCATGTTATGCTTCCGTGCACCAGTATTTGTAGTTGAAAGGACATGTGTCTACATCAATAAGCTAAAATGTTTTGACTTCTTAGCTGCAGTTATATATTTAGAAACCTTGTTAATGTTTTGACTTCTCAACTGCAGTTATATATTTAGAAACCTTGTTAGATTAGAGTAGGTTGATTAGTTATTCTAAACCTTCTTGCAGGTGAAAAGTTCGAGAGGAAGATGTTGCTCAAAGCTTTGGGAAATAGCAGTTATTTGGTTGGCAGAAGAGAAAGAGAATGTAAAAATCAATCTTGTACCCATAATTCTATAATATTTAAACAATGTATCTCTAAGTTTTTATTAGTTTCATTTGATTCATTTTATAAAGCCATGTTACATTACAAACTTGTTTCTATAAGGCAGAAATATTTTACTCTCGTCCCCTTATAATCGCTTGCTGGCCATGCCATTGGCCTCAATCTCTTATCAAGGCAAGTTTTTATCACAATCATGTGGTAAGGGTCACGAATTTTACTTCGAAATTCCAAAATGCAAGGCATGTGGTTTTCCTAAAGTTCATATATCAATTTGTATTAGAGTCATCTATCGTGTCTACCAATTGCAATCGTGCAGCGTAAGTGGTGATGTCAAAATTAAAGTTATTTTACTAGTCTTTGCAGTCCTTTCCTTCATAGAATAACACTGTACTAACTACCCCGTTAAATCTTGAATCAACCATCTTGAACATCACTTCTCTGGTGAGGGTTGAGAGTTCTTCAATCTTTAAGTTGCAGTTCAATGAATCAAACAAGAAAAAGTTTAGACAATGTAACTTTGAAGAAGAAAAAAACAAGAAACAAATTAAGCCTGCTGCAATGAACTCTTGACTTGCCTCATTTGCTACAAGAGATTTCCTATACTAAGAATAACTGGTTGGGCCACTGGTATAACCCTCATTCTCCTTTGGTATCCTTGTTGATTGACGAAGTTTAACAAACCATGGTTCTTGATTCTCATCTGCACTGCCTTTCAACTGTAAAGATGAATGTTATTGAATACTGTCATTCATGTCTTCAGCTGAAGCTGTTCTCTGGCCCTTTGATTTGAAGTTCCATGTCGGCCGTTGTTTTGGTTCACTTTGTGATCTTACTTTGGCCCTGGAAGATTCTGTGTTGGCCATGTAATTTGGCCACCTTCCCGGAATTGGCTTTGACATTGGAGGAGAATGTCTGGGGCTGCTGTGAGTTGTGAAGGAAAACTCGTATTTCTGTTTTCTCTTGGAGATTGAAAGCTCTCCAGAATAATAATATCTCATGATTCCTTACTCAAGCCTCTCAACTTGTGAATCATTCATGAAACCATGTTGGCTCTTTACAGTTCCATGCTGTTCATAAAGATTTATATCAACAGCTACCTATGTATGTTCAGAACAAAACATAAAAGTGATTAGTTGTTGAATTCTGGAGCACCAATAGTTTATGTTTGGTTGGTGAGAAAATGATGGAAATTGAAGAAAAAACAAACAGGTTATCTGATACCTTGGGGCATGGAGCTTAATGCATACATGGACATAGGAAGAAATGCATACATGGATATAGGAAGAAATACTTGGTCCTTGTGCTCTTTTGAACCCCATCTCCTGGGGAAACCTTCCATATCTTGATGATTGGCTTTTTACAGCAAATTGTGGCTCCTCAGCCATCTGGATTCTCTGAAACCAAGCTCGAACTTGTATTGCCATTAGAGCATGCATACGTTAGAGAGTAGCAGCTGCCTGTTTTCTCACCTGGTGACCCATAACCAGTGCTTGCAACTTAACTAGTCCCCTCAAAGCTTGTAATGCTTTCTTTGCCTGCAATGGTGTTTGGTGAAATTCTGTCCTAGTCATATATATAAATATATATATATATATATATATACATATATATATATATATACACACACACACACACACACTTAGGCATCAATGGAGAAAGGAAAATTAGGATTAGTACCAAATAAGAACGAAAGGCAGCTTTAATCCTGGTGGCAGCTGCATCTTCTACTGCTTTGCTTGTTAAAGAAGCTACATCTGTTGCTTTTGTTCTTCTTTTGGTAGCACTTGCCATTGCCAAAGCCAAAACCCTGGTGTTATTGTGCCGATTCTCCAGGTCCTATGCAGCTTGCTTTACGAGTGTAGGCATTGAGTCAAGGGACCTGGAACTTCTATGAGCTCTCTCTTTATTCAACGACTTCCCCAAACTCCATCTCCTCTTGAAAGGAGTTGCAGGTGGAGTTGCCATCACACTCCCTTCATCAAAAGATAGGGAAATATTTTTCCTTTTACCTTTCTCCTCTTTTCTCCCTAACAGGAAGTTTACCAACCAACTGCTTGCCTTTCCATGTCTATCACACCAGGACAATCAATGCCTTCCCTTTTTCTTTATCCAAATGCTTGTATATAGGACTTTGGCTACCATATAATTTATGCAATGACTTGTTAATGTTGTTGACTTGGTATTTTAAATTCATTTATGTTGGCAAGGCTTCTCCTGACATTAAATTCATGCCTTGCAATCATTTTATATTGGTCAAGGCCTGCAATGCAGAAAAACTCACCCTGGTTAAGCCATTTGCCACTCCCTTGAAGATTTTCTGGCAAAGATACCTCCACTTGATCGAGCTTTTTTCTGAGCATCTTGAATGGAAGCTTAGTGCTCATTTTTAGATATGAAACTGGTGAACTAAGCATTCAGAGGTATAAGCATGGGTGGTTCGAGAAACAGCGAGGATGGCCGGGTGGGTTAGCCTTCCTAAAGCCAGGTGACCCCAAGTCTTATACAGGAGAGTTCAAGCATCAAGATCATTTGTTTTCCTGATTAATATTCTTAAAGAACATGCTGTATCAGACAGGAATATAAACAAGAATGAATAGGTAGAAGATAAGTCAACGATCTATTCGACCCCCATTATCCATTTCAGAGAAAATTATGAAACATTGATGCACAAGGGGAATGGTGAATGGTGAAATTGCAGGAAAATCAACTAGATCCTAGAACTAACAATTAGCATTTGTCTGAAAACCAAAATGCCTAACTACCAAGGTCTCTCAACAGGAATCATTGCCTAAAACCTAATAAGCCTGGACCCTAAAAAATTGATACAGGTTACAGCTACGGATATAATACAAAAAGGCAGTGGCTCGGTGGTTCATTGGCATTAATCTTCCGGCTTGGCAGTGTTCTCCTTGAAGCTCTTAGTCAGCCAGATAGCAGTTTCTCTGGGGGAAGCTTTCCCTGGTCCGAATGGCTTTAGTAGCACACCTAGCTCATCATACCTCTCTTGCTGCAGCAACCTTGCACTAAACTCAAGCAACCCTTCCAATGCTTCCGCGCGTTGCTGGAAAGATGAGGGGTCAAACCTTCGGCGCCTTGTGTCTGATGAGGTGCGACTTGATGCCCCAGCAGTTGCATTTTGGTCAGAGGAATCAGTTGCATCCTCTCTATCTGCCTGAAACATGCTGCGCTGAATTCCTTGCCATGCATCAGTGTAATGGGGCTTGATAGACACTCGATCACAGATTTGAACAGTACATTTGTCTTTTGTGATTGAATGATCCACAAATTGCGGTGAGCCAGAGGAACCCTGTGCGGATATCGATGAAGTTTTGTGGATGGGGAAAAATGCATCTTCATAGGAGGCTAATGGAAATTCAGCTATCTTATCAATTCGAGGAGCATTGACAGATATGTCTGGCGATTGTATGCGATGAAGGATACCAGCATTCGATTTAGAAGGAGATTCTCGAACTGTGGTTCTTGTTGGCAGCGGCAAGGACGCTCTTCGACTTGTGGGGAGAGGTTTTTTAACAGGAGTGCGTGAAACAGAATACTGGAAACACAAGGCAACAAACAGTAAAAAACCAGCTTTTGTAACTAGAAAATGTTATAAGTAGCAATTTTATGAATGTGTTGCACACGTGTCCGATAAAGGAAAAGAGCCAGGAGAAAGGGGAGGGATGAGTCGAGCTCTATAGAATTTACCGAGTCCTGATTTCTCAAGGGCTCTGTCTTTCTCTTGGGAGCTGCAGAAGCTTTTGTCAGAGAAAGTCTTGGAGTCTTGGTGATGCTTGAAACTTTTGACGTAATTGGCTTGCAAATAACTGTTCCTTCATGGCTACTATCAATAGACAAATCTTCTAACTTTTGACTCAAAGGTGTATCATGATGTATTCCTTTGGTAGAGCAAACAGAATCTTGCTCGGCTCCAGATATGCTTGGATTCAGAGTCCTATCGTTACTGAATGATCGACGCCTCTCCCTGTAAGCAGAGAAGTGGACATCCACTGGATCTGAAAATCTAGTTTTCTTTATATTGGTTTCAGGCCAGTGTGCAGGTAAAGTATTCCTTCTCGGATTATTAATTTTAAGATGAACTTTAAGAACATAAGACTGCAGGTGTGGATGCCTGAGCAGTTCCTCAGCCTGTCACAACGGATATTTACCTCAGATGAGAGGAAAGATAATATATTGCAGAAATATGCATATGCAGATGCATGAATGCACACAGTCCTTTCAAACCGATCTAATGGCAATGGTTGCAGAAGTGTGCTACTAACTGTGAACATATCGAGAAAACACAAAACAACTTAAGCTTTTCAGAAGCAAATGTTGAAACTGTTTTTTCAAAGTTCGCAACAGAAAAATACTGTCAAAGCTCATTTGCGGCCCCACTTTTAGATACTTCTGACATGCTATTCAGACATAAATGTCGCCCTAGTATTGTCAAGGTTCCCCCCAGAAACCAAGAAAATTGACAGTTGTAAGAGCATATTACTTCAGGTAAAAGTTACAAGTGATTCTCCTTTCAACCGAGAAAACTTATGTGGCCTCTATAGAGTATCCTGGAAATGTTTTTCTAGCTCCTGAAGGCAGATGCTGGGGCACCAACATGAGCCGTGGAATGGGGTATGGCACTAAACACAACTGCAGTGTCATTGTATGCGTTCTAAAAACATTTATTGATGATGGATCAACCTAAATTTAACTCCATCTGTGTTGAGTGTTACACAAAAATGCAACATGTCCCAAGCTCAGATAAAGGAGGGTGGCAATAGGTTTAGATAACCAGCCATTAAAACTCTCCAATTTATATATTAGTTCATGTAACTTATCCCACTCTATTAAGGCAAAGACTTTGATGAAGATGCTGATGATGATGATCATGATGATATCAACCTACATTTGGGTCCATGATGGATATGGTAGATTCATAAAGATGCTCTGCATGCATTGTAAGACATGGATAAGAGAGGGTTATACATACACTTGGCCTAAGTTCGGGATTTTTGCGCAGCATGCTTTTAACAAGACCACGACTGAAATGAAAATCAAACAATAATTAGACCAGCATAATCATCATCTGAAAATCAACATATCAGTAAATGAAATTCACAAGGCAAAAACCAATTATTAATCTTGTTTACCAAGCAGAAATAGCTATAATGATTCCTATCATGAAGGAAAATGAGGCTTACAAGGCACCAGAATATTTTGTCGGAAGTGGAGCAACTATTGATTTATTAATCTTGTTTATAAGCGCTTGCATATCCTGATCAAGAGATTTAAGATCATTAGAAAAGGAAAGGAAAACATAAAATGGGAAAACGATTGCTAAAAATTAAATGAAATTCGAACATGCAGAAATGCCTTCTAATGCCAAACCATTAATTTTACCTAACAAAGTACCCTCATGAAAAGGATGCCTGGCATCATATTCAGTTATTCACCAGAGTTCTGTAACTATGAATCAAATATAATTTCTTGCTACACTGAAATACCTAAAGAATCAAATATGAAGGATGCTGTCTATAGCCCTAATATGACAAGATTGATTCCAAGTTACTGCTCAAGATCTGACCAAATTATGGCTCGAAAGATGACAAAAAATACATTGAGAAAACAAACTGTCTAAAGGCCCTCTAAACATTTGGAGTTGATAGAATAGGAGACTATTTATATGCTAATAGAACCTCTCATTTCACCATCTAAAACACGCATACGTGGAATAATTCATGAAGATTATATACAATAATCAAACCCATATATTTTAGGAATCCTTCTCTAGGAAATCCGAAGCACAGACTAATCTAAAAGATGAATATGCAACAAGCTGCAAATGGTTACAAATTAGAAAAGATATGGTACAAGAACTCACAAATGCCTTAAATGCCGGCTTGTGAGAAGTCATTTCATATATACAGCACCCTGGACAACATATTTTCAAGTCATATAAACAGATATCGAGATAAAAATCTTGAAATCCTAGCAAGACTGACCAAACACAAGCAACCTCTATGTACGAGCGTGTTTACCTAATGACCAGATATCTGACTTAGAACCGTATGGTATATCAGCCAGAAGCTCAGGACACATATAGCTGGGAGTTCCAACAACCTGAAAAAACAAAATAGTATTCTCCCCAATTAAGATTAACGAAATCGAGTGATGCATTAAATTCTTGAAGGTTAGTTAAATCATATATTACTTACAGAGGATGCAAGATCATCAGAAGTCAAAATTTTGGCAAGTCCAAAATCACCTGCACCAGTGTCGAACATATGTTGGTTAGGAGAAATTGTAATTCCATTCAAAGGAATAATGTGAAAAGAGTAAAAATACTTACCAAGACGTATGTCTTGATCTTTTGTCAAGAAGATGTTTGAGCACTGAAAAAACAAAACATGAAACAAAATATAATCAGTAGAAAGCAACTTGGGGCATTTTGGAAAATATTAACACCTTTAGTAAGAGCACAAAAGTCCGCCACTAACCTTGACATCACGATGAAGAATATGATTCAAATGCAGATAGTCAAGAGCCATCAGGAGTTGAACAAGCCACTTGCACAGTTTCTGAACATGCTCAGACACAATAATTTTAAGAGTTATGATTGTTCAACAAAAAAAAGTTGTCTAAGGGATGAAAAATAACAATAAACTTCAACATGAAAGGGAATGGGAACAGAGTGGCAAAAGAATTGAAGGATTGAATTGAAAAGCATGGAATAAACAAAACCTCTTCTGAGAAAAGCATGCCATTTGCCTTCTTTATGGCTTCCGCCCTGTTGTATAAGGAAAACTTATTATGATTCGCTAAGGTCGCGCAAGGCTCTTCAAATTACAGAAATAGATGAACTATCTCATAAATCTCATATCAACAAGAAAGGAAACTTACATGTCACCTCCTTCACAATAACCTATAATAATGCATACATAGCAACCCTGAAAACAAAGACATATGTGAACCCATGTTAGGCCATGGAACGCCAAGAAGATTCTGATATTAATGTCATGAAAATTAGGGTATTTAATCAAAAGATATATAAAAACTACATTATTCCATAAGCTTCAATCCACAAATAAGTGTAAAAAGGGCAAGAATAGAGACCGATCTGGCAGACCAGCTATTAATGGAAATATAGTAGACATAAGCATACCTTTTCTACCCAGGAATCTTTGTACTCCACAATAAACGGGTTTCTAATTTTGGAAATGAGCTCCATCTACATGAAATAGTAAAAAGGTTAGTCTATAGATCGAATCAAACTTAGTTCATACCACTCAAACAAGCTGTAGGGCAGCAATATTGGAAACAACATTAGTCGGACTTTACTCGAGCCAAACTTCAATATGTTCCAGGTCCAAAAACTGCGATACCTAACATATTTCGGATTCAAGTCTCCTATTCTTCCTTCAACATGTTAGTTAAATATAAAGCAGCTCCAATCCATCTTTTCTTTTCTTTGTCTCTTTGTTTTACTCCCTAACATTTGCCTTAGAAAAATACATTACAAAATCATCTTTCCTTGATTACTATGAAAGGGTTTTGGCAGACTTCCATAGAAATAGAGTGATGTAAAGATCATCAATGGAGCAGAAAGAATATGAGAGGCAAAAAGGACCTATAAATACGAGTATACAAACCTCCTGATGAGCAGATCTTCGTGACCTATCGGTCTGGCGGGCAAGGCGAATCTTTTTCAGCACATACCTTGCCATTGCCACAGAAAAGAGAAAGGATAAGTCAGTTGACAAAAGATGAATCAATCAACCATGTCTAATTGTTCTTCTCATATATTTCATATGTATAGTAAATATAAGCCTTATTTGCAGTCTTACTTCTTCTTTTCATGCTTATGCCTCACTAGAAGAGCTGAACCAAAAGCTCCCTTCCCAATCTGTTCCAGTACCTCGTATTGCTCCATGTGAGAGATGTATTTGACTTCCTTCTCTGGATTGCACCCCAAAAAAAAAAATCAGGGCGTTACATATCTATGAATCATTCAGAAAAGGTAGAAATACAAAGGAATATGCAGTAGTTCCTAACAAAAAATGCATATTCTTGAAGTGAAATGCAACAAATTATAAGTGAAACATGAACTAAAGAGAAGTCAGAGAACCATGAAAGTCAAGAAAGAAAGTAAAAATGTGCAGTGAAAGAGAGACTTCCAGCTATTAAAATTAAAAACACAGAATTTCTGTAAATTACAGGAATAAAGAAGTATGGATTTGATTAGGAAAAAGTATCACTTGGTCATTGAAAGAACCAAAATTCACCGTACTACTTACCACATTGCATGGTTTAGCGAAAAAGGAAATCACAATTCAACATTTGATAGACAGAAAAGCTGGAGTGCCCTTAGCAGAAGAATTAAAGGGACTAATCTTAGCAATGGTTGAAAGACATTTCAGACAACAAATTAAAAAGCTTTAAATGCATCAATTTCATGGTAGCTAGAAACTAAAAAGTCAGCATCTTGCATTTTACAAAGCTTTGTTTTCCAGAACTCATCAAGCTAAATTATTTTCTTCAGTCCAATCTTGAGTTGATAACTCAGCATACAAGCCATTTTCACTTGTACTATGCTTATATAAGCTTTTTCTATTAAAAGACCAAACAAGAACCAAATATAACAAAACATCAAAAACAATTGAACAGAAGAGCAATTGAAGAGAACAGTGAAAAATAAAAAGGAAAAATGAAAATATCTTGACTAGTATCTGCTATAATTTATAAACCACAATTTACCAGCTCAAAATCAACACTTCAATTACTTTAAAAAAGAAACCCCAAAACTAAAGATTGAACAAAAAAGAACCAAAAAACAGTTACAAAGCCACAGATAATGCACATTATAGGTACTCTTCAACTCAGCTTGAAAAACCCAAAAAAGAAAAAAGAATAACAACTATAATGTATCATCAAGAAACCAACTTCCTTGATCAAGAATCAAGAAAGCAAAGAACTTGGAAAAGGAAAAAAATTCAGCTCTTCTGAAGAAAATGAGAAAGGAAAAAAAAAACAATGAACAGTAAAGAGAGAAGAAGAAAAGGAAATCTACAGATTCAGAGAAAAAGAAGGAAAGTTCAATGTACCTGAGTGAAATAATATCAAAGGGTATATAAGTTGTTGATCCAAAGAGATCACAAGGATAAGAATAATGTGGGCTTAGACATTTGAGCAGAAGCTTAAAAAAAAAACTGTTTGCAGTACAAAGCAAGAGGAGAGGAACAAGAAGGAGAAGGAGCAGAGGAAGTTGCTGGCTGTTGCAGCTGTTTCTCCATTGGGTTGTCTCAAGTTTCAAGGGAGAAACAGACAAAACTGCGTAAGAGAGGGTAGATTGGACCACAATATATTGAGTAACACCTAGTAATATAAAACTCTGAAATATTTTATGGATACTAAGATTAGTGAGATTAGTTTATGGAGATTTGTCAGTTAATACAAAAGAAAAATGATTTGAGTAGGAAGCATGTTAGACAAAGATGGGTCTGAGACTGGCGAAGTGGGTTGGTTTAACTTTGAATGGAAGGACTACATAAATGCTAGAGAAACAAACAAAGCAGGGAAAAAGTGTAGTGATTAAGACTGTTTTGGAAAGAAATCTTAAATTATGATAACAATCTTTGTTAAACAAAGAGAGAGAAATGCTAATCTCCTCATGAACCAGTTGCCCTATATTGTTAGTTTCAAATTTCAATCATCATAATATAACACATGAGAGATTTATAGAGTTACGCTATTTGAAATTTTGAGTATTTCTATGTTATTAGCATAATTTAATCTCAATTATTGGTTCAAAAGAGTGAGAATTTTACTGATTTAAAATTCGAGATTTAACATTTCTCAACTTAAGGAGTTTTGTTTGCCAAAAAAATAGTTAAGACAAATATTGAGATAAATAATGTTATCTACTTAATATATAAAGTACTTGTCTTGTGTATTATTATTAGAGTTTTTAAATTTTAATGTCGAAATCTGTAATATGATACATTTTTTTATGATATATTAAAAAACTTAATTGAAAAAATAAATGAAACATATGACAATCTTTTAACTTAGCTTATGGGACTCAGAAATTCAAAATCAATGTAACAAATGAATTTTAATATTAATAAATTATATAACTCAATAAAAGGTTTTTCTAATGAAAAATGGAGTGGAGTTTTTTTTTTTAATAGGAAAATGCTTGAGTAAATTGTTATTAAGGACATAAAATTAGATTAAAAAAAATTGTGATTTTAGCAAATACTTTAGTCAAAAGAGATTCACATGCAAATTTTAGGGAAAAAATCAAATTAAAGTGAAAGATAGTGAGAAAAGATGGGTCAAAATAGGAATCAATCTCTAACTCAAAGCAAGGTTCATGGTGTTAGTTTTTTACCTCTTAGTGACTGTTGTGAAAAGGAGAGAACTGGCATGAACTCACTGAAGTAAAGAGTCAAAGTCTGAAAAAGTAAAAAAAAAAAAAAAGAAAAAAAATAAAAAGAAAAAGTAGAAGAACTGGGTTTGGCTAATTGGCTCAGTTAATTTGTCAGCTTTTGTGGGGTTTTGTTTAATAATTCTAGATATATTGCATGTATTTTGTATGTTAAATATATAAAAATATAAATATTATAATATTATAAGTTATTAGACTTTAGTATAAAATAAAATTTCTATAAGTTTTACTTAAACTTTTATGTGTCATATATTTATATATTATTGTTTCATATTTAAAATTATCGGACGTAATTATTTCATTTTTTATCACTTTCATTAAAATTCAAGAAATTTTTTTCATCAAAAAAATTCAAGAAATTTTGTATTGAAAAAAACAATTTCATTATTTATTTATTTACTTTTAACTATTCCTTAAGTCAAATGGATGAAGACCGACAAAAGGGGACAAAGTGGGCCCAACGCCTCTTTCGCCTGATCTGCAATCACGAAGCCTATTATCCGGCGCCCATTTTCACCCCTTTAATTTACGAAAAGATCCTTCTTTATTCATCGAAATTACTTGAAAGGGACTCTGGACTATGGCACGTGGGCTTGGCCTGTCGTTTTATATTATGTGGGCCCCCACGGGTATGGTTTGTTGGCCAAGTGGGTCACTTTGCCCCGGTGATATCCGACTTGACTTCTCTTTCATATTTTGCCAATCAATAATTCTCAATGCTTTTTTTTTCAATATTAATTAAATGATACTATATGAAAAAAAATTGTCTTCATGAATTATCTATCTCCAAGCATGTATCTAAACAAAAAATTTCAATAAATGCAATGAACAATTTTGTCGAAAAATTATTATCTCGGTGAAATATATAAAACATTTTTAATTAATTTTAAATTTGTCTAGATATTATTAAATAAAATATTAATTTTATATAACAAGCACGTATCGTTAAGATAATTAAATGATATTAAAATATTATTTTTAAAGATTATAAACTGATTTTTTGTTTGCTATGGGCTTAGAAAGTTGAGGGTAGTTATTTTAAAAAATTTTTTTGTTACAAAAAAAATATTAAATAATTGAAGATAAAGATATTGTTTGAATACGAACTCAAGCTTTATAAGTTGTTATAACTCATTTTTAACAATTCAGGTTGTCGACTAGTTTAAGAAACTATATTACTTAGATTTGACTCATAAATGATGTTTAATTGTTTATTAACAACAACCTACTTGAAATTGATCTTCAATCAACTATACTTATCTATATCCCTTTATCCTATTATTATCATCAAAAAAATAGTTGAAAAACCCTCAAGCCGAAACGTAAACATACAATTAACAATTTTGAATAATTTATCCATAGATCGGATTACTCATTCAATTCATAAATGTGGTTTGATTCGAGTCAAATTTTGTACAAAAATTTTCAAATTTCATCTAGCCTAATTTGGAATTTTAAATTATTAGTAAACAGTATTATATTATCTTTTATTCATTATCAATGGAGTTTTAAATTCTACACACGAAGTTAAAAGAATGACACATATTATACATTTATTTATTTTTTATATTTTAAGGATTATTATTTAATACACTATCAATGAAGTTTTTTAACTTAATAAGCAAGTTTAATATGGTGACACATACTTATTTTATATATTTATTAATATTTTTTTAAAAGAGATATGTCATCATCTTAATATCGTTTTTAAAATCTAAAAATTTCACTATTGGTGTATTAATAATATATATCATTTTCTTAAATCTGCTTGTAAAGTACAAAAATTCCATTTATAAGGGGTGAATAGCCTTAACTGTGACTAAACCCGAAACAGGATTAGTCTCAGACAGTTAAAACTGATAAGAATAATTGTGGTTTATACAAAAATTTTTTATGAATATATATAAATTATAATTATTTCATACACTATCAGTAGAATATTTTTATTCTATAAGCGGTGTTAGGATCGTGATACGTGTCCTATAAAAATATTAAAAATAAAATAAAATAAAACACATGTCATGATTCTAATATCACTTGTAAAATAAAAATATTTTACTGATAATATATAAAATAATTATCTATATATAAATACCACTAAAAAAAATAAGATAGGTTTGAAAATTCAAGAGCTCTTCCAAAATCCAACTCATACTTTTATCTCAGTTGTCCTAGATCTGATCTTCAGCATCTCAGGGTCGTAGCCATAATCATCAATACAAACATACCTAACCCTGCATGAAATGATGAACTGTCAATGGTCAATTTCTTACTGTCTCCTTGCCTATAGTAGAAAGCAAAGAAGGGCTAGCTAGGTTAGCTCCTACAAAGATTCCGATTTTCCATCAGCAATAGAAAGCCAACAATGGCTAGCTGGGTTAGCTGCCTCTAAGATTCTGATTCTCCATCACCAATCCATCAACCTCAGCAAAGCAAACTGAACTTGCAGCAGATGCTGTCATAAATGGTCAAAAAGCTTGCATACTCAAGGAAGATTCAACGTCTCCCTTTGCCCATTTCTCTTCATTCTCTTGGTTTTGTTGAATTTTAATTACATGCTAAACCAAATTAAGGGCTTGTTTAACTTGTGACAAGGCCAATTTCCAAGTTTCCAAAGATCAACAGGTCATTGATTCAAGGTTTCACTGAAAGATAACGACATTAGATTGTAATCTTTAATAAGAACAGAGTGTTTTTATCAAATTTTAAGCCGAGCGTTTGATCTAAAATCAATTGATTATTATATTTATGTACGTATTTTAAACATCTCTAATTTAATTGATACGAAGTTTTTTGTTATCATTTTATTTTTCTCCCTCACATATGATATGAACATTGTATTATGAGTATAATAAATCTATCAAAGACTTATAACGAAAGAGGATAATAATAAACTTGAAAGTTAAATGATTCATGCAACTATTCTTAAGAGGTGGTATTGAGCAGATTTGACAATTAAATCTTAATACCTACAACATATTCTCATATTTCCAAACTTCGGCCTCTTATGAAAAAAAAAAAATAGAAGAGAACATTTGTTTTGATACTTAAATTTTAATTAAAATGAACATCAAACTTAAATAAAAATCTGTTATCATATTTATGTACTCGAAATACTTTTTAATTTAATCGACGTGAAAGTTACTTTATCATCACTTTAATATCCTTAAACACAAAATCATAAATGCTTATAAATACAAAACATGTTTTTTGGTGAGTATTGAAGACATGAGACCAATAAGAGAGCTGCAAGAAACTTATTCTTCTTGTGAAGCTACAACAACCTTCCCAAACAAAACTGGGAAAGAAATTAAGGCACCAAAAAGAAAAACCTTTACTCATGAGTTATGGCTCAATTGTCAAAATAGATTAAGTTTGTAGAAAGAGTTTTCGGGGTCGATCCCTACTAAATATATCTTTAGAGAGGGGTGAAGAACTTTAATTGTGACTAAACTTCAAGCAGGATTAGTCTTTGACCGTTAAAACGAATTAGGATACATGTGATTTATAAAAAAAAAAAAAACCTTTGCATTTAACCTAGTCCACGGACATAAAGTTGAACTTCCGATGGACAGCTTATATATAGTTAAAAAACAAGAAATGAACCAAACCAACTTCTTTAATGGAGATGTGTTACCCGTGAGGTGTAATAAAGAGGTTAACTCTTCTCAGTGAGCACAGGCTGTGGATGGAGTTATCTCAACTACTTTGTTCATGATGATTTTGTGCTTAGGGCGGCTTCAAAAGGAAGCAAATGAGATGGGCATGCATTGTCAAGTAGAGTAAAATAGTGAAGAGTGGCATTCCTTTCTTGTGTGTTCGAGAAATTTTCCTGCTTTCTGAGCTGGAAGGAAGCGTTGGAGGTTGATGGGAAATTTTTTTAATGGTGCTGTCATACAATTCTTAAATATGAGATTTTGTCCTTTTATAGTCGAGTGATAAGAGGCTATTAGATTATATGTCTTCTAACTATGGTTTTTTTTTTTTTATATATTTAAATAGTGGACAGACTTGATTGTCAGAATTCTCATTAGAGTCCTAATTCCGACGTTCTTTAACATTGCTTTTTTCATTGCAAGAACCAAAATTTTTATGGATGACTCGTCCAACTCCATTTTTTGAAAAACTATGGTTAAGTCTCAAAATAACATCAATGGTCTAATGTATTCTTTTCTTGAGCCGATTTAAGGTAGATTTGTATATTTAAATCGAACTTAGCAAATTTATAAGAAATTATTTTTTTTCTCTGTTCGAATTTCAGTCAATCAAGAAAGAAGTATACTTTTTTACTACTTGATTCACTGTCGGTGATTTTGTGGTTTTAAGTATTAGCAATTGGATCTCTTTGTGCAAGCAGATAATGCTATATGATAGGTTTAATTAACGGGAATTTATAAGTATTGATTAAGGATAGTTAAAATAGTAATAGTTTAAAAAAAGAATAATTGTTTAATACACAGTCAGTAAAGTTTTTTGACTCCACAAACGGGGTTAAAATCATTACACATGTTTTATTATATTTACTTTTATTTTCTTAATATTTTAAAGGACATATGTAATAATCTTAATCCTACTTATAGAATCAAAAAACTTCACTAAAGTGTACTGGATATTAATCTTAAAAAAATATATTTTGCTTTATAATCAATTAAAGAGAAATAATTCATTTAATATATTTTTCTATAAATATCACCTAAGATACTGGTTAACATTCTGTATATTTACCCATGACTTATATCTTTTCACATAGATATAAATTTCTTTAATGTAAATGATTTAAATTAAAGTCAAAACATGAATGAAAATATAACTTTACAAAATGATTAACATTTGCCTTTTGAAAAAAGTCAAAACATGAATGAAAATATACTCTCTTAGCTTTAATGAAAATATACTCTCTTAGCTTTTTCTTTCTAATTTTTTTATTAAAAACATAAGAAATTAATTTATTTTTTGAATATTAGAATTAAAAAACAAAGAGCGAGGAAGTTGGTATATATAGATGTAATGAATTAGTAATTCTTTGAAATGAGGTGGCCACTAGCCACTAATGGAAAAGAAAAGTGAAGAGGAAGTCAACGAGAGAGAAGTCAAAATCAAAGGTCCAAAAGAGAAGAGAAAGGGCTTTGTATAATTTAAAGAATCTTGGTTAGAACTCAAAGGTGTAGTCCCCCAATACTGTTTGCCATTAGACATGACTTGTCTTAATCATTGCCCTAATGATTTCTTCCTTTGGTTTCTTAAATCATCATTCCCTCTTCTTCTTGTTGGTGTAAAGCAATATATTCATGGATAAGCCAAATCGTTTAGAGTGGCATCCAACAAAGTTTTAAAAAGATCATACAAGATAAAGAAATTAAATGGGGAAAGCAAGAGGTTATGATATTTTTTTATACAAAAGAAATTGTATTATGAGAATAAAAGAAAGAGATTACCTCTAAATATGGTATTTCATGTATATAATATATATTTGTGTCATATAAAATTATATTCATAACGTGTAAAATGTAAAAATTTCGTGTTAAAATTTATATTAAAGCGTCAAACACAAAATATTTTTTTAGCTTTTATCATATTATATACAATTTTTATCAAAATTTAATATGTGTAATTTTTGTCATGTCATAGTGTTACGTTAAGAACTGTCAAGTTTAATTGTAGGTATTCGAATTTAATTCCATATTTATTGATTTTTTTCTATTGTATAAACCAATTAAAATACATCCCAAATCCAATTACCAAAAGATCACAATGTTCAGATAAGACTGTTTTAATTTGTGTTTCTAAATATATTTTTGCATTGTTTAGTAAGCCTTTATTTTTATATTGTAGTTAGAGTAAGGGAAATTATATTTATAATAAAATTTTTGGGTTATTTATTAGTAATCGGGTAATTTAAAATTGAATGAAATAATATAATCAAATATATTGATTCATTATCATTAGAGCCTTTATCTGAATAGATTAGAGTAGATTGCATGAATCAATATATAAACTTATGTTAAATTGTCAATATGAATTCTCATGCTTCAATCATTACTAGGCAATGCGTCATTTTAATTTTAATATCGTCATATATTTTTGAAAGAATTTTTTCTCTACTTTTTCTATCTTTCTTTTACCTTAACCCTAAATATAGTGATTAACGGTAATTAAAAAAAATTAAATTGAAGAAGTTTGACATGGTCAATATTGAAGGAATTCATAAGATTCAATAATAAATTTATCCATTTACATAATTAATTAAAGAATTGGTTTGAAGAAAAAGTATATGAATTGGGAGGATTTTTATTTGACAAATTCATGTTTGAGAGATGGTGGCATTAACTTCTTGTTGCCGACATGAAGGGAAGAAACAGACAGGAAGATTGAGATTTCAGTGCACGTGGCGGTCTGGTGGACATGTTGGGCTATGACATGAAAGGAGAATTGGCACTGCATGGCTAGAACTAGAATGTCGGTACCCACAGCTGTAAAAACTGCTGATAATGGATACCACTTCGTATTATCCAAGACAAGCATTTGCATTTGTCATTGAAATTCATGATAAAAAGGTCATTGTAAATATAAAATTACTTTTTGATTTTTTTTTATCCTTTGATTAGGATATTCCCTAGTTTTGCTTGATCTAATCTAGTAAGATATCACATGCTTTTTAGTAGACTTGATAATTTTAAACCCTGATGCATTATACGATATAAAAATGATTTGAGAAAAGATACAAAGATAACACAATATGAAATTAAATAAAAATTGTATATGAATTTAGTAAAAGTTAAAAAAATGTTTTGCATTTTGTATTGATATAAAATTTTAGTATTTTACATGACATGAACATGTTTTAACATGAATAAGTTTTGACAGAATATGAATTATCAAGTCTACCTCTTAAGATATATTAAAAGAATAAAATATGTAATAATCTCTTGATTTGTATATAAATTTTTAAAAACTCATTATCAGTGTATTGAAATTAAATTCTTTTAAAGTTCTAATTAGACTACTCCTTATTTTGGGTTTGGACTTCGAATTTAAAGATGTAAAAGAACAGAAAGTTTGACGAACCATTCGTGAATATGCTCGGTTTCTGTTCGTTTATTATTTTTAACAAGCGATCACGAATAGAGGTGTCATTTATTTATGTTCGCGAACAAACTAATTTAATATTCATTTAAAACTCGTTTATTTAATGAATTATTTAGTATTCGTTACTGTTCGATAATAATAAACTTTTAAATTACATATTTACTTATAAATTATTTTAATATGTAATTATTAAAAGTACATATTTATGTAAGATTTTTTTAATTTTACATCATATATATTAGGGTGAATAAAATTTATTTTATAAATTTTTTTATTTAATGTTCATGAACATGTTCATTTAATGTTCACGAATACATGTTCGTGACCATTTTTTTAATATTCATGAACACATATTCTTGAACAAGCTACACGAATATGATTAATAGCATGAACAAACTTAAAAAATAAATTAACAATCATGAATATTGTAATATTCATTCATATTCGGTTTGTTTACCCACAATATTTGGAGAATTGAAAGAGAAAACTGAAATGGAAAAGTTGAGTTTGAGCTGGGTTTGCCAGATTTGCGTATCAAGTCCAAGGCAATTCTTCAATGAAAGGGAAGTTTGGAAACAGCCCAAAGGCCCAAGAATTTGAACAGGAACAACTCTCTTCTGCAAAGGAGCAGGAAGGTAGGCCTACAACTTTAGGTAGCCCAAACCTAAGTATCCTTTCATTGGCTGACTAGGTCCTTGAGCCACTAATCCCTTGGCCCAAAAAGTCTCTCACCTAGTCCTTGTGTAATAGGCTACGACCTTCTCTCATGTTATTTTATACTTTATGAATGATAGAATAATCTATTTTTTTTGCCAACAACTTATTGATCAAACGATTAAAAAAAATTGAAATATGTTGTAAGATTTGAATTCAATACAAGCAACTTCATCAATCAATCCCCAATTATAAAAAAAATCTAATTTTCTTTTTTTTTCTTATCATAATTAGATGGTTAGGGTTGATGTTATTTGAATAAAAATTCAAATCTTATAACATATCATAACTTTCTCTTAATCACTAAATAAAAAAATTGTTAACTAATTTTCCTTCTTCAATTGGTTTAAGCCATGATTCAAGTTTAGTTTTTGTTTATTGGTCATATTTTAATGTCTTTATTAATTACAAGTTGCAATTTAAAATTGACTTCAAACTCAACTGTTAATTAGATTTGATAATTTTAAATACGACATAATAATATGATATAAAAATGATATGAAAAAATATAAAGGTGATATGGGTTAAAATTTGATAAAAATTATATATAAATCAGCAAAAATTAAATATTCTATGCTGTGTCTATATGAATTTTGATGCAATAATTTTGTGTTTTACACGACACAAACATTATATATATATATATATATATATATATATATATATATACACAAATCATTAGATCTAATTTTAATATAATTGACAAATGCTTTATTGATTAAGTTAACTTGTCAATTATATTTTAGAGTTTTTATTTTCAAGTAACTTTTAAAGGCACACATCTCACGTCAAGATGTCGTGTTCACATAAATACAATTTAAATGCATGTTTCCAATAGAAAGAGACATGAAAATAGTTTCTTCTTCCCCCTTACTTGTAAAAGGGACTCAATTTTGGTCCCCTCTTGGCATAATAATGACTTGTGTGACATAATATGAAAATATAATGGTAGCTACCTATTTTTTGAAGCACAACAAATTCAGGCATCAATGCCTCTTCTCATATGCACAGAAAAAAGATTATTAATTTAAATGATCATATTTTTATTTTTAAATTATAAGAGTTTTGCAAAATTAAAATTTGAATCTCAACTTTTGTATTATTTTTTGCCTAAATCAAAAACTTTCATTATATTAAGACATTTAAAATTAGTACTTTTTTTAATCAAACTCCTTTTTTTTTATGTCAAATTTAAAAAAAGTAATCCAAATATATAGAATTTGGCCATCTTAAACATTTATAAAAAAACTAATAGATTTGCTTATAGTTTTGCAAGTTCGACCAAACAATGTAATCGGCTATTCTCTTAATCTCTTTGTTGGAATGGAACGGTCTCATAATCTTGGTAATTTTAGACACTATAAACTAATATGATTAAAAAATAATACGAATAAAAAATACAAATATGACTCAAATTAAAATCTGATAAAAATTATATATGAACATAATAAAAAAAAATTTTGTATTTAACATATTGATACGAATTTGACACAAAATTTATATTTTATACGATATAAATATGATTTTACGTGACATATTTACGAATTATATACAAGCAACTTCTAGTCTTGCATATAGAAAGATTGCTTATATGATCTTATGTAAAATTAAAAAAATAAAGAAAATAATTCCAACATAATTGACATAGGCCAAACTCTCTACCAAAATTCATTTTGTGATTACCAATATACGCTAAGGAAAAAAAAATGAAAAGAAAAGAGAAGACCCAGGTCAAATTGATGAAAGAAAAAATAGTAATAATGAAATCAGATGGGGATCACAATTCGATCATGTTGACTTTGGTCTATGATGATCAAATTATTTCTGAGCCGTTTGATCAGTGGGACTCCCCATACGATGCACGTGCTCCAACCCATTTTCTTGGCTGCATGCGAAGTACTGCGTACAGACTACAGACAATCACATGTGACATTGATGTGATATACAAAGAAAAATAAAATAAGTATTATAAAAGAAAATATGAAAAAAAAGCTATTTTTTTTGAAGGTTTGTTACAACAAAAGACAAAAGAAAATGGCTCCCACAATTTTCTTTTTTTTTTTTTAAATTAAAAAAAACATTTTATCGGTGTTTGAATCAAATTAGGAAAGTATTCAATGGTGTCTGTCGGTTGGGTTTTCAAAATTAAAAAAATTCATAAATTAAAGCAATCAATTAAATTACCAATAAGTTATTGAAAAAGTGGAAATAAGTTTTTTTTTTCATGTACTTGAATAAAATTTGAGTTTTAGAGTCTTCACTCTTTTAAAAGCTTTATCATTTATTATTTTTTGTTCAAATAAAATTAATCTCAAATCGTAAAACGGATAAAGATACTTATGCCTAAAAAAAAGTAATCAATTAAATTTGCAATAAAAGGCTGAACAAAATCGATTCAAAATAATTAATCGAAATAATCAAAATTATTTAAATCGGTTGTTTTCATCAATGTAATAAGCTAAATTAATTATATGACCAAATCCATCGTCAATTCTGTATAAAATAAAAATTAATTGAATAATACCAAACTGAATAAATCAAATCAAATTAATATATTTTGTCCACTTTCCATCCATTAAAGTGTTTAAACAGATTTGAGTTCATCCCAAGGCGTGGTTGGATGCATTCTTCTGTGCCTGTAAAAATGCCATTTTCTCTGATCATTTGGTCATGTGGTCATGTGGTGGGGCCCAAAAACCTTTCAGAAAATTATGTCATTTGCCTTTGTGTTGTCGTTGTAAACTCCCATGGTAGGAACAAGAAACCAAAAGAAATTGTCAAAAGAAAAAGAAAAATAATTAAAATTCACCTAATATATAGATTTTCTTCAATGTTCATTTAAAGAGTTTAACAATAATAAACATTTTTTTCAAATGTTTATTTAAATATTAGAACACCTATTTTTTTTTATAGATAGTTTAATAGCAAAAAAAAGTTATTCAACTTTAAAGTTGGGATAAACTGTCAATTTATTTTTAGAATTTACAGATTCATTGAACTTTTACTTAAGAATTTTGTGAAATTTATTAGTTACTTACTAAAAAAAGACTGTAAAGATTCGAACTTGAGTGCAAATTCAAATCTTAATCCTTGCATCAACCTCAGTTAACTATTCCAACACGTTTTTCATTAATTACTTTAATTGATTTATTGGTTCAACACGCTAGGTTATATGTATTTTATGTTTAAATAATTAAATTTATTTAATACAAAAGAGATTATAGTTTGAAAATTAAAAAAAATGTAGACGTTGAAATTTGAATATTAAACTTATTTAAAATCATCTTTTAAATAAATTATATGAATCAATTGAACTAATTGCTTAAAAAATGGCATAAAATTTAGTTAATTTAGATAAAAAAATTGGATAACTTTTTTTTTCTAATAAAACAAGAAATCATAGGACAAAATGAATTTGAATGTTCAAATGTTTGTCTGCTAACCTTTCATTTAATTCTAAGAAGATGGTACCATAGCTATTTTGTACCATTTGGCATTTAATTTGGTCAATTAAGATTGGCTGCTACTTTGCAATATGCCAATATGAAGGTTCGAAAAATTGAATGCATGGTTGGAATATTGTGCTACACATATAAGAAACATTGACTAGTTATCATAAAAAAATATTAAACACCAAAGAGCACGCAAATCAGCTGGTAGAGGGTTGTTCTAGTTTAACTAGAGGTTTCAAGTTCGAGTCCTGGGTATGAAGCTGTGTTAAAACTTTTGAGGGAGAGCTTTGCCGCCTTTTGGATCCTACCCGGCTCGAATCCAGATTAATCCTATACCAAAATATTATGGAGATACCGGATGGTTTAAACCAAAAAAATAAAAAATTATTGAACTTTCTATACCAAAAAAAATATTGAACTTGTAATTTTTTTTATACAAAGCGTCAGTGCAACTATAGACAAGCAAATACAAATACTGAAACTCGAGTTTTAAATTTATCTATTGTTATTTTCTAAAGAATTAAATGAGTTAATTGATCTAAATAATAATTTATGCTTGTGAATAATCAAGTTTAGTCAATAAGTTAACCTAGATAACTAGAATTATTTAGGTTAACTTGATATTCTACCATATATCATGGTAATTCAACCCATAATTGGTTTATATGTAATAAGCTAATTAACGTTATTTAATGGTATGTATATTTTTAAATAAACATTTCAAGATTAAATTCACAATTCTTTTAAACATAATTTTATCATCAATTCATCGATGAAATTACTTACTGAGATTTGCAATTATTGAATTTCACATATCAAAACACCAAAATTTATGTAAAATTTAGAGTGATAAAAGCAATTATACATGAATATATTCAGATATATACATCATGATTTCTGAATTTCCAGCGAGTAATGTACAAAACTCTCATTTTCTAGGCTGAAAAAGATTCCAAATTTTCTTTCTGCATTATTGTTTTATTTTATATGGCGAGAAACAATGAACTGGCCAGGCCTGAACACTGTCCTCCTTCTCCTCCCCACATATAGCAAACAAAACCTCTTGAAATAGTAAAATTAGGAGTATAAATAGCAATTATAAACTGAAAGCAGTCCTCACCTGAAATGAATCCTCATTTACCAAATTGTCGGTGCTCACTAAAATACAAGTTTAAACATAGTCTCCAAGAAATTTCATATTTATTAATAAGATTCTCTGAGAAAAAAAATATTAAATATCAACCCAAATAAGTACTACTATTTCTAATAGTGTTTATAATGTTATTAACTATAATAATTAATTCTAATAGTTTGATTATTAGCTTACACACAAAAATGCAATGTGATTCAGAATTCAAATTCAAAAGCTGGTACATCCTTGAGCATGCAAAGTACTTGAATCCTTAGCTCCCCTTTGAGAGGAATCGATGCCAGTTTCTGGAAAATCCGAGTGGTTTTCCGGTGATGCCGAGAGGTTTTCTGACCCCTGGGACGGTGCTATAAGTGTTCCTTGATTGTACAAAGTACTTAATTGATGAAAGTAAGGACATGTCCTAGACTCCAGGGACCTCTTCTTGTTAGCATCTTTGGTTTTTCTGAAGTACTTGTTGATGTTCTCCCATTTCTCTTTACACCTCTTTGCATTTCTCTTATACCCCAAGTCTAACATCCCTTGTGAGATTCTTTCCCACAGAGGAGCTTTTATGGCTGCTGCTTCCTTGTCATGATCGCCATTGTTGTAAAGGTTGCACCTCAGGTTTATCAATGCCAACACTTCGTCTCTTGGCCATCTCTTCCCAAGGTCTTCTTTGTCATTAGATGTAGGGTTTTGGGGAGCTTTGCTTACTGTAAATGGTGAAGTGGGTGGTAATGGGTTGCTTTCTGCATTGGCAGAATTAGGGTTTTGGGGAGCTAGGGCTCGCACTGATGAAGAAGTAGGTGTTTTTGGATTAGGGTTTTGAGTGGCTTGGTTTTCTGCCACGGAAGTTGGACAAGAACCAGAATTTTGATGACCAAGGATCATGCCAGATGAAATAGTGGCCGAAACTTGATCAACTTTGTTTTGGTTATTGACAATAGAATTAGGGTTTTGTGCTGCTGGCATTAAAGAACATGAATTACTAGGAGGATTTGAATGTTCATTTGGCACCTTAACAAGATCTTCAGCATTACTCCTTCCAAGACATTGCTTTTTAGAGGATCCGGTTGATGAAAACTTGCTCAAGAATTTGATTATGGTAGCTTGTCTATCACCTGCAACAGCTTGTTCTTTTGCTCTAAGTTCAAGCTCCTGATTGATCCTATCCAGCTCTTGTTTCTTCCAAGCTTCTTCTCTTGCAATTATCTCTTCATCTCTCTTTACCATATCTTCAAGCAGTTTGTTATGCAGCTCTTCCTGCTGAGTCATCAACTTGTTCACAATATCTTCACAAAACTCTTTGAGACTCTCAAATTTCTTCTCTCTTTTCCCCCTCTTGTTGCTGCCCTTGCTGTTTTTTGCTTTGTTCTCAACCACTTTTTCATTATCCTGATCTGATGCATTATTTCCTGCTGAAGTCTGAAATTCATCAATGTTTCTTGAATCATCTTCCAAATTCTGACCCATGTTGTCTTCATCTTCCCTTGACTTTTCCACTTTTGTGCTGTTTTCAGCTGCAGCAACCTGCTGGCTATGGTGATGATGAGCTGCAGCAGGAGGATTCTCAGCTTGACAAAGCTCCTCAAGTTCACTAAAGATCCTGTAGTTTTTGCTACAATGGATGCTGTTGAAATATCTGTTTTCTTCTTCAAATTTCTCTTTGCACTTCTCTGCACTCCTCTTGAACCCAAGCTCTGCCAACTTCCTGCACCCACCATAATTGTTTATAAAATTAAACCCAACAAACCACCACCTATCAACAAATGAAACACTTATTCTTTCCATATATGCAAGCTTTTTGCTTATTTAATTCTCTCTGACTTTGATTTATAATTAACAACTGTCTATATATATATAAATAAAAATATTGAAGGTATCCCAACAATGGTAGCTTTCTAAGTCCATGTAGATGCTTTGATATCCAGTTTGAGTTGTTTCATTGATCAAGCTTCTTCAGCTTCAGCTAAATTCAGTTTGAACCCAATTTGGCAAATTTTGAGGGGAATCTACATATCAGAAAACTTACCTTGAGACATGTTCCCAAGTGAATTCTGGGAACCAATTTTCCATGCTGGATCTGATCTTCAAGAGGGCAAGAACTTCATCATTAGACCAAGGATGGTGATGATCAATAGGTTTAGACATGGATCTCTCTCTTGCAATATTCTCCATGTTCATACCTACCAAGCTCATGTTGCTCTCTTGTTTCCCTTCATTTTTCTGGCCTGGGTGATGTTGCTGCTGCTGCAACGGCAGCAGAAAGTGAGGCTGCTGCTGCAGCTGTTGAGTGGGCACTTGGTGATGGTGGTGGGAGTTTGAGATGAACAAAGTGTCAAAGGAAGGGAAGCCATTGGAGGAAGCAAGGTTATGGAGAGGAGAGAAAGAGAGTGGGAGAGTGGTGGCTCTTGCAGCTGCTGCTGAGGCTATGAATTGGTGAAACAGGTCTGGAACTCCATCAAACATTGTTCTGAGTTTATGAGCGAAGTGTGTGTGCTTTTGCTTGTGCTTTTGTTCTTGGACTTTTGGTTTGGCGACACTGTAAAAATTGCTGCTAAAACAAAACAGACTAGAAAAACACCATTGCCCTTTCTCTCTTGCCATCTGATTCCTCTTTCTCTCTCTCATTTATCAAGGATTTTGTCCTATCATGGGATAGAAAAGATAGCCTACCACACACCTCTGATGGGAAGTGAAGTCACTGTCCAATCAGAGGGCCGGTCATGCTTGCACAATTAAGGTTTAGTTGCTTGAAATTTTGGATTAAGAAATAATTATTACTAATGCTTAAAAATTAAAATAAAAATTAGATTTTTTTAATGTAAGTACAAATATTATTATCCGTTTTATGATTTGAAATTAAATTTGTTCAGATCGAAAGTTGTAAAAAGTAAAGCTTTCATCATAGTGTGGATTTTAAGATTTAAACTTTGTCTAAATGCTTGGGAAAAGAGTTCACTTCTACTCTTTCTCACCATTTGTTGGTAAACAAAAATTAGATGCTATGTTATAGCATATATTCATTCTTTAATGACAAAAGAATATCACACTAAAAATGGTATTCACATGTATAAATTTATTTCATGATTTCTATTATCATATGTAAGACACTAGAAGAGGGAAAATCAAACCTTTTTTTTTTTATGAAAGTGAAACATGATGATTACTTTCTAAACTATATAAATATTGGCTTTGCTAAACTATATATTGTTTTATGTTGGTATTTAGTGACTACTGAATTCTGAAAGTTTGTTCTTATATATATAAAATGCATTATCCGACATTAATATTTGTTGAGCTTTTGTAAAATCCGATACTTAGTTCAATTACTTTGTACAGTTTATTAAAAGGTGATTTTCAATACATTATTACTTTCTAAACATTCATTTTATGTTGGTATTTAGTGATTATATAAGGCTTTATCCAACATTAATATTTGTTGAATTGTGAATGTGAAGTTTAATTCAAATAATTCATACCATTTGAGAGGAGCATATGCAATTCCCTTCTTCCATATAATCACATTTCAACCTCCTTTATACCAAGAAATATTTGTTGAATTTTTGTATTCATGACATATTAAGAAATTTGATTTAAAAAATCCGATATTTAGTTCGATTTATTCATACTATATTTATTTAAAAATGTAATTTTTGATAAATCTGAATTTAATATCTAACACTTAACCTTTTTTTATTTTCAAATTATGATCCCTTTTATATAAAATATAAAACGAAAAAAAAAACTCGACATCATATTTCATAACCATCATGTCAACGTGTCTCTATATCTCTCTCTATTATTAATATCATATTCAAAATTGAACAAAAAAAGGCCAAAGGAAATGAAAGTGGGATCCAGTCGCCAGGCATGAGAGTGAGGGAAAGAAGCAACAAGGGAGGGGGGGGGGGGGGGGGGGGGGTGTTGGAAAAGGATACTTTATAAATGAGCTATGTATTATTTATTTTCTCTTGGGGCCTTAGAATCCAATGCAGTGGCTGATGGAGATGATGGTGCAATTAACGGCAAGGAGGATGGCAGGGCACGTGAAAGCATGCAGACACTGGGACCAGCTATTTAAGGGAGCCAAGGGAAGCCCGGGCTACCCCAGGCCCATCGCATTGCATTGCACCATGCTCAACCACATGACGAAAAAGAAGAAGAAGGCCGAAGAGAGGAGATCGAATTTCCACATGCTGCCTGACTGCCGATGCCATGCCACATGATAGTTGTTTTCAGAGGTCGACACTTTGGTTATCTATACTGTAGAGACCTACTCCCGATCAGTGAGATATTGTCTGTTTTAACTCGAAAATATCATTATTTTGTCTCAAAAAAGTATGGGTTCAACTTTCACTTGCTTATCAAAGTACAATCTCCTAATATCTTAATGTAAGATTAGAACGTTACATCTACTCCAACTGGATCTAAATTGAAGCCCTAGTTGTTGAGTTTTTCTTTGGATCATTAATCTTGGCATTTATAGATGGAGAAAATTTTTACTATTACTTGTTATATAGGAGCTTGAAGAATGTCAAAATAGATTTCTATTATGAAGATGTTTATGCATATGAACACCAAAATGCTAATGAGTGATGGATCAAGTGCTCCTAATTGTCTCATGTTTGAATTCATTGAGAAGATGTGAGAAGGTAATTTTTCATGAACACGTTAGGCCTTGTTGAGGTGTTTTCAGTGTAAGTGGAGCAGACTTTCTGGCTCTTGCGGTTTGATTGGTCTTGTAAGGAGAAAGACAAGATCAAGAGACACTAGAGTTTGACATTTTGGTTCCAACACTCATTTCACTTAAACTAATCACAAGCCATTACACAATTAGATTTACAAACTCACACTGTGTCGATAAGATTTAAATTTGAAACTTCAAAATATCAGAATTACTTTTTTGCCTTTAAATCAAGTCAAATTTCAATTTTAGTTTTACTTATTCATTTACAATATTTTATTTTAGATTTGACCTAAATAATTTACTCCAAAAAAATAGAAATTTAAGGTATTTGATAAACATATGTGAAGTTTTTGCTTTATCCTTTCTATAATATGATTAATTGTTGTGATTGACTTATGAAAGAAAGTTGGAGAATGCTAAGGACAGTTATTTTAACAATCACATTTTAACAATTTTTATTTTATTGAGTCACGTAACTTTTTAATTTTACGTGAAAATTTATTATATACTATTACATATTACTTGAAAAGTATTTTTTAACATTCATACACTTGCTTCAACATTTCAACCTCTTACATGGGTAAGAGAAGAGACGTGATTAAAAGTGTTAAAATGTGATTATCAAAGTTATTACTTCTAATATTTTTCAAAAAAGGTTTCACCTAAAAAAATTTATGAAAAAAGTGGGCTTAGACATAGTTTTTCATAAGCTGACCCAACCCTTAAACTGGGCTAAGACCGTGACAAGACCAGGCCACAATATCAGTTTGGATTCTTTCTATTATTTAATTTCAAAGTTCAATAATGAACAAAAAAACCTTTGTGTAATAATATTCTATAAAGAGAAAATGCCCTGGCAATTTTTTTTTTTGGAATTCCGAATTTAGTTAGGTTGATTAGCTTAGAAGACGTAGTTTTCAATAGATTTGAGATTTGATTTTCAATGTCCACATCTTATTCTCAGATTATGATTTTTTAGCCTATTATATTTGAAGAATCGATAATTTGATAAACACAAATAACAATAACAAACTCAGCTTAATTTCATATTTGATGTTATTAGAACTTAGATATCAAAATTTCAAAGTCTTTTCCTTATCATTAAAGTAATGTCTCATTGACATTTTTAAACTTAATAAAATAAAAAATTTGATTAAAACTTTGTACGTTCTAAAATTTTGACTATGTGCCAATAAAATAAACTACAAACTCTTAACCATGTATTTAATTACTAGACTTCACCTATTCTTCTTAAATAGGCTAAAAACAAAGCTAATTAAAAACTTGGAGTGCATAGAAAATGGGGCAGAGGGCTTTGATATTCAAGCTTTTGTCCTCCGATGTTGAAAGAAATAAGCTTCCATCGTCATGCCACTTGGTTTGCCACTTGCTTTGGGTTTGGGTTTGATCTCATGCTTTATAAATAAAATCAATTTCCACACGAAAGTTAGGTAAAATTACCTTTTCAAAGGCAAAGTCCACAAAAAAAAAAATTGTAAAAGTAACAAGCAAATTGTGCACATTTTTGCTAACCATAGAGATCATTTTTTTTTTCAAATTTTATGCAGAGTTAATATTTTACAAATTAATTGTTACATTTATTTCATTATACATGTAAATTTTTTAGTAGATTTGTTATTTCTATAATTTCCGTCGACAATTACATCTTTTTTAATATATATTAATAAAATTTTATATCATTAAACAAATAGTTAAATATTTACAATTAATTTTAAATTTGACATGCACAATATGCATGAATAGAACATAAAAAATAATTTAGAATTAGATTAACTTTAAATTTGCGTAAGTGGATACTCATACTTCTTCTGTTCATATATAATTTGCAAATGATATGAATGATATTTTGATTTCTTTTTCTTTCTTATAAATTGTTTTTTTTTTTAAGTTTAGGGTAAATTTTTAACATTTTTTTCATTAAGAATTGTATTCTAAGTTCTAATTACACCCTTTGATCATTAGAGCAAAACCCATATTGGTTTTTGTTTTTAATCTTTTTAAAAGAAATTATTCCTTTAAACTTGTAGAAAACTTGCCTTCCAAAATTTCATATTTAAGTGTCACATTTGTCTTGTAGCTATTGTGGTTATAAGCAAAATTTGACTTTTTAAACTTAAACACAATTAGGCAGAGCACTTCTAGAATACAAACTGATCAACATTGAAAAAATTGTTTGCGTTAAAAACTTGTGTTTTTCTATATGTCTTCACGTGTTGAATTATTTCTCTAATTTTGATTCGTTTCAAATCGAGGATTGAACAAAGATTTTTGAGTTTGAGTTTAATATGATTTAACTCAAGATATTAATTTATTAATAAAAATATTTTAATTTAATATCTAAGCTTGACGAATTAGATTGATTTAATTTCGAAATTTTGAAAGACTAAACGAATTTGATTCAATTTATGAACATCTTTACATGCAAAACTTATTCGGACTCTATCCCTCTTTTTTAAATGGTTTAGAAAGCTCTAAAACATGTTGATTTTTTTTAATGATCAAAGGTTTATAACCATAAAAAATGTTAAAAGAAAAAAAATAATCAATGATTTTTTTGTTGGGAAAAATATCCTTAAAACCAAACACCCACAAAAATAGAGGAAAGCAAAAACAAACACAATAATTTTAATGTGGTTTGACCCAACCAATTTGGCCTACAACCACCCAACCAATTTAATAAACAATCAAACAACTACAACTGTGCAATTTTTAAAAGAGAAAAATTGCAAACTCTTTACAAACCCAACCCAACTACCCAAAGAGCCCAACTACACCCTTTTATATAGCCCAACTTTATAACTCTCTGGGATATTTGACAAACCAAGCCTAACACTTTATTTATAAGGGAATAACCCTTATAACTTCTCCTATACTTTCGATGTGTGATTCAAGGCAAACCCCAACAAATCCTCCCTTGACTTGAATCCCCAAACTCCCCAAACTACTTAACAACATCTGAAAAACTAACTTGCCTCTGAATCTTCTTACTCTTGGAAACAACTCTATCCTTTGCATCATCAAGCAAATATAGTTGTTTCTGATTCCTCTTTCCTTGCAAAACTAAACCACCATTCTTGTATACTTTGCAACAATCATTATTACCAACATATGTGTATCCACGTGAAGCTAACTCACCCAAAGAAATCAAATTGTAGCTAAAACTAGGTACATACCTCACATTACGAAGAGTCTTGACACCACCATCATGAAGCTTGAGTTGAACACTCCCAATACTTTCAATCTTCACTCGATTACCATTCCCAACCGCAATATTGCCTAAACTTTCAATCTCTTTCAATTCATCAAACCGATCTTTATCATTGCAAATATGCATCGATGCAGCTGAATCCAAAACTCAACTTTTCTCATAAGTATGAGGCCCATCTAAACAAGTTGCCAATACATCATCATCCGAATCAGTCAAAACAACACATGTCTCATTCTTCTTTCCATCATCACTCTTTTGTTGAGCCTTCTTGAATGCAGCCATATCCTCTCTTAATGTCTTGCAACGTACTTGAATATGACCCTTCTCTCCACAATAATAACATTCCACCTCACTATAATCTCTGAATCTTGATCTTGATCTCCCTCTTGATCCACCATGTCTCTCATTAGTCCTCCCTTGAGTAGAATCTTCCACAGCAGCTAGTACACCTCTTGCAGATGAAGAATCTTCTTTGCCCATAAATCTTTCATTCTCACGCAGCACAGCAATCACATCATGCAACGTCAAAGTAGTTTTACCTACCAATAAAGTCTGAACTAACGGTCTATAGGACTTGGGCAAAGATGACAACAACAGCAATGCCTTCTCTTCTTCTTTCAACTCTTTAGAATCAATAGCTAATAATTGTGAAACTAATCTATTAAATTCATTTAAGTGATCATGGAGACTTGTACCTTCATCCATCTTCAGAGAATACAAATCCATCTTCAAACACAATCTATTCGTCAGTGATTTTGACGCATAGATGTCTCCCAGCTTCTTCCACAATCCGGTTGGTGTCGTCTCAGTCAATACATTATACTTAATCTCTGGAGCAAGTGCCAATCTAATTGTGCTCACAGCCCTCTTCTGAATTCTAACCCAATCTTTATCAGACATTCCATCTGACTTATTTTCTTCTAATGCCAAATCTAGACCTTGTTGCACTAGAAGATCCTGAATCGTACTTTGCCATAACATAAAATTACTTTTACCATCAAATAAAGGAATCTCAAACTTAGGCATACCTCCAGACATACCTTCAGCTATAGCTTTCCTCCTCTCGCAGGATCACAAACCTTCAGCTCTTGATACCACTTGTTGGGAAAAATATCTTTAAAACCAAACACCCACAAAAATAGAGGAAAGCAAAAACAAACACAATAATTTTAATGTGGTTTGGCCCAACCAATTTGACCTACAACCACCCAACCAATTTAATAAACAATCAAACAACTACAACTGTGCAATTTTTAAAAGAGAAAAATTGCAAACTCCTTACAAACCCAATCCAACTACCGAAAGAGCCCAACTACACCCTTTTATAATAGCTTAACTTTATAACTCTCTGGGATATTTGACAAACCAAGCCTAATACTTTATTTATAAGAGAATAACCTTTATAACTTTTCCTATATTTTCGATGTGGGATTCAAGGCAAACCCTAATATTTTTTTGGGGTGAATTTGTGAGGTTTCGAAGCTTCTTACTTGTATTCTACGAATGCCAAATGCCAATTAAGACCGCAATCTCTACGTTGACATTTGGTTGCATTAAATTTCCCTTCACCAAGTTTTTTAGGCTTTGCCTAAAGAAACGAGCAAAGTGACCGCCAATTCAAGAGGAAATTTACAATAATAAAGAAACTAAACAACGCAAACTCACCAAAGAAACTGACTGATAATGATATTATATATATATATATATATATATTATATGTAGCTATATTATAACATAATGACAATCATTATCGCATTCATTGCAGTAAAATCCAAAAGCTCCACAAATATATCTGATTACGTGACACGTGTTTTTTAAAAATAAAAAAATCATTAAAAAGTCATATTTTTAAAAAAACACATGATACCTAAAAAGATTTGTTTGTGGAATATTTGAACTTCAATGTTAGTGGATGAGATTAAAAGTGTAAATTAATCTAATTACTCGAGTTTAACGAGTTGAATAAAGTATCTTAATACTCGATTCAAGTAGTTTGTCAATCTAATTAAGCTTTTCTTTAAATATAAGTTTTTATATTTTGTTATTATTTATCATTTTATTCTATTAATATATAATTGAAAAATGATAAATCGAACTTATTAAGTCGAGTTTGAACTGTTCGAATTTTTGTTGAATTAAACTCAAATTTCAAAAACTAAATTCAATTGAGTTAAAATCGAATTTCAAAATTTAAGTTTTTGAGTCAAACCTTCCTCAAATCTTATGTTGGATTAGGAGTAATAATCCATAAAATAAAACCTTCTAAAATGAAATAGCGTGACCTGTTCAAAACTAAAATTGATTAATAGAAGATAATCTGTAGGCAAACGGAATAAAAAAGTACATTTTTAAGTCTATATTTGAAGTGTTCTTCAACCAGCCGAAGCTTCCACCAAGTACAACGAAAAGGCAGCTTTCTTTGATTTTACCGTATGGAGAATTCTTTAATAATATTACAATTTCTAGTCATCCTAATATTTTGTTTTACTTTTCATGTTGTTTGGTAGCAAAGAAATTTTCAGTCTTTGTTAACTTGTATAAGTACCCTGTTACCTAACTCTAGCTTCACTTTGTCTAGAGGTAAAATCTCTCATTCTCTCTTGAGAAAATGGCATCCTGCAATGTTCTAGCTTTTGCAGCTTTGCTTCTGGTCTTGTTGCCTATGGCTGCTAAAGGAGATCTTGCTGACTTGTCACCTGGTCTGGCTCCTTTCTATGGTACCTTCCCAATCTCCTCTGATATCCATTGTCAAGCTTGTACAGATAAAAATGGAGTTTTCAAGCAAAAATATGGCATCTAATGCACTAACTGGCAAGTTTTTTTGTTCTTTTTTGATGAAAAACAGAAAAGGTGTGTGATGAAGTTGAGTGTGGAAAGGGAACATGCAGAGCAAACATAGCCTACCCTTTGAACTACATCTGCGAATGTGAATCTGGTTGGAGGAGAACTAGAGACGACGTCGATAATGATAATCTTAGGTTTCTACCATGCGTGATTCCGAACTGTAAGTTTCACCTCTTTTACCTGTTTGTTTTAACCATGGCAGAATGTTATTCAGTTCAGGTAGTTGATCGAGCAAAGCTTCTGGTTGTTGCAGGTACCCTTGATTACTCCTGCCAGCCAGCTCCTCCTCCAGTACCAGATAAAGAAATTCCTCTGAATTCATCTTACTTTGATCGTAATCGCCTTGACAGCCATCTCAACTATCATTTTATTCAGTTTTTTTTTCTCCGAATCTTTGTTTTCGGTTTCTTCATTGACAGTTCTCTTACCTTTGGTATCTGTGGTTGGTTTAGCTTGCTACTGGACTTACTGTGGAGAAGGAACATGCAACAAAACAGCAACATACAAGCATCTCTGTGAATGCAACCCTGGGTACTTCAATCTGCTCAACAGAACATACTTCCCTTGCTACAGTCAATGTGAGAACTCAAACATGAAATATGTAGTGAAACATTCGTAAGAGCAACAAATTCAAGGAAACTGATTAATGAATTCATGGTTTTTGATTTCTAAGGTACTCTTGGATCCGATTGCTCCCGCCTAGGGATTACAGTTTCAAACGAAGAATCAACAACACCCGGTGCAACTGGAAAAGGTGATTTAAACTGTGCAAACTCTCTAATCAGATTAAGCATCAAGGCGCACACAACATCATCAGTTCAGGAAAAAGTTATGAAAATCGATATAGAAAACATACCTTTCCTCCTCCATCCCTTGATTAATAAAAACCAAACAAGAAGAAACTAAGCCTGGTGAATGAAGATGCTAATTTCTTGTACAGCAATGCATTGCTTGACAAAATAAGTCAAACCCAGGATTTGTTTTTAACTCCTTACACCATTGCAAACTTTAGCTGCTTTTTCAACTAAAGATTAGTATTTTAGATGCTAATATTTGTACAAAATTGACTAAAAGTTTCTCATAGTTAAATCTGACTTCATGTGAAACCCAAAGTAAACTAAAACCAACTGATGACATGTGTTCTGTTTCAAACTCTAATAGTCCTTCTTGCTCCGTGTCTTGTTTTTCAGCTAGCACATTCCTGCCAGGGAAGCTTCACTGGACTGCTGTTTTGATCATATCGATGGCCATGGTTCTATGGAAGTAGGATATGTGAAATAAATCAGACCCTCAGCTCACCAGGCTTTAGTATCATCGTCCTAGAGTCCATTATACTTTGATATTTGATGCATTGTTGATTTGATTATTCTTCATTCTTCCATGTTTTCAGTATATATGTAATTAAAAGTCGGGCCTAGCGAGGGATGATTGCTATGTAGAGAACTCGGTTATAGTTATTTTTCATTATATTATATGATATATTATATTTTTATGTATATTCTTGGCCCATGCCAAGTCTCAAACTTTCTTTTTTTCTCTTGGAACTCAAGCTAAGAACAAGGGAGGCACAACTAAAACTGCACCATGGTGCAAAGTTGCTGAGCAAACATAACTGATTCTAAGCTAGATGTGATCCCTGTTGAGTTAATCTTAACTTTTGGCTTAACTATGCCCCAGTAACTAGAGAGGGGAAAATTAAAGCCCATTGACATCTAAATTTCTAGTTGTTTATCAACGACCTCTTGGCCGAGTGGCTAAAGTAAAGTTGTGACATGCTGTAAGGCTAAGATTTAAACCCAAATAATCTCAACTCCCACCCTCGATGATCGAAAGAAAAAAAAAAAACTCCATCTGTCTCATTCCATACTTTACAACATATTATTTTGTACCATAGCCATCGTTGAAAACCAATCTTGCATTTCTAATTCAATAAACTATATGTCAACGTCTTAACTAAAGCGGTGAATGCAGCCATGATAATTCTATAATTTATAGAATTATCATGAATTTAATGATATAATTTATCTCTAAATCATTACTATTAGATTCAAATCCCTCATTTATCTGTTAAATTTCTCTTAACGATGTAGGAACTCCAACTGATAAAGAAGTCAAAGATGTGAAGGATTTCAGTTCCAAATTTCATTCAAACACAAGACTTTGTTGATAAAGCTCCATGCATGGATATCTTTACTTGCTATCAAGAAAGATAAATTGTTGCATTTATCTTTTACGAAGATAAATTATCAAGATGGACTTTTTGCTAAGGATAAAGATAATCAAAAGAGCTGATAAAAGATAAATTTTCTTTGAAGATAAAGATCGAGCCCTATCTGCCAAGATTTTGAGCTAATCATCATCCCCACTGCCTCTATAAATAGCCAGCTTCAGCACCATGAAGAGCATTCAATCTTACTAAGGGATATAGAGTAGTTTAGTTTTATTCTCTTTGTTTTCAAGTTTTCATCTAAATTTCTTTTGGTTTTTATTTTGAAATATTTTAGAAGTTTTATTTAAATAAGATTTTTTTATTTTCACTTTCTTGCTATTTTAAATACATTAGTGTTTTGATAAAAAAATTTCTTTTGATCGTTTGAATAAAATTAGGGTGTGAAATTTTAGTATTTAGTAAGCAATTCACAAATTCAATCCTCGTGGGAACGATACTCTACTCATCACTTTATTACTTGCTACGGTCCGTACACTTGCGGTACACTTGTTACCGAATTCTCGATGAGTGTACCGCAAGTGTACGGACCGTAGCAAGTAATAAAGTGATGAGTAGAGTATCGTTCCCACGAGGATTGAATTTGTGAATTGCTTACTAAATACTAAAATTTCACACCCTAATTTTATTCAAACGATCAAAAGAAATTTTTTTATCAAAACACTAATGTATTTAAAATAGCAAGAAAGTGAAAATAAAAAAATCTTATTTAAATAAAACTTCTAAAATATTTCAAAATAAAAACCAAAAGAAATTTAGATGAAAACTTGAAAACAAAGAGAATAAAACTAAACTACTCTATATCCCTTAGTAGGATTGAATGCTCTTCATGGTGCTGAAGCTGGCTATTTATAGAGGCAGTGGGGATGATGATTAGCTCAAAATCTTGGCAGATAGGGCTCGATCTTTATCTTCAAAGAAAATTTATCTTTTATCAGCTCTTTTGATTATCTTTATCCTTAGCAAAAAGTCCATCTTGATAATTTATCTTCGTAAAAGATAAATGCAACAATTTATCTTTCTTGATAGCAAGTAAAGATATCCATGCATGGAGCTTTATCAACAAAGTCTTGTGTTTGAATGAAATTTGGAACTGAAATCCTTCACATCTTTGACTTCTTTATCAGTTGGAGTTCCTACATCGTTAAGAGAAATTTAACAGATAAATGAGGGATTTGAATCTAATAGTAATGATTTAGAGATAAATTATATCATTAAATTCATGATAATTCTATAAATTATAGAATTATCACACCCCCAAACTTGAATTTTTGCTTGTCCTCGAGCAAAATAACATTCCCAAGGAAATGTACCTAGAGGTCAAATACACTTGCAAGAATGATTTCCCTTTAATTTCCCCAAAGATTTTGAAAACATTACAACTCCATGAAAATTCATAAACATTAGCTAAATATATATAAACTCATTCAAAAGAGAGTATCAATTCAATTGGATTTTTCCGTGTGTGTGTGTGTGTATGTTTCTTCATTTCAGTTCATGCAATCCGGATAAATTTATATAAATATGACGTAACAAAAGATCTAAAAGAATAGTTATCTTCCATAAGTTTGTTTTTCTCATCTTCTCTCCACTAATGTAGACACACATAGCCAAAGATCAATAGGACTTTATAAGCTTGTAATGTATGGCTAGGGTAATAGGTAGGAGAAATAGGATTTTTAGGCTTAACCCCTAATCATGCATTCTTTTTCTTGGACTTTTTAAGAGCTTTCAAATAATTCCCCCAACTCGATTTTTTTTTTGAATTTCTTTTTCTTTTTTCTTTTTTTTTCTTTTTTTTTTTTTTGAAAATTTTTTTTCAATTTTTTTTAATTTCATCCTTTCTTCCATATATGCGTAGCTCTAAATATATCTTGACATAGTCCTCATGCATATAATGGGGTATAGGACTTTTTTTTTTATTTTTATATAGGCTAGGCTAATTATTAATGTAGGTAAAACAAAAAAAAGAAGGTATGTTTAAGCTCAAATTGGGTGACTAAGGATAAAATACATCATGGTAGTCTTGAAAAGCTCAAACGGTCCAAAGATGGCCTAAATCACCTCTTTAGCTAAGTGTGTTCTAGGATTTCGCCTTGAGAGATGATAGAACAAATTCTAGACAAATAACAAACTTTAAAGACTATTGTTTATTCCTATTCACATAAATCTTCTCTAAATATGCATGACTTCAATGATAGAAACATTGTGCATTTAATTTTTGGAAAAATCTCAATCAAAAAGATAATTCACTAAAGAATTCATTCACATACTTTGCTCATATTCATAAATTTCATATTGCCATAACATTCTCAATCAATGGTTAAATATCAAGGAATTATCAAGCAAGCATATAATCACTTCAAGGTAAAAACCATTTTAAAGCACAAAATTTTTTACAAAGATTTCAAAAGAAAATCAAAAAAAATTTTGCTTAATCTTTAAAAATAAAAATTTTGCTCTTCCCCCAACTTGAAACATACATTGTCCTCAATGTATAAGAAATTCAAGAATTCAAGAAAAGGATAAAGGAAACTCCCCTGATTTTTTTTTTTAAATGAAGCTCAAACTGCAAAACTTGCCAAATTTCTTTGTCGGTCCCCCAAACTTAGACTCTGACACCTATAAAATAAAGAAAAGAAATCAACTAATGAAATATCTAAACTAAGAAATAAGAGAAATAACTAAGAAAGCAATAAAATGCTGGGGTTGCCTCCCCAGAAGCGCTTGATTTATAGTCATCAGCTTGACTATGTCTGTCATTCTTCAAGGTGGATCATTAAGATCAATAACCGATTTTCCACGATCGATCACTCCTCCCCAATAATGTTTCAATCTCTGACCACTAACCTTAAATGGTTCCTTTGAAAATTCAGCTCTTATTTCCACAATTCCATATGAAAATACTTGAGTAACAATGAATGGTCCAGACCACCTTGATTTCAACTTACCTGGAAATAGCTTCAAACAAGAATTATAGAGTAAAACCTGTTGCCCCGGCTCAAATTGTCTTTCCACTATCTCCTTGTCATGCCACTTCTTCGCTCTCTCCTTAAAGAGTCTAGCACTCTCATCTGCTTGCATTCTGAATTCATCCAACTCGTTGGGCTCAGCACAATTGGGCTTCTCTTCATCAAGAATTGCTTCTATGGTGTCCATAGGTTGTTGATTGATGAATATTCCCTGAACTATACTCTCTTCTTCATTCACTTTAAAACAATCATCAGTCTCACTTGGGAATTTAATTGCAGAGAAAAGGTTAAATGTTACCTCTTGATCATTGACCCGCATGGTGAGCTCTCCTTTTTGCACATCAATAAGAGCCTTACCAGTTGCCAGAAAGGGCCTCCCAAGGATAATTGGGACTTCACGATCTTCCTCCATATCTAACACTACAAAATCAGCTGGAAAGACAAATTTGTCAACCTTCACTAGCACATCCTCAATAATGCCTCTTGGATACTTGAGAGATCGGTCAGCTAACTGGAGTGTTATCTTGGTTGGTTTAGTCTCTCCTAGTCCAAGTTTCCTGAAAATAGAAAAAGGCATTAAATTAATACTTGCACCTAAATCACATAAAGCTTTATCAAAAAATAAGTTACTAATAGTGCAAGGGATAGTAAAACTCCCTGGATCTTCAAGCTTAGGTGGTAAGTTCCTTTGCAAAATGGTGTTGCACTCCTCAGTAAGAGCAACAGTTTCAAAATCCTCAATTTGCCTTTTCTTGGAGATGATGTCCTTCATGAATTTGGCATAAATTGGCATTTGCTCCAATGCATCAGAGAAAGGGATGTTGATGTGGAGCTTTTTGAATACCTCTAGGAACTTAGCAAATTGCCTATCTATCTTCTTTTGCTTGAATCTTTGAGGAAAAGGGATAGGTGGAGGAGGTGATTCAATGGTCTTACCAGATTGAGATGAAGTCTGCCTAATGTTCTTTTCTTGCTTATCTTCTTCTTTTGCCTGGACTTCAACTCTGACATCTTCCTCTAATTCTTTAGGTATGTAGCCCACTTCTTTACCCTTCCTCAAGGTGATTGATTTACATTGCTCTTTACCTTCCCTTCTTGGATTAGGTTCAGTATTGCTAGGCAGGGTACCTTGGGGACGGTTACTAATGGCATTAGCAATCTGACCTACTTGAATTTCAAGGTTCTTTATAGAAGCTGCTTGGTTTTGTAAGATGGTGGTGAACATCTCTTCTAAAGAAGGCTTCTTTTCTTGTGGTGGGACTTGTGGTAGAGGATTATGTGGAAGTGGTGGTGGTGGTTGAGTATGGAAACCAGGAGGATAGGTAGGTCTTGGGTTAGATGGTTGCCCTTGATTATTGTTCCAAGACAAATTTGGGTGATTTCTCCAGCCAGGGTTATAGGTGTTTGAGAATGGGTTATGGTTCCTATTTGGATGGGACACATGTTGGACTTGTTCGGCTCGAATAGGACACCTATCGCCAGAGTGATTACCCCCACAATTATCACAAGTTACGAAAGGGTTTTGAATGGAATGAATTGGGTTGGGTTGTTGATTAACTCCAAGAGACTCAACCTTTTTGGTTAAGGCTGAGATTTGAGAGGTAAGGGTGGTGAGTGCATCTAACTCATACATACCTGCTGTTCTCTTTGATGTTAGCCTCTCAGCTGACCACTGATAACTGTTTGCAGCCATGTCTTCTATCAAATTGTAGGCATCATCTATAGACTTGCTCATTAATGCACCACCTGCAGCTGTGTCTATAGTAGTTCTGGTCTGGCTTACCAACCCATTGTAGAATCTCTGCACTTGCAACCAATTTGGAATCCCATGATGAGGACACCTTCTCAAGAGTTCTTTGTACCTCTCCCATGCTTCATAAAGTGACTCTGAATCGTGTTGCATGAAAGTGGTGATGTCGTTCCTCATCTTAGCTGTTTTGGCTGGTGGGAAGAATTTTGCCAAGAACATCTGGACTAAGTCCTCCCATGTTGTGATTGATCCTGGTGCCAATGAGTTCAGCCAATCCATCGCTTTATCCCTGAGAGAAAAAGGAAATAATCTCAGTCTTATCGCATCATCAGAAACACCATTATTCTTAAAAGTGGAGCAAATTTGTAAAAAATGTTTCAAATGAGCATTAGGATCATCATTGATTGAACCCCCAAACTGTACAGAAGTTTGGATCATTTGGATGATGGCTGGTTTGATCTCAAAATTGTTTGCTTGAATGGTTGGATATCTTATGCTCATCTCGAATCCATTCACTGTAGGCATTGCATAATCTCGAAGAGCCTTGGTATCTGCTTCTTCCATGGTATTTGTTTCAACAAGGTCTTCTTGGTTCTTCTTCTTGATTCTTCGTAAAGTTCTTTCAATTTCGAGGTCAAGGGGAGCCAATTCACCACTCCTTGCACGGCTCATGCACTAGGCCGATGTACCTCGCAAGAAAAACAAGAGAAGATATTAGTAACAAGGAGAAAAAATAAAAAAAAAAAATTGAATTAAAACTAGGTATGCTTGGTATTAATATTAGCAAAACAAATCCTTCAATCCCCGGCAACGGCGCCAAAAACTTGTTACCGAATTCTCGATGAGTGTACCGCAAGTGTACGGACCGTAGCAAGTAATAAAGTGATGAATAGAGTATCGTTCCCACGAAGATTGAATTTGTGAATTGCTTACTAAGTACTAAAATTTCCCACCCTAATTTTATTCAAACGATCGAAAGAATCTTTTTATCAAAACACTAATATTTTTGAAATTGAAGTAGCAAGAAAGTGAAAATAAAAAAAATCTTATTTAAATAAAACTTCTAAAATATTTCAAAATAAAAACCAAAAGAAATTTAGATGAAAACTTGAAAACAAAGAGAATAAAACTAAACTACTCTATATCCCTTAGTAGGATTGAATGCTCTTCATGGTGCTGAAGCTGGCTATTTATAGAGGCAGTGGGGATGATGATTAGCTCAAAATCTTGGCAGATAGGGCTCGATCTTTATCTTCAAAGAAAATTTATCTTTTATCAGCTCTTTTGATTGTCTTTATCCTTAGCAAAAAGTCCATCTTGATAATTTATCTTCGTAAAAGATAAATGCAACAATTTATCTTTCTTGATAGCAAGTAAAGATATCCATGCATGGAGCTTTATCAACAAAGTCTTGTGTTTGAATGAAATTTGGAACTGAAATCCTTCACATCTTTGACTTCTTTATCAGTTGGAGTTCCTACATCGTTAAGAGAAATTTAACAGATAAATGAGGGATTTGAATCTAATAGTAATGATTTAGAGATAAATTATATCATTAAATTCATGATAATTCTATAAATTATAGAATTATCACATGATAATTCTATAATTTATAGAATTATCATGAATTTAATGATATAATTTATCTCTAAATCATTAATATTAGATTCAAATCCCTCATTTATCTGTTAAATTTCTCTCAATGATGTAGGAACTCCAACAGATAAAGAAGTCAAAGATGTGAAGGATTTCAGTTCAAAATTTCATTCAAACACAAGACTTTGTTGATAAAGCTTCATGCATGGATATTTCTCCTGGCTGCCAAGAAAGATAAATTGTTGCATTTATCTTTTATGAAGATAAATTATCAAGATGGACTTTTTGCTAAGGATAGAGATAAACAAGGGAGCTGATAAAAGATAAATTTTTTTTGAAGATAAAGATCGAGCCCTATCAGCCAAGATTTTGAGCTAATCATCATCCCCACTGCCTCTATAAATAGCCAGCTTCAGCACCATGAAGAGCATTCAATCCTACTAAGGGATATAGAGTAGTTTAGTTTTATTCTCTTTGTTTTAGTTTTCATCATTTCTTTTGGTTTTTATTTTGAATATTTTAGAAGTTTTATTTAAATAAGATTTTTTTATTTTCACTTTCTTGCTATTTTAAATACATTAGTGTTTTGATAAAAAAATTCTTTCGATCGTTTGAATAAAATTAGGGTGTGAAATTTTAGTACTTAGTAAGCAATTCACAAATTCAATCCTCGTGGGAACGATACTCTACTCATCACTTTATTACTTGCTACGGTCCGTACACTTGCGGTACACTCATCGAAAATTCGGTAACAAGTTTTTGGCGCCGTTGCCGGGGATTGAAGGATTTGTTTTGCTAATATTAATACCAAGCATACCTAGTTTTAATTCAAATATTTTTTTTTTTTTTCTCTCCTTGATACTAATATCTTCTCTTGTTTTTCTTGCGAGGTACATCGGCCTAGTGCATGAGCCGTGCAAGGAGTGGTGAATTGGCTCCCCTTGACCCCGAAATTGAAAGGACTTTACGAAGAATCAAGAAGGAGAACCAAGAAGACCTTGTTGAAACAAATACCATGGAAGAAGCAGATACCAAGGCTCTTCGAGATTATGCAATGCCTACAGTGAATGGATTCGAGATGAGCATAAGATATCCAACCATTCAAGCAAACAATTTCGAGATCAAACCAGCCATCATCCAAATGATCCAAACTTCTGTACAGTTTGGGGGTTCAATCAATGATGATCCTAATGCTCATCTGAAACATTTTTTACAAATTTGCTCTACTTTTAAGAATAATGGTGTTTCTGATGATGCGATAAGACTGAGATTATTTCCTTTTTCTCTCAGGGATAAAGCGATGGATTGGCTGAACTCATTGGCACCAGGATCAATCACAACATGGGAGGACTTAGTCCAGAAGTTCTTGGCAAAATTCTTCCCACCAGCCAAAACAGCTAAGATGAGGAACGACATCACCACTTTCATGCAACACGATTCAGAGTCACTTTATGAAGCATGGGAGAGGTACAAAGAACTCTTGAGAAGGTGTCCTCATCATGGGATTCCAAATTGGTTGCAAGTGCAATATTCTACAATGGGTTGATAAGCCAACCAGAACTACTATAGACACAGCTGCAGGTGGTGCATTAATGAGCAAGTCTATAGATGATGCCTACAATTTGATAGAAGACATGGCTGCAAACAGTTATCAATGGTCAGCTGAGAGGCTAACATCAAAGAGAACAGCAGGTATGTATGAGTTAGATGCACTCACCACCCTTACCTCTCAAATCTCAGCCTTGACCAAAAAGGTTGATTCTCTTGGAGTCAATCAACAACCCAACCCAATTCATTCCATTCAAAACCCTTTTGTAACTTGTGATAATTGTGGGGGTAATCACTCTGGCGATAGGTGTCCTATTCGAGCCGAACAAGTCCAATATGTTTCCCATCCAAATAGGAACCATAACCCATTCTCAAACACCTATAACCCTGGCTGGAGAAATCACCCAAATTTGTCTTGGAACAATAATCAAGGGCAACCATCTAACCCAAGACCTACCTATCCTCCTGGTTTCCATACTCAACCACCACCACCACTTCCACATAATCCTCTACCACAAGTCCCACCACAAGAAAAGAAGCCTTCTTTAGAAGAGATGTTCACCACCATCTTACAAAACCAAGCAGCTTCTATAAAGAACCTTGAAATTCAAGTAGGTCAGATTGCTAATGCCATTAGTAACCGTCCCCAAGGTACCCTACCTAGCAATACTGAACCTAATCCAAGAAGGGAAGGTAAAGAGCATTGTAAATCAATCACCTTGAGGAAGGGTAAAGAAGTGGGTTACATACCTAATGACTCAGAGGAAGATGTTAGAGTTGAAGTCCAGGCAGAAGAAGAAGATAAGCAACAAAAGAACATTGAGCAACTTCATCTCAATCTGGTAAGACCATTGAATCACCTCCTCAACCTATCCCTTTTCCTCAAAGATTCAAGCAAAAGAAGACAGATAGGCAATTTGCTAAGTTCCTAGAGGTATTCAAAAAGCTCCACATCAACATCCCTTTCTCTGATGCATTGGAGCAAATGCCAATTTATGCCAAATTCATGAAGGACATCATCTCCAAGAAAAGGCAAATTGAGGATTTTGAAACTGTTGCTCTTACTGAGGAGTGCAACACCATTTTGCAAAGGAACTTACCACCTAAGCTTGAAGATCCAGGGAGTTTTACTATCCCTTGCACTATTGGTAACTTATTTTTTGATAAAGCTTTATGTGATTTAGGTGCAAGTATTAATTTAATGCCTTTTTCTATTTTCAGGAAACTTGGACTAGGAGAGACTAAACCAACCAAGATAACACTCCAATTAGCAGACCGATCTCTCAAGTATCCAAGAGGCATTATTGAGGATGTGCTAGTGAAGGTTGACAAATTTGTCTTTCCAGCTGATTTTGTAGTGTTAGATATGGAGGAAGATCGTGAAGTCCCAATTATCCTTGGGAGACCCTTTCTGGCAACTGGTAAGGCTCTTATTGATGTGCAAAAAGGAGAGCTCACCATGCGGGTCAATGATCAAGAGGTAACATTTAATCTTTTCTCTGCAATTAAATTCCCAAGTGAGACTGATGATTGTTTTGAAGTGAATGAAGAGGAAAGTATAGTTCAGGGAATATTCATCAATCAACAACCAATGGACACCATAGAAGCAATTCTTGATGAAGAGACGTCCAATTGTGCTGAGGTAAAAGCTGTGACGATTCCCAACAGACAATTTGAAAGGTTAGGTGCTTCTGGATTTTCACATCTCAAGTCATCGATTGAAGCACCTCCAACTTTAGAACTCAAACCTTTACCTCCTCATTTAAGGTATGCTTATCTAGGTGAGTCTTCTACTTTACCAGTTATCATTTCTTCTGCTCTAACTAATGAACAAGAAGAAAAGTTGTTGAGTGTCTTGAAGGAGCATAAGAAAGCATTGGGATGGACCATAGCTGATATCAAAGGAATAAGCCCATCCATATGCATGCACAAGATTCTGTTGGAGGAAAATCACAAGGCCACTATTGAGCACCAACGAAGGTTAAACCCAACCATGAAAGAGGTAGTGAAGAAAGAGATTATCAAGTGGTTGGATGCGGGTATCATATACCCGATTTCAGATAGTTCGTGGGTTAGTCCTATCCAGTGTGTGCCGAAAAAGGGAGGTATGACTGTGGTAACTAATGAAAATAATGAGCTCATTCCTACTCGAACAGTCACTAGTTGGAGAGTGTGCATGGACTACCGTAAGCTCAACAAGGCCACTAGAAAGGATCACTTTCCTTTGCCATTCATCGATCAGATGCTTGATAGACTAGCCGGCATGAATTCTATTGCCTATTAGATGGGTATTCCGGGTACAACCAGATTGCCATCGCTCCAGAAGATCAAGAGAAGACCACATTCACTTGTCCATATGGTACGTTTGCTTTTAGGAGGATGCCATTTGGATTATGCAATGCTCCTGCCACATTCCAGAGATGCATGATGGCCATCTTTTCAGACATGGTAGAAGAATTTCTCGAGGTATTTATGGATGACTTCTCTGTTTTTGGTGATAATTTTGATTTATGTTTGAAAAATCTAACTCTTGTGCTCAAGCGTTGTGAAGAAACCAACTTAGTCTTAAATTGGGAAAAATGTCATTTTATGGTCCAAGAAGGTATTGTGCTAGGCCATAAGGTTTCTTCTAGAGGAATTGAAGTTGACAGAGCCAAGATAGAGGTAATTGAGAAGTTGTCACCACCAACTTCAGTGAAAGGGGTAAGAAGTTTTCTTGGACATGCAGGCTTCTACAGGAGATTTATTAAAGATTTCTCAAAGATTTCCAAACCATTGTGTAATCTTTTAGAGAAAAACACAACCTTCAGGTTTGATCATTCCTGTTTAGAAGCATTTCAAACTTTAAAAGATAAATTAATTTCTGCTCCTGTAATTGTAGCCCCTGATTGGAATTTACCTTTTGAACTAATGTGTGATGCGAGTGATTATGCAGTTGGTGCAGTTTTAGGACAACGACGAGGTAAGATTTTTCACGCAATTTACTATGCGAGCAAAACCTTGACAGATGCACAACTCAACTATGCAACTACTGAAAAGGAGTTGTTGGCAGTTGTCTTTGCGTTCGATAAGTTTCGTCCTTATCTTATTGGCACCAAGGTGATAGTCTACACCGATCACTCTGCCATCAAGTACTTGATTGCCAAGAAGGATGCCAAGCCAAGATTGATTAGGTGGATTCTCCTTTTACAAGAGTTTGACCTGGAGATTAGAGACAAAAAGGGGACAGAAAATCAAGTGGCAGATCATCTTTCCAGACTAGAGAATGATGGTGTTGGAGATGCAACTATCATCAAAGAGTCTTTCCCTGATGAGCAACTATTCAAGGTTAGGCATAATAACTTACCATGGTATGCAGATTATGTCAACTTTATAGTAGGTAAAGTGCTTCCTCCTGATTTATCATTTCAACAAAAGAAAAAATTTTTGCATGATGTCAAATATTTTGTATGGGATGAACCCTATTTGTTTAAGCAATGTAGGGATCAGGTTTTAAGAAGATGTGTACCCATGGAAGAGACGGAGGATATCCTCATCATTGTCATTCTTCAGATTATGGAGGACACTTTGGAGGGGAAAGAACAGCTGCTAAGGTGCTTCAATCAGGATTCTATTGGCCTACGCTGTTCAAAGATGCCTATCTATATGCCTTGAGATGTGATCGATGCCAAAGGGTTGGCAATATTTCCAAGAGACATGAGATGCCCCTAAACACCATTTTGGAGGTGGAAATTTTTGATGTTTGGGGAATAGACTTCATGGGACCATTCATCTCCTCCTACAACAACCTTTACATCCTTGTAGCAGTGGACTATGTATCCAAATGGGTGGAAGCAAAGGCCTTACCTACAAATGATGCCAAGGTGGTTATGAAGTTCTTGAAAAAGAACATCTTCACTCGTTTTGGCACCCCTAAGGCGATCATTAGTGATGAAGGGACTCACTTCTGCAACAAGTCCTTTGAAGCTCTGCTTGCTAAGTATGGTGTCAAACACAAGGTGGCTACAGCCTATCACCCTCAGACAAGTGGCCAAGCAGAAGTCTCCAACAGGGAGATAAAAAGAATTTTAGAGAAGACAGTGAACCCATCAAGAAAGGATTGGGCCATGAAATTAGATGATGCATTGTGGGCCTACCGAACTGCATTCAAAACACCTATTGGAATGTCTCCATACCAATTAGTGTTTGGGAAGGCTTGTCACTTACCTGTGGAATTGGAGCACAAGGCATTTTGGGCAATCAAGAAATTAAATTTTAATATGATGGCCGCTGGTGAAAAGCGTTTATTGCAGCTCAACGAGTTAGATGAATTCAGAATGCAAGCATATGAGAGTGCTAGACTCTATAAGGAGAGAACAAAGAAATGGCATGACAAGAAGATAGTGGAAAGACAATTTGAGCTGGGGCAACAGGTTTTACTCTATAATTCTCGTTTGAAGCTGTTTCCAGGTAAGTTGAAATCAAGGTGGTCTGGACCATTCATTGTTACTCGAGTTTTTCCATATGGAACTGTGGAAATAAGAGGAGAGTTTTCTAAGGAACCGTTTAAGGTTAATGGTCAAAGATTGAAACATTATTGGGGAGGAGTGATCGATCGTAAAAAATCGGTCACTTATCTTAATGATCCAGCTTGAAATCAACAAAGGGTAGTCAAGCCGAAGACTATAACTCAAGCGCTTATGGGGAGGCAACCCCAACTTTCAATTCTTTCCTTTTAAGATTTATTTATTTATGTATTTATTTTATTATTTATTCATTTGTTTTCGTTTATCTATTTATAGGTGATGATCTTTGCTAGACGTGCAATGGACGTGCGATGGACGTGCGATGCATGAGCTATGACATTCTGTGGCTGTGCATAAGCCTTCTTCATGGTGTAAGCATGTGGCAATTTCAATCTCAAAGTCAGGGGAGTATTTCTTTCTCATTCTTGGTTTATTTTCATATTTATTTTTTTACATTGAGGGCAATGTATATTTCAATTTTGGGGGAAGAGCAAAATTTTTGTTTTCAAAGATTGAGCAAAATTTTTTCGATTTTTTTCTGAAATCTTTGCAAAAATTCTGTGCTTTAAAATGGTTTTTACCTTGAAGTGATTATATGCTTGCTTGATAATTCCTTGATATTTAACCATTGATTGAGAATGTTATAGCAAAATGAAATTCATGAATATGTGCAAAGTATGTGAATGAATTCTTTAGTGAATTATCTTTTTGATTGAGATTTTTCCAAAAATTAAATGCACTATGTTTCTATCATTGAAGTTATGCATATTTAGAGAAGATTTATGTGAATAGGAATAAACAATAGTCTTTAAAGTTTGTTATTTGTCTAAAATTTGTTCTATCATCTCTCAAGGCGAAATCCTAGAACACACTTGGCTAAAGAGGTGATTTAGGCCATCTTTGGACCGTTTGAGCTTTTCAAGACTACCATGATATATTTTATCCTTAGTCACCCAATTTGAGCTTAAAGTAGACCTTCTTTCTTGTTTTACCTACATTAATAATTAGCCTAGCCTATAAAAAAAAAGAAAAAAAAAATTCCCATACCCCATTATATGCATGAGGACTATGTCAAGATATATTTAGAGCTACGCATATATGGAAGAAAGGGTGAAATTAAAAAAAAAATTCAGATGATTCAAAAAAAAAATTAAAAAAAAAAAGGAAGAAGAAATCAAGTGGGAGGAATTATTTGAAGGCTCTTAAAAAAAAAAAAGTCCAAGAAAAAGAATGCATGATTAGGGGTTAAGCCTAAAAATCCTTTTTCTCCTACCATTACCCTAGCCATACATTACAAGCTTATAAAGTCCTATTGATCTTTAGCTATGTGTGTCTACATTAGTGGAGAGAAGATGAGAAAAGCAAACTTATGGAAGATAACTATTCTTTGAGATCTTTTGTTATGTTCATATTTGTATAAATTCATCCGGATTGCATGAACTGAAATGAAGAAACATTTACACACACACACGGAAGAATTCAATTGAATTGATACTCTCTTTTGAATGAGTTTATATATATTTAGCTAATGTTTATGGATTTTCATGGAGTTGTAATGTTTTCAAAATCTTTGGGGAAATTAAAGGGAAATCATTCTTGCAAGTGTATTTGACCTCTAGGTACATTTCTTTGGGAATTTTATTTTGCTCGAGGACAAGCAAAAATTCAAGTTTGGGGGTGTGATAATTCTATAATTTATAGAATTATCATGAATTTAATGATATAATTTATCTCTAAATCATTAATATTAGATTCAAATCCCTCATTTATCTGTTAAATTTCTCTCAATGATGTAGGAACTCCAACAGATAAAGAAGTCAAAGATGTGAAGGATTTCAGTTCAAAATTTCATTCAAACACAAGACTTTGTTGATAAAGCTTCATGCATGGATATTTCTCCTGGCTGCCAAGAAAGATAAATTGTTGCATTTATCTTTTATGAAGATAAATTATCAAGATGGACTTTTTGCTAAGGATAGAGATAAACAAGGGAGCTGATAAAAGATAAATTTTTTTTGAAGATAAAGATCGAGCCCTATCAGCCAAGATTTTGAGCTAATCATCATCCCCACTGCCTCTATAAATAGCCAGCTTCAGCGCCATGAAAGATCATTCAATCCTACTAAGGGATATAGAGTAGTTTAGTTTTATTCTCTTTGTTTTCAAGTTTTCATCTAAATTTCTTTTGGTTTTTATTTTAAAATATTTTAGAAGTTTTATTTAAATAAGATTTTTTTATTTTCACTTTCTTGCTATTTTAAATACATTAGTGTTTTGATAAAAAAATTTCTTTTGATCGTTTGAATAAAATTAGGGTGTGAAATTTTAGTATTTAGTAAGCAATTCACAAATTCAATCCTCGTGGGAACGATACTCTACTCATCACTTTATTACTTGCTACGGTCCGTACACTTGCGGTACACTCATCGAGAATTCGGTAACAAGCCACCAAGAAATTGATCATTTCAAACCATTTGACAAGCATCTTTGACAAATATTCAGAGACTTGATAATGTAGCTCCTATTCTAACAATCCCCAGTTCTCACAGAACTTCAATTAGATGCTAGTCTGCACATCAAATTTTACCTGACATTTATTTACAATGAACCATGAAACAAATATCAATGCTCCCGAAGTTTTCCAGTCAAACCAAAAGGAAGCTGCAGAAGAAATGACAGCAATGGTTATCTAAAGTCTTAACTTTGGAGCATCATGAAAGTTGCCTACGAAGCATCAGAGTTCACATTTTCAAGTGATTCTGAGTTCAGACCAAGTCATTGGATGCTATCTCTATTTCGTCCATCATTCAATATCTCTTGGAAAAGAGAAGAAAAGAAAAGAAAAGACAGAGTTCACATTTTCAACTGATTCTGAGTTCAGACCAAGTCATTGGATGCTATCTCTACTTCGTCCATCATTCAATATCTCTTGGAAAAGAGAAGAAAAGAAAAGAAAAACGACATAGATACACTAGGATCTAAGTTTTTCTAGCAAAGGATTCCACCTTTACCTTTCAGGTTCCCTACTTCCTTTATCTCCATTGTCCATAGATAATCATACCCTCACTTGCACAGTACGCATACCATTGGCTTATTTGAGGCACCCTTAATCTTTCACTTTTCTAAAGACCATAATTCCTAAAGGACATATGACATCTTGATTTTATATTACTGTTGGCTACTAATCCCACTGTAAGAGAATTTTGCCTTATCAATTCAAATTGCCTTTACCGTGGTCGTTCACTCTTCTCAGCTAATGAACCAAAGCATCATTCAGTTGCAAACAATGAGAAGATGGCCACATTTCCTACACAACAGCAGATACCAATGAACAGCCTTGAAACACAGTATTGAAGACAACAATAGGCTTTAATTTAAGAACCCACCTAGTTTTCAGTTCTACAATCTTAGATGATGACTTAATGGCAAGGCAGGCACTAACAACAAATCTCAGGCATGATGGCAACGGATTCACTCCGAAAATGTCCTGTAATATACTCTGGGGTTCGGATGGCTACTGATAAGTTCAATGTTTCATTACAAAATAATTCAGGAACAAATGACCACAATTTAACATGAAAAGCAATGTATGCCATTCCAGAAACCACATAACTATGCAAGCATTGAGCTCATTTCCAAATACCAGTTATTCCACATTCTACAATTAATCTACACGTTATCAAAATGCAAATTTCTGCAACACATTAGGCCCAGAGAGTACCTCAAACGTCAAATAACAAACAACATAATGATGCCATCAACAAACATAACTGAAGAATTTCAGAAACAACTTCAATCTAACATGGAAACTAAAATAGATAATTGCAAGAACCATAAAACTGCATAATCAAGAAGGAATTCCATTTCATTTCCAAAATCCCCAATTATTCCACATTCTACAATTATACTCAGCATCAAAATCCTAAAATTTTGTAACAAATTATACCCCCCTCTCCCCCCCCCCCCCCCCCCCCCCCCCCCCCCCCCCCCCCCCCCCCCCCCCCCCCCCCCCCCCCCCCCCCCAAAACACAAATTAAAATCCCCACAAACATCAAAATCAAACTTCCACCTCAACTCTCTCTCTCTCTCTCTCTCTCTGTCACACACACTTTCTTTGTTACTTAGTCATAACCTCCACACCGGTCTTCCCAGCAATAATAACAGAGGTCGCCATCCCCAAAAGCAACCCATGTTCCACTACACCTTCCAAGGCAGAAATTTCTTTCCCAGCTCCAAACCCATCTTTTATTGGAGTCTTAAAATACAAATCCACAATATAATTCCCATTATCCCCTACTAACCTCAACTTTGCTTCACAACCCAACTCTTTAAACAACCCTTCAAGTCTAACTAAATTATATTTCCAACAAAACTGCACAACTTCAACAGGCATAGCTAAACCACTTCCCCCAAGCCCTGAAACAAGCTTACTATCATCAGCCACTACAATGAAGGGAGATGAAGCTGCTTCAACCATTTTTTCACGCAAAAGTGCACCGCCTCGGCCTTTTACTGAGTCAAGGTTGGGATCAACTTCATCAGCGCCATCAATAACAGCCGTCTCGTTCCGTACTTTACAACAAGACACTCATATATTATTTTCAAGAAGACACTCGTTATTTTGTTCCACTAGAATGAAGCCAGTGCGTTGCTACCGGACCAAGTTTAATAAAATCAAGAGAATTTCTAAACAAACCCATTTTTTTTTTCTTATTACACCCTATTCTCTCTATATTGTACTGTTTATAACAGTGTTCATGGCACAAATGAAGTTGGGTGCATGAAGGAAACAAAAGGGTGTATTTAGACCCTTTCTAAAATCAAATAATCATATCTTTCAATACAATTATACTAAAAATATCAGATTTCACCATTCTATTTTTTTTTTAAATTTTTATTTCAAGGCAAGAAATTTTATTGCCATAAATGAAAAGATTTAACAATCAAAACTATATCAATTATGGGGAAAATGGAGTAAAAAAATTAACAAAAAAAATTATAAACGTATCCATTGATTGAAAAATGTGTTTGAAAATCAACATAACTTGAATGAGCATAAGAAAATCATGAAACATAGGAACTAAATGAGTTACGAATATACACGTGTTAGAAACATGAATAATTTGTTCAAAGGTAACAAAAAGTTGTAAAATTTAAAATCACATACATTTAGTGCAAGTAACAACTAATGTTTATGAGTTGACTTGCAATTAAACTACATCAAAAAGTTACAAAATATAAAATCACATACATCTATTGCAGATACCATCTAATGTTTATGAGAGTTGACTTATGATTAAACTACCATCTCTGTGTATATATTAAAAAAAGAATATCATGAATGATACCTTAAATGTACTATTTTTACAAAATTCACAATAGCATAATGCTAATACAAATCAAATCACTTTACTCCCTAAAGCTAAAAATAATGTGCTAAGAAACAAATTAAAATTTTGCCACTTGTAAAATTCCTACTTACCACTTTACTCAAAGAAGAACACATTAGAAAATTATCTTTTGCCATACCAAAATTTTTTTGATAGTTAGGTACCTATATAAGCTTAAAGCATCAACAAACATGCAAACATAATCTAAACCGATAATATAAAAAAATGACTGCTAATACAGATAAAATCCATTAGATTCCCCCTACCAAGACATAATAAGCAGCCAAACTACCACCATGTCATAAACTTCACCTCACCAATCGCATAACACACATAATATCAGCAAAACTATAGTTCAATCTCCATGGTCTCATATTAGCAAAAAAAAAATCGAGCTATCAATGCTTCTTCTTCATTCTCCTGACACTTTTTTTTTCCTTCTAATAATTAAGTAATATAAATAACTTCAACACCAGGAAACAACAAATTCATTCCATTTATATTCACCTCTTCAATTCTCAAAGACACACACACACACACACACACACACACATATATATAAATCAATGACTAATACTCAACTACATATTTTTCATTAGTTGCAAGTAAATCCTACTTAAGGCATAAGAAACCTCCCTCTACAACCAAAATCCTCTATTTTTCAACATAAAACTCAAATTACCATAGAACTATGCATTATCTGACTGCTCAAAAGCATTTCCAGTGAATATGGTAAGATAATTTACCTTCAAATAGCCCTTGCTAGCTTTGGATGCATCTGGCTTCTCAATATCATTTCTAGCCGCTTCATGCTAGTAATGCATTGGTAATCATAAATAATAAAATACAACAATAAAAAATGATAAGATCTATGACATGCTATCATAAATTATTGATTCAAGTCGAGCATTTGATGTGCCTATGAAATTCCATCAATAAAGCAGTTAAATGAGTTGTCTTATCATCACTTTCTATCAAAGATTTTATGTCCTTTGCAAAGTTATATCCTATTCTAGCCGCGTCTTCATATCTCACATTAAAATAATTAAATTTAATAAAATTTTTTTGAAACTAAGAATCAAATAGAGAACTGAATTATGACCTACTATCCACAAAGATACCATGATAACTATAGAACTTGAGGGCACCTTCTTATTATTGTTTGTTTCAAGGGTTGTCTGATGTTCGAGTGTGTTTAAAAAAGAACTTAGACATTAGTTCTAGTCTGAATTGACTATGATGATAGAAGCCAACATATAGATATATATATATATAGAGAGAGAGAGAGAGAGACACACACACACACACACACATGCACGCGCACACACACACACCCGCTTGGTAGCCCATATAAAATGAGATGATCTTATTTTCGACATGAGAAATTTTAGGGCTCTCTTATCATGTCCATGGCTCAACTTCCTATCCCAAATCTTGGTCATCTTAGAACTTGATGATTTCAGGTTAAAGATAGAATAAATCTTTTAGCAATACAAAAAAGACCAAGGAAAAATTTGAAGTCATCAAACGTTGAAGCAAAAGAGTATTTCAAATATTCTTACGCTACTGACAATTTGTTCCTTACAAAGGCAATCTTCTGGTCAACATAAGATGCACTGTTATATCAAGATTCTACAAATAGAAATAGAAATATTTCACCGTCTGTCATTGTATCAGTGTTTGATTTTTTGCATCCTAAACGAAAATATACCAAAAAGCAAATCTAAGTCATTTACATCAGTCCAAACTCCAAGATTCTATAAAAGTATATTGAAGTTCAAACTTGAGCAATATGGTTAAAGCAAAACGTGAACCTGTTAACATAAATTAATCAAAAGAAGCACAACAAAAAAACTCACGTGAAAGATATACGGGCAAAACATTTTAGTAATCCTCAGGCATAAATGATATTTACTTGCACTCCTCCTTTGAAAGCAACTTCAAATATGACTCCAGCATAATAGTTAAGAGCTCTAGCAAGACAAATCAAAACCACTTTATCAATGTAAAATTTCATTTCCACGTCCCTTATATTGAAAATTCTACTTTAAAAGTTTGACTTTGAATTCAGCTTGAAATCACTTCTCTCTAACCATTTCGTTTCTACTCATTTAACAGTTAAATTACCAAAAGCAACAAAAATTAAAATTTTAAAAAAAAAAAACTCACCGAGCCATGTCTTGATTGAAAACAGGGGGCACTTTGATTTCATATCTAGAAACAAAAAATAAAAACAAAATAGATAGCCTAAGTGTCAGTTAACATGATTAAATGAGCCAAAATAATACATATTAAATGGTTAATTAAAAGAGCTTACTCATTGTGTAAATTCTATTTTGTAATTAAGACTTCTGAAATGGGCTGACAAGTTGTCAAAGGAAAGTTTGGTGTAAAACCAAGAATTTATCATTACGGCAATTAAGAAAACAAAGAATAAAGGAATCAATGAGAAGAACCTGAAATCATCAGTGTTCAAGCTATCCTTTTATGCATATATATATATATATGTATTAATTTATGAGAAAAATTTATAACACATTATGTAAAAAACAACAATTGTAAATATCATATAATGAAAAGGTAAATGAAACCAAGACCAAAGATTTCCTAAAATATAGCCTTGAATCAATTAATTTAATACCTCAGCAAATTAATTAATTGAAGAAGAAGAAAGAAATTAAAAAAGAAACCCATTGAGAGATGGTGATTCTCATCTGCACATGCACTAAGAAGGAGAACTAACTCAAAAATTAAACAGAAATGTGCGAGATGATAAGATAAAAAAAAATCTAAAAAGAGGAATGGTTTAATCAAGTTTAAACTGTAAAATTTATAGGCTAGGAATAGACTATTAGAACAAAGAATCTCTTTTAAGCTGCTCATAAATTTTAAAATATACCTGCAGAGTGAATGAATTGCATCAATCCAAGCAAGCACCAAAAGAGAGTAAGAGAAAGAGCAGGGTAAAAAGACCGAAACTCAAAAATGGAGGCAAGTGAAACACATTTGCATTAAGAAGACTAATTTAATACGAAATGACAAAAACATCCATGGAAATATGAACAAATAGGTAATAGGCTTCCTATTTGATTTACTTCAACCATAAAATCCTCAAAAATTGAATTTAAACTTCTTGAGAAAAGTATTATGCATCGTTGGGATAAGAAATAACAAGTATATAATTATTTGAAAAAAGTAACACCTCAACTTGATAGAATTTAGTTATTGGTAGTTTTGGCTTCTATAGACAAACAAATATATTTTTAAATCAATTTATATTAAATAAGAGTTAGATAAATAAATTTTCAAATGATAAATCTGATTATGACATGAATATTGAAAGATGAAATCAATTCAAATCATGAATTTGATTATCATGTGAATATGAATGCAATATAAATCTTTTAATTAAAATTGTGAAAACATCATCTATAGTAATAGCATTGAAATGAATTGAAAGGTAAAGTTACATTAGCAAATAATCCATATTTACGCTAAGTGTGCCGTTAATTTGTAATGCAGAAGAAGAAGCTGAATTTAAATATCATAAAAAATAATATTTTTCAAGTATTAATCACTGACAATACTGATATATTTCTACTCTAAATTATTTCTTTCAATTACCTGGACAAAGAAGACTTCAATAACTCAACATAGAAACAACATAGGCCTTTGAAACAACAAATCTCTTCTTAAACTCCTTTAAAATTAAATTCTATTTATAGTTTGGTTACCCTGAAATCAAAAAATTCATAAATAAAGAAATAAATATCAATAAAAGAATATTAATGTAGACATCAATAGATAATTGTTCATTTTAAACAATAAAAACTAACTTTGAACATTACGAACTTCGCAACATATCTTTTAATTTACGCAGCCTTTTTGACCAAGAGAAAAAGTCAAAGACTTAACCTTTAGTATAGAAAAGAAGACATCTATAATACAAACATTGAATAAAAGGATCGATTCATCAAAATAAAGAAACAATAAAAAGCTATAGGGGAGAAAAAACCTCAAAAAAAGTTGATCTATGAATAGAATTATGAGAATAATATAATATATACTTTAAAAAAAACAGTTAAGAATATAGAGAAAAAAAGTTCTAGCCCGAAATTGTTAATGATACACTTAGCCCATCAAGACAAAAACAAAGAAAGCCAAGAAAGAAAACATACCATTTGCTTCTTCCATGACGAAAAAGAGAAGAAAAATGTAAAATTTAAGATAAGGTAATCTTGCTTGAAGCAACTAAAAAGCTTTACCTGATGATTTAGCATAGATTTGCAGATCCAATGATTGAGTGAAAGAGCTCATGAATGATCGACATAAACATTAATATAAAGTAAGTTACTTTAGTTTATGAAATTAACAAATTCAAAAGAATTAATAAATTATCTAAATAATACAACAATTCAACAATAATAAGAAAGGAATAATATATTAATTAAGCTGACTCATTGATATGCCATCTCCATAGATTGAATATCTTATTTCTAATGAAAAGTCATAAGGAAGGAAATGATCATTTTCAACTTCTACAATGGCTAAAAAAACAAATCTACATTAGAAAAGTTTATTAACAACATAAAAGTCGTTACTAATATAACTTTTTGGTTCAATCTCATTCAAAGTAAGGATTATAGATGAGTCAAAAATTAATAAATCTACTCATAGTCGGATATGATGATGACACATTTAAAAATAAAAGGAATAGAAAAAAGAATAAATTTAAGAAACATAGAAACAATTACAAAAGTGAAAAGCATTACATGAATTTTAGGTAGAATGCATTCTGACATTGCAAAGGATTGAATTAAAAAAAAAAGGGAAAAAGCTAATAAAACATTTAAATTGAGATTTTACACAACAATAAGATCTAATAAAAGATCATGAAATACTAAAATATAGCATTTTCTTTCTACACATTCAATGTACTCTATTCATTTTGAATTGACAACTTGTATAAAAATAAAGAAACCTAAAAGCCAAATTAAAAATTTATTTATAAAGGAACGTTAAAACTATACCTTGATGACAGTGAAACTTTTCGGTGTAAAGCATTTTCAAGACTTCAAATAGGTCTTGTAAATATTTCATTACCTCAGAAACACTTTGTTTACCACTTTGATTTTTTGGTTCATTTAAACCAGTCCTCTTTTGAACCTTTTCTATCTGCGAATGTTAAATATATACATTAAAATTAAATAACAATTGAATATGTAAATATGCTTTGAGCTATTTTAAGGAATATCATCTTAAGTGTCAATTAGTAGATTAGAATAGAACTATAAAGAAATTAAAAAAAAAAACCACAATTGCTAAACACATAGGAATCAAATAAAGAATCATTGAAATGCAAAAATTAGCTATACCCATGCTTGGCCCCTCCATGGCTTTTTCCAACAAAGCTAAAGTAAGTTGTTTTTTACATCCATGGACGATGGCCATGAAATCTTAAGCACGGTGCTAAAATATAGGACAATAGAGAAAATGTAAAGCAGATATTGAAAATGGGTTAGATAGGAAAAGAAAGAAATTGGACCAAAAATGCACATCACAGGGAAAGTGTTGGTTCAGCTAAGCCACCAAAAATTGCAAGTAGTCATTTAATGTTAAAATCCTCTCAATACTCACATGTGAAATAAAAATTCAACCAAGTTGAAAATCAAAATTAACTGTAAAGGAAAAAAAATTATTTTTTCATTAATTTCCAAGAACACCAAAAAATAAACACATATACAGAACAATAATTAAGATGATAAACCACCCAATTCACAAAATTTAAAACAAAAAATATAAAATTTATGTAGAGAAACTAAAGTAAATTGGTTGAAGTCTACTACTTGACTCTAACTGTAATCAATATAAAAGAATATCAACAAAACCCAACAAAAGGGGAAAATAAACCATTGGAACAAAAATTTAAAAAACCCACCTCAAATTCCTCAAGTTTTAACTGAAGGAGATCAAATTAAGAACATGTATCCTTCTTTTCTACAAAGAAACCAATAAGCCTGTCTCGGAAGATACCAATGGTGTATATCCCGATGAAAATAGCAAAGGTTTTGCCAAAAAGAAAGGCAGGTAAGACTCCGAAGAGAAACTTGTCGTTCTCGGTTGGGTTTTCGCCACCGACACAATTTACTCAAGTGCGAAGCTTGGTGGATGAATCAACCCAAAGAACAGTATAAGTTTTCATGTGAGATGGCTCTTAACCGATCACTGTATAAGCCCTTGTGCAGAAATCCAGTTGATCTCTAAAACATGATGAGATTTTGTCTCCATTGTTGTCTTTTTGATGTTTGCTGAAATCTTTCTGTCTTGTGGCTCAAGAGTAGAGGCTGAGTTTGTGCTCAAGTGAAAGAAAGAAATCAATGTTCAATTAGTTGATGGATGAATTGAAGGTGTATATGGCATTTAGCTTGGCTGCATCGTACTCTCCAAAATAGAAGAGGTGAAGCATTCATCACCCAAAGGAGAAGCAGATATAGCAAAAGGGAGTATGGCAGCAGCTTAAGCACAACACCCAACACGAACAGAGCAGGTTCTAGGGAACAATAAAACCAAATGCAAAGGGAGAGCAAAAGTAGACGGAAGGCCACCATCTTAAAAATATCTGTCCTTTTAGGACATGTGTCACACAAAAAGAAGATCTGTAACTAAGTGAAATTCCCGAACAGACCAAAACAATTTTTTTTTCTGTGCAAGGCAACGCAGCATGAACCAAAACCGAAGGGTAGTAGGCGTAAAAAATAGAGGGGGCGACGTGGCCTCATGAAATCACAATATTTTCTACAACTTTTATTATATTGATAGCCTCTTTGAAAGCCAATATTTGCATTTGTGATTCAATGAACTATATGTCAATGTCTTAACGAAAGCGGTGAATGTAGACACAAAGAAATTGATTAGTTCAAACCATTTGATAGGCATCTTTGACAAATATTTATAAACTTGATAATGTAGCTCCTATTCTAACAATCCCTAGTTCTCGATTATTTTTAAGCCGAACTATGTAAATAACAAGTTGAACCAAGTATTTTTATGCTCGATTCAAATGGTTTGCAAATTTAATCAAGCTTTTTTTAGTATAATTTATATATATTATTTACCATTTTATCCTAATAATATATAATTGAAAAATGATAAATCAAGCTTATTAAGTCGAGTTTGAGCTGTTAGAGTATTTTGTTCAATTTAACTCAAATTTTAAAAACTAAACTCAATCGAATTAAAACCGAACTTCAAGTTTTAAATTTTTGAGTTGAGTCATGCTCAAACTTGATGTTGGATATCTTAACTCGATTTAAAGTAATAATTCATAAAATAAAACCCAATAAAACAAAATTGAGTGACCTGCTCAAAACTAAAATTGATTAAAAGAAGATAATCTGTATGCAAACAGAATAAAATAGTACTACTTTAAGTCTATATTTGAAATGTTCTTCAGCCAGCAAAAGCTTCTACTGAGTACAACGGAAATAAAACGTTGTTTCATTTTACCATATGAAGAATTCTTTAATAATATAAAATTTCAAATCATTCTTATATTCTGTTTTTCTTTTCATGTTGTTTGGTGGCATAGAAATTTTCAAATCATTAACTTGTACTAGTGTTGGACCCATGCGTTGCTACAGATTAAAAAAAATACATAATAGATAATAAGTTCAATAACTTAGATTAAATTACCCTAGGGATTTCTAAAAGGTGATGTTATAAGCAAATGAGAAAAAAATAAAATCTAGTTGATAGTTATAGCATATATTATGATAGTATTAGTGTTAGTACAAATCTTAATATTCAAGTCAATGTTTGAAACTAATAGTTTCAAAATTTTAAGGTTTATTACTATCAAGTTGTGGGAAAATTTATTAGCACTCAGTTAAACCTACTTTGCGTTGAAAGTTCATTAGCATCCACAACATGCAAAGGCAAAAAAAAAATCACTAAATGTATCGAAAACAACAAATGCAATTGCAATAAATCAAAGTAAAAATAAAAAACAATATTCTGCCAAGTAAATAAAAAAAAAGTCTACACATAGAATCGCTTTTAAAGCCTATAGGAAAGAATCTCAATAGCAAATCCATTCAATTGAATTTTATAATGACAGAAAAATTAACATTTTAATTTCCTTTGCAGCAACCTACCTGTGGGTGAGCTAAATAGTTCAAAGTTGAGAAATTTATTAAGTGCTACTCTTATTGCAAAGAACGCTTCACCTAGGAACCCAAAAGGATTATAGAAAAAAACAATGACCAATTGTTGAATTCAGATATCACAACAACAACAAAATTTCTTATATGTTAATCAAGGAGTTGTTTAAGTTATCTTCACTTTTTAGAGGTTATTGAAAAAATGGGATCATAGGATTAATCAAGATGTTTGAGTTTTGAAAGTTAATGGTTTTACACATAGTAAAGGCTTCTTTTTCGGTTTTCTTTTGTTCTTAACTTTTACTATTGTCTATCTTTATTTATCCAAAAGGTTTCAAAGTAGGGTTTTGGATGCATGGGTCTAATAGAAATCTACAACTCTCCTCTCCTTGAGGAGAAAGGTATCCCAACCATAAAAGATGCCTTTGCTAAAGGAATCACTTTCTTTGATTCAGTTGATGTATATGGAGCTCACACCAATGAAGTTTTGATCGGGAAAGTGAGTCTCTTTATTTGTCAATCAGAAGCTAGATGTTAAGACATGGAATTTTTTGTTTCAAAATTTTAATGACAATTATGCAATTCAAATGCAAAATGGAATAAAAACCACGATGATGAGTATCTAGAAAATGGCAATACATTCGAAAAGAAAGAAAATGGCAATATCTATTTACATAGGCTTAAAAGCATAGCAATAGCATTGTAGCAACACATTTAGCAATCTTGAAACAGAGTTGTATCATGTTAATTTGCCAAAATTAGGCATATAAAGAGAAAAATATAATTAGTATTAATACACCTTGAGAGATTGGCATCATTGGGAGTCTTGACCCTGTGATGGGAGCTGCTTCAAGCACCTTCAACATTCAAACAAAGATTGTAAAAATTCAACGGGGTTAATCAAGGGGAAAAATCATAGTTCTATACAAAATAAGATAGTTAATAAGTAGGCATAGGAAATCTTTGTGGGGATAGAGAAATGAAGAAAAAATGAAAACCTTCTTTCGATCAAGTAGAATATAGATTTTTAGCAAAGCAATATAACAAAAGTCGAACAACCCTTTTGAGACTATATTGTGCATGGCAGCATAACTAAATGAGGATACAAAAGAATTTAAGAATAAAGTAAAAAGAGCCTAAAGTTGCTCGGTACAACAAATCGAAAGGCTCTAAAGAATAAACAATTTGGAGCGGCACTAAGAAAAAAGTTGGATGGACATCAAACTAAGGGCAATACGTAGATATTGGAAATGTTTGTAATATAACAAAACTTTCTATATGAAACAACAATATTTCCTTTTTCTTTGTAAGATCTATAAGAAAAATGAGTCTTAATTTGGATCATCCATATTGTTAACCATGTATAGAGATTACATCCTAGAATTGGCTTACGGACTTAAAAGAAAATCTCTATTCTAATCGACATTAATGAAAGTAAGAACGGTGAGTATTGCATAACACTGGAAATTGTATGAACTACTAAAATAGCACGGTCGATAAGAGAATTCTTTTTCATCATTAAATAAAAATGTGAAAATATTGAAAAAGAAACATTTTTAGCATGACATCGTCCATGGTTTGAGAAAATGAGTGAGATTATAACTTTACAATGTAAGCTGGACTACACATAATATTCATGAAAGCTAAATAATTAGATATTGATGTTAGACATAAAGGAATGACCTTTCTATTTTTTTTCATTAATTAAATCAAAGTTTAGTTGTACACTCCATCAACGTGAAATTAGAAAATATTATTAATATATAAAAAATATTATAAAACTTGAAAGTAAATACATTAACTTGTGTTTTGCTAAAATAAAAAATGGATGAAAAATAGAATAAAAAAAGCAAAATATCATTGGCGGAAAATAGGAATGAAATAAAGAGAAGAAAATGTAAGTTAACATTTACACTTTTTTCACATTCACAGAATTTAATTATTCTCAAAGTTTCTATTTTATGATTTAAATATCATGAACATATGACAGTTCCTTAGTATGGATATGATACTTAATATTTGATATAACTTATTTTATGCATCATTAGCAATGGACTGAAAATTGCAAAATAATATTAAGGATTTCAGTAAAGCGGGAATTTCAAATTAATCATTAAGGCACACTTGTTATCTCTTTAGCACGAGGATCAAATTCCATGGCTATCCAGCAACCAAGAGCATATTTGTTGGAGCATATTTGTTGGATCATATGTAGCTTTTCACAAACATGTGCTCTTTGGCGTTTCACAATCATTGTGATCCTCCTGTGCTCTTTAGCTTTTCACAATCATGGTTATTTCTTTGGCACATGAGGACCATATTTGTTGGATCCGAATCATGGGTCAAAAGCATAAACAGAGAATATAGAAGCAAAATAATGTAGTAAAAGCTTTCATTGAAAAAAAAAAAGAAGAGAAGAACCCAAATAATTGTTTGGATCAATTTGTGCATAGATGATGGGAGAAGCTGCAAGAAAGAAAATTTAGGGTTTGACATACTGATCGTGAAGGAGGTGGAGAAAAAAAATTAAGAAGGAAGATGATCGGATGGCTAGGTGAGAGAGGCTGGTAGAATGTTGAAACAAAGAAAAAAAAGAGGAACATGAGTGCGTGCTAAAGAGTAAAGCACAATTATTATTTTGAAATGACCTCTCCAACCAAACACATACAAAATAAAACAACTAAAAAAAAGTTAAAAGTGGTGAAAGAGTGATAAAAAACGTGACAGAGAGATGTGCTACGTAGAACTACAACTTCTATATTATGAGTACCTGTTTTTCACTTGTTAAATTAAATTCTTTCAAAAAATTTTAAAGCATTTTAAAAATATAAATATTTTAAAATTCATTATTTTAAAACACTAGCATTTATAATTGATTTATTTATATAATAGAAGATAGATAGAGTAGTGCCCAGTTATCAACCACTAGCTTCACTTGTCCAGAAGTAAAATCTCTCATTCTCTCTTGAGAAAATGGCATCCTGCAAAGTTCTAGCTTTTGCAGCTTTGCTTCTGGTCTTCTTGCCTATGGCTGCTAAAGGACGTCTTGCTGACTTGTCACCTGCTCGGGCTTCTTACGAAGGTACCTTCCCAATCTCTTATGAAATCTGTAGTGAAACATTACGGAAGTTGTAAGACAACAAATTCAAAGACACTGATTGATAAACTTATGGTTTATGATTTCTAAGGTTCTCTTGGATCCAATTGCTCCTGCCTAAGGATTCCAGTTTCGAATCAAGAAACAACACCACCTGGTGGAACTCTGATATTCCTTCTTGCTCTGTGTTTTGTTTTTCAGCAAGCACATTACTGCCAGGGAAGCTTCACTGGGCTGCTGTTTTGATCATATCCATTGCTATGGTTCTATGGAAGTAGGATATGTGACATAAATCAGACCCTCAGCTCACCAGGCTTTAGTATTATCGTACTAGAGTCCATTATACTTTGATATTTGATGCATTGTTGATTTGATTATTCTTCATTCTTCCATGTTTTTGAGTCCATAAGTAATTAAAAGTTGGGCCTAGCGAGGGATGATTGTTGCGTAGAGAACTCAGTTTTCGTTATTTTTCATTATATTATATAATATATTATATTTTATATATATTCTTGGCCCATGACAAGTCTCAAACTTTTTTTTTCCCTTGGAACTCATGCTAAGAACAATGCAGCCACAACTAAAACTGCACCATGGTGCAAATTTACTGAGCAAACATAACTGATTCTAAGCTAGATGTGATCCCTATTGAGTAATCTTTAGGCTTAACTTTGCCCCAGTAACTGGAGAGGGGAAAACAAAATCCCATTGCCATCTAAATTTCTAGTTGTCTATCAATGACCTCTTAGCCAAGTAACCAAGGAAGAATTGTGACATGCTATAAGACTTAGGTTCGAACCTAAATAACCTCAACTCCAAACCCCGATCATCAAAAAGAAAAAAATTTCCAGCTGTCTCATTCCATACTTTACAACAAGACACTAATATATTATTTTGTTCCACAGCCATTGTTGAAAACCAATCCTTGCATTTCTAAGTCAATAAACTATATGTCAATGTCTTAACTAAAATGGCGAATGTAGACACCAAGAAATTGATCAGTGCAAACCATATGATAAGCACCTTTAACAAATATTCAGAAACTTCATCAAAGATGTAGCTCCAATTCTAACAATCCCCAGTTCTCACGGAACTTCAATTAGATGTTAGTTTGTGCATTAAACTTTACCTGACATTCATTTACAATGAACCATGAGACAAATATCAATGTTCCTGAACTTTTCCAGTCGAACCAAAAGGAGACTGCGGATGAAGATGACAACAATGGTTTTCTAAAGTCTAAACATTGCAGCATCATAAAAGTTGCTAAAGGACATATGACATCTTGACTCTAGATTACTGTTGGATACTAGTGCCACTGTAAGAGAATTTAGCCTTATCAATTCAAATTGCCTTTACCGTGGTCGTTCACTCTTCTCGGCTAATGAACCAAAGCATGATTGATAGACAAAGCAGAGTTAAGCAAAAGTTGCAAACAATGAGAAGATGGCCACATTTCCTACCCAACAGCAGATACCAATGAACAGCCTAGAAACACGGTATTGAAAACCAACAATAGGCTTTAATTTAAGAACTCACCTAGTTTTCAGTTCCACAATCTTAGATGATGACTTAATGGAAAGGCAGGCACTACCAACAAATCTCGGGCATGATGGTAACAGATTCACTCTGAAAATGTCCTGTAATATGCTCTTGGGTTCGTATGACTACTTATAAGTTCAATGTTTCATTACTTCTATTTATAATAAATACAGAAACAAATGACCACAATTTAACATGAAAAGGAATGCACACCATTCCAGAAACCACATAACTATGCAAGCATTAAGCTCATTTCCAAATGCCAATTATTCCACATTCTACAATTAATCTACACATTATCAAAATCCAAATTTCTACAACACATTAGCCCCAGAGAATACCTCAAACATCAAATAACAAACAACATAAGGATGCCGTCAACAGACATAACTGAAGAATTTCAGAAACAACAACAATCTAACATGGAAACTAAAATAGATAATTGCAAGAATCATAAAACTCCATAATCAGTAAGAAATTCCATTTCATTTCCAAAATCCCTAATTATTGCACATTCTACAATTACACAGTATCAATATCCTAAAACTTTGCAACAAATTACCCCCAACACAAATTAAAATCCCCAGAAACATCTAATAATAAACAACAAAAATCAAACTACCACCTCACCTCTCTCTCTGGTCAGTTTTATCATGGGTTCCACTTTTCATCAGTCTCCTGTTATCAAACACTAGCTTCACTTTGTCCAGAAGTAAAATCTCTCATTCTCTCTTGAGAAAATGGCATCCTGCAAAGTACTAGCTTTTGCAGCTTTGCTTCTGGTCTTGTTGCCTATGGCCGCTAAAGGACATCTTGCTGACTTGTCACCTGCTCGGGCATCTTACGATGGTACCTTCCCAATCTCCTCTGGTCTCCTTTGTCAAGCTTGTACAGACAAAAATGGAGTTTTCAAGCAAAAATATAGCTTCTAAAACACTAACTGGCATAGTTTTTTTTGTTCTTCTTTTGATCAGAACCAGCCTCGTGTGATGAAGTTGAGTGTGGACAGGGAACATGCAGAGGAAACAGAACCGACTACTCGACGTACACCTGTGAATGTGAATCTAGAGATGACGTCGATGATGATAATCTTAATTTTCTAAAATGTGTGATTCCAGACTGTAAGTTTCACCTCTTTTACCTGTCTGTTTTAACCATGGCAGAATGTTATTTAGTTCAGGTATTTGATCAAGCAAAGCTTCTGGTCGTTGTGTTGGGCTTCAAACGACAAATACGCGGAAGCAATGTCACAATAACAATACCCACAACAATCAACAGCAATATCCCAAGCCAATAATAATAAATCAAACTACCAAGCCACAAATAATACGCAGACAATAAAATGTAAATAAAACGACACCAAAGTTTAACGTGGAAAACTCTCCAGTGTAGAGAGAAAAACCACGGGGTAAACCGAATAAAAATTCACTGTGAGAAATAAGCAAATTACAAAGTTTCAATACCCTAGGCTTTTTGCCCAAAGCTCAGGATTCCAACAATTGGCCTAAAAACAATAAAGTTTACCTCTTTGGATTCACCAAGATAATCTACCCAAAGAATACCCAATTGTTGTACAAGCTTATCTCTCCCCTTGCTCTCTCTATGGAACAAGAAAAATATCACAAAGCCTAAAGCTTACTTTTTCTCCTTTGTGTCGCCTCTCACCAAAATAGACTTCTCACTCTGTCTTAACAAATTGTTTATGCAACACTTTATATGGAGAAAAAACAAATCCCTAACTAACTCCAAATAGGACTCTAATAATTAATGTGGGCTGGACCCCACACATCTAACAATCTCCCCCTCCAGCCCTATTAGGAGGAGATCCATCACCACGACCTGTCATTTAGAGTTCACCTTGGCCAAAGTGTTCATCCCGGCCAAGTCACTACACAACTCAAGTTTATCTCTGGGAAGTGTCTTAGTTAACATATCAGCTGTATTCTTATCTGTGTGAATCTTCTTCAACTGCATCTGTTGCTCGTTAATCACTGAGCGCAACCAATGGTACCGAACATCAATGTGCTTTGTCCTGGCATGGTACATGGTGTTCTTACTCAAATCCAAAGCACTCTGGCTGTCACAGAATACCACATACTCTTTCTGACTTAACCCCAATTCAAGAAGAAATCTCTTCATCCAAAGCATTTCTTTGCCTGCTTCGGTTGCTGCAATATACTCAGCCTCTATAGTAGACAAGGCAACACACTTTTGTAGTTTGGACTGCCAAGATACAGCTCCCCCTGCAAAAGTAAATATATACCCTGAAGTAGATTTCCTACCATCAAGATCACCTGCCATGTCTGCATCAGTAAACCCTTCAAGAACTGGTTCTGTAGTCCCAAAACTCAAACACATCTTAGAAGTACCTCTCAAATATCTGAAGATCCACTTCACCGCTTCCCAATGAGCCTTTCCTGGATTGGAAAGAAATCTGCTCACTACACCAACTGCATGAGCAATATCAGGTCGTGTGCAAACCATAAGATACATCAAAGAACCAACTGCAGAGGAGTAAGGAACAGTAGACATAGCATCCTTTTCTTCCTTAGTCACCGGACAAGACTTCTTACTCAAGTGAAAATGATTAGCAAGAGGCGTGCTAACTGACTTAGCATTCTGCATGTTGAATCTCTCTAGCACCTGTTCAACATACTTTTCCTGTGACAACCACAGCTTTCCAGCTTTCCTATCACGAATGATATCCATATCCAAAATCTGCTTTGCTGGACCTAAATCCTTCATGTCAAAGGACTTAAATAATGCCTCTTTCAACCTGCAAATCATACGAGCATCTTGCCCTATAATCAGCATATCATCAACATATAATAAGAGAATAATGAAATCATTATCTGGAAATTTTCTCACATACACACAAGGATCTGCTACCGTTCTTTTATAGTTTTGGCTTACCATAAAAGAATCAAACTTCTTGTACCATTGCCTAGGAGCTTGCTTCAAGCCATACAAGCTTTTCTTCAATTTGCAAACCATGTGCTCCTTCCCTTTCACTTCAAAACCCTCGGGCTGATCCATATAAATCTCCTCTTGCAAATCACCATGCAAGAATGCAGTCTTCACATCAAGTTGCTCAAGCTCAAGATTCAAACTAGCTACTAATCCCAATACCACTCGAATGGAACTCATCTTCACAACAGGAGAAAAAATCTCATCAAAATCAATGCCTGGTTTTTGACCAAAGCCTTTTACCACCAATCGAGCTTTGTATCTCACTAGCTTGTCACCATCCTTTTTCAGCTTGAACACCCATTTGTTCTTCAATGGTCTTCTTCCTTTCGGAAGCTCAACAAGGTCATAAGTGCTATTTTTCTGCAATGAATCCATTTCCTCTTTCATTGCCTTTAACCAATACTCCCTATCTGGAGTATCATGCACATCTTGGAAACTCTCTGGCTCCCCGTCACTTGTGACCAAAATATATTCTGAACTGGGATACTTGGTAGATGGTCGATGCTCCCTAGTAGATCTTCTGACTTGAGACTCCACACTCCTCTGTATTGGGGCTGACTCCCCCTGCTCAACACTCCCTGGTTGAGAGGGTTGCGGCCCCTGCTCAAAACCCACTGCATCTGGTTGTGCAATGTCATTATTAGCATCTATCCCATCACCAACTATGGCTGGCTCATATGTATCCCCAAGTTCTACATCTTGTGCATTTCCACCATTTGTGGCACCTCTAAGTGGAATCCCTGCAGGTGTTGAGTCATCATACTCAACCGTAACCCGTGTAGTCTTTCCATTTTTATCAAAGTCTGTGATGAACTCATTTTCATGGAAAACCACATCCCTGCTTCTAATTGTCTTTTTCTTCTCTAGGTCCCATAGCCTGTAACCATATTCTTCATCACCATATCCAACAAACACACATGGAGTAGCCTTGTTATCTAGCTTTGACCTCTGCTCCTTTGGCACATGCACGAATGCTGCACAGCCAAAGACCTTTAAATGTGAGTATGAAGCTTTCTTCCCTGTCCATACCCTTTCAGGAATGTCAAAGCCCAATGGCACTGATGGTGATCTATTAAGCAAATAGCAGGCTGTATTAACTGCTTCACCCCAGAATGCTTTAGGCAATTTTGCCATCCTCAGCATGCATCTGACTCTCTCTATAATGGTGCGATTCATCCTTTCAGCAACACCATTATGTTGTGGTGTCCCAGGTTCTGTCCTTTCATGCCTGATCCCATGCTTTGAACAGTAAGCTTTAAAGTCTTTGTGTATTCACCACCATTATCTGTACGAATACACTTTAAGGATAATCCTGTCATCCTTTCCACCATGGCATGAAATTTCTGAAAATACTGCAATACCTGGCTTTTGTTTCTCAACATATACACCCAAGTTTTTCGTAAAGCATCATCAATAAAAGTAACAAAATATCTATTACCACCTGATGACTCTACTTCTATGGGACCACATACATCAGAATGAATTAACTCAAGTTTATTTTTCTTTCTTTTAGAAATCTTCCTAAAAGAAACTCTACGATGCTTACCAAATAAACAATAATCACTTGAGTTAAGAGAAATACCTTTGGCTGAGGGAATGAGGGACTGCCTCGCCAAAATCTTTAACCCTTTCTCAGTCATGTGTGCCAGCCTCCTGTGCCACAAATTTGCTGAAGCATCATCCTCAACGGTATTTACTTGACTACCTGTCAACTTCATCCAAGTCTTGTACATAGTGCAACACAACTTTCCTTTTGCAACTATCAAAGACCCTTTGAGAAGCTTCCACCGCCCATTTTTCTGCTGACTCTCATATCCTTCCTTATCAAGGACATTCACTGCAAGCAAGTTCATCCTCAGATCTGGAATGTGTCTGACATCCCTCAAAGTCAATGTACAACCAGTGCTTGTTTGTACCACTATATCACCAATCCCAGCAATCCGCGACATACTCTTGTTTCCCATCTTGGTATAACCAAAATCACCTACTTTGTAGGTTGTAAATAATTCCTTATTGGGAACACAATGATATGACGCTCCAGTGTCAACTATCCACTCTATGCCAGAATCCCCTACATGATTACACTCACCATGTGTACAAACCAACGAAACCATTTCACTATCAGAATTCACCGTTGTAACATTTTCATCATCTGAGTTATTCTTACTTTTTTCATCTTTTTGCTCTTGCTTCAAGATCCTGCAGTTTCGCTTTATGTGACCAAGTTTGCCACAATGAAAGCACTTCACCCTATTTTTGGACTTATGTCTGTTCTTGGACTTACTACGACCTCTAGAATCCTGACCTCTGTCTTTGGTTCTGCCCCTGTTCTCTGTGACAAGAGCTTCATTCCCAGAGTTTGTCTCCTTTCGCCTTGCTTCTTCATTAAACATACTGTCTTTTACCATCTCCAAAGTCACCGTGCCGTTAGGAGCTGAATTAAGAACAGTCACAACTAGTGTCTCCCAGCTGTCTGGCAATGAGCCCAGAAGAAACAATGCTTTCATCTCATCATCCATTTGTAGTTTCATAGTGGTCATCCGATTGAACAGATCTTGAAAGTCACTCAAATGCTCAGAGATAGATCTTCCCTCCTTATACTGTAGAGTAGCAAGCTTCTTAACAAGCATAACTTTATTCAAAGTAGTCTTTCTCTCATATAGTGATGCTAATTTTTCCCAAACACGAGAAGCACTTGTCTCCTGCGCAACATGATGAAAAACACTAATGTCTACCCATCTTCTAATGGTTCCCAAAGTCTTCCTATCTAACTTTTTCCATTCATCATCTTTCATATCTGTTGGCTTACCAGAATCACCTAATACTGGCTCATACAGATCTTTGCAGTATAGATGATCTTCCATCATTGGTTTCCAAATTGAATTATTTGAAGCTGTTAATTTTATCATGGATCCTGTATCTCCTTCCATGATCCCAAAGCTCTAACCCGAGCTCTGATACCAGTTGTTGGGCCTCAAACGACAAATACGCGAAAGCAATGTCACAATAACAATACCCACAACAATCAACAGCAATATCCCAAGCCAATAATAATAATAAATCAAACTACCAAGCCACAAATAATACGCAGACAATAAAACGTAAATAAAACGACACCAAAGTTTAACGTGGAAAACTCTCCAGTGTAGAGAGAAAAACCACGGGGTAAACCGAATAAAAAACCACTATGAGAAATAAGCAAATTACAAAGTTTCAATACCCTAGGCTTTTTGCCCAAAGCTCAGGATTCCAACAATTGGCCTAAAAACAATAAAGTTTACCTCTTTGGATTCACCAAGATAATCTACCCAAAGAATACCCAATTGTTGTACAAGCTTATCTCTCCCCTTGCTCTCTCTATGGAACAAGAAAAATATCACAAAGCCTAAAGCTTACTTTTTCTCCTTTGTGTCGCCTCTCACCAAAATAGACTTCTCACTCTGTCTTAACAAATTGTTTAAGCAACACTTTATATAGAGAAAAAACAAATCCCTAACTAACTCCAAATAGGACTCTAATAATTAATGTGGGCTGGACCCACGCATCTAACACGTTGCAGGTGCCATTGATTACTCCTGCCAGCCACCACCTCCTCCTCCAGTGTCAGATGAAGTTCCAAATTCATCTCCCTTAGATCGTAATCACCTTGACAGCTATCTCAACTTTCATTTTATTCAGTTTTTTTCCCTCCGAAACTTTGGTTTTGGTTTCTTCACTGACAGTTCTCTTACCTTTGGTATCTGTGGTTGGTTTAGGTTGCTACCGGACTGACTGAAGAAGGAACATGCGACAACACAGCACCATACAATTATGTCTGTGAATGCAACCCTTGGTCCTCCAATCTGCCCAACAAAACATACTTCCCTTGCTACAGAAAATGTAAGAACTCAAACATGAAATCTGTAGTGAAACATTACAGAAGTTGTAAGACAAAAAATTCAAAGATTGATTGATAAACTTATGGTTTATGATTTCTAAGGTACTCGTTGATCCCATTGCTCCTCCCTATGGATTCCAGTTTCAAATCAAGCAACAACACTGCCTGATGGAACTGTAAAAGGTAATTTAAACTGTGGAAACTCTCTAATCAGATCAAGCATCAAGGCACACACAACATCATCAGTTCAGGAAAAAGTTGTGAAAATTGATATCGAAAACATACCTTTCCTCCTCCATCCCTTGATTACTGAAAACCAAACAAAAAGAAACTAATCCTGGTGAATGAAGATGCTAATTTCTTGTACTGCAACGCATTGCTTGAAGAAACAAGTCAAACTCAGGATCTGTTTTCAACTCCTTACACCATTGCAAACTTTAGCTGCTTTTTGAACTAAAGATTAATATTTTAGAAGCTAATATTTGTACAAAATTGACTAAAAGCTTCTCATAGTCAAATCTGACTATGTGAAACCCAAAGAAAACTAAATCCAACTGATGACATATTTTCTATTTCAAACTCTGATATTCCTTCTTGATCTGTGTCTTGTTTTTCAGCTAGCACATTCCTGCCAGGGAAGCTTCACTGGGCTGCTGTTTTGATCATATCCATTGCTATGGTTCTATGGCAGTAGGATATGTGAAATAAATCAGATCCTCAGCTCAGCAGGCCTTAGTATTATTGTACTAGAGTCCATTATACTTTGATATTTGATGCATTGTTGATTTGATTATTCTTCCTTGTTTTTCCGTCTATATGAAATTAAAAGTTGAGCCTAGCGAGGGATGATTGTTGTGTAGAGAACTCAGTTATAGTTATTTTTCATTATATTATATCATCATCATCATCAGAGCCTTTATCCAAGACATTGGAGTTGGCTATATGAACCAATATCTGAAATATATTATATTTCATTATATTATATAATATATTATAATTTATATATATATTCTTGGCCCATAACAAGTCTCAAACTTTTTTGTTCCCTTGGAACTCACGCTAAGAACAATGCAGGCACAACTAAAACTGCACCATGGTGCAACTTTAATTAGCAAACATAACTGATTCTAAGCTAGATGTGATCCCAGTTGAGTAATCTTAACTTTGCCCCAGTAACTGGAGAGGGGAAAACAAAATCCCATTGCCATCTAAATTTTTAGTTGTCTATCAACGACCTCTTGGCCAATCATCAAAAGAAAAAAACTTCCATCTGTCTAATCCCATACTTTACAACAAGACACTAATATATTATTTTGTTCCACAGCCATTGTTGAAAACCAGTCCTTGCATTTCTAATTCAATAAACTTTATGTCAATGTCTTAACTAAAGTGGGGAATGTAGACACCAAGAAATCGATCAGCTTAAACCATTTGATAAGCATCTTTAACAAATATTCAGAAAACTTCATCAAGGATGTAGCTCCTATTCTAACAATCCCCAATTCTCACAGAACTCAATTAGATGTTAGTTTGTACATTAAACTTTACCTGACATTTATTTACAATGAACCATGAGACAACTATCAATGTTCCTGAACTTTTCCAGTCAAACCAAAAAGAGGTTGCGGATGAAGAAATGACAACAATGGTTATCTAAAGTCTAAACATTGCAGCATCATAAAAGTTGCTTATGAAGTATCAGAGTTCACATTTTCAACCAATTCTGAGTTCAGACTAAGTCACCCAACGCCATCATATTTTGTTATCACTCAATATCTCTTGGAAAAGAGAAGAAAAGAAAAGAAAAATGACCAAGATACACTAGGATATAAGTTTCTCTAGCACAGGATTCCGCCTTTACCTTTCAGGTTCTCTATTTCCTTTATCTCAATTGTCCATAAATAATAATACCCTTACTCGCATAGTTACTATACCATTAGCTTATTTGAGGCTCCCTTAATCTTTTACTTTTCTAAGACCATAATTCCTAAAGGACATATCACATCTTGACTTTATATTACTGTTGGCTACTAGTGCCACTGTAAGAGAATTTAGCCTTATCAATTCAAATTGCCTTTACCATGGTAGTTCACTCGTCTCAGCTAACGAACCACAGCATGATTGATAGACAAAGCAGAGTTAAGCAAAAGTTGCAAACACTGAGAAGATGGCCACATTTCCTACACAACAGCAGATACCAATGAACAGCCTTGAAACACGGTATTGAAGACTAACAATAGGCTTTAATTTAAGAACTCACCTAGTTTTCAGTTCTACAATCTTAGATGATGACTTAATGGAAAGGCTGGCACTACCAACAAATCTTGGGCATGACGGTAACGGATTCACTCTGAAAATGTTCTGTAATAAGCTCTTGGATTCGTATGACTACTTATAAGTTCAATGTTTCATTACTTCTATTTATAATAAATACAGAAAGAAATGACTACAAATTAACATGAAAAGGAATGTACACCATTCCAGAAACCACATAACTATGCAAGCATTAAGCTCATTTCCAAATGCCAATTATTCCACATTCTACAATTAATCTACACAATATCAAAATCCAAATTTCTGCAACACATTAGCCCCAAAGAATACCTCAAACATCAAAAAACAAACAACATAATGATGCCGTCAACAGACATAACTGAAGAATTTCAGAAACAACTACAATCTAACATGGAAACTAAAACAGATAATTGCAAGAATCATAAAACTGCATAATCATTAAGAAATTTCATTTCATTTCCAAAATCCTCAATTATTCCACATTCTACAATTACTCAGCATCAGAATCCTATAATGTTGCAACAAATTACCCCCAACACAAATTAAAATCCCCACAAACATCAAAAATCAAACTTCCACCTCACCTCACCTCTCTCTCTCTCTCTCTCTCTCGCACACACTTTCTTTATTACTTAGTCATAACCTCAACACCGGTCTTCCCAGCAATAATAACAGAGGTCGCCATCCCCAAAAACAGCCCATGTTCCACTACGCCTTCCAAGGCAGAAATCTCTTTCCCAGCCCCAAACCCATCTTTTATTGGAGTCTTAAAATACAAATCCACTATATAATTCCCATTATCAGTTACATATGGCTTTTCACTACCATCCCCTACTAACCTCAACTTTGCTTCACAACCCAACTCTTTAAACAACTCTTCAAGTCTAACTAAATTATATTTCCAACAAAACTGCACAACTTCAACAGGCATAGCTAAACCACTTCCCCCAAGCCCTGAAACAAGCTTACTATCATCAGCCACTACAATGAAGGAAGATGAAGCTGCTTCAACCATCTTTTCACGCAAAAGTGCTCCACCTCGGCCTTTTACTAAGTCAAGGTTGGGATCAACTTCATCAGCGCCATCAATAGCAAGGTCAATATGGGGATGCTTGTCAAGGGTAGACAAGGGGATGTTGAGTGATGCAGCTTGTTCTTGTGTTCTTTTTGAGGTCGGGATTCCTACAATGTCAGAAAGTTGACCTGCGGAAAGGAGTTGCCCAAGTTTGTCAACAACAAAAGCTGCCGTTGACCCTGTTCCTAGGCCTAGGACCATGCCTGACTTGACTGACTCAACTGCCTTGTCAGCTGCAAGTTTCTTGAGATCTTCTTGGGAAAGCACCGGGGCGGATTGGGACCTGATGGAGAGTGGTTTCTGGGTTTGGCTTCGTTTGTTAAGAGGGGCGGCTCGTAGGATAAGTGGGGTGGTGGAGGTGTGGTGGATGGAGGAGAGTTGGAGGGATAAGGAAGCCATTGGCTTTTGGTGAACGGAAGGAAAATAGAAAGATGGGGCTTTTGAAATTTGGAGTGTTTTGGAGAATTTGGGTGTTAGGTGAAGCTTGGGTAAAGATTGAAGGATAGCAAAAGGGAAGGTTTGGTTGGTCACTACTCACATGGTTGGATGATTTTGTTGGTTGGTGGAATTCTTCCTTTTTTTTCCTTAATAATGTTTTGTTTGTTTAAGAGAGAATAGGACTTGGGCCATTGGAGTTGGGCAATTAGGATTGGATCTCCTCTTTAAAAGCTCTCTCTTGAGTCTTTGATATTGATTTCAACAATGTTCTATTTATTTTTTTTGGTGTAAATCACAATAAGATGTAATTTCAACAATGTTCTTTTAATCTGACGGTCCTTAGGATTTGATCTGCAAAGCTCACAAAATCCAACTTCGTTAAAGATTTGTACTTTACTGATCCGACCAAAGGCATGTCTTTTGCACATAAACGATATCGTTTCATACCCATCTAGTTTCGTCTTTTCCAAGGATTTAGCCATAGTGGCACTATTAAAGTCGGTCTTAACATCTTTCTTTTCTCTTTCTCTAACTTTCTCTCCAATTATTCTCTTCCTTCTCGAAATAAAATTTCTAATTTTCTATCTCAGCAATCTCATTAACCTCTTGAACGATGTCTGCTGCCGAATCAGCCTCTGCAATTCAAAGAAGCCAAGTGAGTCTTTTGCTCTTCAAAGTTTCCTCCTTTCTGGATACCCTTTGTTTGGTTTCTGAGAAAACTAGAGAAATTTGGTGGAAAACAAGGAATCTGGAGACTGGGTATTTTTTGGACGGTGTTTTTGCTCGAAAAGATTCATTTTTTATTCTTTTCCGATAATTTTTCGGCTAATCGGAGAGATTCGCTTATATATTTAACTATTGCAACACTGATTTTTGGGGGTGGAAGATTTTATAAAAATTATGAGCTTGATTGAGAATTGTTTTTGGTTGATTAGGTTGATCTCTTGGACTTCATTGATTGGTCTGGAGTTGAATGCCTTAACCAAAGCCCCAGTCACTCTCTGCCCAATGCTCTCAAGCAGGTAACTCTCTTCAAGCTATTCGTGTTTCTCTGCTTTCTTTTTCCCCTTAATAATAGCGGATTGTCATTTGTTATTGAATAATTTATGGAGACAAGTTTACTTTCTTGTGTGGAAAAATCATGGCTTTAATGAAGTTCTTCTTTGAAAACATTGGTTTTTAGAGGTGTGCTTTTTTGTCCAATGTAAAAGTCATGATTTTGTCTTGCCAAACTTAAGTTGTTTTTGTGGGAATTGTAGTGTCATGAAACAATAATTTTTTTTTTTGCTTATGAATTAGGGTTATAGAGAAGATGAAGGCTTGAATTTAGAGAGTGATGCCGATGAACAACTTCTGATGTATATCCCTTTCACTCAAGTCATTAAACTACATTCTATTGTCATCAAGGGACCCGAAGAAGAAGGTAAATTTTCCATAAATCTTTATTAATATTGCCTATAAGTATCTTTAGTTATGTGTATATTCAGGCATCTGAGCTTGAACTCAAATCACATTGAAGCCAAGTCCTATTTGACTTTTACCGTGGATGAATGCCCTATTTGACTTGTCCCATCGATGAATGCCCATTTCAAATACCCTATTTAAGTTGCATCGAGGCTGTCGATTTTTGTAGTATTTTAAGATGAAGGTTTTCTTTTCAGGTCCAAAGACGGTGAAGCTTTTTACAAACAAGGAACATATGGGATTTAGGTAATGTTGAAAGATTTCTTACATTCTTGCAATTTTAAGCTTATTATTTAACTGATGTTATTTCGTTGTACTTAACGCAGTAATGTCAATGACTTCCCTCCAAGTGACACTGCTGTTTTATCCCCAGATAATCTAAAGGTAGCTCTTTTTTGTCCATCTTTCCATTGTCAGGAAACTATTCTGAATAAGGTAATGATTGTGAACAGATAAACCTTATAACATTCACTCTTTTTTTTTTTTTGTAGGGGAAACCAGTGGTCTTGAAATATGTCAAGTTTCAGAATGTTCGTAGGTATGTTAATAGTTTGTGCACTGCTGTGCTTCATTTAGTTTTTATCATAACATTAATTAAATTAGTGTTAATTTTACTTTATCATGTTTACCAGCTTGACAATATTTATCGAAGACAATCAGTCAGAGTCTGAAATCACAAAAGTTCAGAAGATTGCTTTATTTGGATCAACGTAAGTTCATAATAATTCTAGTCATCTGCATTTTTTTATGTCATTTTTTACAATCTCATTACACCCTGATGTGTCTTCTCGCCTAGAAATTTGAATTTTCTCGTTCCTTCTTTTGTATACAAGTGATATGCTTGTGATTCACATATTGTTCAAGGCATGAGCTTATGCTTTGATGATTTGTGAACTAATTATCGAAGTACCGTGATGCTTATTAAAAAGGAAAAGAGTACTACTTGAACCAAGAGCTTGTTTGCATTACATAAAACTATCGATCTAGCAAAGCAGAGCATAATGTAACATAATTTGTTCCGGCATACCCTGACCCTTTCGCCTATTAGCCATTAGCTTCGGGTTTTGTTTTTTGTCCGTAAGAAACTAGGAGCTTCTTGATCATTCTAGTCTCTAGAGGGCAAGAATGTCTACCTCCTTGAGGATTTGCTTGCTTCGTCGCTTCTGCTGGGTGCTATTGTAGTTGGGTTTATACATCTTTCCTGTTAGTTCTAGGTCTAGGCTTTTGGTTGAATCTTTTTGGAGCTTCAGTGTGTTCTCATCTTTAATGTCGCTGTAACATTAAACTTTGACTCCCCCTTTGAGTATATATTTACCAATTTCATCCATCATGCCATCTTTTAGTCTGGTGGTGCAATTTTTCGATCTCTCCCGGAATCCCTGATATTTTATTGCAGGTTAACATTATACATTTATCTTCAATCTCTTCCCTAAATTTCATCAACCCCAGATGCTTATGGCATTTACATTTCCTCCCATTATTGTGGTAGACGGTTGATCCGGATATGTCCACTGTAAAATCTGTTGATATTTTGTTTGTATTGCAGTGTGGAAACGACAGACATGAAGGGATTGAAGAAGATTGAGGAGCATTGACCCTGGAAGGAGTTGAAGTTAAAGCAAGGAATATGGATGAGCCCTTATGGCTTGGGACACTAACATTGTTTATCTTTGCTTTTCTTTCTCTTTCTGATCAGTTTGCTAAGATACATCGATGTGGAAAATATAACTTTCTCTGTTCACCCGAATTCTTAAAAATGTTCAATTTATGTGACTGCATCAGCTGTTGCATGTAATTGTTGTTTCAGTCTGCCAGTTTATCTGATTGTTTTCATTGGTTTTTTTTCTGAAAATCTTTGTTTGGTTCCGTGTTTTTATCTTTTATATATATATATATATAAAAGCTAAAACTTTTAATTACAAGTAGAACATCTTATGTAGATAATTTATATATTTGACACGTAATGTATTAAAATAAAATAATAGTTATCCTTTTTTTTTTTTTTCATTTTCTAAAAGATAGGAATATGTATATGCAGTAAAATTACAAAATATATAAATTATCTTTTTAAATCAATTATCCAAAATTCTCTATATAGATTAAAATTTTAAAAAAATTCAACTATCCTTATTTCAATTTCTAAACCCTTTAAAATTTAAATTAAAAAATTTAGTTATCTTTTTTTCAATTTATTTACACATATATTAAAATTAAAAAATAATCACCTTTTTCTATAAATTAAAATTAAAGGCTTCAAAATATTAATCCAATAATCTCAACTCAAAATAAACATCAATAATACACAAATATATATATATATATATTTATATAATTTATATATGATGCACTGACAGTGTATAGTTTTTATACACTGTCAATGCACTAGAGGTTGACACCTTATCAATAGGTCTTTATATGCAAATATAAATAAATTTTTTTAATTTGCCCATGAGGTGTCAACTTTTGATGCATTGACAATGTATAGAAACTATACACTGTCAGTGCATCATATACAAACTCATATATATATATAGGATTTATATATGATGCACTGACAGTGTATAGAAACTATACACTGTCAATGCACCAGAGGTTAACACCTCATCAATAGGCTTTTATATGCAAATATAAATAAATTTTTTTAATTTGCCTATAAGGGCCTATTGATGAGGTGTCAACCTCTGATGCATTGACAATGTATAGAAACTATACACTGTCAGTGCATCATATACAAACTCATAATTTTTTAACAAATTATTAAGAAGTAAAACTACCACAAAAACTTTAAAAAGTTTATTTTAAATAACTTTATATATTTATATTTGTTCTATTTGTCTTCTCTTTTTTTATACGTTTTAATTTTCTTTGGTTATTTTTTGCATATATTTATGATATTATTATATTAAAAATAATTTATACAATTAAATGATCTAATCTTATATATAAAATCGTATCCTAAATTAATGATATAAGGACATAATTACTTGAAATATAGATTAAATTTTATAAAAAAAAAGTTATCTTTTTCAAATTTCTTTACCCATATATATTAAAATAAAAAAATCAATTAGCTTTTTTATAAATTAAAATTTTAAAAAATAAATTATGTGTATTATCTAAAACTTAATTATGTAAGTTTTTTTAATTATTTATTATTTTTCAATTTTTTTTACCCATATAAATTAAAATACCAAAAAAATAAGTTGCTTTACCCATATAATTAAAATTAAAAAAATCAATTCTCTTTTTCTATAGATTAAAATTAAAGACTTGGAGATATTAATTCAAGAATTTGAAAATGAATATCAAGGATCTACAAAAAAATTATTATACTATGAAAATTTTAACAAATTATAAAGAGATCAAAACAACGTAAATTTCGAAAATTCAAAAAGTTTATTTTAAATATCTTCATATATATATATATATATATATATATATATATATTAGAAGATACCCCTGCTACGCACAGGTGCTTTTTTCCCTTAAAAAAATTATAACTATTATTTAATAATAATAATAAATCAATATAACTAGTTAAAAACATTAATTTTTAAATGAAAATGAAAATATTTAATTTATCTATTAAACATCTTATTTATTTTTTATTCTTTTTTTTCAAAATATAAAATAAAATTATAACATAAAGTTGGAAGATTAAATAAACCGAAAGACAACAATTAATTGTCCTACTTTTATATGAAAATAAACTTTGCCAACAAATTTAACTTTTAAATAAAGTGTATTTTTTTATTTTAAACAAACAAATATGATTGTTACAAAAAGAAGTTAGGAAGACATAAAAAACATTATAAAAAAAAATGAGCAACGTGGCTTAATGAGAAGAAAGTCTAGGAGATAATTTTATTAATATTTATAAATTAAAAACTAATGTTTTATTAGTTAAAACTAATGAAGTATTAATTAAAACTAATTAAAAATTTGTTACATTTAATAATATTTAAATATTTTTACATTTAATTGTCTTTTGCATTTAATTGTTCTTTTCATAAAAGGAGACAAGTGTCAAGCAATAAAAGAGACAAATGTCAAGCAATAAAGAGATAAAGAGACAAATATATATATATACTAGAAATAAACCCACGCAATGCTGCGGATCTATTTTTATTTTGCAATTTTTAAAGTTAATAAAATTGATTATTATATAAAAGTTATTGGCTAAGAGCAAGTTATCTTCACACTTCACACAAACAAAGTAAGTGAATAATAATTCTCTAGATTCCATATGATACATGTGTATCCAATATCTTAATTCTAATAGTAAGGTAAAATTTTTTTAGATCAAAAAAAAAAATTAAGGTAAAATTTTAAATAATGGGTTTGTATATACTGTCAATACATCAGATGTTGACACTTTATCAATTAGTAAATTAAAAAATATGTCAAACCCTTAAAAGTAAATATAAATAATTTTTTTTAATTTACTCATAAGGATTTATTGATGAAGTGTTAACATCTGATACGTTGATAGTGTATAAAAATTATACAGTGTCAGTGCATCATATATAAATCTTTAAACAATTATGATTTGTGTTGTATGGATAAAAAATGAAAAAAAAATTCCATTTTCAATTTCAATGCCTAAAATGAAAACGATAACCCACAAATATTAAATTTAACCAATTTATTTTTCAAAATTAATTTTTAAGTAAAATTATAAAGAACAAACGTTTTGTTAATTGGTTGAATCCAATTATTTTTCATGTTTAGTAAGTTTACATCTGTTAGTGGAGATATAATTTTAAAAAATAGATTTAGAGAAATTAGATCTAAACTTTTTTAATTAAAAATATCTAAATCAATTAGCTTTTGTGTTGTTTGATTTTTTTTCCTTGATTAAAAATCAACTCAAAGATAAATGAATTTTTTTATTTTATTTTTTATTAATTTTTTATATTTAGAATGCATCATTTGTTAAACCCTCTATTATATTTTTATTTTGAATTTTTTTAAGTTATGCGACGAATCATATTATTGTTGGAGAAAAAAATTGAAGATTTAAAAATAGATTAAAAGGCATAACAAAAAAAATCCAAAAATAAAATAAAATTAAAGAACTTAACTAAAAAATAAAAACCTAAAAATAAATTAGAGGGCATAATAAAAAAATTATTTAAAAAAAAGTAATAAAATGCTAAATCAATTGAGACACGACACATAGCTCGTTTGGGAGATAAAACATTGAATGGTATGGGTTAGAAAGGTGAAAGAAAATGACTGAAAGACAGAACCTCTTTTATTTTGTTTTCTCAACAATTTTTTTACTTAAATCCTTAACATATTTTTTGTTTAGCTTTTTAACTCTTTTTAATCCAGTCCTCTATTATTGTTTTGTGGTATTATTTTATATTTTTATCTATTTGCTTCTTCTACTTGCATATATTTTGCTTTCGAATAAAAATTATTATATGAAAGAGTTTTTACTTCTAACTTTTTCAAAAAAAAAAAACTTTTACTTTGCATATTGTACTTTGTAATAAATATAAATAATTGATCAATTTTTTATGTTGTTTATTTTTTCTCTATTAAAAATAAAATTCACATATAAATGACTTTTTCTTTTGTTCTTTAAATTTATGAAAAAAAAAAACAAATAAAAAAGGTTGAAAAACCAAAAAGGGGAAAAACTGAAAAAAAAGAAAAAGAAAAGAAAAGCTAAAAACTTGACATGTTGAGGGTTTGGAGACAAAAATATATATAGGTATAGATATATATATATATATATATACACACACACACACACACACACTAGGAAGTTACCCACACTACGTTGTGGTGAAAAAATTAAAAATTAATTTGTATGTTTACATTTTTTGCGAAGTGATTAAAAAAAGTTGTGTATTAATTGTATTTTATATTATTAATATTTATTTTACAAAATATCTATATTCTTATTTTTTATTAATGTTCATTTATCTAACAATCTAAAAAGCTTCTTAATTTTCATAATAATTAATTATTAATTTTAAGATAATTCAAAATTATTTTTTATTAAAATAAAATGTAAGGATTTCCTTATATTTTAGTAAAGTTGATTTTATAAGTCTTCAACTTAAAAAATATTTTCAATTTGTTACTATAAATTCTAAAATAATTTTCACCATTAGAGATTTTTCAAATAATGATTTTTTTATTAACTTTAAAAATCAAAATATATATCTAAAAAGTGAATATATTTGTAAAAAAAGTTAAATAAAATTAAACTGTTTATCTTTTTTATTGACTAAAACAAATTAGAGAGTTTAACTAAAAAAAGTTGAAGAGTTAAATATAAATTAGAGAGTATAATTGGAAAAAATTAAATAAAAACAAATAAAAGGTTTAATAAAAAAAGGTTTAAAAAAAATTAAAAAACATAATCAAGAAAAAATTTAAAATAAAATCTAATTAAAGGATTTAACTAAAACAACCGGAGAACTAAAAAATAGATTAAAAGAATGACTAAAAAAACAAATAAAAAAATTGAAAAACAAAAAAAAAAGAAAAGCGAACTAAAGAAAAAAGACAAATAAAATGACACGTGGCAAGTAATGGTGGTGTAGGAGACAAAAATATATATAGTTATAGATTTGTTCTATTGGCTTCTATTTCTTCTATATGTTTTAATTTTTTTTTATATTAAAAGATCTAATTTTACATATAAAATTATATCCTAAATTAAAGATACAGCCATATAAAGATGCCATTACTTAAAATGAATATCTCTAAAAAGATATCAATAGATGTTGAAGGTTTAAATTACAAAAATATGTGATTCTATTAACATCAATACGAAAATTTTTTAAATCACAAACATAATTGAATTTTATTTATAAATTAAAAAATGTATATGAAATTGAATTCAAAAATGAAAAATTTTCAAATTCTTCAGATCAAAAACTAATTAATTTTTTTTATAAACTACTTTGATTTAAATTGCTATATAAATTTTATTTAAATATGACCAAAATTGTATAATTATAGCTAATATATATTTTTCTTATTTTATTATATTAAACTATACAAAATACAAATAAAAAATATCAAAGATAAAATTTTGTTTTATTCGAAAATTTAATAACTTATATTATAAAGTTTCAAATAAAAATGATAGTATGTATGAATTTCCTAATTTATTAATATATATGTATCGCACAAATTTAAAACTAATGATTAGTCAAAGGCTTTTCTTTCCCTTTACGCGCCAATCGACTTATGAATGATGAAGCCAAAATATTGGAGAAAATATTAATTTCATCATTGAAGTTAGATGTAGTAATCTAAACATGATTAAAAATAATGTAAATTTCATTCAGATCTTTAACGTTTTACCATAATTTAACTCTAGTTCATTAGTTCATTAAATAGACATTTTGATTTAAAATTATAAATTTGATGGTAAAAAAAATTGTTCAATTAAGTTATTATTAAAAAAATCTATTAATCTAAACATTTGTTACTAACAAAATAGGCTTAGTAATCATATATATCCTCAAAATTTTATAAAAAAGAAATATAGTCCATCAACTTTTAATTTTAATGTATAAACAACTAACTTTTTTAAATAATACATTTAAATTCAAATTAGTTATAAATTTTTGTAGTAAAATAAAAAGATTAAGGGTTTATTTATAGTAAAAATAAAAAGTTTATGAACTTTTACAATAAATTAAAAGTTTAGAGTTCATATCCATATTGTGTAGAAAGTTGAGAAATTTTAACTATTAAGCCAATAAAATATCCATACTACTTTTTTTGGTATTAAAAAAAATAAAAATATTACATAATATATATATTTTTAAAAGATACTTAAAAATAATAAGTAGTAATAAATTTTATTGTTGATACTTGAAAATGTAATATTATTAGTTCAAGTTTAATAATTGACTGATATATATTAAAATCATATATAATTTTGAACTAAAATGTACATTTTCAAAACTAATAGACAAAAATTGAATTATGATAAAACCTTAAAAACTTTACAAAAATTTACTGAAAAAATTATGAAAGTGATATAAATTAAAATTTGATAAAAATTTTACATAAATATGCTCGAAGTTAAAAAATTAATATTTAATGTATCGATATAAATTTTATTTTAATGTAAAATTTTTATGTTTCACATAACATAATACAATTTTATATAATAGAGTTACAGACACAAATCATATTGTTAAGTCTAATTGAAACATGTCAAAGGTTTTGTTTTTCCCTTTTGCTCCAAGAAATATTTTCGGAAAAATATTTAATAGCACACTTTAGCAAATACTCAAACTAGATTCTTCAGATAGGCATTGCACGGTCGGAGGAGACAGACAAGCCATGAATACAATTATATCGATATAAATTCCTGAGCTAATCGACGACAGACAGGAGTTTTTTCGACGACAGACAGGAGTTTTTTCAGTATGTTATGAGGAACATTTAACTTTGCTTAGCATAGAGGTCGATGCTACCTACTTGCAGCCGTGAAGTTGATTCAACATCTCTCACCGCCAAAAACCGAAACCTGCCATCCATGATGTTGTTAAGCAAAGGTTTTGAGATAAGTGAACTTAAATTGCAGATAAACAAACTATGAACAAAGATGGTTCACCTGATAATGTTCGATAAGAAACCAGTCGATTTTATCTTGTATGATTTGCGTTGAAAACGTTTATCAAACATCTGCGAAGTTCGTTCATCCAAAACATGCCAACTGGATCCTCCGTCCTTACTTCCCTCCACTACCCTGTAAACGTAAACATTGAATCCTACGTAAGATCAATGATCTGCTTGGTCGGTGTAAATATTTTTAGTTACCTTTGGGCAGACAAATTCCAACTGACCATTAAAAGGTAAATCCACAGTACAGAAAAGGAGCAGAAAGGAAACACCATCTAGTTTCTACCTTATATAAAGCAAGAAGCTATGAGTGCATCAAGTTTCAGAAAATTTTCCAGTATGCCGATAGAGAAAATAGAAAACAAGTTTAATACTTAGAAGCATGTTTCCTTCCAGTTCCATTTTTTAAAATACAAGGATTTCCAAGCTGTATGAGGAGAAGTAGATTTTTTTTTCCAGTTATTTTCTCAGTTTTCTAAATGGCGGAAAGAAGGTTTTCTGTTTTCTGATACCATGTATTAACTCTTATCTTAGAACTAAAAAAGTGATATTACACTAAGCTTAGATAACTCTTTAAATTTCCATTTCCAGCACAAGTATTTCAACTTCCAAACTAAACCCATTTTCTATTAAAATTTGTCAGGAGTAAAAGTAGAAAAAAGAGATGGAAGAAGCCTAGGTTATGTTCATCAAATTAGGAAAGATTCTTAAATTTAATGCAGCTGATTACCTCGAATGTAATGACAATGCCATTAGTGTAGTGAAGTAAAATCCTTCTTAAAACAGTCATCTTAACTTGTGATCGTTAAGATGCTCCACGTGCATTGCCCATGATAGAAGGCATGTGGTACTTAACAAGTTGATAGAAACAAAGGTCATGCTTAGAGTCGTATAAGAAAAAGAAAATCATACCAATCCATCGGATCTCTTTCTGGAGCATCATTGGCAGACATTAACTCATATGCAACAAGTTCCTGCATGTTGGCTGATAATTTGTACATGATCCAACAACCTACAAGACAAAATTCAATTTTTAAGAGAGAAAGTGTGTTAATGAAAAACATGTCAGCTGCAGTAACAAATTAGCCCATCCCACAAGGTGTTAATACATTTCCCAATTAAATGTCTACATTGAACTGAGTCTTATACTTAGTAGAATCTCATACTTAGCTGCAAGTATTCACGCCACAATTCATATATTAATAATCTGACAGTATATTTTTCCTCTCAGGTTTTATTATCATTGAGTAATAACTGACAAAAGCAAGTATGCTGTTTGTTTGTGATACCTCTAGCACCATTAGGTTCCTCCCATTTAGACATGCGAGTTCCATCAAATGCTGCTGTAGCCTGAAAATTTTCAAGGGTGGAAATTTAAGATAATTTTTACAGCACATTCAGACACTTCATACTCAAATAATAGATATAAAACATGAGGCTACTATTACTTACAATCCCAAAAGGAAGCTCTTCACCACTTGCAAGGACTGCTCCAGAACATATTCTGCTCAATCTCAGAAGAGGAAAGGATAGACAATCCTTACTGAAGTTGTCACATTTGCTAACATCACTGATCAATTCATCCAATGCATGCAAGGCAACAGGCAATGATAAAGCAGTTTTAACGGGGTCACCAGCTAAGCATACACGAACAATGCCATTAGAATCCAGTTCACTCTTCAGTGAAAGAGCATTTAGCAACTCGTTAAAAGAGGGCAGCAACTGATGCACCAAAGATTTTCCAACAATAGAGTTTGATTTTAATGAAGCTTTCCTTTTTTTATATGGTAATTTCTTGAGATCTACAACAGCTGCTCTAAAAATCTTGAGAACTTCAACACCTTTGGATACAACTAAAGAATCCTCAACAAACTTATGAAGTACAGAAGAAAATGCATTGTAGATTCTTGTAACATGCTCATCGCTGCATACACGAACTGGACAAGAAGATGAATTCAGAGAGTCGGTCCCAAATTCTGATCTTGCAATGCGCCATTGCTTATCCCCACTTTGCCTCCCAGGTAACGAGATTAAAGCATCATCAGCAGAATGTAAATCTCTCTCTAGAGCTTCACGTTCAATGTTGTCACGTTCTTCAAGTACAGAAAGAACTTGAGATGTATAGTTTCTTCGGCATTCTTTTGTCATTGAAGTGAGAGCAGAAACCAGAGAGGACTCCGTGGTAATGGTTCGCCGAGACAAAACCTGAAAAACAATGGTGACGACCAAAAAAGGTCAATTTGGGAGGGGAGAAATCGTGTTCTTCATAACAATGTTTCAATAACCATTCTAAGCTATAGAAGCAAAAGAAGGATTGGAGGGAATAAAGTGCTTTTACTGATCATAATTAGTATTAATAAACTACCTCATGCCACTTCCTTGTGTAACGCTTAGTGACATCGTATACTCCATCTTTTGCGATAGCAATTACATAATCTAATTTCTTGTTCCACCTGTATAAAGCAAGTATTTAACCAAAAAAAAGGCCTAGCATCAAAAACAAATCGAAAGAAATTGTTCTGAAAAATGGATCACAGTTCAATTAAAGAGTACCCTTTTTCATATAATAGTGGTCTGTCATAAATTGCTTCACAAGGATCAAGATGCATCCACCTGTACAAAAGTGTATGAATTACTAGTTGGTGACATGACCATATATACTTTAGCCTAATCATTACATTGCTGGGATCCTTCCCTGAGAAGATTAAAGGCATCAATTTTGAGTTTTTTACCTTCCCAGAACTTCAGAATAACACTCTGTCCAAACATGGTCTGTAAAATCCACGACCTGGAAATGAACAGTTGGTATACAGAAACATCATCATCTCAAGCAATCAGATCTCCACTAAGCAAAGTATCAGAAATTCCAATGAATCTCATCTTTAAACAGTTACAGCTGATAAACATGCATTTGACTATGTATGATTTTGCTGTTCATAAAGTATACAATTCAGTTACAAGTCATGCCACCAGAAAAATTGATTCCATATATCGCATAATCAATAGCTTCAATGACCATAATTCTCAGCAAAGGAAGCACTCGTAAGTCATAACTTAAAAACCTAAATGGGGTTCCATTTACAATGACAAAGGCATCAAAAATTATATGACATTTCAGAATTCTTTAAAGCTATGTTGAACATGTTCTTTGTTTGACCTATTTCTTCAGGTACAAACAGAATCAAATCATCTGAGTAAAACAATCTCATAATTTTCTATTGAAGTTTTAACTTCCCAGAGTATCTAAATCTTTTTATTCCACTCTCAATGAAAATTTTCCTTCTTGCTCAGTAGACTAGATATTATAAATGTCCCATCATCCAAGCTTCAGATCAAAACAATTCCAGCTATATATACTGACTAAAGGTCAAAATAGGTCATTAGCACACCAGTTAATACTTTTTTCTTTATTATCCTAAATTAGCTTAACCACTGTTTTTAACAAAAGAAGCAGTTCTGTTAGAAAGTTGGATTGGAGATTGAATTGTCATCCATCAACGACTAACCAGACGAGATTCATAGCCAAAAGCACAACAATACAATGTGAAGCAATTGGCCCACTCTCCACAACGCCCCTTCCTTGTTTCTACAAGCTGCAAATGTGAAAGGGAGAAAGATTCATGAAACATTGACTTGTTGACCCCAAAATTAGAAGATATTAATAAAACAAACTAATGCAGTTTCATACCTTCAGTGGATCATTATAGCGTGGGAACCGAGTAACTCTTGAACAAGAACTGCAACTGCAGTTGTCCATAAAAAAATTTCTTTCAAACAGACAAATATCAGGAACCAGTTATGATTGTGAATACAACAAACAGCACGGTGCCAACCAAAACTTATCAACCTCCTTAAACCCTTATATATAATGTGTCAAGACCTCATTTAACTAAGACTTCACTGAATAAAGAGAGGATAGGACTAGAGACTGGCAAAATAGCTCAAAGAAATAACAATGTGATAAAACATAGTAATCTTTATTATCAGACACTTGTGCAAGCAGGTGTTACAAGCAAACTGTAACACAGAAAGCAGATTCAAATCTTTCGGAGATAATATTCATAGGTATAAATTACTCCAGCAACCAAAGCATTGTAAGAAGACAATTGAGGGTGGATTTAAGGACCCTGGCCATCTATGTAACAGGCTTCAAGGAAGGACTAAATAGAAACATAGATAAAACTAAGCAAGAGATGCAAAATTGACTGTTATGAATTAAACATGATAAAAATAATAAAAAATCAAAGTGTTCAATACACTGACCGATAAAGTTCAACTCTTGTTGCTCCATACTTAATTTCTAAAGGGAGTGCGTCACCCATTCCTTGACCTATAGTTTCATTACCACAACCATCACAAGGAGGTGCATTAACCCAACTGCAAGAGCAGAAACGAGGGATCAGAGATGTATAAGAATAGAGAACACAATTTCTGTAAATTTGGAATCACAAGAAACTGCCACCTTTGCATGGCAACCAAGTAGACTTTACTACATTACCAACAAGTCTTATTCATAATAGGATGCTACAAAAAACATTTTGCATTTTATAAAGTCTCAGCAAAAGGCAAAGCTAAAGTCATTCTTATTTACTCCAGCCTAGGAAAATGATTCAAGAATTTTACCGAAAAAGTAAAATGTTCAGTTGAAGTTGTGAGATAATTCAACAATCTTAAGAGGAAAGTAGCGGAAAACACCTGAAGGATCTTTTGAACCAGAAAAGCAGCTGAAGCAGGAAAGCTTGATCTTGCTCGATTTTTGATGGTTTAAGGTTCCCCTCCTAAAGCATATTTAGGAAAATCACCGGTTATCATGATGTTATTGCAAAATAAAATCTAGAAAGTAATGGTTCTTAATCTCTTACATGGTAAAATGAAAGGTCAATTTTAACCAAAAACCTCATTCTTTGATCCTTAATTAAGATAAAGTCACATCTAAACTTTTTTTATCCCCATAAAGGAATAAAAGAAATTACAATCAAATGTATTTTTTTCTTTGAATGGTCAAATATATCAGCACTGACAGACAACAATGATCATGCACACTAAAGGGCTCTCAAATATTTCCTAATGGGAAATGATATGGGACCATTGATCCTTGATATTTTGCTCCATACCAGTATAAATTTTAGGGCAGCACTCCCTAACATTTTCTAGGTTGCATTTGCGTAAGTCCAAAGCCCTCACCTTTGCCAAAGACACCAATGCTTTCTCCTCAAGATTATCTACAGGAACAGTCCTCCGAGCTGCTTCCTGGCGTACAGGATCCTCGTACTACATAAATAGACAAAGTATCAAAGTTATGCTACTAAGTACTAACCCTCTATTCAATTATCAACAATAGAAGGAAAAAAAGAAACAAAAATATCCCATCTTCACATTCCCATAGTATTCAGAAAAGTAAGTGACCATCTTTTCTTGCGGCTAAAGTATAAATTAATAAGTTCAGTGTTTTTTCTTCTCTGTGTCTGTAATCCTAGTATCATTCACAAATATTATATTTCCTACATTACCTGACAAATTCCTTTTTCTTTCCCCTGAAACTCAATGAACTGTCTATAGCGACTAAAGTCTAATGCACCAACAATTATATTTTTCCTACATTTTCTCCGAAACCAAATAAAGTAATAACCATATTAACAGTCTTCATATAAGAAAAAAGAAACAAATGAAATTACCGTGAGAACTTGGCTAATATAAGGCCGAATTTTCTCTTCAAAAAGCCCAATATTTTCCCCTGCTACACATTGTTGAAGCAAAAGTGCTTCTTCCTCTGCCTAAAATTAATAAAATCAAAACAAAAAGAATTTCACAAAAATAGTAAAACTTTAGAAGAGTTCATAGCGAGCAAGCAAAATGCATTAGTTTTATTCAATGTCCATAATCAAAACCTGTAACATTCGAGCAAATTCCTCATCGGACATCACAGTAGTTCCAGAATCGAAGTTCCCGGCGCCGGCGGAACTACTCGTCGTTTCTTCTTGTTTCTCCGATTTGCTTTCCTCCTCAGCTGCAAGCGATACCAATCGGAGCTTCTCCGAAACGGCGACCAGATCGGAATCGTTCGACACGACCCGATCATCACCCTCCCCGACGATCTGCACCGTCAAAACCATTCATCAAAAAGAACTTCACTAGAGAGAGAGAGAAAGACAGACAAAGAGATTTGTTTGACCTTTTGCTCATCGGGAGGGATTGAAGTGAGAGAGAAGAGCTGAAACTGAAATACCTGAAAATTTCAAAAAAAAAAAGAAGAGAAAAATTATAGAGAGAAAATGAAAGAAAAAAAAAAAGGGAAGTTCTCTAACAAGAGAGAGACTTCGAAACCGTCGTCGGTGTCGTAATCGACGGTAAAACTGGAGTCATCGTGGCGAACAAGAAATTTCCGAGCCACCATTTTTCTTTTTGTTTTCTTTGTTTTTCTTTTCACTATATTGTTTTGTTTCGTTTGGATTTTATCTAATTTAACTTATTTATTTTCAAAAAGAATAATTGTTACTTCTGAATTTTCCTTAGAACATTGACCGAAAAAGAAAAGAATTTTCTTTTGAAAAAGAATTTAAATATTTTCAATTTTCCAGGTAAAAATAGAAATGCACCAGCCGGGAATCGAACCCGGGTCTGTACCGTGGCAGGGTACTATTCTACCACTAGACCACTGGTGCGTTGGTGGTCTTCGGAAATGTGAATAAGAAATTAACATTAGACAAAATTATTGTTTTCCCTCAATAAAAGCATATACTTCTTAAATCACATCTTAACTTGTCTCATTTTTTTTCTTTTAGAAGTTAGATTTTTATTTATCCAAGTAAAAGGAGGTAGAAACCAGCTATGATAATACTGCTGCTAGTAGCAAAAACAACAGCTTACATCTTATAAACAACTTGTCACCTCTGCTATATGCAATATGCAACTCATAAACAGCTTTTTCTCTTGACTACTTTAAGAAGAACAAAATCTAACCTCAAGTCCTTGAGTTCCAAGTTTCACTCAAGGAATCTGAATTCTTTGCTGATCCTCAGCCATCGTTTGTTTAGTACAAAGGAGATCTCTAGCCTTACAGAAAAGAGGAAATGCAAGTGCTGAGTTTCGAACCTCAAACATTTGAGCCAATGCTAAAGGTCTCCTCTTCTGTTTTTTTCTTTTGGTTCTTGTGTCATTTAATTAAGGCTTCTCTTCTCAGTGTACAGTTCAAGCTAGAATAATCATGCATTTCCAAGAAACAGGCCGTATGTTTCCTACTTTTTTTCCCTTTCAAAATTTTAATAAGAACAGAATTCACCAATGAATATGCTTACATTGGCATAACAATTTGCATATGCACTTTCATTATATGAATATCATTGGGGAAAAAAATTAGTTAGCCATTTGCTTGCGATGATATTGAAAACTTTATAGGTTCACGATCGCTATTAGATTAGATCATACATTATGGGAAATATTTATCATTGGTGCTTTATGTAATTTTTCATCTTCTTTGTCACAAATTTCCTTCCATTAGATGCAATGGTCTGTAAAATATGGTTGGAGCAAGTTGTAAAAAGAGAAAAGAAGAGATCAACAAGAATGAACAGCATTAAGTAAAGCAACTTTCTTGACATAGCATCTTAAGGAAGATTGCTGGCAACTTACAAGCACAGACAGAAAAACCATACAAGTAAATGCATTCAACAGCATAGATAGTAGCTTGCATTTATAAGTTATGAATACAAACTTCTAGTCCTCGGACAGAAAGCATCATATGCTACTGCAGACTTTGCATCCATAATTGCTTTAAGTTTAAATCTTGTTCTCCTTTGGAGGTGTATTAGCGAATTTCCATGTCAAATGATATATCTATCCGATGTTCTAGCTCCTGCTACTTGGTGTATGGGAATCACATCGGTAACCTCTTTCAAATCTTCTTCTGTGAGCTTCACTCTTAGAGAATCAATGTTGCTATCAAGGTTTTTTATCTTGGTTGTTCCTACATGATCGCGAAAATACAAGCAAACTTAGTTATATGTATTTGCACAATCATTTCTGCTGTGATGTTGTAGAAGTATCTGTATTGCCTGCTGTCAAAGAGAATCAAAAGGATGTTGAAAACGAAGATGCGACTCACCAGGAATAGATGCAACATCGTCCCCTTGATGAAGAACCCAGGCAAGTGCTAGTTGTGCAGGGGTGCATCCATGCTTTTGAGCCAACTTCTCCATTTGCAGATATAAGTTCTTGTTTCTGTCTAAGTTTTCTCCTTGAAACCTAGGGTAATTTGCCTTAAAGAAGTTGGAAATCAGTCAAAAACGCTAGCATCTATGAAAAACAAGCTATAATTACCAAGAAAAAGGCTTCTTTCTGTGCAGGATTGAGTTTCCATACCAGTAAACTACTTGCAGGCACACTTTCCACAACTAATTTTCCACCAAAGAAACCACGACCAAGAGGACTGTATGGAACTAACCCAATCCCAAGTTCCCTGCGTTACAGGAACACATTTTGTTAGGAATTTCTTACGCCTTGGTCTCAAGATGTAAAAGGCACACAACAGGTAATATAGGATAGTTCACCTTCACAACAATAATAAACAAAGTTCAACAGGTAACCAATACTTTTAATGATTCATTATACTATTTTTCACCATGATTAATATGGGGTTTTGAGGAAACCTGCAAAGCGGGACTATTTCCTCCTCGATATCGCGACTCCACAGCGACCACTCCATTTGAACAGCAGTGATGGGATGAACAGCATGTGCCCTCCTTATAGTTTCAGGGCTAGCTTCTGATAAACCAATGTACTTTATTTTCCCCTCTTCCACCAACTTCTTGAGTTCTCCCATCTAAGACAGAAACAATAAACACAAACAGCTAAACATCAGAGTGCCACAAGTCCACAATGAGCATTTAAGCCATGGAAATGCAGGATGCTTTATCCTGCAGAACTTACAGTGTCCTCTATTGGTGTCTTGGTGTCAACCCTGTGCTGGTAGTAGAGATCAATGTATTCCACATCAAGGCGCTTCATGCTAGCCTCGACCGAGGTGCGGACATACTCAGGCGTACCATTTACAGTGATATAATCAGCTGCAACATCCATTCTTACAATACCGAATTTTGTGGCTAACTGTACCTTCTCTCGTGGTAGTTGCTTCAATGCCTGAAAGACATTGGTTTTTACAGGTTGATGAATTGCTCTTACAATACAAGTACTCATGTAAATCATATGATATCAATGTGATAACAGGAAGCAAGAAATCAGGAAGTTAATGCAATTGAACTCAGAAGTCTAAAACTCTACAGGCTTTCTGGCAAACAGGTTACCTTTCCGACCAATATTTCATTAGTTCGGGGTCCATAGATGTCTGATGTATCAAAGAAAGTGATGCCTTTGTTGAATGCATGCTTGATGATGGATATGCCAACATCATCAGGAACAGGATCATTGTAGGCTCCAGAAAGTCCCATACAGCCAAACCCCAGCTTGGAAACCTACAAAACAATAGAGTTTAGAACAGAAATGATGAGAATTTGACTGAAAATTGAACTCTGATTGAGTTAAAAATGTTCCGTAGGAGCATGTTTTCAAGAGACTAAAACTTGAATAGACAGTAGCTATGGGTGTAAAACGGAAGGGGCAGGGCGGGTGCGGGGTGGGTTGCGCGGATACGAGCAAGCCCGTTTAGATCTTTTTTTTATATGTTCGGTACGTTTTTAATGTGAACCGGGTTGGACCGCGGGTCAAGTAATTTTAAATAAAAATAATAAAAATAAATTTGAAAAAATCATTAAAATTTATATATTGTTATGAATAGTCATAAATATGGATGTCCATTCATCCCTCATACTCTTCATAACTTCTCCTTTATTAAGTTTGTAACTATCCCTTCATTAAGTTTATAACTTTCCCTTAATTAAGTTTGTAACTATTCATCTTCCCTCTTTATTCATATATTTGTAAAACCTATAAATAGAGGCTCACTATACATGTATTGAGCACACACTTGAAGAATAAGAGAAAATCTCTCTTCTTGCTCTCTCTCCTTGTGTTCTTTCTATAATTTTATAATACGTTATCAGCACAAAACTCTAAAAACCCGTGAGAGATTTGGAGAATAGGCCTTCAATCACAATTATCTATCTCTTCTTTTACGGTAATGAAACTATTTTTATTTAGCTCCTCCGTAATTATCCGGTTGTTGAATTTTTGTTAATTATTTTCTCCTAACTTATTAAATATACTTGTGATAGTTCATAATGTCAAACCTTGCAAAACTCGAATTTGTGGCTCTTGACATTACGGGAAAGAACTATTTATCATGGGTGTTAGATGCTGAAATTCATCTAGATGCAAATGGTCTCGGTGATACCATCAAAGAAGGGAACAAAGCATCTAGTAAAGATAGGGCTAAAGCGATGATATTTCTTCGTCATCACCTCCACAAGGGACTTAAAATTGAATATCTGACTATTAAAGACCCACTTATTCTTTGGACTAGTCTAAAGGAAAGATAAGACTACCAGAAAACTGTGATACTCCCTAAAGCTCATTATGATTGGATGCATCTGAGATTACAAGATTTTAAATAAAGCATCTAGTCAAGATAAGGCTCAATCGATGATATTTCTTCGTCATCACCTCCACGAGGGACTTAAAATTGAATATCTGACTATTAAAGACCCACTTATTCTTTGGACTAGTCTAAAGGAAAGATATGACCACCAGAAAACTGTGATACTCCCTAAAGCTCGTTATGATTGGATGCATCTGAAATTACAAGATTTTAAATCTGTAAGTAAATATAACTCAGCTATGTTTAGAATCAGTTCTCAATTAAAGTTATGTGGAGAAAAGATCACTGATGAGGATATGTTAGAAAAAACATTCTCCACCTTTCATGCATCGAATATGCTCCTGCAGCAGCAATATCGTGAAAAAGGTTTTAAGAAGTACTCTGAACTGATTTCATGCCTCCTTGTGGCTGAGCAAAATAATGAGCTATTGATGAAAAATCATGAAGCCCGTCCAACTGGATCTGCTCCATTCCCTGCAGTGAATGCAGCAACATATAATGAAAAAAACAGAGGTCATGCTAGTAGTCATGGCCGGGGTCATGGACGTGGACGTGGACGTGAACGTAATAATCGTCGAGGTGGTCATTTCAAAAACACATATACCTACCAGAAGTGGGAACATAAGGATGGAAAACGCAAAGATAAAAGTGGGAAAGACAAAAAGGTCGTGGAGAATTTGTGCTATCGTTGTGGAGGCAAAAGCCATTGGTCACGTACCTGTCGTACGACAAAACATCTTGTCGAGCTCTATCAACAATCACTAAAAGATAAAGGGAAGAAGATAGAGACTAATTTTGCTAGTGATGATGGAAAAGATGAGATAAATTTTGTTTGTGGAGATGATGATTTTGATTATGGTTATGTTGATGCCACTCATCTAGATGTTGCTGATTTTTTCTCACACCCTGAAGGAAAAATTAACCATTTGATTGGAAATGAGAGTGTCCAAAAATAAAGTTCTTAGATCTTACTTAGATGTTATTGGACTTTATTTTAAGCATGCTTCTTATTAATAGGATTCTAATTATTAAGTATTTGTCATGTTTAGATGTTTCATTATGTTTTGGTTATTTATGAGATATTTTATTAATCTGGTTATATATTTCTTATTTTTCAATAAAGAACATAGATACTCTCCTGGTTCGATTTGCGATGAGTGGTGGAGATATATGTCTTGCAGATAATACCACTACACACACTATATTAAAGAATAAGAAATATTTTTCTTATTTGATAATGCAAGAGGCCAATGTTAGTACTATATCGGGTAGTGCAAAATTGATAGAAGGCTCCGGAAGAGCTAACATATTCTTGCCTGGAGGAACAAAATTTGAAATTCATGAAGCATTATACTCTCCCAAGTCTCAAAGAAATTTATTGAGTTTTAAGGATATCCGTCGAAATGGATATCATATTGAGACAACAAGTGAAGGGGAAATTGAGTACCTTCACATTACGAGTATAATCTTGGGTAATAAAATTGTATTAGAAAAATTATCGACCTTTTCCTCCGGTTTGTATTACACAAGAATTAAAACAATTGAAACAAATGTGGTCATTAACCAAAAGCTTATAGATCACAGTAACTTTGTTGTTTGGCATGACCGGTTAGGCCATCCCGGATCGATAATGATGCGAAGAATAGTTGAAAATTCATGTGGACATCCATTGAAGAGCCAGCAGATTCTTCAATCGAAAGATTTCCCATGCGCTGCTTGTTCTCAAGGCAAGTTAATTGTTCGACCATCACCAGCTAAGATAGGGATTGAATCCCTTACTTTTCTGGAACGAATACAAGGTGATATATGTGGACCAATACATCCACCATGTGGACCTTTTAGATATTTTATGGTTTTAATTGATGCATCAACTAGGTGGTCGCATGTATCTTTATTATCAACTCGCAACCTGGCGTTTGCGAGGTTACTTGCTCAATTAATTAGATTACGAGCACATTTTCCAGATTATCCCATCAAGACAATTCGTCTTGACAATGCTGGTGAATTTACTTCCCAAACTTTCAATGATTATTGTATGTTTATTGGGATAAGTATTGAACATCCTGTAGCACATGTTCATACACAAAATAACCTTGCAGAATCATTTATTAAGCGTCTTCAATTGATTGCAAGGCCATTACTAATGGAATCAAAACTCCCAATTTCTGTTTGGGGTCATGCTATTTTACATGCGACAGCACTAATTCGCATCAGGCCAACAAATTATCATAAGTCCTCCCCTTTACAATTGGTTTTTGGTCAGGAACCAAATATTTCCCATCTAAGAATTTTCGGATGTGCTGTATATGTTCCAATTCCTCCACCACAACATACTAAGATGGGTCCTCAAAGGAGGTTGGGAATATGTGTTGGATATGAATCCCCATCTATAATTAAATATTTAGAACCATCAATAGGGGATTTATTTATAGCTAGATTTGCTGATTGTCATTTTGATGAATCAGTCTTCCCAACCTTAGGGGGAGAAAATAGGCAGCTGGAAAAAGAGATAAGTTGGAATGAATTATCATTTTCTCATCTTGATCCTCGTACAAAATAATGCGAACTAGAAGTTCAAAAGATAATTCATCTACAAAGTTTAGCAAATCAATTGCCAGACGCATTTACTGACCCAAAGAGAGTGACAAAATCACATATACCAGCTATTAATGCTCCAATTAAAATTGATGTCCCAGAAGGACAACCTTTTGTTGCCAATGAATCTAAAGAACGCCTGAAGCGTGGTAGACCAGTTGGTTCCAAAGATAAGAATCCTCGAAAAAGAAAGGGAGCAAAGATTCAAGATGGCCAAGTCGAGGAAATTGTAACTCTAGAAGAGTTTACAGAAGAGCCCTTAGACATGACTAAAATTACAATTCCAAAAGAAAGTCAAGTACCTGAAATTACTAAAAATGAAGAGATCTCGATAAATTATGTCATGTCAAGAAAAATATGGAACCGAAACAAAATCGACGTTGATGATATTTTTGTATACAATGTAGCGCTAGATGTTATGGATGATGACGAAGATCTTGAACCAAAGTCTATTGAAGAATGTAAGCATAGACATGATTGGCCAAAATGGAAAGATGCAATTGAGGCAGAATTGAAATCTCTTGAAAAGAGAAATGTTTTTAGACCAGTAGTCCGTACACCTAATGGTGTAAAACCAATGGGTTACAAATGGGTCTTTGTGCGAAAACGAAATGAAAAAGGTAAAATTGTGAGGCATAAAGCACGTCTAGTTGCACAAGGTTTTTCGCAAAGACCTGGTATTGATTATGAAGAGACATACTCCCCTGTGGTGGATGTGACTACTTTTCGATTTCTAATTAGTCTGGCAATAAAAGAGGGACTTGATTTGCGTCTAATGGATGTCGTTACAACCTATTTGTATGGCCCACTTGATAATGACATTTATATGAAACTTCCAGAAGGATTTAAACTGCCAGAAGAATGTTATTCTAGTTCCCGAGAACATTACTCAATCAAATTAAACAGATCTCTATATGGATTAAAACAATCTGGTCGCATGTGGTATAACCGCCTTAGTGAATATTTGTTAAATGAGGGATATAAGAATGATCCCATTTGCCCATGCATTTTTATAAAGAGATCTAGATTTGAGTTTGTTATCGTTGCGGTATATGTTGATGATCTAAATATCATTGGAACTCCTGAAAAGATTTCAAAGGCAGTAGAGTACTTGAAGAGAGAATTTGAGATGAAAGATCTTGGAAAGACAAAATTTTGTCTTAGGTTACAGATAGAACATTTAAAGGACGGGATTCTTGTGCATCAAACAACTTATATAGAAAAGGTGCTAAAACAATTTTATATGGACAAAGCACATCCGTTGAGCACCCCAATGGTTGTAAGGTCACTTGATGTAAATAAAGACCCGTTTCGACCTAGGGAAAATGATGAGGGGATTCTTGATCCTGAAGTACCATACTTGAGTGCAATTGGAGCACTAATGTATCTCGCTAGTCATACACGACCTGATATATCATTCTCTGTTAACTAATTAGCGAGATATAGCTCTTGTCCAACCCGAAGGCATTGGAATGGGATTAAACATGTGCTTCGTTACCTACAAGGTACAAAGGATATGGGTTTGTATTTTCCTAACCTACCAAAAACAGATTTGATTGGTTTTGCAGATGCAGGGTACCTATCTGATCCTCATAATGCTCGATCACAAACTGGATATGTATTCACATGTGGTGGCACCGCCATTTCATGGCGTTCCATGAAACAAACTATAGTAGTCACATCTTCTAATCATGCTGAAATTTTGGCAATACATGAGGCTAGTCGTGAATGTGTATGGTTAAGGTCTGTAATTCAGCACATACGAGGAGCTTGTGGTTTATCTTCAAGAAAAGAGGCACCAACGGTCTTATATGAGGATAATGCAGCATGCATCGCCCAACTGAAGGAAGGATATATCAAAGGTGATAGAACAAAACACATTTCACCGAAGTTCTTTTTCACTCATGACCTTCAGAAGAATGGTGATTTAAATGTTCAACAAATCCGTTCAAGTGAAAATTTGGCAGATTTATTAACAAAGGCGCTTCCTACCACTACATTTGAGAAGTTAGTCCACAATGTTGGATTGCGTCGACTCAGAGATCTCAAATGATATAATCATGAGGGGGAGTAAATACACGCTGTACTCTTTTTTCCTTAACCATGGTTTTGTCCCACTGGGTTTTCCTGGTAAGGTTTTTAATGAGGCAGCATCTCATGTGTATTTTGAAGAATAATGTACTCTTTTTCCTTCACTAGATTTTTGTCCCTTAGGGTTTTTCCTAGTAAGGTTTTAATGAGGCATATTCTTTAGTAATGGACATCCAAGGGGGAGTGTTATGAATAGTCATAAATATGGATGTCCATTCATCCCTCATACTCTTCATAACTTCCCCTTCATTAAGTTTGTAACTATCCCTTCATTAAGTTTATAACTTTCCCTTAATTAAGTTTGTAACTATTCATCTTCACTCTTTATTCATATATTTGTAAAACCTAAAAATAGAGGCTCACCATACATGTATTGAGCACACACTTGAAGAATAAGAGAAAATCTCTCTTCTTGCTCTCTCTCCTTGTGTTCTTTCTATAATTTTATAATATATATAAATACAATCTAAATATAATTACAATTCACTTACAATATTTTAAAATAAATAATTACAATCTTGAAAAAACATAAATTTCTATTAAAAGTTAAACTCTTCCAACTTCTTTTTTTTTTCACTATCATACATATAATGTCATGATTTAAATTCAAAGTAAAATTACATGAATTCATTTTTTTGCTAGAATACAATAAAATTATGTCATGTATTATTTTGTAAGAAATAAAAATACATTAATAATATAATTAAAAAACAAATTATATAAAAAATAAAAAAAAGACCTAAACAGGGTCGGCCCGCACGGATTATTGACCCACACGGGCCAACCTGTAACGGGCCTAAAAATGAATTCAATCCTTAAAAAGCCCACGAATTTAACGGATCGATGCGCGAGCTTCGGCACCCCTAACAGTAGCAAGGAAATAAGCAACCAAAAGCTAAGGAACAGTTATAAAAGTTATCAGAATTGAAAGCTCATAAACATAGCTATGCAATTAGGGGTGTAAGCAAGTGTTTATTAAAATTAATAAACGGACATAAATGACCGAAAAACCTATAATATTCGCACGAACGTTCTTTTACCTTATATTTCAACTCATGAACAACACCTCCTACTTACCACTTTCAGAAGAACAAAATTTCTTACCTCAAGCCCTTGAGTTCCCAATTTCACTCTAGGAACCTGAACAACACCCTGCTGTTCCTCAGCCATGTCTGGGTTCTTTTGTTACTGAATCAATGCTTGCTGAAGTGTACAGCTGAAATAAATGATGAGTATAACTGATGTCTGTGTTGTATATATATCCAGAATCTGGAATACAGTTGATCGTCTGTATGACGCCGTGAGCTTCGTCACCCTGCAATCACATCCATTGCTAAGACGAGTTATATATTACGCCATTGGATATGTCACCCAGCAATCATGCCCAGAACTGTTAAGATCAACGGCAGAGAATTAGCAAACAAAGCAGATTCGTGGGCTTTCATGGAAATAAGTCATTGCTTGCCAATATAAGGCACAATGCAATGCATGCCGACAAAAGTCAAGTAAAAATCGGTTTTTTCCTATGCTTCATGGATGCTTATTCTCTTTCTACCGTAGTTGCCATGAACTCCTAATTAGTCTTCTCTGTCCAAATTTGTAAGCCTCATTTATAATTAGCCTATGCCATGAATAAACTTAGTATTATTATCATAATATTTTTTTTTACTTAATACAAATATACCCTCTATGTTTACCAAAAAATAGAATTATATCTTTAAAGTTTAATTGCATAGAAATCAGTCCTAAACGTTTCAAAATAATAGAATTAAAGACATTTTTATTAATTATTTTTAACGCAGTTAAGTTTTATTACTGTACAAAGATAACATAAATTAAAAAATTTAACAGAAATGTACTTAATTCTGTTATTTTAAAACATTTAAGATTGATTTCTATGTAATTAAATGTTGATGGCTTAATTCCATTTTGTGACAAACGTGAAAAACATATTTAAATATTAAGCCTATTTCTTTACATAACATAATCTGGCTTAGAAACAAAATAATTTTATTTGCCATTTTGAATCAAATTGAAAAGTTTTTTTTTTGTACTCTTTTGATTTTTCAAAATTTAATGTATTTATTGCTATAATTTTTAAACCTTTTATAACATTGAAGTTTCATGAAATTTAAAGAAATAATATCTTAACATGAAAATACATAATTTAGAAAGAGACTAGTAATTGTTAACCATTTTGAAGCAAAATGAAAATCTTTAATTGGAAAATAAATAAATAAATTCCTATTTGATATATTACCCGTAAAAATTTTTAGGCATAGTTAAAAAATCACATATCTTATTCTTTAATTAGTTAATTTTATTTCTTAATATACTTTAAGAGGTATACGTCATAATGTTAAATTTTATTTGTAGAATCTAAAAACTCTAACAGTATATCCAATAATTACTCTAAATAAAAATAGTTCAATAACTTAAATTATTTTAAATTTTATTTCGATGATAATGGCATCAAAATTTAAATTTTACCAAATCAAATTCATATTACTCGTAAGTGCAGCTTAATCGAACTTTTCAGAAGAATTTCAGCCCATATTATAGGGACCCGATTACAAAAGTAGGTCGAAAAATCCTTTTGCGGCGGCAAAACCATAGGCCTAGAAACAACAACAGAACCCGCCTAAGAAACTAACCGAAAACTAAATCCAACAGGACAGAAGCAGAAGGGATCGAAGTATTTTACTTACTCGAAGTCAAGCAAACTTGATCGTTTAGAACCGTTTCTCCAAATTAGTTTAGATTAATTTAATTGTTTCTTAATTAAACTATTTGAAATAATGTTAGTATAAGTTAGCAACAAGCCAAATAATGCTTTTTCCTGTTAAAAGAAAACAGTGTTGCCTTTGTCAAAGCTCGCTTTTTTCTTCAGCCATGGAGAATGGAGAAATCCCAGAAAACGCCGATGAACGTACGATTTTCTTGTTCTCTTTTCTTTTTCCTTTGTTGGGTCTTCTTTGTTTTCATGATTCGTGTTTTCTGCTTTGCTTTCCTTTTAATTAATTGATATGAACCTCGCCTCCATCATTAATTTTCCTGAAAATCTCTTCAGATTGCCCGGGTCCTAATTCAGAGTCGGTGGGTAAATCCGACGCCTGCCAAGGTTGCCCTAATCAAGAAGTTTGTGCCACTGCCCCTAAGGGCCCTGACCCTGGTTTGCTCTTCCAGTCCTTTTCTTTTACCATTTTTAGAACTGTTTATGTCTTTACTATAGTTCTTCTATTTTCATGTTTTAAAATAGATTCCCAGGTTGATGCTTGACTGTAAACTTTGCTTTGTTTTACTGTTTTTATTATGACTAGAACTTTTGGGTTGTTTAGAATTTCTAGTGAAAATTTAAACTTTGTTATTGTACATGGACATGGAACTGTATTGAAATATAGATGAGCTAGAAGAACTATTAAAATTCATGTGTATGATTGAGGAATTTGTCAGTATGTTTAAATAGAGCTCAATTGTTTGCCTATTTGGAATGAGAAGAGAAATGTTGGAGACTTCTGATATACTTAGTCAAATATGGTTGGTTCTTTGTTGGATCAAAATTCTGCGTGGCTAAGGCAGATTAATCGTGGCGCACACTTGAAGCTTAAATTTTTTGTTTCTTAGTAGCATAGTGCTTAATTGGATGATGATATTAGTCTTCAATGATCATGTATTGATGTTAGTCTATACACGTAAGAATACTTTACTAGTCTTGCTGAAGAAAATGGAGATCCGCATGGCTGCCCCATGTATGGTAATAAAGGAATGAACTTGTGATGTTTTATTAAATTTGCCTAGTATTTATATCTCTATGCATAGGAGCTTTGTAAGTTTTCCAAATGCAATGATTAGGAAATAAAGCGAAGATCAATTATCTTTCTTTTTGCAAGACTTTTCTTTCCGAATGGTTGACCATTCTTCTCAACTTTAAAAGTCATATTGTGCTATTAGTCTTTGTACTGGATGAAAATGTGGATTTAACCCGTACACACTAATTGGGAGATTTTGAGCCCCTTTATTTTCTGGGATTTTGAATTTCAGTCCATCATTAATAGAGTTAGTTTTCTACTGTTATTTTTGTTGATCTGGTGTTGACCATGTTGACATGAAAAAGGTGAGATGAATTATAATGGGCAGCCAATGACATGGGATTTTTTAGTCACCTCGCCAGAAGTTGAGGTTGGATGGGTAATTTACCAAGAACTGCCATTTTCATCTTCCAATTTCCATAAATATCAAGAAGTTGCGTATAATTGCCTTAACTGTCATAAATCTGTTATCTGACATATAATGTTTAATGAGTTACATTCAGCAGACTTGGTAGCAATTGCATAAAGGATAGCTACTGTTAAGTGTTAAGCATAAGATAGTGGTTTTATCAGGTAAGGGAGGAGTTGGCAAAAACACTTTCTCTGCCTGGCTCTCATTTGCACTAGCAGATAAGGACTTACAGGTCGGTCTCCTGGATATTGATATATGTGGTCCGAGCATTCCAAAGATGCTTGGTCTAGAAGGTCAAGACATTCACCAAAGCAACCTTGGCTGGTCTCCCGTCTTTGTTGAATCTGACCTTGGGGTCATGTCAATCGGTTTCATGCTATCCAACCCTGATGAAGCTGTCATTTGGAGAGGACCACGTAAAAATGGGCTCATCAAGCAATTCCTTAAGGATATATATTGGTGAGAACTTGATTTTCTGGTTGTAGATGCCCCACCTTGGACCTCTGATGAGCACATCTCAATTGTCCAATTCCTTCAAGCTACCGGAATAGATGGAGCAATAATTGTCACTACCCCACAGCAAGTCTCTTTGATCGATGTGCGAAAAGAAGTTGGTTTTTGCAAAAAGGTTGGAATACCGGTTCTTGGAGTTGTTGAGAACATGAGTGGCTTGTGTCAGCCATTGATGGATTTCAGGTTTTTGAGGACTACAGAGACTGGTGAAAACACAGATGTCACAGAGAAGGTCATAGAGTATATGAAGGAGAAAGCACCAGAAATGCTAGATCTCGTTGTCATCAGTGAAGTCTTTGATAGCAGTGGTGGTGGTGCAGAAAAGATGTGTAAGGAGATGGGAGTACCATTCCTTGGTAAGGTTCTGTTAGATCCACAACTTGGCAAGGCAGCTGAAGAAGGCAAATCTTGCTTTGCGTATCAGAAATGCAGGGTGAGTCCCCCTACATTGAATATTATTATTGAGAAACTAATGATAAATTGTTGGCCTGAAGAAATGTCTGTGAAACAGTAGCTTAGAGTGAATTAATGCTCATCTTTATGTGTTGATCTTTGTGGAATAGAATTTTGTTTGCATGTTGGGTAATATTCTTTTGGAATAATAGCCAAATAAGCCCTCGACCTTGAGTCCAAAATGGAATTAAGCTCTCAACGTTTTATTTCATGAAAATCGGTCCATAAACTTTTATTTCAGTGGAAATAAACCCTCAACCTTTTAAAATTATGCAATCAAGTCCAAATCTGTTAAATGACACTAACTGCCGTTAGTGAATGCTGACGTGGATAGCTTACTTGACTGCCACGTGGCATGCCACGTGTGCAATACTAACGGAAGTTAGTGTCATTTAACAGATTTGGACTTAATTGCATAATTTTAGAAGGTTGAGGGTTTATTTCCACTAAAATAAAAGTTTATGGACTGATTTTCACGAAATAAAACGTTGAGGGCTTAATTTCATTTTGGGCTCAAGATCGAGGACTTATTTGGCTATTTTGCCTATTCTTTTCACTGATTCATAATTTTGTGGAATTTCCCTTTTGTGGTTCAATATAACACTCAAGTTGTAAAGAGAGAAAAGAAGAGATCAAGAAGAAAGAACAGCATTAAGTAAAGCAACTTCTTAAAATAGCATCTTAAGGAAGATTGCTGGTAACTTATAAGCACAGACAGAAAAACCATACAAGTACATGCATTCAACAGCATAGCTAGTAGACTGCTTATTTAAGTTATGAATACAAACTTCTAGTCCTTGGACCGTAAGCATCATATGCTGCTGCAGACTTTGCATCCATAATTGCTTTAAGTTTAAATCTTGTTCTCCTTTGGAGGTGTATTAGCGAATTTCCATGACAAATGATTATATCCATCCAGTGTTCTAGATCCTGCTACTCGGTCTATGGGAATCACATTGGTAATCTCTTTCAAATCTTCTTCTGTGAGCTTCACTTTTAGAGAATCAATGTTGCTCACATTGGTAATCTCTTTCAAATCTTCTTCTGTGAGCTTCACTTTTAGAGAATCAGTGTTGCTATCTAGGTTTTTTATCTTGGTTGTTCCTACATGAACGCGAAAATACGTGGTAAAATTAGGATGTGTATTTGTGCAATCATTTCAGCAAAATCTTGTGAGTTGATGTTGTTGAAGTATCTGTGTTGTCTGCAGTCAAAGAGAATTAAAAGGATGTTAAGAACATGAAAATGCGACTCACCAGGAATATGTGCAACATCGTCCCCTTGATGAAGAACCCATGCAAGTGCTATTTGTGCAGGGGTGCATCCATGCTTCTGAGCCAACTTCTCTCTCTGCAGATATAAGTTCTTGTTTCTGTCCAAGTTTTCTCCTTGAAACCTCGGGTAATACGTCTTAAAAAACTTCTCTATCTGCAGATATAAGTTCTTGTTTCTGTCCAAGTTTTCTCCTTGAAACCTCGGGTAATATGTCTTAAAAAAGTTGGCTATCAGTCAAGAACGCTAGCATCTATGAAAAACAAGCTACCATTACCAATTAAAAGGCTTGTTTCTATGCAAGATTGAGTTTCCATACCAGCAAACTGTTTGCAGGCGCACTTTCCTGCTCTGCTACCAAAGAAACCGTGACCGAGAGGACTGTATGGAACTATCCCAATCCCAAGTTCCCTGCATTACAGGAACATATTTTGTTAGGAATTTCTCAAGCCTTGGTCTCAAGATGTAAAAGGCACAATTTCTGACACAACAGTAACATAGGATAGTTCACCTTCACAACAGTAAGAAACAAAGTTCAACAGGTAACCAATACTTTTAATGATTCAATATACTATTTTTCACCATGATTAATATGGGGTTTTGAGGAAACCTGCAAAGCGGGACTATTTCCTCCTCGATATCACGACTCCACAGCGACCACTCCATTTGAACAGCAGTGATGGGATGAACAGCATGTGCCCTCCTTATAGTTTCAGGGCTAGCTTCTGATAAACCAATGTACTTTATTTTCCCCTCTTCCACCAACTTCTTGAGTTCTCCCATCTAAGACAGAAACAATAAACACAAATAGCTAAACATCAGAGTGCCACAAGTCCACAATAAGCATTTAAGCCATGGAAATGCAGGATGCTTTATCCTGCAGAACTTACAGTGTCCTCTATTGGTGTCTTGGTGTCAACCCTGTGCTGGTAGTAGAGATCAATGTATTCCACATCAAGGCGCTTCAGGTTAGCCTCGACCGAGGTGCGGACATACTCAGGCGTACCATTTACAGTGATATAATCAGCTGCAACATCCATTCTTACAATACCGAATTTTGTGGCTAACTGTACCTTCTCTCGTGGTAGTTGCTTCAATGCCTGAAAGACGTTGGTTTTTACAGGTTGATGAATTGCTCTTACAATACAAGTACTCATGTAAATCATATGATATCAATGTGATAACAGGAAGCAAGAAATCAGGAAGTTAATGCAATTGAACTCAGAAGTCTAAAACTCTACTGGCTTTCTGGCAAACAGGTTACCTTTCCGACCAATATTTCATTAGTTCGGGGTCCATAGATGGCTGATGTATCAAAGAAAGTGATTCCTTGGTTGAATGCATGCTTGATGATGGATATGCCAACATCATCAGGAACAGGATCATTGTAGGCTCCAGAAAGTCCCATACAGCCAAACCCCAGCTTGGAAACCTACAAAACAATAGAGTTTAGAACAGAAATGATGAGAATTTGACTGAAAATTGAACTCTGACTGAGTTAAAAATGTTCAGTTGGAGCATGTTTTCAAGAGACTAAAACTTGAATAGACGGTAGCAAGGAAATAAGCAATCAAAAGCTAAGGAACAGTTGTAAAAGTTATCAGAATTGAAAGCTCATAAACATAGCTATGCAATTAGGGGTGTAAGCAAGTGTTTATTAAAATTAGTAAACGGACATAAATGAACAAAAAACCGATAATATTCCCACGAACGTTCTTTTACACCTTACATTGCAACTCGTGAACAACACCTCCTACTTATCACTATTCTGAAGAACAAAACTTCTTACCTCAAGCCCTTGTGTTCCCAGTTTCACTCTAGGAACCTGAACAACACTCTGCTTTTCCTCAGCCATGTCTGGGTTCTTTTGTTATTGAATCAATGCTTGCCTGAAGTGTACAGCTGAAATAGCTGATGAGTATAACTGATGTCTGTGTTGTATATATATCCAGAATCTAGAATAGAGTTGGTTGTCTGTATGACGCCATGAGCTTCGTCACCCTGCAATCACACCCATTGCTAAGATGAGTCATATATTACGCCATAGGATATGTCACCCAGCAATCATGCCCAGAACTATTAAGATCAAACGGCAGAGAATTAGTCAAAAAAAGCAGATTCGTGAGTTTTCATAGAGATAAGTTATTGCTTGCCAATATAAGGCAAAACGCAATGCAATGCATGGCCAACAAAAGTCCAGTAAAAATCGGTTTTTTCCTATGCTTCATGGATTCCGACAAGTGCCTTTTTCTTTCTGCCGTAAGTAGCAATGTAGCATGAACTCCTAATTAGTCTTCTCTCTCCAAATTTGTAAGCCTCATTTATAATTATGAATAAACTTACTATTATTATCATAATATTTTTTTTCTTAATACCCAAATATATTCTCCACGTTTACCAGAAAATAAAATTATATCTTAAAGTTTAATTGCATGGAAATCAGTCTTAAACATTTCAAAATAATAAAATTAAGAACATTTTCGTTAATTCTTTTTAACGTAATTAAGTTTTACTACTGTGCAAGGATAACAGAAATTAAAGAATTTAGAATTTAATGAAAATGTATTTAATTCTGTTATTTTGAAACATTTAAGACTGATTTCTGTGTAATTAAACGTTGAGGGCTTAATTCTATTTTGTGACAAACGTGAAAGGCATATTTAAGTATTAAGCCTATTTCTTTACATAACATGATCTGGCTTAGAAACAAACTAATTATTTGCCATTTTGAATCAAATTGAATTTTTTTTTAATTTTTTTCCTCTTTTGATTTTTCAAATTTTAATGTATTTATTGTTATAATTTTTAAAACTTTATATAACATTGAAGTTTCATGAAATTTAAAGAAATAATATCTTAACATGAAAATACATAATTTAGAAAGAGACTAGTAATTGTTGACCATTTTGAAGAAAAATGAAAATATTTAATTGGACAATAAATAAATAAATTCGTATTTGATACGTTAAAAGTAAAAATTTTTGGGCATAGTTAAAAAATCACATATCTTAATTCTTAATTAGTCAGTTTTATTTCTTAATATACTTTAAGAGGTATATGTCATAGTCGTTTGTAAAATTTAAAAACTCTAACAACATATCAAATAGTAACTCTAAATAAAAATAGTTCAATAACTGAAATTATTTGGATTCGAATTTAATTCGATGATAATAAAATCACAATTCAAATTTTATCAAATCAAATTATATTATTCGTAAGTACAATTTAATTGAACTTTTGAAAAGAGTTCCAGCCCATATTATAGGGATCCGATTACAAAAGTAGGCCCAAAATTCCTTTTGCGGTGGCAAAACCATGAGCCTAGAATCAACAACAGAACCCGCCAAAGAAACTAGCCGAAAACTAAATATTCTTTTCACTGATTCATAATTTTGTGGAATTTCCCTTTGGGGTTCAATAGAACACTCAAGTTGTAAAGAGAGAAAAAAAGAGATCAAGAAGAAAGAACAGCATTAAGTAAAGCAACTTCTTAAAGTAGCATCTTAAGGAAGATTGCTGCTAAGCACAGACAGAAAAACCATACAAGTACATGCATTCAACAGCATAGCTAGTAGCCTGCTTATTTGAGTTATGAATACAAAATTCTAGTCCTTGGACCGTAAGCATCATATGCTGCTGCAGACTTTGCATCCATAATTGCTTTAAGTTTAAATCTTGTTCTCCTTTGGAGGTGTATTAGCGAATTTCCATGACAAATGATTATATCCATCCAGTGTTCTAGATCCTGCTACTCGGTCTATGGGAATCACATTGGTAATCTCTTTCAAATCTTCTTCTGTGAGCTTCACTTTTAGAGAATCAATGTTGCTATCAAGGTTTTTTATCTTGGTTGTTCCTACATGAACGCGAAAATACATGGTAAACTTAGGATGTGTATTTGTGCAATCATTTCAGCAAAATCATGTGAGTTCTGCTGTGATATTGTTGAAGTATCTGTGTTGTCGGCTGTCAAAAAGAATTAAAAGGATGTTGAGAAGGAAAAAAAGTGACTCACCAGGAATAGGTGCAATATCGTCCCCTTGGTGAAGAACCCAGGCAAGTGCTAGTTGTGCAGGGGTGCATCCATGCTTTTGAGCCAACTTCTCCATTTGCAGATATAAGTTCTTGTTTCTGTCCAAGTTTTCTCCTTGAAACCTCGGGTGATGTGTCTTAAAGAAGTTGGCTCTCAGTCAAAAACGCTAGCATCTATGAAAAATAAGCTACCAATACCAATTAAAAGGCTTGTTTCTATGCAAGATTGAGTTTCCATACCAGAAAACTGTTTGCAGGCACACTTTCCACAACTGCTTTGCCACCAAAGAAACCTCGACCGAGAGGACTGTATGGAACTATCCCAATCCCAAGTTCCCTGCATCACAGGAACACATTTTGTTAGGAATTTCTCATGCCTTGGTCTCAAGATGTAAAAGGCACAATTTCTAGAACAACAGGTAACATAGGATAGTTCACCTTCACAACAATAAGAAACAAAGTTCAACAAGTAACCTATACTTTTAATGATTCAATATACTATTTTTCACCGAGATCAGTATGGGGTTCAGAGGAAACCTGCAAAGAGGGACTATTTCCTCCTCAATATCGCGAGTCCACAGTGACCACTCCATTTGTACAGCAGTGATGGGATGAACAGCATGTGCCCTCCTTATAGTTTCAGGGCTAGCTTCTGATAAACCAATGTACTTTATTTTTCCCTCTTCCACCAACTTCTTGAGTTCTCCCATCTAAGATAGAAACAATAAATACGAATAGCTAAACATCATAGTGCCACAAGTCCACAATGAGCATTTAAGCCATGGAAATGCAGGATGCTTTATCCTGCAGAACTTACAGTATCCTCTATTGGTGTCTTGGTGTCAACCCTGTGCTGGTAGTAGAGATCAATGTATTCCACATCAAGGCGCTTCAGGCTAGCCTCGACCGAGGCACGGACATACTCAGGCGTACCATTTATTGTGATATAATCAGCTGCAACATCCATTCTTACAATACCGAATTTTGTGGCTAACTGTACCTTCTCTCGCTGTAGTTGCTTCAATGCCTGAAAGACATTGGTTTTTACAGGTTGATGAATTGCTCTTACAATACAAGTACTCATGTACATCATATCAATGAGATAACAGGAAGCAAGAAATCAGGAAGTCAATGCAATTGAACTCAGAAGTCCAAAACTCTACTGGCTTTCTGGCAAACAGGTTACCTTTCCGACCAATATTTCATTAGTTCGGGGTCCATAGATGTCTGATGTATCAAAGAAAGTGATTCCTTTGTTGAATGCATGCTTGATGATGGATATGCCAACATCATCAGGAACAGGATCATTGTAGGCTCCAGAAAGTCCCATACAGCCAAACCCCAACTTGGAAACCTACATAACAATAGAGTTTAGAACAGAAATGATGAGAATTTGACTGGAAATTGAACTCTGATTGAGTTAAAAATGTTCAGCTGGAGCATGTTTTCAAGAGACTAAAACCTGAATAGACAGTAGCAAGGAAATAAGCAACCAAAAGCTGAGAACTGTTGTAGAAGTTATCAGAATTGAAAGCTCATAAACATAGCTATGCAATTAGGGGTGTAAGCAAGTGTTTATTAAAATTAATAAACGAACATAAATGACCAAAAAACCGATAATATTCGCACGAACGTTCTTTTACACCTTATATTGCAACTCGTGAACAACACCTCCTACTTACCACTTTCAGAAGAACAAAATTTCTTACCTCAAGCCCTTGAGTTCCCAGTTTCACTCTAGGAACCTGAACAACACTCTGCTGTTCCTCAGCCATGTATGGGTTCTTTTGTTACTGAATCAATGCTTGCCTGAATTGTACAGCTGAAACAACTGATGTCTGTGTTGTATATATATCCAGAATATGGAATACAGTTGAACGTCTGCATGACGCCATGAGCTTCGTCACCCTGCAATCACACCTATTGCTAAGATGAATTATATATTACGTCATTGGATATGTCACCCAGCAATCATGCCCAGAACTGTTAAGATCAAACGGCAGAGAATTAGTCAAACAAAGCAGATTCGTGGTTTTCATAGAGATAAGTCACTGCTTGCGAATATAAGGCACAATGCAATGCATGGCCGACAAAAGTCAAGTAAAAATCGGCTTTTCCCTATGCTTCATGGGTGCTTAATCTCTTTCTGCCGTAGCCAGCATGAACTCCAAATTAGTCTTCTCTCTCCAAATTTGTAAGGAGTAATTCTATTCGTACCTCAAAAAATACTAAATCTACCCCCACCCCAAACAACTCAATTAACTAAAATACTATTTTACCCTTTTCACTGCCGGCTCCCCCTTCTTGCTTTCTTCTTCCTTCTCCTTCACCTTCCTTCTTGCTTTGCTGTGCTGTGTTAAGGTAATGCCATGGATTTTATTTTGAGACAAGGCACTCGACATCAAGGCCTGTCCCCATGCAATCCACAACTTCTGGGTCATTGGCTTTGCAGTATTTTCTTAAACGAGTGCAGTTGGCATTGACGACATGGGATAGTTTCAAAGTCTCTGAAATCTGGAAAACAGAGGAGCTTCTATGGGAGGCTGATGAGAATGACCAGGATAAAGAGGAAGAAGAATAAGGAAGAAAACCCATACTATTATTATTAATAGTAGTATACGAGGAGAAAAAAGGAGGGGAAGAAGGAAATGTCCAGCAGCTGCAGCACCCCATTTCCCCAATGCCGACAAAAGCAAAGGCTTTCACGCTTTAATTTGCTCCGCAAGCGAACCTGCGCATTCGTGCGTATTTTGCTCAAGTGAAACTTGCGCAAACATGTTGCATAAGTGAAACTTGCGCAAACCTGCGACTTTCGCCCGAGTTTGCTTGCACGAGCATTGACATTTTGCGCAAATTTATTTGTGCGAAGGATGAATATTCATGACACTTATCTCTTAAGGGATAAAATTATCATTTTATCAGTTATTTTTATTGTTTAAAAATAAGGTAGGGGTAGAAATAGTAATTTGTGGGTAGAAATAGAAACTCTCATGTGAAGGGCGGGCTTGTGAGAAAGAAAAAAATTGCAGAAGAAAAAATACATGAACAGAAACAAAAAGGGAGGAGAAGTAGAACGAGAAAAAAACGTAGAAGAGCAAAAAAAATTGGAGAAAAATAATTTTAAAATATAAGTGTTATTATAATAAAAATTATTTTTTAGTGTAAATAAAATCCATAAAATAAAAATTGTTTTATACTAAAAATAAATCACAAAAATTGTTTTGTGTAATAAAATTTTAAAACGCGTAATATTTTTTACAACAGTTATTTTTTTACAACAAACGCGTAACCTGTAAGTTTTAAACGCATTTTTGCACATCTCGCGCAACTGATTTGCACAAGTGAAACTTGCGCTAAAGTCCGACATTCACACAAGTAAACTTGCACGAATGTGCGACGTTCGGGCAAGTGAAACTTGCGCGTATAGGTAACGCAAGTGAGACTTGCGCATCGTGGCAGATGATCTCCTGGGGTAAATTCATCATTTTATCCGTTATTTTTACTGTTTAAAAATGAGTTGGGATAAGAATAGTAATTTGTGGGGTAGGAATAGAAATTCTCCATTTATAATTAGCCTATGTCATGAATAAACTTACTATTATTATCATAATATTTTTTTCCTTAATACAAATATACCCTTCACGTTTACAAAAAAATAGAATTATATCTTTAAAGTTTAATTGTATAGAAATCAGTCTCAAACATTTCAAAATAATAAAATTAAAAACATTTTTGTTAATTCTTTTTAACGTAGTTAAATTTTATTACTGTACAAGGGTAACAGAAATTAAAGAATTTAACAGAAATAAACTTAATTCTGTTATTTTAAAACATTTAAGATTGATTTCTATGTAATTAAACGTTGAAGGCTTAATTTTATTTTGTTACAAACGTGAAAGGCATATTTAAGTATTAAGCCTATTTCTTTACATAACATGATCTGGCTTAGAAACAAAATAATTATTTGCCATTTTGAATCAAATTGAAAAGTTTTTTTTTTAATTTTTGTACTCTTTTGATTTTTCAAATTTTAATTTATTTATTGTTATAATTTTTAAAACTTTTTATAACATTGAAGTTTCATGAAATTTAAAGAAATAATATCTTAACATGAAAATACATAATTTAGAAAGAGACTAGTAATTGTTAACCATTTTGAAGCAAAATGAAGATATTTAATTGGGCAATAAATAAATAAATTCATATTTGACACATTAACATTAAAAATTGATAGGCACAATTAAAAAATCACATATCTTATTCTTTAATTAGTTAATTTTATTTTTTTAATATACTTTTAAATGTATATGTCATAGTGTTAAATTTCATTTATAGAATAAAAAAACTCAACAGCATATCAAATAATTACTCTGAATAAACATAATTCAATAACTTAAATTATTTGAATTTAAAATTAATTCGATAATAATAAAATTCAAATTCAAATTTTACCCAATCAAATTCGAACTATTTGTAAGTACAGCTTAATCGAACTTTAGAGAAGAATTCCAATCCATACTATAGGGACCCGATTACAAAAGTAGGCCCAAAAATCCTTTTGCCGTGGCAAAACCATGGGCCTAGAAACAACAACAGAACCCGCCACAGAAACTAACCGAAAACTAGATCCGACAAGACAGAAGCAGAAAGGATCGAAGTTTTTTACTTCTCGGAGTCAAGCCAACTTGATCGTATAGAACTGTTTTTCCAAATTAGTTTAGATTAATCTAATTGTTGCATAATTAAACTATTTGAAATAAAGTTAGTATAAGTTAGCAACAAGCCAAATAATGATTTTTTTCCTGTAAAAAGAAAACAGTGTTGCCTTTGTCAAAGCTCGCTTTTTTCTTCAGCCATGGAGAATGGAGAAATCCCAGAAAACGCCAATGAACGTACGATTTTCTCGTTCTCTTTTCTTTTTCCATTATTGGGTCTTCTCGGTTTTCATGATTCGTGTTTTCTGCTTTGCTTTCCTTTTAATTAATTGATATGAACCTCGCCTTCCTCATTAATTTTCTGAAAATCTCTTCAGATTGCCCGGGTCCTAATTCAGAGTTGGCGGGTAAATCCGACGACTGCCAAGGTTGCCCTAATCAAGAAGTTTGTGCCACTGCCCCTAAGGGCCCTGACCCTGGTTTGCTCTTCCCCTCCTTTTCTTTTACCATTTCTAGAAATGTTTGTGTCTGATGCTTTACTCTAAACTTTGTTTTGTTTTAATGGTATTTTTATGACTAGAAGTTTAGGGTTGTTTAGAATTTCTGGTGAAAATTTGAGCACCTTTGTTATTGTACATGGACATGAAGCTTTATTGAAGTATAGATGAGCTGGAAGAACTATTAAAATTGATGTTACAGAATCGATTTTTTCATGTGTATGTTTGAGGAATTTGTTAGCATGCTTAAATAGAGCTCAATTGTTTGCCTATTTGGAATGAGTGGTAGAGAAAGGTTGGAGACTTCTGGTATACTTAGTCAAATATGGTTAGTTCTTTGTTGGACCAAAATTGTGTGGCTAAGGCAGATTAATTGTGGCGCGCACTTGAAGCTTAAATTTTTTGTTTCTTAGTAGCATAGTGCTTAATTGGATGATGAAATTATTCTTCAATGATCATGTATTGCCATAGTCATACATGTAAGAATACTGTGCTAGTCTTGCTAAAGAAATGGAGATTGGCATGACTGCCCCGTGTATGGTAAAGGAAGGAATGAAATTGTGATGTTTTATTAAACTTGCCTAGTATTTGCATCTCTATGCATAGGTTCTTGTAAGTTTTCCAGATGCAATGATTAGGAAATAAAGCAAAGATATATGATCTTTCAATTTGCAAGACTTCTCTTTCCGAGTGTTTGACCATTCTTCTCAACTTTAAAGGTCAAATTGTGCTATTAGTCTTTGTACTTGGATGAAAATGTGGATTTAACCCGTACACACTAATTGGGAGATTTAGAGCCCCTTTATTTTCTGGGATTTTGAACTTCAATCCATCATTAATAGAGTTAGTTTTCTAATGTTATTTTTGTTGATGTGGTGTTGACCATGTTAACATGAAAAAGGTGAGATGAATTATAATGGGCAGCCAATGACATGGGATTTTTTAGTCACGTGGCCAAAGGGTGAGGTGGTTGGATGGGTAATTTACCAAGGATTGCCCAAAATTGCTATCTTGGCAATTTTTTCATTTATTTTTTTCTTTCTACAGAAAATCTACTCAAATCCCAATTTTTTTTTATCTATGTTGCATACTGAGGTGGATGAAAAGAAAAACAAAAATCTTGAATAGCAAAGGGACTCAATTTTTTCAATATATTGCATAGGACTAAATACACACAATTTGACCCAACTCATATTATCACCCCATGATTGAATCGAGATGAAATGAGGGGAGAGGATGCTAATTCGTGCTTGTATTTTACAAACATTTTTTAGTTTTACTGTACAGAAAGTTGTGAAAATCATACTCAGACAGATTTCCTATGACTTTTTTGTTGCCATTTTCATCATCCAATTTCCATAATAATCTATATCAAGAAGCTTGCGCATACTTGCCTAACTTTCATAAATCTGTTACTTGACATATAATGTTTAATGAGTTACGTTCCACAGACTTGGTAGCAATAAAAATATTTACTTCTTAGATAACATCTTAACTTGTCTCATTTTTTTCTTTTAAAAGTAAGTTTCACGTCCTGAACCCAAGACATAACAAACGTCGCACACTTATAAGATATAATTTCACAAACATGCAAGATATTTATCATACTAAAATTTAATCTTTTCAAATATCTAAACTGAAAAGTCTGAGTCTTCACACTTTCATCATTTATTTAATAATCATTCTGTACTTGAGATCAATATACCACAAACGATCCAAAAAAGACGTTTACAAAAAAAAACCTATTAATTAACAAAAATTCTAGAACAAACTCAATTCCTCAATTTCATATTAGCCTTATAAGTCTTGAGACATGTTATAAAGTTCAAACGTCACTTCCTAACATTCCCGTGAATATTATCAACATTAAATCCTATAAAATGTTAAGAAAAAGAATGAGTACAACTACTCAGTAAACAACCAATATCCCATCAGCTGGACTAAGCATGTTATAAAAATATTAGGCCAAATATCAATGTAAAAATTCAAAATCAACGTTGGGTAATCTGATATTTAATCACATAATTTATTTAAATTCATACATTCAGATATCAAAACTAAACAGAATTTCACAGATATTGAAACTAAGCAAAAGTTTCATAATTCAAAATTCTCAGATCTCCCGTAACATGTCATGGCCACGCTTAACCCTTGTAGCGCATGTCAGAATCAGAACAGAGACCACAATTAACCCTGGTGGTTCAAGTTAGAGATATCAAAAGCATCTACTAGTTGCACAGAACAGAACAAAGAGCCACTATTCTTAACCAGTGGTTCGGTTAGAAACTACTTTCATTTAACAGAATATATGTTGACATGGCCAATATTTAACCCTCATTGGCAAGGTCAGAGCACAACCATACTAGGATACAAAACAAAACAAAATTTTAGATTACCCAATATATAAAGTAGTATTATAAATCTCATAACATATTTCATACGAAAGGAATTTCATTCATCTTTAAAAACAAAATTTCGTATTCACAAAACACATTATATATGGATACATTACTACGAAGTTCAAAAGCAAAGTAGTTAAATTATGTTCCTGTAATTAATCAAGATCATATTCAAAGCCAATTTAAAGAATCATATATAATTAGCATGCTTAACCCAAATTTAAAATCCATAAGACAAAAATATTTTTGTACATAGTATATGAAACATATCTCATGTTATGGTTAATTTTAAGGATATAAAAACACCAAAGAGATATCAAGTTATTTATCTGAACAAACTAAATCGAAACCAAAACAAAGCCTTAAGATCTCTTGGAGTCTATTATTCAAAAATATTTAATATATTAGAAACATACGCTATCTGATACAAGCTGATAATTATATTGTAATCACTAAACAATTATAACTCGATAAACTATGAATTCGGCACGAATTACATTATTTAACGAAAGCTAAAAATATCTTTAATTTCTTTAAAATACAGATTTCTTATATTTTTAATGTCTTGTTTTTTTCCAATCTCAATATATAAACTACACAATATAACCATCAAAATTAAAGAGGAAACTTTGCTCGCCTTGGTCTTTTCTTTCTTCCTCTAACTGTCATTCAAGCCCTTCAACAAAAATCCCTAAATCTCTTCTTTTTTTTTTTTGGCAATACAGCTTTCAAATTTCCATTTTCTTTTCGTTCCGCATTGTTGGGACTACCTTCACGCCACTCTTTCGATACCCTTTTTCTTTTTTTTCAAACAAGCTAACACAAGATTTTGCCTTCTCCGTTTTTGGCGCCATGGAGCTTTTCTCCCGATGATCACGCCAATTTTTTGTTTTGAAACCCAAGTTACTACTAAGGCTAACTTCCTCTGTACATGGGTATTGGGCTTTTATTTTTCTTATATTACTCTTAATGGTTGTGGGCTTTTTAAGGTGGCCCGGGTCTTACGGTAGATTTTTATTTATCCAAGTAAAAGCAGGTAGAAACCAGCTATAATAACACTGCTGCTAGTTGCAGAAACAACAGCTTACAACTGATATACAACCCGTCACCTCTGCCATATGCAGTATGCAACTCATAAACAGCTTTTCTCTTGACTACTCTAAGAAGAACAAAATCTAACCTCAAGTCCTTGAGTTATAAGTTTCACTCTAGGAATCTGAATTCTCTGCTGATCCTCAGCCATCCTTTGTTTAGTACAATGGATTGGAGATCTCTAGCCTCGGAAGAGAGGAAATGCAAGTCCTGAGTTTCGAACCTCAAGCATTCGAGCCAATGCTAAAGGTCTCCTCTTCTGTTTTTTTCTTTTGGTTATTGTGTCATTTAATTAAGGATTCTCTTCTCAGTGTACAGTTCTAGGCAGAACAATCATGCATTTCCAAGTAACAGGCAGTATTTTTCCTACTTTTTTTCCTTTTCAAAATTTTAATAAGAACAGAATCCACCAATGAATATGCTTACATTGGTATAACAATTTGCATATGCACTTTTATTACATGAATATTATTGGGAAAAAATTAGTAAGCCATTGGCTTGCGATGATATTGAAAACTTTATAGGCTCACAATCGCTATTAGATTAGATCATACATCATGGAAAATATTTATCATTGGTGCTTTATGTAATTTTTCATCTTGTTTGTCACAAATTTCCTTCCATTAGATGCAATGGTCTGTAAAATATGGTTGCAGCAAGTTGTAAAGAGAGAAAAGAGGAGATCAACAAGAATGAACAGCATTAAGTAAAGCAACTTTCTTGAAATAGCATCGCAAGGAAGATTGCTGGCAACTTATAAGCAAAGACAGAAAAACCATACAAGTAAATGCATTCAACATGATTGCTAGTAGCCTGCATATTTAAGTTATGAATACAAACTTCCGGTCTTCGGACCAAAAGCATCATATGCTGCTGCAGACTTTGCATCCATAATTGCCTTAAGTTTAAATCTTGTTCTCCTTTGGAGGTGTATTAGCGAATTTCCATGTCAAATGATTATATCTATCCGATGTTCTAGGTCCCGCTACTTGGTCTATGGGAATCACATCCGTAATCTCTTTCAAATCTTCTTCTGCGAGCTTCACTCTTAGAGATTCAATGTTGCTATCAAGGTTTTTTATCTTGGTTGTTCCCACATGATTGCAAAAATACAAGGTAGACTTAGTTATATGTATTTGTAGAGTCATTTCTGCTGTGATGTTGTAGAAGTATCTGTACTGCCTGCTGTCAAAGAGAATCAAAAGGATGTTGAAAACGCAAGTTGTGACTCACCAGGAATAGGTGCAACATCGTTCCCTAGATGAAGAACCCAGGCAAGTGCTAGTTGTGCACGGGTACATCCGTGCTTTTGAGCCAACTTCTCCATTTGCAGATATAAGTTTTTGTTTCTGTCTAAGTTTTCTCCTCGAAACCTCGGGTAATTTGCCTTAAAGAAGTTGGAGATCAGTCAAAACGCTACCATCTATGAAAAACAAGCTATAATTACCAATTAAAAGGCTTGTTTCTGTGCAGGATTGAGTTTCCATACCAGTAAACTACTTGCAGGCACACTGTCCACAACTAATTTGCCACCAAAGAAACCGCGACCAAGAGGACTGTGTGAAACTAACCCAATCCCAAGTTCCCTGCATTATAGGAACACACTTTGTTAGGAATTTCTCATGTCTTGGTCTCAAGACGTAAAAGACACAATTCCTAAAACAACAGGTAGGATAGTTCACCTTCACAACATAAGAAACAAAGTTCAACAGGTAACCTATGCTTAATGATTCAATATACTATTTTCCACCAAGATCAGTATGGGGTTTAGAGGAAACCTGCAAAGAGGGACTATTTCCTCCTCGCTATCTCGAGTCCACAACGACCACTCCATTTGTACAGCAGTGATGGGATGAACAGCATGCACCCTCCTTATAGTTTCAGGGCTAGCTTCAGATAAACCAATGTACTTTATTTTCCCCTCTTCCACCAACTTCTTGAGTTCTCCCATCTAAATAGAAACAATAAATGCAAATAGATAAACATCAGAGTGCCAGAAATCCACAATGAACATTTAAGCCATGGAAATGGAGGATGCCTTATACTGCAGAACTTACAGTATCCTCTATAGGTGTCTTGGTGTCAACCCTGTGCTGATAGTAGAGATCAATGTATTCCACATCTAGGTGCTTCAGGCTAGACTTGACCGAGGCACGGACATACTCAGGCGTACCATTTATTGTGTCACCACCAGCTGCAGCATCCCTTATTACAATACCAAATTTTGTGGCTAACTGTACCTTGTCTCGGGGTAGATGCTTCAATGCCTGAAAGACATTGGTTTTTACAGGTTGATGAATTGCCCTTACAATACAAGTACTCATGAAAATCATATCGATGTGAGACCAGGAAGCATAAAATCAGGAAGCTAATGTAATTGAACTCAGAAGTCTAAAACTCTATTGGCATTCTGGCAAACATGTTACCTTTCCGACCAATATTTCATTAGTTAGGGGTCCATAGATGTCTGATGTATCAAAGAAAGTGATTCCTTTGTTGAATGCATGCTTGATGAAGGATATGCCAAGATCATCAGGAACAGGATCATTATAGATTCCAGAAAGTCCCATACAACCAAACCCTAACTTGGAAACCTACAAAACAGTGCAGAGTTTACAACAGAAATGATAGGAAAATGATGTGAATTTAATTGAAAATTGAACCCTGATTGAGTTAAAAATATTAAGTTGTAGCTTGCTTTCAACGGATTATAACTTGAATGGACAGTAGCAAAGAAATAAGCAACCAAAAGCTGAGAACAGTTGTAAAAGTTATCAGTATTGAAAGCTCATAAACTATCTATGCAACCAGGGGTGTAAGAAATTATTCGTTAAGATTAATAAACGAACATAAATGTATAGAAATCAAACATATTCTCGAACTGTTTGTAGAACATTGTTATGTTTTGTTTACACCCTTGTATTGCAACTCATGATCAACACCTCCACCGGACCACTTTCAGAAGAACAAGATTTCTTACCTCAAGCCCTTGAGTTCCCAGTTTCACTCTAGGAACCTGAACAACACTTCGCTGCTCCTCAGCCATGTCTGGGTTCTTCTGTTATTGAATCAATGCTTGTCTGAAGTGTACAGCTGAAATAACTGAAGAGTATAACTGATGTCTGCGTTGTATTTATATCCAGAATCTGTAACAGTGTTGATTATCTGTCAACTTGATGATGCCATTAGATATGTCACCCTGCAATCATCCCTAAGGCTGCTAAGATTAGAGTTGATTGTCTGCCAACTTGATGACGCCATTGGATATGTCATCCTGCAATCGTAACAAGAACTGTTAAAACGGCAGAGAATAACTCAAAAAAGGCAGATTCGTGGGTTTTTCATAGAGAAAAGTCCTTGCTTGCCAAGAAATGGGCCGTCTTGTCTACATTTCCTTTCTTGTGCACATTGCAGTTCCATGAATTTTGGAATTTCTTGAGCAAAGGGAATGCTTGGCCAACTAAATTCTGGTTAAAACTGCCTTTTTCCTATGCTTCATGGATGTTTACAAGTACTTAACTTTTCTCTTTCTGCCATAGCCAGCATGAAGGAACAACATTTTTAGTCTTCTCTCTCCAAATTTGTGAGCCTCATTTATAATTAACCTATGCCATGAATAAACTTACTATAATTGTCATAATATTTCTTTACATGACATGATCTGACTTAGAACTAACTAATTTCTAACATTTTGAATCAAATTGAAAAGAATATTTTGTGTTTGTCCCATTTTGATTTTCAAATTTTGATGTATTTTATGTTAGAATTTCAAAAACGTCTTTATAACATTGAAGTTTCATGAAATTTAATGAAATTATATTAGTTTTTTCTTAACATGAAAAGACTTGGCTTAAAATGACCATTTTGAATCAAAATGAAAATATTTAGCTGGATAATAAATAGATAAATTCATATCTAATATGCTGACTGCAATAATTTTTTACTCCGCATATAAAGTTAAAAAAATCACATATATTGTTTTTTTATAATTTACTTTAAGAAGTATATGTCACTTTGTTATATTTCATTAGTAAAATTTAAAAACTCCAACAATATATCAAATAATTTCTCTATATAAAAAATTGTTCAATAACTCAAATCATTTGATCTTGAACTTGCTTTGACAAAAATCGAATGGAATTTATTTTTTTTTTCCAAACCAAACTCGAGTGTTTTGTAACTGTGAGTGCATGTTAATCGAACTCATCAGAAGAACTCAAGCCCATATTATGGGGACCCAAGTAGAAACAACAACAGCAACAAAACCCGCCAATGAAACTAATGGAAAACTAAATCCAACAAGACAAGCAGAAATGATCAACGTATTTAACTTCCCGAAGTCGAGCTAACTTGATCACTTAGAACTGTTTTTCCAAATTAGTTTAGATTAACTTAATTGTTGCTTTACTAAACTATTTGAAATCATGTTGGTATAAGTTAACAAGCAGCCAAAGAATTATTTTTTCCTGTTAAAAGAGAACAGTGTTGCCTTTGTCAGAGCTCGCTTTTTTCTTCAGCCATGGAGAGTGGAGAAATCCCAGAAAACGCCAATGAACGTATGATCTTCTTGTTCTCTTTTCTTTTTCCTTTGTTGGGTCTTCTTGGCTTTCATGATTTGTGTTTTCTGCTTTGTTTTCCTTTTAATTAATTGGTATGAACCTCGCCTCCATCATTAATTTTCCTCAGAATCTCTTCAGATTGCCCGGGTCTTAATTCAGAGTCGGCGGGTAAATCCGACGACTGCCAAGGTTTCCCTAATCAAGAAGTTTGTGCCACTGCCCCTAAGGGCCCTGACCCTGGTTTGCTCTTCCAGTCCTTTTCTTTTACCATTTTTAGAAATGTTTGTCTTTCCTCTGTAGTGTTTCTTTTTCATGTTCTAAAATAGATTCCCAGGTTGATGCTTGACTCTAAACTTTGCTTTGTTTTACTGTTTTTTTTTTTTTTTTTTATGACTAGAAATTTAGGGTTGTTTAGAATTTCTAGTGAAAATTTAACCTTTGTTATTGTACATGGACATGAAGCTGTATTGAAATATAGATGAGCTAGAACAACGATTAAAATTGATGTTAGAAAATCGATTTTCGGAGTTTTTCATGTGTATGCTTGAGGAATTTGTTAGTATGTATAAATAGAGCCCAATTGTCTGCCTATTTGGAATGAGAAGAGAAAGGTTGGAGACTTCTGATATACTCAGTCAAAAATGGTTAGTTCTTTTTCCAGTCAAAATTCTGTGTGGCTAAGGCAGATTAATCGTGGCGTGCACTTGAAGCTTAAATTTTTTTGTTTCTTAGTAGCATAGTGCTTAATTGGATGATGATATTAGTCTTCAATGATCATGTATTGATGTTAGTCTATACACATAAGAACACTGTGCTAGTCTTGCTGAAGAAAATGGAGATCCGCATGGCTGCCTCATGAATGAACTTGTGATGTTTTATTAAATTTGCCTAGTATTTACATCTCTATGCTTAAGGGCTCTGTAAATTTTCCAAATGCAATGATTAGGAAATAAAGCAAAGATCAATGATCTTTCTATTTGCAAGACTTCTCTTTCCGAGTGATTGACCATTCTTCTCAACTTTAAAAGTCATAATGTGCTATTAGTCTTTGTACTTGGATGAAAATGTGGATTTAACCCCTATACAATAATTTGGAGAGCTTGAGCCCCTTTATTTTCCGTGATTTTAAATTTCAGTCGATCGTTGACAGAGTTAATTTTCTACTGTTATTTTTGTTGATGTGGTATTGGCCATGCTGACACGACAAAGGTGAGATGAATTATAATGGGCAGCTAATGACATGGGATTTTTTAGTCATGTCGCCAAAAGTTGAGGCTGGATGGGTAATTTACCAAGAACTGCCATTTTCATCTTCCAATTTCCATAAATATCAAGAAGCTTGGATATAATTGCCTTAACTGTCATAAATCTGTTATCTGACATATAATGTTTAATGAGTTACGTTCCGCAGACTTGGTAGCAATTGCAGAAAGGATAGCTACTGTTAACTGTTAAGCATAAGATAGTGGTTTTATCAGGGAAGGGAGGAGTCGGCAAAAGCACTTTCTCTGCCCAGCTCTCATTTGCACTAGCAGATAAGGACTTACAGGTCGGTCTCCTGGACATTGATATATGCAGTCCGAGCATTCCAAAGATGCTTGGTCTAAAAGGTCAAGGCATTCACCAGAGCAACCTTGGCTGGTCTCCCGTCTATGTTGAATCTAATCTTGGGGTCATGTCGATTGGTTTCATGCTACCCAACCCTGATGAAGCTGTCATTTGGAGAGGACCACGTAAAAATGGGCTCATCAAGCAATTCCTTAAGGATGTATATTGGTGAGAACTCGATTTTCTGGTTGTTGATGATGCCCTACCTTGGACCTCTGGTGAGCACATCTCAATTGTCCAATTCCTTCAAGCTACTGGAATGGATGGAACAATAATTATCACTGCCCCACAGCAAGTCTGTTTGATCAATGTGTGAAAAGAAGTTAGTTTCTGGAAAAAGGTTGGAGTACCGGTTCTTGGAGTTGTTGAGAACATGAGTGGCTTGTGTCAGCCATTGATGGATTTCAGGTTTTTGAAGACGACGGAGACTGATGAACACACAGACGTCACAGAGAAGGTTATAGAGTATATGAAGGAGAAAGCACCAGAAATGCTAGATCTCGTTACTGTCAGTGAAGTCTTTGATAGCAGTGGTGGTGATGCAGAAAAGATGTCCTCGGAAAGGTTCTGTTGGATCCACAACTTTGCAAGGCAGCTGAAGACGGCAAATCTTGCTTCGCGCATCAGAAATGCAGGGTGAGTGCCCCTACATTGAAGATTATTATTGAGAAACTAATGACAAATTGTTGGCCTGAAGAAATGTCTGTGAAATAGTAGCTTAGAGTGAATTAATATTCAACTTTATGTGTTGATCTTTGTGGAATAGAATTTTGTTTGCATGTTGTATAATACTCATTTCACTGATTCATAATTTTGTGGACTTTCCCTTTGGGGTTCAATTGAACACTCAAGTTGTAAAGAGAGAAAAGAAGAGTAAGAAGAAAGAACAGCATTAAGTAAAGCAACTTGTTAAAATAGCATCTTAGGGAAGATTGCTGTTAACTTACAAGCACAGACAGAAAAACCGTACAAGTACATGCATTCAACAGCATAGCTAGTAGCCTGCTTATTTAAGTTATGAATACAAACTTCTAGTCCTCGGACCAAAAGCATCATATGCTGCTGCGGACTTTGCATCCATAATTGCTTAAAGTTTAAATCTTGTTCTCCTTTGGAGGTGTATTAGCAAATTTCCATGACAAACGATTATACATATCCAGTGTTCTAGCTCCTGCTACTTGGTCTATGGGAATCGCATCAGTAATCTCTTTCAAATCTTCTTCTGTGAGCTTCACTTTTAGAGAATCAATGTTGCTATCAAGGTTTTTTATCTTGGTTGTTCCTACATGAACGCGAAAATACATGGTAAACTTAGGATGTGTATTTGTGCAATCATTTCAGCAAAATCATGTGAGTTCTGCTGTGATGCTGTTGAAGTATCTGTGTTGTCTGCAGTCAAAGAGAATTAAAAGGATGTTGAGAACACGAAAATGCGACTCACCAGGAATAGGTGCAACATCGTCCCCTTGATGAAGAACCCAGGCAAGTGCTAGTTGTGCAGGGGTGCATCCATGCTTTTGAGCCAACTTCTCCATTTGCAGATATAAGTTTTTGTTTCTGTCTAAGTTTTCTCCTTGAAACCTCGGGTAATTTGCCTTAAAGAAGTTGGAAATCAGTCAAAAACACTTTCATCTATGAAAAACAAGCTATAATTACCAATTAAAAGGCTTGTTTCTGTGCAGGATTGAGTTTCCGTACCAGTAAATTGTTTGCAGGCACACTTTCCACAACTGCTCTGCCACCAAAGAAACCGCGACCGAGAGGACTGTATGGAACTATCCCAATCCCAAGTTCCCTGCGTTACAGGAACACATTTTGTTAGGAATTTCTCATGCCTTGGCCTCAAGATGTAAAAGGCACAATTGCTGACACAACAGGTAATATAGGATAGTTCACCTTCACAACAATAAGAAACAAAGTTCAACAGGTAACCAATACTTTTAATGATTCAATATACTATTTTCACCATGATTAATATGGGGTTTTGAGGAAACCTGCAAAGCGGGACTATTTCCTCGATATCGCGACTCCACAGCGACCACTCCATTTGAACGGCAGTGATGGGATGAACAGCATGTGCCCTCCTTACAGTTTCAGGGCTAGCTTCTGATAAACCAATGTACTTTATTTTCGCCTCTTCCACCAACTTCTTGAGTTCTCCCATCTAAGAGAGAAACAATAAACACAAATAGCTAAACATCAGAGTGCCTCAAGTCCACAATGAGCATTTAAGCCATGGAAATGCAGGATGCTTTATCCTGCAGAACTTACAGTGTCCTCTATTGGTGTCTTGGTGTCAACCCTGTGCTGGTAGTAGAGATCAATGTATTCCACATCAAGGCGCTTCAGGCTAGCCTCGACCGAGGTGCGGACATACTCAGGCGTACCATTCACAGTGATATAATCAGCTGCAACATCCATTCTTACAATACCGAATTTTGTGGCTAACTGTACCTTCTCTCGCGGTAGTTGCTTCAATGCCTGAAAGACATTGGTTTTTACAGGTTGATGAATTGCTCTTACAATACAAGTACTCATGTACATCATATCAATGTGATAACAGGAAGCAAGAAATCAGGAAGTTAATGCAATTGAACTCAGAAGTCTAAAACTCTACAGGCTTTCTGGCAAACAGGTTACCTTTCCGACCAATATTTCATTAGTTCGGGGTCCATAGATGTCTGATGTATCAAAGAAAGTGATGCCTTTGTTGAATGCATGCTTGATGATGGATATGCCAACATCATCAGGAACAGGATCATTGTAGGCTCCAGAAAGTCCCATACAGCCAAACCCCAGCTTGGAAACCTACAAAACAATAGAGTTTAGAACAGAAATGATGAGAATTTGACTGAAAATTGAACTCTGATTGAGTTAAAAATGTTCAGTTGGAGCATGTTTTCAAGAGACTAAAACTTGAATAGACAGTAGCAAGGAAATAAGCAACCAAAAGCTGAGGAACAGTAGTAAAAGTTATCAGAATTGAAAGCTCATAAACATAGCTATGCAATTAGGGGTGTAAGCAAGTGTTTATTAAAATTAATAAACGAACATAAATGACCAAAAAACCGATAATATTCGCACGAACGTTCTTTTTACGCCTTATATTGCAACTCGTGAACAACACCTCCTACTTACCACTTTCAGAAGAACAAAATTTCTTACCTCAAGCCCTTGAGTTCCCAGTTTCACTCTAGGAACCTGAACAACACCCTGCTGTTCCTCAGCCATGTCTGGGTTCTTTTGTTACTGAATCAATGCTTGCCTGAAGTGTACAGCTGAAATAAATGATGAGTATAACTGATGTCTGTGTTGTATATATATCCAGAATCTGGGATACAGTTGATCGTCTGTATGACGCCATGAGCTTCGTCACCCTGCAATCACACCCATTGCTAAGATGAGTTATATATTACGCCATTGGATATGTCACCCAGCAATCATGCCCAGAACTGTTAAGATCAAAGCAGAGAATTAATCAAACAAAGCAGATTCGTGGGCTTTCATAGAGATAAGTCATTGCTTGCCAATATAAGGCACAATGCAATGCATGCCGACAAAAGTCAAGTAAAAATCGGTTTTTTCCTATGCTTCATGGATGCTTATTCTCTTTCTGCCGTAGCTGGCATGAACTCCTAATTAGTCTTCTCTCTCCAAATTTGTAAGCCTCATTTATAATTTGCCTATGTCATGAATAAACTTACTATTATTATCATAATATTTTTTTTTACTTGATACAAATATACCCTCCACGTTTACAAAAAAAATAGAATTATATCTTTAAAGTTTAATTGCATAGAAATTAGTCTTAAACGTTTTAAAATAATAGAATTAAAAACATTTTCGTTAATTCTTTTTAACGCAATTAAGTTTTATTACTGTACAAGGGTAACAGAAATTAAAAAATTTAACGGAAATATACTTAATTCTGTTATTTTAAAACATTTAAGATTGATTTCTATGTAATTAAACGTTGAGGGCTTAATTTCATTTTGTGACAAACGTGAAATACATATTTAAGTATTAAGCCTATTTCTTTACATAACATGATCTGGCTTAGAAACAAAATAATTATTTGCCATTTTGAATCAAATTGAAAAGTTTTTTTTTTAATTTTTGTACTCTTTTGATTTTTCAAATTTTAATGTATTTATTGTTATAATTTTTAAAACTTTTTATAACATTGAAGTTTCATGAAATTTAAAGAAATAGTATCTTAACATGAAAATACATAATTTAGAAAGAGACTAGAAATTGTTAACCATTTTGAAGCAAAATGAAGATATTTAATTGGGCAATAAATAAATAAATTCGTATTTGACACATTAACATTAAAAATTGATAGGCACAGTTAAAAAATCACATATCTTATTCTTTAATTAGTTAATTTTATTTTTTTAATATACTTTAAAATGTATGTCAGTGTTAAATTTCATTTATAGAATCAAAAAACTCAACAGCATATCAAATAATTACTCTGAATAAACATAGTTCAAAAATTTAAATTATTTGAATTTGAAATTATTTCTATAATAATAAAATTCAAATTCAAATTTTACCAAATCAAATTCGAACTACTGGTAAGTACAGCTTAATCAAACTTTAGAGAAGAATTCCAACCCATAGTATAGGGACCCGATTACAAAAGTAGGCCCAAAAATCCTTTTGCCGTGACAAAACCATGGGCCTAAAAACAACAACGGAACCCGCCACAGAAACGAACGGAAAACTAAATCCAACAAGACAGAAGCAGAAAGGATCGAAGTATTTTACTTCTCGGAGTCAAGCCAACTTGGTCGTATAGAACTGTTTTTCCAAATTAGTTTAGATTAATCTAATTGTTGCGTAATTAAACTATTTGAAATAATGTTAGTATAAGTTAGCAACAAGCCAAATAATGATTTTTTTTCCTATAAAAAGAAAACAGTGTTGCCTTTGTCAAAGCTCGCTTTTTTCTTCAGCCACGGAGAATGGAGAAATCCCAGAAAACGCCAATGAACGTACGATTTTCTCGTTCTCTTTTCTTTTTCCATTATTGGGTCTTCTCGGTTTTCATGATTCGTGTTTTCTGCTTTGCTTTCCTTTTAATTAATTGATATGAACCTCGCCTTCCTCATTAATTTTCCTGAAAATCTCTTCAGATTGCCCGGGTCCTAATTCAGAGTTGGCGGGTAAATCCGACGACTGCCAAGGTTGCCCTAATCAAGAAGTTTGTGCCACTGCCCCTAAGGGCCCTGACCCTGGTTTGCTCTTCCCCTCCTTTTCTTTTACCATTTCTAGAAATGTTTGTGTCTGATGCTTTACTCTAAACTTTGTTTTGTTTTAATGGTATTTTTATGACTAGAAGTTTAGGGTTGTTTAGAATTTCTGGTGAAAATTTGAGCACCTTTGTTATTGTACATGGACATGAAGCTTTATTGAAGTATAGATGAGCTGGAAGAACTATTAAAATTGATGTTACAGAATCGATTTTTTCATGTGTATGTTTGAGGAATTTGTTAGCATGCTTAAATAGAGCTCAATTGTTTGCCTATTTGGAATGAGTGGTAGAGAAAGGTTGGAGACTTCTGGTATACTTAGTCAAATATGGTTAGTTCTTTGTTGGACCAAAATTGTGTGGCTAAGGCAGATTAATTGTGGCGCGCACTTGAAGCTTAAATTTTTTGTTTCTTAGTAGCATAGTGCTTAATTGGATGATGAAATTATTCTTCAATGATCATGTATTGCCATAGTCATACATGTAAGAATACTGTGCTAGTCTTGCTAAAGAAATGGAGATTGGCATGACTGCCCCGTGTATGGTAAAGGAAGGAATGAAATTGTGATGTTTTATTAAACTTGCCTAGTATTTGCATCTCTATGCATAGGTTCTTGTAAATTTTCCAGATGCAATGATTAGGAAATAAAGCAAAGATATATGATCTTTCAATTTGCAAGACTTCTCTTTCCGAGTGTTTGACCATTCTTCTCAACTTTAAAGATCAAATTGTGCTATTAGTCTTTGTACTTGGATGAAAATGTGGATTTAACCCGTACACACTAATTGGGAGATTTAGAGCCCCTTTATTTTCTGGGATTTTGAATTTCAATCCATCATTAATAGAGTTAGTTTTCTACTGTTATTTTTGTTGATGTGGTGTTGACCATGTTGACATGAAAAAGGTGAGATGAATTATAATGGGCAGCAAATGACATGGGATTTTTTAGTCACGTGGCCAAAGGGTGAGGTGGTTGGATGGGTAATTTACCAAGGACTGCCCAAAATTGCTATCTTGGCAATTTTTTCATTTATTTTTTTCTTTATACAGAAAATCTACTCAAATCCCAATTTTTTTTTTATCTATGTTGCATATTGAGGTGGATGAAAAGAAAAACAAAAATCTTGAATAGCAAAGGGACTCAATTTTTTCAATATATTGCATAGGACTAAATACACACAATTTGACTCAACTCATATTATCACCCCATGATTGAGATGAAATGAGGGGAGAGGATGCTAATTCGTGCTTGAATTTTACAAACATTTTTTAGTTTTACTGTACAGAAAGTTGTGAAAATCATACTCAGACAGATTTCCTATGACTTTTTTGTTGCCATTTTCATCATCCAATTTCCATAATAATCTATATCAAGAAGCTTGCGCATAATTGCCTAACTTTCATAAATCTGTTACCTGACATAATGTTTAATGAGTTACGTTCCACAGACTTGGTAGCAATAAAAATATTTACTTCTTAGATAACATTTTAACTTGTCTCATTTTTTTCTTTTAAAAGTAAGTGTCACGTCCCGAACTCAAGACATAACAAACGTCACACACTTATAAGATATAATTTAACAGACATGCAAGATATTTATCATACTAAAATTTAATCTTTTCAAATATCTAAACTGAAAAGTCTGAGTCTTCACACTTTCATCATTTATTTAATAATCATTCTGTACTTGAGATCAGTATACCACAAACGATCCAAAAAAGACATTTACAAAAAAAAAAACCTATTACTTAACAAAAATTCTAGAACAAACTCAATTCCTCAATTTCATATTAGCCTTATAAGTCTTAAGACATGTCATAAAGTTCAAACGTCACTTCCTAACATTCCCGTGAATATTATCAACATTAAATCTTATAAAATGTTAAGAAAAAGAATGAGTACAACTACTCAGTAAACAACCAATATCCCATCAGTTGGACTAAGCATGCTATAAAAACATTAGGCCAAATATCAATGTAAAAATTCAAAATCAACGTTGGGTAATCTGATATTTAATCACATAATTTATTTAAATTTATATATTCAGATATCAAAACTAAACAGAATTTCACAGATATTGAAACTAAGCAAAAGTTTCATAATTCAAAATTTTCAGATCTCTCGTAACATGTCATGGCCACGCTTAACCCTTGTAGCACAGGTCAGAATCAGAACAGAGACCATAATTAACCCTGGTGGTTTGGGTTAGAGATATCAAAAGCATCTACTAGTTGCACAGAACAGAACAGAGAGCCACTATTCTTAACCGGTGATTCGGTTAGAAACTACTTTCATTTAACAGAATACATGTCGACATGACCAATATTTAACCCTCATTGGCAAGGTCAGAGCACAGCCATACTAGGATAAAAAACAAAACAAAATTTCAGATTACCCAATATATAAAGTAGTATTATAAATCTCATAACATATTTCATACGAAAGGAATTTCATTCATCATTAAAAACAAAATTTCGTATTCACAAAACACATTATATATGGATACATTACTACGAAGTTCAAAAGCAAAGTAGTTAAATTATGTTCCTGTAATTAATCAAGATCATATTCAAAGCCAATTTAAAGAATCATATATAATTAGCATGCTTAACCCAAATTTAAAATCCATAGGACAAAAATATTTTTGTACATAGTATAAAAAATATTTTTGTACATCTCATGTTATGATTAATTTTAAGGATATAAAAACACCAAAGAGATATCAAGTTGCTTATCTGAACAAGCTAAATCGAAATCAAAACAAAGCCTTAAGATCTCTTGGAGTCTATTATTCAAAAATATTTAATATTAGAAACATACGCTATCTAATACAAGCTGATAATTATATTGTAATCACTAAACAATTATAACCCGATACACTATGAATTTGGCACGAATTACATTATTTAACGAAAGCTAAAAATATCTTTAATTTCTTTAAAATACAGATTTCTTAAATTTTTAATGTCTTGTTTTTTTCCAATCTCAATATATAAACTACACAATATAACCATCAAAATTAAAGAGGAAACTTTGCTCGCCTTGGTCTTTTCTTTCTTCCTCTAACTGTCATTCAAGCCCTTCAACAAAATACCCCAAATCTCTTTTTTTTTTTGTGGCAATACAGCTTTCAAATTTCCATTTTCATTTCGTTCGGCGTTGTTGGGACTACCTTCACGCCACTCTTTCGATACCCTTTTTCGTTTTTTTCAAACAAGCTAACACAACATTTTGCTTTCTCCGTTTTCGGCGCCATGGAGCTTTTCTCCATATGATCACGCCAATTTTTGTTTTGAAACCTAAGTTACTACTAAGGCTAACTTCCTGTATAAATGGGTATTGGGCCTTTATTTTTCTTATTTTACTCTTAATGGTTGTGGGCTTTTTAAGGTGGCCCGGGTCTTACGGTAAGATTTTTATTTATCCAAGTAAAAGCAGGTAGAAACCAGCTATAATAACACTGCTGCTAGTTGCAGAAACAACAGCTTACAACTGATATACAACCCGTCACCTCTGCCATATGCAGTATGCAACTCATAAACAGCTTTTCTCTTGACTACTCTAAGAAGAACAAAATCTAACCTCAAGTCCTTGAGTTATAAGTTTCACTCTAGGAATCTGAATTCTCTGCTGATCCTCAGCCATCCTTTGTTTAGTACAATGGATTGGAGATCTCTAGCCTCGGAAGAGAGGAAATGCAAGTCCTGAGTTTCGAACCTCAAACATTCGAGCCAATGCTAAAGGTCTCATCTTCTGTTTTTTTCTTTTGGTTATTGTGTCATTTAATTAAGGATTCTCTTCTCAGTGTACAGTTCTAGGCAGAACAATCATGCATTTCCAAGTAACAGGCCGTATATTTCCTACTTTTTTTCCTTTTCAAAATTTTAATAGGAACAGAATCCACCAATGAATATGCTTACATTGGTATAACAATTTGCATATGCACTTTTATTACATGAATATTATTGGGAAAAAATTAGTAAGCCATTGGCTTGCGATGATATTGAAAACTTTATAGGCTCACAATCGCTATTAGATTAGATCATACATCATGGAAAATATTTATCATTGGTGCTTTATGTAATTTTTCATCTTGTTTGTCACAAATTTCCTTCCATTAGATGCAATGGTCTGTAAAATATGGTTGCAGCAAGTTGTAAAGAGAGAAAAGAAGAGATCAACAAGAATGAACAGCATTAAGTAAAGCAACTTTCTTGAAATAGCATCGCAAGGAAGATTGCTGGCAACTTACAAGCAAAGACAGAAAAACCATACAAGTAAATGCATTCAACATGATTGCTAGTAGCCTGCATATTTAAGTTATGAATACAAACTTCCGGTCTTCGGACCAAAAGCATCATATGCTGCTGCAGACTTTGCATCCATAATTGCTTTAAGTTTAAATCTTGTTCTCCTTTGGAGGTGTATTAGCGAATTTCCATGTCAAATGATTATATCTATCCGATGTTCTAGGTCCCGCTACTTGGTCTATGGGAATCACATCCGTAATCTCTTTCAAATCTTCTTCTGCGAGCTTCACTCTTAGAGATTCAATGTTGCTATCAAGGTTTTTTATCTTGGTTGTTCCTACATGATTGCAGAAATACAAGGTAGACTTAGTTATATGTATTTGTACAGTCATTTCTGCTGCGATGTTGTAGAAGTATCTGTACTGCCTGCTGTCAAAGAGAATCAAAATGATGTTGAAAACGCAAGTTGTGACTCACCAGGAATAGGTGCAACATCGCTCCCTAGATGAATAACCCAGGCAAGTGCTAGTTGTGCACGGGTACATCCATGCTTTTGAGCCAACTTCTCCATTTGCAGATATAAGTTTTTGTTTCTGTCCAAGTTTTCTCCTTGAAACCTCGGGTAATTTGCCTTAAAGAAGTTGGAGATCAGTCAAAACGCTACCATCTATGAAAAACAAGCTATAATTACCAATTAAAAGGCTTGTTTCTGTGCAGGATTGAGTTTCCATACCAGTAAACTACTTGCAGGCACACTGTCCACAACTAATTTGCCACCAAAGAAACCGCGACCAAGAGGACTGTATGAAACTAACCCAATCCCAAGTTCCCTGCATTATAGGAACACACTTTGTTAGGAATTTCTCATGTCTTGGTCTCAAGACGTAAAAGACACAATTCCTAAAACAACAGGTAGGATAGTTCACCTTCACAGCATAAGAAACAAAGTTCAACAGGTAACCTATGCTTAATGATTCAATATACTATTTTCCACCAAGATCAGTATGGGGTTTAGAGGAAACCTGCAAAGAGGGACTATTTCCTCCTCGCTATCTCGAGTCCACAGCGACCACTCCATTTGTACAGCAGTGATGGGATGAACAGCATGCGCCCTCCTTATAGTTTCAGGGCTAGCTTCAGATAAACCAATGTACTTTATTTTCCCCTCTTCCACCAACTTCTTGAGTTCTCCCATCTAAATAGAAACAATAAATGCAAATAGATAAACATCAGAGTGCCAGAAATCCACAATGAACATTTAAGCCATGGAAATGGAGGATGCCTTATACTGCAGAACTTACAGTATCCTCTATAGGTGTCTTGGTGTCAACCCTGTGCTGATAGTAGAGATCAACGTATTCCACATCAAGGCGCTTCAGGCTAGCCTTGACCGAGGCACAGACATACTCAGGCATACCATTTATTGTGTCACCACCAGCTGCAGCATCCCTTATTACAATACCAAATTTTGTGGCTAACTGTACCTTGTCTCGGGGTAGATGCTTCAATGCCTGAAAGACATTGGTTTTTACAAGTTGATGAATTGCTCTTACAATTCAAGTACTCATGAAAATCATATCGATGTGAGACCAGGAAGCATAAAATCAGGAAGCTAATGTAATTGAACTCAGAAGTCTAAAACTCTATTGGCATTCTGGCAAACATGTTACCTTTCCGACCAATATTTCATTAGTTAGGGGTCCATAGATGTCTGATGTATCAAAGAAAGTGATTCCTTTGTTGAATGCATGCTTGATGATGGATATGCCAACATCGTCAGGAACAGGATCATTGTAGATTCCAGAAAGTCCCATACAACCAAACCCTAACTTGGAAACCTACAAAACAGTGCAGAGTTTACAACAGAAATGATAGGAAAATGATGTGAATTTAATTGAAAATTGAACCCTGATTGAGTTAAAAATATTAAGTTGGAGCTTGCTTTCAACGGATTATAACTTGAATGGACAGTAGCAAAGAAATAAGCAACCAAAAGCTGAGAACAGTTGTAAAAGTTATCAGTATTGAAAGCTCATAAACTATCTATGCAACCAGGGGTGTAAGAAATTATTTGTTAAGATTAATAAACGAACATAAATGTATAGAAATCAAACATATTCTCGAACTGTTTGTAGAACATTGTTATGTTTTGTTTACACCCTTGTATTGCAACTCATGAACAACACCTCCACCGGACCACTTTCAGAAGAACAAGATTTCTTACCTCAAGCCCTTGAGTTCCCAGTTTCACTCTAGGAACCTGAACAACACTTCGCTGCTCCTCAGCCATGTCTGGGTTCTTCTGTTATTGAATCAATGCTTGTCTGAAGTGTGCAGCTGAAATAACTGAAGAGTATAACTGATGTCTGCGTTGTATTTATATCCAGAATCTGTAACAGTGTTGATTATCTGTCAACTTGATGATGCCATTAGATATGTCACCCTTCAATCATCCCTAAGGCTGCCAAGATTAGAGTTGGTTGTCTGCCAACTTGATGACGCCATTGGATATGTCATCCTGCAATCGTAACAAGAACTGTTAAAACGGCAGAGAATAACTCAAAAAAGGCAGATTCGTGGGTTTTTCATAGAGAGAAGTCCTTGCTTGCCAAGAAATGGGCCGTCTTGTCTACATTTCCTTTCTTGTGCACATTGCAGTTCCATGAATTTTGGAATTTCTTGAGCAAAGGGAATGCTTGGCCAACTAAATTCTGGTTAAAACTGCCTTTTTCCTATGCTTCATGGATGTTTACAAGTACTTAACTTTTCTCTTTCTGCCATAGCCAGCATGAAGGAACCACATTTTTAGTCTTCTCTCTCCAAATTTGTGAGCCTCATTTATAATTAGCCTATGCCATGAATAAACTTACTATAATTGTCATAATATTTCTTTACATGACATGATCTGACTTAGAACTAACTAATTTCTAACATTTTGAATCAAATTGAAAAGAATATTTTTGTGTTTGTCCCATTTTGATTTTCAAATTTTGATGTATTTTATGTTAGAATTTCAAAAACGTTTTTATAACATTAAAGTTTCATGAAATTTAATGAAATTATATTAGTTTTTTCTTAACATGAAAAGACTTCGCTTAAAATAACCATTTTGAATCAAAATAAAAATATTTAGCTGGATAATAAATAGATAAATTCGTATCTAATATGCTGACCGCAATAATTTTTAACTCTTGCATGTAAAATTTAAAAAAATCACATATATTGTTTTTTTATAATTTACTTTAAGAAGTATATGTCACTTTGTTATGTTTCATTAGTAAAATTTAAAAACTCCAACAATATATCAAATAATTTTTCTATATAAAAAATTGTTCAATAACTCAAATTATTTGATCTTGAACTTGCTTTGACAAAAATCGAATGGAATTTATTTTTTTTCCAAACCAAACTCGAGTGGTTTGTAACTGTGAGTGCATGTTAATCGAACTCATCAGAAGAACTCAAGCCCATATTATGGGGACCCAAGTAGAAACAACAACAGCAACAAAACCCGCCAATGAAACTAATGGAAAACTAAATCCAACAAGACAAGCAGAAATGATCAACGTATTTAACTTCCCGAAGTTGAACTAACTTGATCACTTAGAACTGTTTTTCCAAATTAGTTTAGATTAATTTAATTGTTGGTTTACTAAACTATTTGAAATAATGTTGGTATAAGCTAACAAGCAGCCAAAGAATTCCCTTTTACTGTTAAGAAAACAGCGTTGCCTTTGTCAAAGCTCGCTTTTTTCTTCAGCCATGGAGAGTGGAGAAATCCCAGAAAACGCCAACGAACGTACGATTTTCTTGTTCTCTTTTCTTTTTCCTTTGTTGGTTCTTCTTGGCTTTCATGATTTGTGTTTTCTGCTTTGTTTTCCTTTTAATTAATTGATATGAACCTCGCCTCCATCATTAATTTTCCTCAAAATCTCTTCAGATTGCCCGGGTCTTAATTCAGAGTCGGCGGGTAAATCTGACGACTGCCAAGGTTTCCCTAATCAAGAAGTTTGTGCCATTTGCCCTAAGGGCCCTGACCCTGGTTTGCTCTTCCAGTCCTTTTCTTTTACCATTTTTAGAAATGTTCGTCTTTACTCTGTAGTTTTTCTTTTTCATGTTCTAAAATAGATTCCCAGGTTGATGCTTGACTCTAAACTTTGCTTTGTTTTACTGGTTTTTTTTAATGACTAGAAATTTAGGGTTGTTTAGAATTTCTAGTGAAAATTTAACCTTTGTTATTGTACATGGACATGAAGCTGTATTGAATTATAGATGAGCTAGAAGAGCTATTAAAATTTATGTTACAAAATCGATTTTCGGAGTTTTTCATGTGTATGCTTGAGGAATTTGTTAGTATGTTTAAATAGAGCCCAATTGTCTGCCTATTTGGAATGAGAAGAGAAAGGTTGGAGACTTCTGATAAAAATGGTTAGCTCTTTTTCGGATCAAAATTCTGTGTGGCTAAGGCAGATTAATCGTGGCGTGCACTTGAAGCTTAAATTTTTTTGTTTCTTAGTAGCATAGTGCTTAATTGGATGATGATATTAGTCTTCAATGATCATGTATTGATGTTAGTCTATACACATAAGAATACTGTGCTAGTCTTGCTGAAGAAAATGGAGATCCGCATGGCTGCCTCATGAATGAACTTGTGATGTTTTATTAAATTTGCCTAGTGCTTACATCTCTATGCTTAAGGGCTCTGTAAATTTTCCAAATGCAATGATTAGGAAATAAAGCAAAGATCAATGATCTTTCTATTTGCAAGACTTCTCTTTCCGAGTGCTTGACCATTCTTCTCAACTTTAAAAGTCATAATGTGCTATTAGTCTTTGTACTTGGATGAAAATGTGGATTTAACCTCTATACAATAATTTGGAGGGCTTGAGCCCCTTTATTTTCCGTGATTTTAAATTTCAGTCGATCGTTGACAGAGTTAGTTTTCTACTGTTATTTTTGTTGATGTGGTATTGGCCTTGCTGACACGACAAAGGTGAGATGAATTATAATGGGCAGCTAATGACATGGGATTTTTTAGTCATGTCGCCAAAAGTTGAGGCTGGATGGGTAATTTACCAAGAACTGCCATTTTCATCTTCCAATTTCCATAAATATCAAGAAGCTTGCATATAATTGCCTTAACTGTCATAAATCTGTTATCTGACATATAATGTTTAATGAGTTACGTTCCGCAGACTTGGTAGCAATTGCGGAAAGGATGGCTACTGTTAACTGTTAAGCATAAGATGGTGGTTTTATCAGAGAAGGGAGGAGTCGGCAAAAGCACTTTCACTGCCCAGCTCTCATTTGCACTAGCAGATAAGGACTTACAGGTCAGTCTCCTGGACATTGATATATGCGGTCCGAGCATTCCAAAGATGCTTGGTCTAGAAGGTCAAGACATTCACCAGAGTAACCTTGGCTGGTCTCCCGTCTAGGTTGAATCTAACCTTGGGGTCATGTCGATTGGTTTCATGCAACCCAACCCTAATGAATCTGTCATTTGGAGAGGACCACATAAAAATGGGCTCATCAAGCAATTCCTTAAGGATGTATATTGGTGAGAACTCGATTTTCTGGTTGTTGATGATGGCCCACCTTGGACCTCTGGTGAGCACATCTCAATTGTCCAATTCCTTCAAGCTACTGGAATGGATGGAGCAATAATTATCACTTCCCCACAGCAAGTCTGTTTGATCAATGTGTGAAAAGAAGTTAGTTTCTGGAAAAAGGTTGGAGTACCGGTTCTTGGAGTTGTTGAGAACATGAGTGACTTTTGTCAGCCATTGATGGATTTCAGGTTTTTGAAGACAACGGAGACTGATGAACACAGACGTCACAGAGAAGGTTATAGAGTATATGAAGGAGAAAGCACCAGAAATGCTAGATCTCGTTGTCGTCAGTGAAGTCTTTGATAGCAGTGGTGGTGATGCAGAAAAGATGTGTAGGGAGATGGGAGTACCATTCCTCGGAAAGGTTCCATTGGATCCACAACTTTGCAACGCAGCTGAAGAAGACAAATCTTGCTTCGTGCATCAGAAATGGAGGGTGAGTGCCCCTACATAGAAGATTATTACTGAGAAACTAATGACAAATTGTTGGCCTGAAGAAATGTCTGTGAAACAGTAGCTTACAGTGAATTAATATTCAACTTTATGTGTTGATCTTTGTGGGATAGAATTTTCTTTGCATGTTGTGTAATACTCTTTTCACTGATTCATAATTTTGTGGACTTTCCCTTTGGGGTTCAATAGAACACTCAAGTTGTAAAGAGAGAAAAGAAGAGTAAGAAGAAAGAACAGCATTAAGTAAAGCAACTTCCTCAAAATAGCATCTTAGGGAAGATTGCTCTTAACTTACAAGCACAGACAGAAAAACCGTACAAGTACATGCATTCAACAGCATAGCTAGTAGCCTGCTTATTTAAGTTATGAATACAAACTTCTAGTCCTCGGACCAAAACCATCATATGCTGCTGTGGACTTTGCATCCATAATTGCTTTAAGTTTAAATCTTGTTCTCCTTTGGAGGTGTATTAGCGAATTTCCATGACAAATGATTATATCTATCCAGTGTTCTAGCTCCTGCTACTTGGTCTATGGGAATCACATCGGTAATCTCTTTCAAAACTTCTTCTGTGAGCTTCACTTTTAGAGAATCAATGTTGCTATCAAGGTTTTTTATCTTGGTTGTTCCTACATGAACACGAAAATACATAGTAAACTTAGGATGTGTATTTGTGCAATCATTTCTGCAAAATCATGTGGGTTCTGCTGTGATGTTGTTGAAGTATCTGTGTTGTCTGCTGTCAAAGAGAATTAAAAGGAAGTTGAGAACGCTAAAATGCGACTCACCAGGAATAGGTACAACATCGTCCCCTTGATGAAGAACCCAGGCAAGTGCTAGTTGTGCAGGGGTGCATCCATGCTTTTGAGCCAACTTCTCTATTTGCAGATACAAGTTCTTGTTTCTGTCCAAGTTTTCTCCTTGAAACCTCGGGTGATATGTCTTAAAGAAGTTGGCAATCAGTCAAAAACACTAGCATCTATGTAAACAAGTTACCATTACCAATTAAAAGGCTTGTTTCTCTGCAGGATTGAGTGTCCATACCAGAAAACTATTTGCAGGCACACTTTCAATAACTGCTCTGCCACCAAAGAAACCGCGACCGAGAGGACTGTATGGAACTATGCCAATCCCAAGTTCCCTGCATTACAGGAACACATTTTGTTAGGACTTTCTCATGCATTGGTCTCATGATGTAAAAGGCACAATTTCTGACACAACAGGTAATATAGGATAGTTCACCTTCACAACAATAAGAAACAAAGTTCAACAGGTAACCAATACTTTTAATGGTTCAATCTACTATTTTTCACCATGATTAATAGGGGTTTTTCAGGAAACCTGCAAAGGGGGACTATTTCCTCCTCGATATCACGACTCCACAGCGACCACTCCATTTGAACAGCAGTGATGGGATGAACAGCATGTGCCCTCCTTATAGTTTCAGGGCTAGCCTCTGATAAACCAATGTACTTTATTTTCCCCTCTTCCACCAACTTCTTGAGTTCTCCCATCTAAGATAGAACAATAAATACAAATACATAAACATCAGACTGCCACAAGTCCACAATGAGCGTTTAAGCCATGGAAATGCAGGATGCTTTATCCCGCAGAACTTACAGTATCCTCTATTGGTGTCTTGGTGTCAACCCTGTGCTGGTAGTAGAGATCAATGTATTCCACATCAAGGCGCTTCAGGCTAGCCTCGACCGAGGTGCGGACATACTCAGGCGTACCATTTATTGTGATACAATCAGCTGCAACATCCGTTCTTACAAAACCAAATTTTGTGGCTAACTGTACCTTCTCTCGCGGTAGTTGCTTCAATGCCTGAAAGACATTGGTTTTTACAGGTTGATGAATTGCTCTTACAATACAAGTACTCATGAACATCATGACAATGTGATAACAGGAAGCAAGAAATCAGGAAATTAATGCAATTGAACTCAGAAGTCTAAAACTTGCTGGCTTTCTGGCAAACAGGTTACCTTTCCGACCAATATTTCATTAGTTCGGGGTCCATAGATGTCTGATGTATCAAAGAAAGTGATTCCTTTGTTGAATGCATGCTTGATGATGGATATGCCAACATCATCAGGAACAGGATCATTGTAGGCTCCAGAAAGCCCCATACAGCCAAACCCCAACTTGGAAACCTTCAAAACAATAGAGTTTAGAACAGAAATGATGAGAATTTGACTGAAAATTGAACTCTGATTGAGTTTAAAATGTTCAGTTGGAGCATGTTTTCAGGAGATTAAATTGAACAGACAGCAGCAAGGAAATAAGCAACCAAAAGCTGAGGAACAGTTGTAAAAGTTATCAGAATTGAAAGCTCATAAACATAGCTATGCAATTAGGGGTGAAGCAAGTGTTTAATAAAATTAATAAACAAACACAAATGAACAAAAAACCGATAATATTCACACGAACGTTCTTTTACACCTTATATTGCAACTCGTGAACAACACCTCCTACTTACCGCTTTCAGAAGAACAAAATTTCTTACCTCAAGCCCTTGATTTCCCAGTTTCACTCTAGGAACCTGAACAACACTCTGCTGTTCCTCAGCCATGTCTGGGTTCTTTTGTTATTGAATCAATGCTTGCTGAAGTGTACAGCTGAAATAGCTGATGAGTATAACTGATGTCTGTGTTGTATACATATCCAGAATCTAGAATAGAGTTGATTGTCTGTATGACGCCATGAGCTTCGTCACCCTGCAATCACACCCATTGCTAAGATGAGTTATAAATGACGCCATTGGATATGTCACCCAGCAATCATACCGAGAACATTTAAGATCAAACGGCAGAGAATTAGTCAAACAAAACAGATTCGTGGGGTTTCATACAGATAAGTCATTGCTTGCCAATTCAAGGCACAATGCAATGCATGGCCAACAAAAGTCAAGTAAAAATCGGTTTTTTCCTATGCTTCATGTATGCTTACAAGTGCCTAACTTTCTCTTTCTGCCGTAGCTGGCATGTAGACCTGCTCAAGGGTCGGGTTATCCGTCTAAGCTCGAAAGCCCATTTAAAATTTGATCGGATTTGGACAAAAAAATTTGATGAAAAAACAGGCTTGGGCAAAATTTTTAGGCCCTTTTAAAAATCGGGCCGAGCCACGGGCTTGACTTTCAAAGCCCGGACCCAGCCCGACCCGGCTCGAATTATATATATTATATTATTTTTATATATTTATTTAGCATAATATAATTTTTTATATAAAAAAAAATATTATTGATTAATAAAACATGATTATAAATATTTAATATGAAAAATGACATATAAAATTTGACAAATTAAATTAAAATTTAAAGGAAATAAATAATAAAAAATAAATAATTAAATAATTAAAAATTTTAAAAAATAAAAAAAATTATATTTGGGCGGGCTCGAGCTTATGGCACAAAAACGAGATCGGGCTTGAGCAAAAAAATCTGCCCAGATTACGGGCCGGACCGGACTTGGGTATCAATTACAATTCTTATTACTTGTCATGGGCCCGGCCCGAACCCGACCCGAGCCCGACCATGACCAGGTCTACTGGCATGAACTCTTAATTAGTCTTCTCTCTCCAAATTTGTAAGCCTCATTTATAATTGCCTATGCCATGAATAAACTTACTATTATTATCATAATATTTTTTTTGCTTAAATATCAAAATACGGCCTCTACCTTTACCAAAAAAAATAAAATTATACCTCTAAAATTTAATTGCATGAAAATCAGTTTTAAACATTTCAAAATAATAAAATTAAGGGCATTTTTATTAATTCTTTTTAATGTAGTTAAGTTTTATTGCAATGTAAGAGTAATAGAAATTAAAGAATTTAACGGAAATGTATTTTTTTTGAGAAATTAACGAAAATATACTTAATTCTGTTATTTTGAACGTTTAAGACTGATTTCTATGTAATTAAACGTTGGGAGTTTAATTCTATTTTGTGACAAACGTAGAATACATATTTAAGTATTAAGCTTATTTCTTTACATAACATGATCTCGCTTAGAAACAAACTAATTATTTGCAATTTTGAATCAAATTGAAAAGTTTTTTTTTTAATTTTTTATTTTTGCACTCTTTTGATTTTTCAAAATTTAATGTATTTATTGTTATAATTTATAATTGCCTATGCCATGAATAAACTTACTATTATTATCATAATATTTTTTTTGCTTAATATCCAAATACGGCCTTCACGTTTACCAAAAAATAAAATTATACCCTGAAGTTTAATTGCATGAAAATCAGTTTTAAAAATTTCAAAATAATAGAATTAAGGATATTTTTATTAATTCTTTTTAACGTAGTTAAGTTTTGTTGCTATGCAATAATAATAGAAATTAAAGAATTTAATAAAAATGTACTTTTTTTGAGAAATTAACGGAAGTGTACTTAATATTGTTATTTTGAACGTTTAAGATTGATTTTTATGTAATTAAACGTTGATGACTTAATTCCATTTTGTGACAACCGTAAAAGGCATATTTAAGTATTAAGCCTATTTCTTTACATAACATGATCTCGCTTAGAAACAAACTTATTATTTGCCATTTTGAATCAAATTGAAAAGTTTTTTTTTTAATTTTTTTATTTTTGTACTCTTTTGATTTTTCAAATTTTAATGTATTTATTGTTATAATTTTTAAAACTTTTTTATAACACTGAAGTTTCATGAAATTTAAAGAAACAAATATCTTAACATGAAAATACATAATTTAGAAAGAGACTAGTAATTGTTAACCATATTGAAGCAAAATGCAAATATTTAATTGGGCAATAAATAAATAAATTCGTATCTGATATATTAACAGTAAAACTTGTTAGGCATAGTTAAAAAATCACATATCTTATTCTTTAATTAGTTAATTTTATTTCTTAACATACTTTAAGAGATATATATCATAGTATTAAATTTCATTTTTAGAATCTAAAAACTCTAACAGCATATCAAATAATTACTCTGAACAAACATAGTTCAATAACTCAAATTATTTGAATTCGAAATTAATTCAAATTTTACAAAATCAAATTTGTATTACTCGTAAGTCCAGTTTAATCGGACTTTTGAGAAGAATTTCAGCCCATAATATAAGGACTCGATTACAAAAGTAGGCCCAAAAATTCTTTTGCGGTGGCAAAACCATGGGCCCAGAAACACCAACAGAACCCGCCAAAGAAACTAACCGAAAACTAAATCCAACAAGACAAGAGCAGTGTTGGGGTTTGCCTTGAATCCCACATCGAAAGTATAGGAGAAGTTATAAGGGTTATTCCCTTATAAATAAAGTGTTAGGCTTGGTTTGTAAAATATCCCAGAGAGTTATAAAGTTGGGCTATTATAAAAGGGTGTAGTTGGGCTCTTTGGGTAGTTGGGTTGGGTTTGTAAGGAGTTTGCAATTTTTCTCTTCTAAAAATTACACAGTTGTAGTTGTTTGATTGTTTATTAAATTGGTTGGGTGGTTGTAGGCCAAATTGGTTGGGCCAAACCACATTATTAAATATTGTGTTTGTTTTTGCTTTCCTTTTTTTGTGGGTGTTTGGTTTGAGGGATATTTTTCCCAACAAGTGGTATCAGAGCTGAAGGTTCGTGATCTTGCGAGAGGAGGAAAGCTATGGCTGAAGGTATGTCTGGAGGTATGCCTAAGTTTGAGATTCCTTTATTTGATAGTAAAAGTAATTTTATGTTATGGCAAAGTACGATTCAGGATCTTCTAGTGCAACAAGGTCTAGATTTGGCATTAGAAGAAAATAAGCCAGATGGAATGTCTGATAAAGATTGGGTTAGAATTCAGAAGAGGGCTGTGAGCACAATTAGATTGGCACTTGCTCCAGAGATTAAGTATACTGTATTGACTGAGACGACACCAACCGGATTGTGGAAGAAGCTGGGAGACATCTATGCGTCAAAATCGCTGACGAATAGATTGTGTTTGAAGATGGATTTGTATTCTCTGAAGATGGATGAAGGTACGAGTCTCCATGATCACTTAAATGAATTTAATAGATTAGTTTCACAATTATTAGTTATTGATTCTAAAGAGTTGAAAGAAGAAGAGAAGGCATTGCTGTTGTTGTCATCTTTGCCCAAATCCTATAGACCGTTAGTTCAGACTTTATTGGTAGGTAAAACTACTTTGACGTTGGATGATGTGATTGCTGTGCTGCGTGAGAATGAAAGATTTATGGGCAAAGAAGATTCTTCATCTGCGAGAGGTGTACTAGCTGCTGTGGAAGATTCTACTCGAGGGAGGACTAATGAGAGACATGGTGGATCAAGAGGGAGATCAAGATCAAGATTCAGAGATTATAGTGAGGTGGAATGTTATTATTGTGGAGAGAAGGGTCATATTCAAGCACGTTGCAAGACATTAAGAGAGGATATGGCTGCATTCAAGAAGGCTCAACAAAAGAGTGATGATGGAAAGAAGAATGAGACATGTGTTGTTTTGACTGATTCGGATGATGATGTATTGGCAACTTGTTTAGATGGGCCTCATACTTATGAGAAAAGTTGGGTTTTGGATTCAGCTGCATCGATGCATATTTGCAATGATAAAGATCGGTTTGATGAATTGAAAGAGGTTGAAAGTTTAGGCAATATTGCTGTTGGGAATGGTAATCGAGTGAAGATTGAAGGTATTGGGAGTGTTCAACTCAAGCTTCATGATGGTGGTGTCAAGACTCTTCGTAATGTGAGGTATGTACCCAGTTTTAGCTACAATTTGATTTCTTTGGGTGAGTTAGCTTCACGTGGGTACACATATATTGGTAATAATGATTGGTGCAAAGTATACAAGAATGGTGGTTTAGTTTTGCAAGGAAAGAGGAATGAGAAACGACTATATTTGCTTGATGATGCAAAGGATAGAGTTGTTTCCAAGAGTAAGAAGATTCAGAGGCATGTTAGTTTTTCAGATGTTGTTGAGCAGTTTGGGGAGTTTGGGGATTCAAGTCAAGGGAGGATTTGTTGGGGTTTGCCTTGAATCCCACATCAAAAGTATATGAGAAGTTATAAGGGTTATTCCCTTATAAATAAAGTGTTAGGCTTGGTTTGTAAAATATCCCAGAGAGTTATAAAGTTGGGCTATTATAAAAGGGTGTAGTTGGGCTCTTTGGGTAGTTGGGTTGGGTTTGTAAGGAGTTTGCAATTTTTCTCTTCTAAAAATTGCACAGTTGTAGTTGTTTGATTGTTTATTAAATTGGTTGGGTGGTTGTAGGCCAAATTGGTTGGGCCAAACCACATTATTAAATATTGTGTTTGTTTTTGCTTTGCTTTTTTTTGTGGGTGTTTGGTTTGAGGGATATTTTTCCCAACAAGCAGAAGGGATCGGAGTATTTTCCTTACTCGAAGTCAAGCAAACTTGATTATTTAGAACTGTTTCTCCAAATTAGTTTGGATTAATTTAATTGTTGCTTAATTAAACTATTTGAAATCTTGTTAGTATAAGTTAGCAAAAGGCCAAAGAATTCTTTTTTCCTGTTAAAAGAACACAGTGTTGCCTTTGTCAAAGCTCGCTTTTTTCTTCAGCCATGGAGAATGGAGAAATCCCAGAAAACGCCAATGAACGTACGATTTTCTTGTTCTCTTTTCTCTTTCCTTTGTTGGGTCTTCTTGGTTTTCATTATTTATGTTTTCTGCTTTGTTTTCCTTGTAATTAATTTTCCTGAAAATCTCTTCAGATTGCCCGGGTCCTAATTCAGAGTCGGCGGGTAAATCCGACGACTGCCAAGGTTGCCCTAATCAAGAAGTTTGTGCCACTGCCCCTAAGGGCCCTGAACCTGGTTTACTCTTCCCTTCCTTTTCTTTTACCATTTTTAGAAATGTTTGTGTCTGATGCTTTACTTTAAACTTTGTTTTGTTTGCCTATTTGGAATGAGTAGAGAAAGGTTGGAGACTTCTGGTACACTTAGTCAAATATGGTTAGTTCTTTGTTGGACCAAAATTCTGTGTGGCTAAGGCAGATTAATTGTGGCACGCACTTGAAGCTTAAATTTTTTGTTTCTTAGTAGCATAGTGCTTAATTGGATGATGAAATTATTCTTCAATGATCATGTATTGCCATAGTCATACATGTAAGAATACTGTGCTAGTCTTGCTGAAGAAATGAAGATTGGCATGACTGCCCCGTGTATGGTAAAGGAAGGAATGAAGTTGTGATGTTTTATTAAACTTGCCTAGTATTTGCATCTCTATGCATAGGGTTCTTGTAAATTTTCCAAATTCAATGATTAGGAAATAAAGCAAAGATATATGATCTTTCAATTTGCAAGACTTCTCTTTCCGAGGGTTTGACCATTCTTCTCAACTTTAAAGGTCAAATTGTGCTATTAGTCTTTGTACTTGGATGAAAATGTGGATTTAACCCGTATACACTAATTGGGAGATTTTGAGCCCTTTTATTTTCTGGGATTTTGAATTTCAGTCCATCATTAATAAAGTTGGTTTTCTACTGTTTTTTTTGTTAATGTGGTATTGACCATGTTGACATGAAAAAGGTGAGATGAATTATAATGGGCAGCCAATGACATGGGATTTTTTAGTCACGTGGCCAAAAGGTGAGGTGGTTGGATGGGTAATTTACCAAGAACTGCCCAAAATTGCTATCTTGGCAATTTTTTTCATTTATTTTTTTCTTTCTACAGAAAATCTACTCAAATCCCAAAAATTTTTTATCTATGTTGCATACTGAGGTGGATAAAAAGAAAAACAAAAATCTTGAATAGCAAAGGGACTCAATTTTTTCAATATATTGCATAGGACTAAATACACACAATTTGACCCAACTTATATTATCACCCCATGATTGAATCGAGATGAAATGAGGGGAGATGATGCTAATTCGTGCTTGTATTTTACAGACATTTTTTGGTTTTACTGTACAGAAAGTTGTGAAAATCATACTCAGAAAGATTTCCTATGACTTTTTTGTTGCCATTTTCATCATCCAATTTCCATAATAATCTATGTTAAGAAGCTTGCGTATAATTGCCTTAACTTTCATAAATCTGTTACCTGACATTTAATGTTTTATGAGTTACGTTCCACAGACTTGGTAGCAATTGCAGAAAGGATGGCTACTGTTAAGCATAAGATACTGGTTTTATCAGGGAAGGGTGGAGTTGGCAAAAGCACTTTCTCTGCCCAGCTTGCATTCGCGCTAGCAGATAACGACTTCCAGGTCGGTCTCCTGGACATTGATATATGTGGTCCAACCATTCCGAAGATGCTTGGTTTAGAAGGTCAAGATATTCACCAGAGCAACCTTGGCTGGTCTCCTGTCTATGTTGAATCTAACCTTGGGGTTATGTCGATTGGTTTCATGCTACCTAACCCTGATGAAGCTGTCATATGGAGAGGACCGCGTAAAAATGGGCTCATCAAGCAATTCCTTAAGGATGTGCATTGGGGAGAACTCGATTTTCTGGTTGTTGATGCCCCACCTGGGACCTCTGATGAACACATCTCAATTGTCCAATTCCTTCAGGCTACCGGAATAGATGGAGCAATAATTGTCACTACCCCACAGCAAGTCTCTTTGATCGATGTGCGAAAAGAGGTTAGTTTTTGCAAAAAGGTTGGAGTACTGGTTCTTGGAGTTGTTGAGAACATGAGTGGCTTGTGTCAGCCATTGATGGATTTCAGGTTTTTGAGGACTACAGAGACTGGTGAACACACAAATGTCACAGAGAAGGTCATAGAGTATATGAGGGAGAAAGCACCAGAAATGCTAGATCTTGTTGTCGTCAGTGAAGTCTTTGATAGCAGTGGTGGTGGTGCAGAAAAAATGTGTAAGGAGATGGGAGTACCATTCCTTGGAAAGGTTCCTTTAGATCCACAACTTTGCAAGGCAGCTGAGGAAGGCAAATCTTGCTTCACAGATCAGAAATGCGGGGTGAGTGCTCCTGCATTGAAGTTTATTATCGATAAACTAATGACAAATTGTTGGCCCGAAGAAATGTCTGTGAAACGGTAGCATAGAGTGAAATAATGTTCATTTTTATGTGTTGATCTTTGTGGAATAGAATTTTGTTTGCATGTTGTGTAATATATATTCTCTTAACTAGTTCATACTTTTCTGGAGTTCCCCTGAGGAGTTCAATAGAACACTCAAGTTGTAAAAGTTCTTTTATAACTGGAGATAGAGTTCAAAGTGTTTAGATTCGAATTAAATTTTACAATATATTACAATTTTTTTTTACTTGACCAAAAGATTGTTAGCCTTGAGTTCTAAAAATTAAGTTTACTACCTTATAGTCTGAGCTCTGATGCCCTATTACTGCAAATAACTGTATCTGCAGGCAGAAATTTGAGTTTTTTACAATTTGGATTAGGTAAAGTGTACTATTCTAAGATATTGCAATGGCATGCACTGAGAAGACTGTCATTGACACTCTACCAATTAATCCATCGGTCAGTATTAAACACATTTACATCAACCTACAGGGCACCATTGCCACGTGTATAAATATTAGACTCTCTCCTCCTTCCCATGTTTCTTACACAAATAAAGTAAAAAAACGGAATACCTATTTTCAGAATCAGTCCACTGAACTGCAGCTGCTGCTTCTCTTTGTTCTAAAATCTAATCTTACATGTATTTTCAGAACAGACCAATCAAAACCTGTCATATACTTACCAGAACATGAATATGATGGAGGCTTTGACCAATGAAAGGTTGCCGCCTCATCATGCGCATGACCAGTTAAGCCTGGCCACTAGGGGCAATGGGTTTTGATTAATTAATCTATAAATTATGTAATCCAATAATGAAACAAACTTCTATAATAAACAGTTAATGGGTTCAGTTGGTGTGATGAATCCCCTACCATACGCATTCCTGTGTGAATCTGCCTATACAACCTAATCAACAGAATAAAGCAGCTCAGAAACAAGCAGAAAGTCCAAATCACAGTAACTTTTACCAAATTACAAACTAATTTAAAAGCCATATAGTCGGTTGCATCACTTTACAGACTAATCTTAATTTCCAAATGTTACCTAATCCCTGGTATTGTCTTCTTTAATTGCTTTTTGATGGATAACTGGCACCAATCACTCAAAAGCATGAGTTTGCTTGGACTTAAAAATTGAAAAATTACCATCCCATTGTTTTCAAAATGAAAAAGATGTCACTTTTGCAGCACAAACAAATAGCTCACGGGCAGATTACCGAGAAAAGATTACAAATGTTAATATTTGAAGAATAATTATTATATATACTGTTGGTGAGAATTTTTTACTTCACAACAGATGTTAGGATTACGACACATTCTATAAATATTAAAAAAATAAAAAATAAATAAAATAAGACATGTGTCATGATTTTAATCTTGTTGTAGAGTAAAAAATATCCATCAGCGATGTATGAAATAATTATCCATATTTGAATATAAACTTTCTAGATATTATAAATATGTTAAATTTAATTGACAAGTGAGTGTACTTGTCATCTTATAAATTTAATTTTCATCCCGTGCTTGAGAGAAAAGTTTGTTGATTGTTCAATTTTTGTTAATGGGTTTCCTTATCTTTCCTTTTTTTTTTAATTATCAGTCCTAATTAACAAATGACGTAAATGCACTAGCCGGCCCATAATTGAAGCCACAATACTAGTGAAATTAGAGAGAGATTTTGATAGGCTGAGCTGTTCTTTCTTTCTTTCCTTTTGCTTTATTATGTGAACCTTATGCAAACATCTAAGAAACCACGCAAAGCTGGTCCCCTATTGCACACCTCCTTGTGTTTTATACTCTTTTTGTTTCATCTTTCATGGCTGATGCTTACCTTACACAAGCAGAAATGCAGAGAAGAAAAAAAGAAAGAGAAAGAGAAAGGATGAAAGGGTCATCCAACTAAAGCTATAAAAGCCTCTTGGGAAAATTTTAGAAACTCTCACTAACCTGTCTGCATGTGGTGGCCTGGCCTGGCGTGAACCAATATTCAATTTGTTTCTCCCCTTTGGGACCACTTGGCATCTTTTCCCTTCTAGCCCTTAGTCTCTCTACTTTTCTAATTTCAATGCTTTCCTTCACCAGTTTCTTATTGCTCCAACGATATTTCCCCCACAACACTCCATTTGGTGTAATCATTTTGATATAAAAAGTTCCATTATAGGAGGAACCTTAATTGCATCAAATTGACAGGAAGAAGTGCGCCTTTTGTTGGGATTTTTATGTCGGTTGTAGAAGAGGTTAAGTGTATAATTATAAGCGTAAAGGAAAATATTATTTCTTGAGTTTGTTTGTGGGATAAGAAGAACAAAAAACACCCAACATTGGTATCAAAATCCGGATAACTAACATCTCTTCCTTTATATCGGATAGAGAAACGTTCCACTCAAGATCCAATGTGTGAAGGAAAGATTGTTAAAGTTCTATCATTGGTTGTGAAAAGGATTTAGTGTGTGCTTATAAATATGAGTGAAAGTTTTATCTCTTGAATTAGATTTTAATCTTAAGGTCTAAATCTAATTACATCCAACACTTTTAAAACTATTCGAAAAAAAAATTTAGATTCGAATCAAACTCAAGAATATTATTTCTTAAAAAAATCACTTTTAATGTGTTTTTGATCAAATTAATAACTTTAATTACTATAGGCTTGAAGTATCCTAGTTTAAGCTTATGTTTACTATGTAAAACATAAGATGACCAGGCCAGTGTAGCCAATCACAAGTAAGACAAAAAAATACTTAGACTGGAAGTAGCAAAAAATTACACCTAGCAAAAAGTAGATACCAAAGTCATCAAGAAAATCCCTCCTCTATTTATATCCTCCTCTCATTCCTCTTCTTATCAAAGAGGTCTTCCAAGTAGAGAGAAACAAAGAAAAGAAAAGAAAAGAATAGTTTCAGGCTTTCAGCCAATTCATATCTGCAACAGCAGCAACAAGCCATATCTGCAGCAGCAGCAGTGTCTATAGTCTTTATTTATCATGCACCACTGATAGTTGAAGCTGCCAGCATGATCTAGCCCTCCTTCTTTCCCTTTCAGGGAGAGACTAGATCATCTGGCAGCTTCATCTGTCCGTGGTAGCATGAAGAAAACCCTAGTAAAACCCGTAAACCCTAATTCCTGCAACCTTATTGACTAGGGTTTTTCCTTTTCTCCATGGAAAATCTCTTCACAAAGATGTGCTTAATTTCTTGATTTCTTCTTGTTTTTATGATTTTCTTTCAAAAACCTTATCTGGGTATCTGTATTTCAGCTTTTGCCTTTTCCCATCTTGCTTCATTCATGATATTTTGTTGATAGTGATTTGGTTGTTGTAAATTGTAATAAGTTTATAGTACTCTTGTTCTTCTTTCATGTGTCAAGATTTGTTTGAAGGAGGATGTTTGTTAGGGTTTTAAGTGACAGGATTTCTCTTGTCTTGATGCAGTTTTGTTGCTTTTGAGATCCCCTCATCCTCCCCTCTTCTCTTGAAACTTTGTCTAACTTGTATTCCTTAATGTACTGTGTTTTGTGTCAATATCTTGTATGTTCTATTGTTCTTACTGCACTGTTTTGTACCCATGTGTTCTGATCTATTCAGAATTATATATTCTTTCTGTTATATATGTATATGGACAAATGTTTTATGTATATAGTTGGAATGTTTGAGTACTCACTTCATATAGATGATAGATCTATGGTTGAGTGAGAAGTACAAGTTCAAATTCTTTTTTTCTATGTTTTGATTTTTGTAGAAATGTCTAGATCATCTTTAATTCTTGGATGTTGATACATATTTCTGTTAGTAGTCATGATTTCAATCATGGAAATTGATTGGTCAATAAAATACAATTGATTTAGATTTATGATCAAACCAAATTCTATCCCATATAAGATTAAAGTTTTTTTTTTCACTTTTATCATTAATTTAGGGAATGTTAAACATATTTAGGACTGAGTATTATTTATACTGTTTTGGTAGTTAGAATTATGAAAGGATTCAACAATCAAGTTTTAATCTAACGATTGTTACTCCTTTTTAAGAGAGATTATATTTAAGATTCGATTTCTCATTATACCTCTTATGAACGAAAAAAAAAATTAAAGGATTCAAATAATTCAAAACATTCTCTTCGAGAGATACACGTATTCTTTTAAAGGATCCTCCTATTGTAGTCCATCAAATTGAGACAAAGAGAAAGGTTGTAACTGTTTCATCTAACATGCCTAATATCGATTTTTCAATGGATTTACATCTTTCATTAATGGTTATGATGTAGTAAGTAATAGTTTTAGTTCATCTCTATTCAGAAATTCTTATTTAGGCAGTTAATATTATTCATACATTGTCATTTCTTTCAGAGATATCTTTAATTTTTTGAAGTATATGCAAAATAGATATCATTTTTGAAAAATTTTAAGGACTTTAGGAAATTAAATCACTACCAAAATTTGTACCCTCTTTATTAAACAAGCAGCCTCTCAACCCCTTCTACAGCCTAGCCTTTGATCTGGCTTCATTAATTTTCAAGCAAAAAGGGCAATTGGCAGCCACCCTGCAGCTAGTACCATGTTTTTAATTAATTCACTAGGGTTGCAAAACAAACACTTATGACAATGTTCAATCTCAATTCTCCATAGAAACCAAACTTGCCAAACATTCATGGCTTTTTTATTTGATGAAGAGTTCTTCAAAGAATTTCATGTTTTCAATCTTGAAGTTGAAGGATGGTTGATAAGGGTCAACTTTGTACTGCAAAACTCATGAGCAAGGACTAACTGTCTCTCTTTGTGCTCCTAGAAATAAGCTTTTCTTTTTTTTGGATAAAAGATCAAATTTCTAATGATTTTTAGATCTCCCAAAGTTCTCGAAATGTTGCTGCAGTACAATTTGATTAGACTCAGTCAACTTTCTACGCCACGATTGTCTTGCCACTGCCTAATTTCTATGATTTCTTTACCAACCTCCAAAAAGAAATTGCTAGAACTTATCAAAAAGAAATTGCTAGAATTTTGTCAACTTCTTGAATTAATCTAAAAGTTTAGATTCTTTCTCACGTGTGTGTATATATTCAATTAGTTTGATATATGTTATGCAAATGTTTGATTATAAAAATACTCTCTCTATATATATGTGAAAATATGTATACATACTAAGCACAAATTTATTGTCAATAATAAATTTTGGATTGTATATGCATTCATGTGCATATGCATGTAATAAGGCATGAATTTTTGGATAGTTGAAGTTCAAGAAAAATGGCATAATTGTTTTTATCTCATCAGCTTGTTGGACTTGGATGTTTGTCACATTATTTTTCTTTGTTTTGAAACTGGTTTTGGCTAGACTCCATGAAACATTAATTTTGAGGCTCTCCAATGCAAGAAGTGCTTTATGCAACTAGCTAAAACCATTTTCCAAATTCCTCACAAGCTCTTATGGCATGTTTGGTTCACCAGAAATGTGATTCCTTTCCGTCTCTATTCCGGGACCCCACGAAATCAGGGGATTGGTTTGGGGTAAAGAAAAGTATAGGTTTTCTGCATAGAAAAGCTAAAGCCGAAGAGAGAAGAAAAGTAAATCTTCCCCCTCAGCCAAGAATAAGGTTTTTGTTCCCATTTCCAAAATTTTTGGACTAGTGTGTCCCTAAAAATTCAAAAAATTACATAAAATATCATTGTCACTTCCCACGAAAACTCAACCGTGCCAATCATTTCCCACCAAAATATCAACAGTGCAGGAGAGGGCATGTTCTTAATTTAATTTTAAATACAAGGGTAATTTAGTTAATACCAAAATAAAAATAAAATTATACTCAGTTTTAATAAATTTATATTAAAATGGTATTTTGGTCATCTTAATCCTATTCCTACTTTATTCCTACCTCAAACCAAACAAAAAAAAATTGTTAAATTATTTCATTCCATCAACCAAACAACATAATACAGATTCTACTTATTTTCTATTCCCTCATATTACATTTTTCATTCATTCTTTATTCTATTCCGCGAACCAAACGCCACCTTAGGGTTTTTAATATTAAGTCCAAAACTACCTTTTTTTTTTTTAGTTTTTGGAACAATATTAAAGAGGACATGCAGATGTCACAAGTTCAAATGAAAATAGTTTTTCTGTTAATACAGAAGAAAAGCTATGTACATATAACATTCTGTAATTCTCACAAATCACAATGTGAAAGTCTTGTGCACTAAGATTTTTTTATTAAAGAGGATATGCAATATCAGAGGATAGAAAAAGCTATCAATTGAGGCAAGAAGAAATAAAAATAAAATCAAAGGCTAAAGCAAACCTAAAAATTTGTTTGGAAAGATGAAAAGAAGTGAGAAGATAGAAAAGATTGAAAGAAAAAAAAAACAATAATAATTTGCTAAATCATTATTAATCAATATAGTTATTAATACTTATTATTAAGATTATGTGCTATGGCGTAGGGGCTTGAATTCATATTCAATCAAGATCACAACCAAAAACATCAAAATGTGATCTCCGGATTAAGTTAACCAAAGGGTAATAAAAGTAATTGGCCTTCTTTACCATATGTATGAATAAGTAACTTGCACCACAAGAATAGGTTTTTTATAGGGTTTTTTTTTTCTTGCGACTTTCACTACAATAAATTACGAATATTCAAACGATGTTTTAAACATAAACGCCGGACCGTTCGTCATTCAAAATTTTGCTTTCAAAGCGTGGGTCTTTTCTCTTGAAGTGGAGTGACATGATCGATCATGTCATGCGCTTGTTCTTGAATTTGACATTATGTATTCTCGCTATGTCATCGATGATGCAAATGGTTAATTTGATGGTGACAGAATGAGGGAACAATGTCTTAAGGCTGGATATAATCTTGTAGTTTTGTTGGAAGGTTACTAATTTCTCCATGAAAAATGAAAAGCTATATATATCTGGAATATAATTTTTCTTGAGCTACATTAAGTTTATCATTTATTAGTTACACATTAAATCTATATTATCAAGAATTTCAAGTTAATTCTCATAGTGCATTGTTATTATTATTAAGACCAAAGACAAAACCTCTTTAAGTAAAACAAAAAAAAAACCTCTTTATTAATTTCAGTGAAATATATATATATATATATATATATTATATATATAATCTCATGTATGGCACATGCATGATAAAAAAAAAACCCAAAACTTTTGTGAAATATATGTAGTTTTAGTTAAGATTGTTTTAAAGGTAGGTAATAAGGTTGGATGTCAAAGTATTTCAAAATGAAATAATATGTTGCAATAACAAAGTCAAGAAAAAGAAAAGATTTCAACCTGTTTTTTGGAAAAAAAAACTTTCTATTTAAAAGAAATTCAAATTCGTTCTTTGAAACAAGAAAAACTTTTATATTTAAAAAAACGAGATTTGAATCCGTTCTTTAAAAAAAAAAATTACATTAAATATTGAGCTAAATGTTCTTATATTTTTAGAGAATATTAAGAACAAATAAGCTAATAAAAATGTATGCTATTGTTTTTTGTGCATTAAAGAATGATATATACATGTTACAAATATCTTTATATATATATATATATATATGTATGCATATATGTATATATATATTAATCTCAACCATAAGTTTATATCAATCTAATGGTTAAAAAAAATGTATGAAACTAATTAGTTTTACACTGATTTAAGTGGATCCCTCCTTATATATATATATATATATATATATATATAATAGTGTTCGATTTGTCTCTATCAACAACAATATCTTTGTTTGGCCATTCTTATCAAAGAAAAAAAGGATGTCATATTTAAAGCCATTACTTATGTGATACCCAACACAAAGAAACCTATTCAATAAAATATCTAACCTTTTTTATAAAGCCAAAAGGTAATTGGTATTATGAAGTATTAATTTTTTTTTCTTTTTTTCACTTGTCAATGTTTAAAGATATATATATATATATATATATATAAAAATAAAAAAGATTAATTTTTTATTTGTAAAAAAACTTTGGGATACTAATTCTCAAAATACATTTATGCATTAAAATAATTTCATTGTCTGTGTATTAAGGACAAGCTCTACGTTTTTTACTTTTATTTTCATGAGAAAAAAAAAAAAGAAAGAGAAAAGGCTTAATAGCCAAATAAGTCCTCAATATTTAGCCTAAAATGGAATTCAGCCCTCAACGTTTTATCGCATGAAATTCAGTCCATAAACTTTTATTTCACTGGAAATAAACCCTCAACATTTTACAATTATGCAATTAAGTCAAAATCTGTTAAATGACACTAACTGCCGTTAGTTTTGCATACGTGGCAGCTGATGTGGATAGCTTAGTTAGCTGCCACGTGGCATGCCACGTATACAAAACTAACGGCAGTTAGATCATTTAACAGATTTGATCTATTTCCACTGAAAAAAAAGTTTATGGATTGAATTTCATTCGATAAAATGTTGAGGGCTGAATTCTATTTTGTACTAAAAGTTGAGGGCTTATTTAGCTATTAAGCCAAGAGAAAAAAATCACAAGTTTCTGTGCTTATTTTAGACTTGTAATAAAGCCCAAACTGAATTCCATTTTGAATGGGTGTTTAATTGAGGGATAAGCTCTTCTAAAATTGAATGATAAGTTTTAAGCTATGGCCCACTGGCTTCGTAAAAGACAGTGCAAATCTAAGGAGCCAATTTTCCAGCCCAATAGGCCTGTGCCTACCTTTTGACCTAAATGCCTTATTTTTTTTTTTCAATCCTTCTTCATTTTTTTTGTTATAAATATTTTAACAAATACTAAATATACTTAAGCCAAAAAAATACTTAATGTAATAAAATTGATTTTATCATTAATCAGATCTCACACACATACACATATATATATATATATAAGACTAATGATATATTTTATACATTTTTTATGTAAATTATGAAGTGTTTTCATACCACATTGGATATAAATTTAATTTGTGATGAATTTAGATCAAATTTAATTAAAATTAGATCAAATCCAATTATTTAAAAATTCAAAAAAATTAAATTTTAATTTATTAAATTATCTCAATTTAAAAAATATATTTACATAATTCTTAAATATTATTTTCCCAACTTGAGTTATTGTCACGGATATCAACAAAGAAAGTAAGTAGGCTTGTTGCTACAATTATTAAAAAATTGTTCAAGATTCTTTCATCGATGAACGTTTTAGAATCAATTTTTTCATAAATTATAGATTAAAGTTAAAAATTAATTTATTTGCAAACTGATTCTTATATAAATACAATTTTACTAATTGGCCCCAAAATATTTTTTTTGGCTGGCCAAAAATATATTCTATAATTATATCAAAATTACATGATTGAATTTTCTTTTCCTTCATCATAGTCTCTGGTCAACTTTTTCTATTCCTAATTAAGTTATACAAACTCAATAATAATTTTAAATATAAAATTTTATGATTCATTACAATATATGAGGTTATTTGTAGGAAGTCTAAGTTGATCAAGCAGCCAACATCATCCTCATGAATTCATCGTAATTAACTAGACCATCTCCATCCAAATCAGCCTCCCTAATCATCTGCTCTAACTCTTCATCTGTTAGTTTCTCCCCTATGTTGATCATCACTTGCCTAAGCTGCAATTACATTCAAAAACAAGTTAGCATATAAGAATTGGTCTCAAATTAAGATTGATTCTCAATATTAGATATTCGATATAAAATTAATTGATAATAAGTGAAAAGGATCTACTTGAATATAAATCAATATTTAATAGATGGGGTTAACACCATGGAAACATGAAAATTTACCACATGACAAATTTGAAAAAAGTAGCAGGTAGGAATCATGAAACAAAATTTAAACTTTGATATCATACTAGACAAAACAGGTAACCTAAAATCAATTGATAATAAATGGAGGGATTTTACTTGAAATATAAATCAATATTTAACAGATGGGGATAATATCACTTTAACAGACTTCATAACGTGTAAGTAAAGATATGAAAATCTATCACATGATAAAACTGAAATGGATAATGACAAAAATCACAAAATAAAATTCGAAATTAATTGACAATAGCCGAAATGATCGAATTTGAATAGAATATTAGGAATTCAATATTTAACATATATGCAATAATACTACTTTAACACAAAAAGAATTTATATCCTTGTGTGTCTGTATTCAGGATTATTTAGAAGAATTTGATCAACCTCGTATGGTGATATGTAGCCATCTTGATCCTTGTCAAATACCCTGAAAGCTTCTTGTAGTTCCTCTTCAGCTTCTGCTTCCTATTAAGTAACAAGTGCAACAGCAAATTAACAAATAATCAGCATTTCTTGCTGACCAAACTGGACACAACATATATATATATATATTATCAAGCTGCTGGTAACTACCTTCATTTTTCTTGCCATGAGATTCAGAAATTCCCCGAACTCGATTGTTCCATTGCCATCAGTATCAACTTCATTGATCATGATTTGCAGCTCTTCTTCTGTCGGATTCTGATCCAGTGACTTGATCGCAATAGCTAGTTCTTCCATGGTTATGCAGCCTGTAAATGATTATTCAGACCATAAGTAAACAAACCAACCAAGTTCTGCTTCCAAACATGCATGGTGGACATAGACAGTTAGAGAAGAAACATTACCATCGCCATCTTTGTCGAAGAGACAGAAGGCTTCTTGGAACTCAGCAATCTGTTCTTCAGACAAGACTTCTCCCATGTTTGCTAGTTAATGTTAAAAAATCCAGCAGAAATTAAGAGGAAGAAACAAAGGGAAGATCAGAAAAAAAAAAACCATTGAAGATGCTTTGACAGCACTTCCAATCCTAACAGCTAGTATTTATATTGAAACCAAAGGGTTTTGGTAAAAGTTGTCCCTTGTTTAAGTTAGAAAAACAAAGCTTTAATTTTATAGTCAAAACATGCTTCTTTTTTCTTTTTGGCCAAATACAGCAAAAGATGCTGATGATGAGAAGAGTCAGCGATTTCTGGTAAGTTGTCGTTCGTGTCTTTAATTTCAAGGTCCTTAAAAAGTCTTTGGTGTTGATTTAAATGTTGTTTCTTTTTTTTTGATGATATGAATTAAATGTTGCTTCCACGATAGTGACATGTAAATATTTTTCCTATTAATAAAATTTGACTATAGACTTTGGACATTATATCGTAATTATAGGAATTTTTATTAGAAATACTTATATAGTAATGAGATCAAAATTAAATTACACGGCCTAGAAGATAGATAATATTTAACGTAGTATCTACATCCACAATAGTACGAAACGTGTCAAAACAAACACCGACCTCAAATCCAAAAAAAAAAAAATTGCTCTTAGTAGTTAAATTATAATCCAAAAAAAAAAATGCTCTATGTAAACCAGTGTATTTTCAAACTCTTTCCAAGCTCCTACAAACTCATCTCCCAATTAAAATTCATTAGCATTTGAGCAATTCTTAATTACTTTGTGTTTGGTAAACAGAAAAAGGAATGAAAATTATTTTGTTTGGTAAGGAGAAAATAAAAAAAGGGAAAGAAAACGTGTGAATTCGCACATTTTTTTTTCTTCAAAATTCAGTCCTTTCAAATGTAGAAAGAAAATTTGTGAATTCGCACAATTTTCTTCCTTCAAAATTCAATCCTTCCCAATGTAGAAAGAAAATACCCATTCAACTTAAATTAATAGTTTTATTTCAACTTTACCCTTAATTTCTTTCTATCTTTCTACTTTTAACCCTTCATATCAAAAATTAGACCTGGTAATTCGTGTCAAAAATTCGTTTTCGTGTCATGTAAAACCGTGTTCGTGTCGTGTATTCGTGTCAAAAATTCGTGTCGACACGAAAAACTCAAAATGTTATTTTTAGCTTTTACCACATTCATATATTAATTTTACTTAATTTTAATCTCGTGTCATCTCGTGTCACCTCATGTCATTTATTCGTGTCGTGTATTTGTGTCGTGTCTAAGATTGCCAGGTCTATCAAAAATAATAAAAGATTAATAATTTTCTTTCCTCTTGGTCATTTTTTCTTTTCTTACCTTTTTCCCTTCCATTCCTACTAAACATAATGTCAATTTATTATTAATAAAGGGTAAGAATGTAACTCACATTTGCTTCAATTTATATATAAATTCTATAAAATCCATGAAATGATATTTGTTAAGTGTTATTGAAGAAAATGAATCATAATTTGTCCTAAAAACAAATATACAAAGATTTCAACTCTGAAAATATATCTCGATCAAATTATAGAAATTTTGGGATGTGCTCAATTGGGCAGTGACAAATTAAACCTTCAGCCAAACCCTCTTTGGTACCCAATTGGGCAATTGGCAGATATAGGCTAATTATTTCCCCAGTTCTCCCCATACATGTTAGTTTGCCTATTTTGACTTTGATAAACTTCTTATTTAGCCTTGCCTATGTCAACATTTCAAAATTGTTTTGTAATTTGGAGAAAAAAAAAGGTACACCACATGATAAGTCTGTTCATGAGCCAAATTGAGTCTAAATAGGGAGATTAATGTACTTTTATGTTGCTTTGGGTTTGGCCCGACTTAAACGTAAAGAAGGAGCCATAAGCTGTTCAAACCTGTTCATGCGTTACTAGGTTTTTTTTCTTTAAGACAAAAAATAAAATGAAAAATGTAGTGAGCATATCATATAATGATTAATGAGTAAACAATATTAGATTAAGGAAATTACATCCATACAACACATTACACCATATGTTTTTGTTTTCAATTTTTAACATTTATAAACTTTACATGTTTGTATCAAAATTTATAATATAAATGTATATATAATATATTTATTAATTATATAATTAACCATTAGGTTTTAACAAAAAAAAAACTATTAGGCTGGACCAAGGCCTTAAATAATGAAGCCAAACCTCGGATCCGATTTTTCATAAGCCTCATTTACTCGATAAACCACTTTTGGATTTAGACAGATAATTTGACCTTTGGATGGTTTGCTACATAATTCCGGTGATATTAATCCACTAGCTTCATTTAATACTTGCAAAGAAAAATATCCATAAATTAAATAGCGAAGTCGGAGTCTAAAATTATTTACATAAATAAAAATATAAGAGAATAGTATTAATTAGAGATTTGACGATCCGATTTTTAAGAAAATTTTGCATGAAAAGTTTGTTTCTATTGGATTTGAATCGTTAAACACACGTTTTATTTATTATTTGATGTGCTTTTCAAGACTTTTAAATATATCTTTCATGGAAAAATTAATATATTATAAAAACATATCGTATTCAGCCTGACCTCCTAACGAATGGGTTTAAAAACATTGTGATTTGTGTTTAATATTTCTGGCTTAGTTAATCAGCATCTGTCAGCTTTTTTTGTCTTCTTTAAGATCTCAAATTCGAGATTGAATTTAATTTACCTGTTATTGTTATTTGTAATTTATTATTTGTATTTATCAGTTTATCAAATCATTGATTCATCGATTATAATATGTTGAATCGTTGATAATAATCGTAATTTTGAATGAAAATATAGTACTAGAAAAATTTTTACTTGTTTTCCCATCAATTTATTCATGCAACCATGGTTATTAAATCTAGATACATATCGTATATCAAAATTTTATTTTTGAGAATCGAGTATCATATTGTATCGTAAGATACAGATAAAAATTTTAATTATAAATAATATATACATGTAATATATATATATATATATATATAATATATATATATATTTATATGAGTATTTGATATTTTCAATTTTTCATATGTAGCAAGAACAAATAAAAAATATGTGTCAATGAATGCAAAATTATTTAAATAAATGGTTTGTTATTTTTTTTAATATAATCTTTCATTTTTTTATACAATAATAAAATATTAAAATAAGTTAATAAGTTACTCAAAAAAGTTTATATACTCATATTTTAATTTTTAATAAATTTAAATGGAACAAAACTATTCTTTTCATTAAAACTTTTAATTTTTTGGAGGTAAAATTAATATTTTTGTTAAAAATTTAAATTATCTATATATTTTTATAAATTTTTAAAAATTCAATTGGACAATTATTTTCACAAAATCTCAAGATTTTTTTTCACTTGAATCCAAATAAAATAAAATAAAATAAAATTGGGCTGTTCGTAATATTATAAGAAAAAGACTTAATTGGATTTAAACTAGATAAAATAAATTGTATCGTACTGCATCAAGACTATCGAATATTGTACGATACGTATTGCGTATTGTATGATTCGCTAATGATTCTTAACAAAAATAATATAACATATAAATTTGTATCGTTTTATATATGTATTGAAACGTATCGTACAATACATATCGTGTATCGTACGATAACTATGCATGCAAGAAACTTCAACATGCTAATTGAATTGAAGAGGCAGTGGATGGGAAACTGACTGATTCAAGCAGAAGGTTTGAACTTTGTAACAATCGAATGTCAAATAATTACGGATATATTTCTTTTCCTCGACCAATGTGCATTTAATTATCCGATGAAAAATAATTAAGGGTTTAAGTTTCATTTCAACTTTTTTATGAAATATTTAACTTGTTACGATGCATTCAAGATTTTATATTTGAAGTACTTTTCATATGAACGATAACTTACCTATAACTAAATTAATCAATTTTAAACACTATTACTCAAAGACAACAGACCAAGCATCAAATTCATGATCTTCTAAAGTTTGATTTTTTCCATCACCCGTGATAAATTTTTGTCATTTTAATTACTGTCTCATTGTCACGCTGATCAACATGACTCACTCACCAATAAAGTGATGGACTAAATACAAACAAACAAATACACAAGTATAAGAGAAGGCACTAGAGACGAGACACCCACAACAAACATACAAACCTAGCATTCTTTTCATCTCCTTGATTTTTTCCACAAACATTGAATGCTCAATCTTAACTCCGACGCTTTATGACTTTATCTTCTTTCTTAGAAGGATCAAGACCTTCACGGCTTACTCGACCAACAAGGGCTGAGGCATAAAAGGAATTCACCAGACATGCAAATAAAAAATTACTACCTTACTTGCCTAATTCTTCAATATTCAATGCTTAAAATAAATGGGGATGAGTTAATAGCCATTGCAGCTCAAACTTATGATTTCTATCCTACCCTCATAAGTGGAGACTTCAGACAAGCTCAAGTGGCTATTACACTAAGAGGTTAATTAAATAATGGATAATTATTACATACACTGACAGTGGAGTTTTTTTACTCCACAAGCAGCGTTAAGATCGTAACACATGTCCTGTTTTATTTATTTTAATATTTTTATAAGACACATGTCATGATCTTAACGCTGCTTGTGGAGTAAAAAAACTCCACTGTCAGTGTATGTAATAATTATCCTTAAATAATTTGCACTGTATAGTAATAGTGTTATTAATTATATGATTATTTAATGTGATCTTAAGTAAATTGGACTAAGACTAAGGACCATTGGACCAAGCCAATAAGCAACTTCTCTTCTTTCTTTGAAAATGTTCTTATTCCGTACAATCTCACGGGGGTAGGTCGACTTTCTTTAATTCATGACTAGATTAATGAAGCTTCTATTTGTAGTCTGGTTTGATGTTAATTTGCATTTTATTTCAAACACGGCACTCGGACAAAATTTTCTGTTCAGAAACCAATCAATTAACATTGTATACTTTTGAAATTTAGAGGCAATAAAAATTCAAGTCAAACCAAAACACTTTGAATTTGATTACAAAGCAATGATGATCTCTTATTATTTTTCTGTTTATTGGTCGAAAAAACCCTTAAACTTTTATATGATTATCATCCAGGCGCTTAACATTATTTTCCATCAATTAAGTTCTTAAATTTTAATTTTTATCCAATTGAATCCTTTCATGGTTGGATCTAACATTTTTTGGTCATTTATAAAGATTTTAAAATATCTTACTGAATCTAGTTTAAAAAAATTAAAGAGTACATTTAGACAAAATTTTTAGGTTTTTGTATTTCAAAATTTTCGGTCCTAGACACACATACATGACAGGACTCAATTGAATAGAAATTAAAATTTGATGAGTTAATTAATTGCAAAAAAAAAAAAGTTAATGACACATTAAAATTCAATGTCTGTTCTGACTTTTAAACCTATTTTTTTTTATCTGCATCAATTGATGAATTTTATTTTATAGATTACAGTATTTATACAAGATATTTTCGAACAAGATTTTTTTCGAAATGTAATAGTCAGATATTTTTAAAGACTTTCACATATATTTGATGATTTTATTGCCATAAAGGCCAGATTGGCTAAAGTTCTATTTTACCATTCTTTCCACAAACTATTCCCATTAGCTTGGACTTGGTTGAGGCCTCTTTGACATTTCTCTTTGTTTTTTGGTCATTCTCATAAAGGTTAGAAAAGATGAGTTTAAAAAGCCGAGAACATTCTTATACAGAGAAATGAATCAGGCTGATCATTGTAATGCTGGTCGAATCAGAAACTGCTAGAGAAACGAATCAGGCCTCTGGATGGTGTAGCAAGAAGTTTGAATGATTGGCCTTGCTGCCATGCCCTGCCAATTGCCATCTCGAGGCCAAGCCGGCAATGCCAAGAAAGAGGAATTAAAAGGGTCACATCAAATCCTATTTAACTTCAAGCAGAAATCACAAAATCTGATTGTCAGAATCTGACATGGAAACAAACTTCAATGTTAGTAAGGCGTGGAAATGGTTGCTGCAAAATCAAAAATGGAGTTGTAATATGAAGAGATTTTATTAGAATCAGTAATTTATGTATATAATTTATGTTTATATAGTATAAAATATGAAATTTTTGTATTAAAATTCATATCGACACATTAACATTACAGATATCTTTATCCGTTTTAACGGTCAGAGACTAATCTGTTCGAAGTTTCGTCACAGTTAAGGCTCCTCACCCCTCTCCAAAAATGTGTTTAGTGAGGATCGAACCCGAAAACTCTTCTCACAAACTCCATTTACATTGCCAACTGAATGACAGTTCATGAGTTTATCTTGTGTCATTTTTGTGTGTTTTATTTGTATAGTTCTTATATGATATCACTGTACTGTGTTTAATATTTCGAATCTAATTTTTATGGCATTTCATGATTGGCTGTTTCCAGATTTATGGAAATTTGGATATTCCCCGATCACTGTCATATTTCAACAGGTACGGAAAGAAATTCAGAGAACAAGCCAAGCAGCCTGCATGGCAGGCCTCGGGGCCCAAAATCAAGCCAAGCAAAAAACCAAAGCATCCAGGCAAAAGCATACAAAAAAGCTACAAACTCACTAAAATTCTTCTTCATTTAGACGTCCAATCAACTTTATACTTAATTTTGCATAGCCAAAATTTATTTCAGGATTCCATGGCGCTACCTTCAAACCTTGTACCCGATGAGGCCAGCCCCGAGTGGCTGAACAAGGGCGACAATGCATGGCAGCTAACAGCAGCAACGCTGGTGGGCCTCCAGACCATCCCAGGCCTTGTGATCCTGTACGGAAGCCTGGTCAAAAAGAAATGGGCCATAAACTCAGCTTTCATGGCCTTCTACGCCTTCGCCATGGTTCTTGTCTGCTGGGTTGGCTGGGGTTTCCGCATGTCATTCGGCGACGAGCTCGTGTTCTTCATGGGAAAACCAGCCGTTGCATTGGACGAGAAGTTCTTGCTGAGGCAGGCGTTTCTGGGGTACTTTCCGACGGCAACAATGGTGTTTTTCCAGTCGGTGTTTGCGGCAATCACACTGGTTTTGATCGCCGGTGCACTCTTGGGAAGAATGAATTTTCGTGCGTGGATATTGTTTGTGCCATTGTGGTTTACATTTTCGTATACAATTGCAGCTTTTAGTATATGGTGTCCAGATGGCTGGTTGGCAAAGCTTGGTGTTATAGATTTCGCCGGCGGATTTGTTATTCATCTTTCTTCGGGGGTTGCTGGTTTCACTGCAGCATTTTGGGTAAGCACCAATGTAACTGTCTGTGAAAAATTGTGTGAAACTTCATTATTGGAAGAGTTTTACCGTTTACCACTCACGATCTGAATAAGATTAATCTCAAATCGTAAAACGAATAAAGATACCTATGCTTATACAAAAAAAAAATCCAATGAATTATGTTTGTTCGATGAAGTAAAATACGAAGATTTTATGTTAAAATTTATATTGAGATATCAAACGTAAAATAATTTTTTGTTTTACATAATTTATATACAATTTTAACTAAATTTTAATTCGTATAACTTTTTGATGGTATGTTTTGGTGTTATGACTAGGTTTAACAAGTTTAAAATTTAGCTTATGATGATATTTGTAGCTAACCAAAGTTATGTGTAATTTCACAATTTGCCTCAAAATTAACCTATTGAATTTGAAGTTGAAGTTGTGTTAATTTAAGTACTAAAATTTAGTATATCTAGTGATTTGTGTTTGTCTTTGTTTGTGTTCTTATTAAATTTTATGTCGACACGTTAAAAATAAAATAATTTTTTAGCTTTTACAAATTTCACGTATATCTTTGAATCATTTTCAATTTTTATCAAATTTAAACCCGTGTTACTTTCAGATCGTTTTTATCTCGTGTTTAAAATTGTCAAACCTAAAATTTAGATTATGATGATATCTGTAGTTGATGGTTTCTTTCAGGTTGGCCCTAGGGCAGAGAAGGACAGGTACAATTTCCCTCCAAACAACATAATTGTGATGCTTGCAGGAGCAGGATTGGTGTGGATGGGGTGGAGTGGGTTCAATGGCGGAGCCCCATTTGCGGCCAGCACGATTTCAGCTCTGGCAGTCCTTAACACTCACGTTTGCACAGCCACCAGCCTGTTGACATGGCTCCTCCTTGACTGCTGTTTCTTCGGGAAGCCTTCGGTGCTTGGTGCCATACAAGGGATGATCACTGGCCTGGTTTGCATCACTCCAGCTGCAGGTATACAATTTACTTGATCTGTTTATTTTCTCAAGGGGTGTGAAACAATTTAATAATATCAACATCAACATTGTACATTTGGGTCAAGAGTGTCTAAGTTTTGAATCTAATATCGGAGGTAATTTTATTGGTGCACTCTCTCACATCGATTTTATATATTCAAAATTTCACTTTCAAAACGTTTTTCACAAAAATCGAATTTGATTGTCAAAGAACAATATATATATATATATGGTGCGATGAAATCTACAGAAAAGACAAAATTCAATTAAATCGTGAGATGCATTTGGATTATAATTCAAGGTGTAGTCTAGATCGGTTTCCCTCCAATGAGAGATTGGAGAGGAAGGGTCTAGTTGAAAAGGTAAAATTACCTTTGTACTTTTTTTAAATAGATTTTGTTTTTTTATTATTTGTTTAAATATTATTTATTTATATTAACTTCTAAAAATATTTTTTGAAATAATAAAACATTTTTAAAAATAAATTTTAAATATTTAATAATAAATATATTAATTGATATAAAATGATTTTATTAAATTTTAGTTATTATATTAATTTTATAAATATAAAGTGTATATTATAAATTTTATTATATATAAATTTTAATATAATAACTTTAATGATCATTTTCTCTTTTCATGCTATTATTATTGTAATTGTATCCAAACATATATCACCATTTCACTACTCAACTTCACCTATATTCTAAAGCAAAAATCTCACCGTTACTGCTATAAACCTCACCATCTATCCAAATAACCCATTTGGCTCACCGGCTGGAACTAGTGAACCACATTGCGATTTGTTTTTTTTTAAGAAAAAACAAAAAATTATCCTTGGTTTTAAGTTTTTTAATATTTTACTAAAAAATTTATATTTAATAATTTTTTTTTTAATTTCATATTGTCATTCAAACTGAGCCTAACACTATTGTAACAGGAGTAGTCCAGGGCTGGGCAGCTATCCTAATGGGACTAGTCTCAGGAAGTGTTCCATGGTACACCATGATGGTGCTCCACAAGAAGGTTAAGCTGTTGAAGCTTGTTGATGATCCCATGGCCATATTCCACACCCATGCCATCGCCGGCGGCCTAGGAGGCATTCTCACTGGCTTCTTCGCCGTCCCGAAGTTATGTCGTCTTTTCTACGGGGTATCTGATTGGGAAAAATACCTCGGCCTCGCATACGGCCTACAGAACGGCCAAACTTCCGCTGGATTTAAACAAATGGGAATCCAAGTGGCAGCCATGGGATTTGTGATTATCTTAAATGTAGTTATGACTAGCATTATCTGCTTGTTTATCGGTTTGATAGTTCCGCTAAGATTATCAGACGAAGAACTGGAAACCGGCGACGATGCGATCCATGGTGAGCAAGCGTTTGCTTTATGGCACGATAATGGAGAAAGCTTTATCACTTCTAGACATAATAACAAAGTGTATGATACAGATGAGTTCTCGTCTGTAGCTTCTAAATCTATAGGTGAAGTTCAAATGGTATGATAGTTTATAAAAGGAATTCAAACAGCAAGATGGATTCATATTGCACGATTTCAACATATTGCTATTTGAGTTTCCTTTTTTTTTACAAAAAGTTTAAAAGTAGAAAAGATTAACTCATTTTCAAGATCAGAACATATCGTCAATTTATTATTGAGATTTTTGAATTTATTAGATTTTCACTTGCAAATTTTTCAAAATTCACAAATCATCTACCAATGACAGACCACAAAAAACAAAATTAAATATTTTACACTAAACATTCGAACTTTAACCATTTATTTCAATCATGTTGGCATTGTTTTTTCTCTTTTGCTCTTGTTGTTGGGAGGAGGGAGGGAAGGGGAAGCTGGGAGCTAGGCCATTTATTGTTGTACATTTCAAAATTGGAACAACCTTACCCCATTTTCCAAGCAACATGGTCTTTTCTGCAATGTAACAATGAAATCTTGGTCCATACTTCGGAATCCTAGTTAGGAAAAGATATCTGTAACTTTGGGATTTAATTAAATTAAATTTATGAGTTATCACATGACATGCAACATATGTAATACAAATAAAATTTAGTGTTTTTTAACAAATTTAGTTTTAATTGAAGTATTTTAAAAATTTTAGAATTTATATAGTAAAATAAAAATTGTATATTCATTTTACATAAAAAGTTGAGAGCATAAAATGTTGAGAGCATATTTGATTGTTATTTGTTAAATTGATTCTAACATTCTCAAAATCTCAAAAGACTATTATCAGTATTCTTGAAAATATTTTAAATTGATTCTACCTAAAAAAATTTATTGTGATCTGCTAACTGTTAGAATAGATATGCATTCCGACGGAGAATTAACTGTTGTTTGTTTGTTTTTGTTTTATTGAATCCGTTATTCACCAAAAAAAGAAGTCTTATACGTTTGAGTTTTTTCTAAAATTTAACATAAATTAACAAATCAAAACTAATAAGAATTCTTTTAATTACTTCTCACTTTTAACAAATTAATTAAAAAGAGTTTAAACCTAATTTACAAACGAAAAATTTATATTTATCATTTTGATCTAATGGACTATAATTCAAACTAGTAAAAGATACATACGATATACAGTAAAAAACTATTGTTCCTCTAAATTATGAATGTAACCAAAAAAAATTAGCAAGATTTTCTGATAATTCTAAAATATAAAACAGGAGGATAAAAAGAAAAAAATTGTTTGATAAAAGAATATTATAGATTGGACATATTTTTTTTTATAACTAATGCACTAGTTAGCTTGCTGTCTATAATATTCTAGAGATTATGTTTTATTTTTGTTCATTGGCATTATATAACTTTTTCAAAGAAAGTTTCAGTCCCTTTCCTTAGCCTCTGCATTTAAACAATTATAAACAAAATTTAATTACCTTTGTTTTACAATTACAATTAAGAATTTTTTTGTGTAAACAACATGTATCTTTATCTTTTTTAACAATTTAAAACTAATCTTGCTCTGAATTTTATCATAATTAAGATTACTCACCCTTTTTCAAAGATGTATTTAGTAGAGATTGAATCCGAGTAACTGTAATTTTAATGGGATGAAAATAAAGTAATTTGTTGATAAAAGGATAACAGTTATGGGATCCTTTTAAAGTATAATCCTTGTATACCATTTCTTGGAGTTTTACCAGCTTTCATCCCTGATAAATATTCCAATTCCAGCATCTCAATTGTTTCTATTAAAAATTGACTCATTTTTCTAACCAAGTATACCATTAATGCGTCTTCGAATATGTAAATGAACATATTCATAAAAAATTAAAAAAAATTTAAATAATAAACATACCATAATCAAATAAATTTAAACTGACAAACAATTATAAATTTAAGATAATATTCAGAGAAATAGATAATATCATTATTTTATTATTACTGAATAATAAATAAAATTTTTAAAAAATTTATAATTGAATAAATTTTAAATAATATTTAAACGAATTTATTCGTAAATATAAATAAATAAAAAGTAAATTTGTTTATAAATTATTCATGAGCACTTCGTAAATTTGTTTATAAATTATTCATGAGCACTTCGTTCATTTTTATGTTTTTTTAAGTCAAGGATGATGCCATTTATCTTGGATTAGTTTGCATTCATTTGACGTAAACTCTCAAGAATGCACCAGAAACAATATATCCATCTATCGCCTTACCATTTAAAAAATATCCATTAACATACAAAACAGATGAATTAAGAAATTTTACCAGCCAGATGACAGTTTTACAAAACATGAGTTGCTATGGCAGTAAAGGAAAAGCATAAATTGAAGTAAACTTGACAATTTTAAACTTGAAAAAGAAATACGGTTTGAATTAAAATTTGATAAAATGTAAATAAATTTGATAAAAAAATTATATTTGACATGTGGACATGAATTTTGACACAAAATATTTATATTTTACATGACATATACAAAATACGGATGCGAATCTCTAAGTGTAGAAGAGAAACTACTATTTATTGTAAAATTTATACAGTACATATATTTTTAATATTACAAATTGAGAAATGCACCAGCGGCTCTCCATAAATAGGAACTAAACTTTCAGAGTATGCAGAGGGCACAACCCTTCTTCCACATCTTAACAGTACATCACTAAAACTTTTGCTCTCTGGATGATATATTCGCAAGTCATCCCCACAATGGCAAACAAAAAAGGTTCCATCCTTGAGTTCTGCTATTGGAAATCGCAATGATCTCATAGATTCCCGATTAATACAAAACAGCTTCTCCCAAATTCCATTGCTTTGATTCATAACCCATATATTCAGCCGCAAACTTAGTTCTGGTTCTATTAGGCATAAAGAGCTTCTCAAAGACAATAACCCCATAAATCGCCGCCTATGTATGACTGAGGAGGCTTCAGAGAAACAACTTGGTTGTGATATCGCTTGGAATTTTTCGGTATGGAGATCGAAGGAGACAATCACCTCAGAAGTGTTGGCATGCCTATCATCAAGGATCCAGTGAAGTGCTCCATTCACATAGGCAGGTTGTTGTGCTGACCTAATGAAGTAAGCAACTTCACCAATCCCTCTCCATGAAGCTCCAGCATTTGAACTCAATGTAAAAACCTCACACTCATGAATATGACCTTCCTCTTCTCTCTTAGGTCTAAACAATCGTATAATTTTGCATTCTTTTGTAACTCGATCACGACCAAACCCTACAGAGTGATATGCAGAGAATAATTGTCCTGCAAAGAAGATAACAGCATAAGCTCCTTTTATTTGGGTGCATCTGAAAGGTCTAGAAAGCAAATAAGATAGTACATCTCAGTATAATTGGTGTTAATGTGGAAAATTTTACAGTACTCTAAGTTTACGCTTATTTTCATGTATTTACGCTTATTGACACTAATTTTACAAAGTAGGCAAAAAATAGGTTAACCTGACCATCCTTATTGTAGGATTCCCCCAAGTTAATGTAATATTCTATAATAATGTAGTCAAACTTAATCTACAAGATTAGGACTCTGTAATTACTAATTAGAATAATATCTAGGACTACGTAAGTATAAGTATAATATCTAAGATTACGGGTTGATTCTTTTCTTAATTTGTTAGGATATCTGTATATAAATATGAATAGAAGATTTTTTTGAATACGGTATCTTTTTCAAGCATTACACAAACATTAACAATCAGGTAGATCTCAAATCTCAGAATTCATTGAAAAGATACCAATAATCGTTGTATCAAAGAGATATTAAGGAGACATGCTACATAATAAAAGCATCAAACAGAGCAAAAAATTAGAGAAACCTAAAGAAGCAGATAGCAATTCAAAAGCTCTAACCAGGCCATAAAGCCCTTAACTCTGCCCATCCCTTGCTTTGCAGTTACTTCAGTAAGGAATATTATAACAACTATAGTTGTTGTCATTGGATTATCAAAGCTAAGTTAGGTGACACAAAACTTTTGCTTATTGAATTGCCCTTTGATGATATTCAACTGCATATGGGAGGATGAAAATTCAAGCAAATGATAGAACAAGAGCTTTCTAGCTAGGATTTTAAGAAAATTGCAATCTAAGGAAGTGTTCCTTGTTAAAACCAACTCAACCTAAAACATCATCAAATTGTTTATTGATGATTCAGAGTTAGTTTTTAGTCACTAACAAATCTTATCATACACAAATGAATTGAAGTAGAAGCTAGTTAGACCACATGATCACAGATGCTCAAATACTACAGGAAATTTGAGAGCTCTCAAAGGAATTGTTAGGCTGCTTGTAAATTGACTAGACCTAGCAATCTTAAGCAAGATAGGTGATAGGTGATAAGATATACGAAAGTGATACAGGTTAAAATTTAATAAAAATTGGATATAAATTTAGCATAATCTAAAAAACTGTTCTTTGACATAACTATTTACATGTTTTAGACGACATGAACATATGATCTAACATAATACAAATTCGAATTACATGCATGAAGTGTTATGTCTGCAGTTGACCTTTGTATAGGTAATAATGGCAAACAGATACACAAAATGTTGTAATTTTTTCCCTTTAGATTGCCATTGTTTTGAGTAGATCACCAGAATCCTTCCAATTTAGCTCTTCCAACTATGTAAATTCTGAATTCAAAGCAGAATCTAATGAAAACCTTTTTTCTCATTCGATTCAAACGCAAAAGCAAGGGGGGAAATACGTACCAAAGCGACCATAGTTTGTACGAACAAGGGAGAAGGATCCCTTTCTAAACGGAAGAATCCGAAACTCTCTTGTTCCAGGATTGTAAACAAAGACGTTATTTTGCCCAAAGAAGCAAAGAATTCCATCGCAAGAATTCGCCATGCAGTAATCATCAGGAGGAAGATGAGAGATGTCAAAAGAATTTCGCTGAAAACCTTTCCTGATTTTCACTCCTCCTTCTTTAACCTCAACGTCGATGATCGGAACGGATTCCAAAGATATGCCGTCGTCATTTCCGGTATCGGCACATATAAGCTGAGGGTACTCTTTTTTCTGTTGGTTTTCGAGGTGGTCTTCGATGAAATCAGGGTTAGAAATCAGTGATCGCCAATACTTGGATACGGATTTGAATCTTAACAGAGACTTGGCAGGAAGGGTTGATAAGATTGGTAGAAGGAGATCTTCAGGCCAAGTTTCCTCCTTGCTTTCCAGGCGTTTTCCGCCGTGGGCTGCCATCGCTTTTCTGTCTCTCTCGAATTGTTCTTTGGACAACAGAGGCGGCTGTTAAACTAATAGCGTCAGTCATATTTTTTACTTCCGTTGCGATAATATCAAGGATTTTTTTTCTTTTTACCTTTGATCACTATTCAGTCGGACATCAATTATCAATTTGCCAAAGAAAACTAAATTAAATATGATTAATTGCCAATAATTTTTTGATTAAGTAGTAAAAGATGAGTGGTAACTTATTATAAATTTTCAATTTGAATTCAAACATTTTTATCTTCATTTCCTTGCAATAAAAAATCTGATTAATTATTATTCAATATATTATTAGTGCAATTTTTAAACTCTATAAGCATAATTAAAAGAGGAGGGATCAACTTACACCAGTGTAAAATTAATTAGTTTTACACTTTTTTTAACCATTAGATTGGTATAAACTTGGGATCAATAATACAGATGGATGAAGAGATTGATGGTGATGTGACCTATAAGATCCAGGCTGGATGGAGTAAGTGGAGAAGTGTTATAGGTGTGTTGTGCGATAAAAGAATTCCTACATGGTTGAAAGGCAAGTTTTATAGGACAGTTGTTAGACCAACATTGTTATATAGTAATGAATGTTGGGCGACTAAGAGGCTACATACACAAAAGATGAGTGTAACAGAAATGAGAATGTTACGGTGGATATGTGGATATACAAGAAAGGATAGAATGAGAAATGATGATATCCGTAAGACGATTGGAGCGGTACCTATCGAAGACAAAATGTGTGAAAATCGTTTACGTTGGTTTGGACATGTAAGACGTAGACCTGTAGATGCTCCAGTTAGGAGAATAGAGGCTATGGATGTTGAGAGAAGGGTTAAGACTAGAGGAAGATCGAAAAAGACTTGGAAGGAAGTAGTTTGGAAAGACATGGAGGTCTTAGAATTAGATGAGCAAATGGCCTTGAATAGGAATCTATGGAGGCAGAGAATACATATAGACGATCTAACGTGATTTTAGATATTGGTTCATATAGCCTACCCCAATCTATGGGATAAAGGCTCTGATGATGATGATGATGATGAGATTGGTATAAACTTATGGCTAATTAATCTCAACCATAAGTTTATATCAATCTAATGGTTAAAAAAAATGTAAAACTAATTAATTTTACAATAGTATAAGTGAATTTTTCCTTTAACTAAAATATTTATTATCTAATATCATTGCAATTTTTAATCTTTAAATCCAATAAAAAGTTTTTAATTTTTAAAAATAAGATTAAAAGAGTGATACACGTCCACTTAATATTTTATTTATATTCTAATACCCCTAAAAGATTATGCATCATTGTCTTTTCCCTCTTTGTGTTACTTATCCTTGCTAAAATCTAACTATTTCATTTGGATCTCTTTGGTAACTAAATCATATTTTCCTTCAATCTGCAGCCAAGGCAAGCTTGCTGGTTCAAAAACTTCAAGAGCCGTTGACGAAGATATGGATCCCATGTTATATTTTATGGATTGTTATAACAATGCTTACGTTTCAAACTTCATAAGGATTCCAATTAATTTCTTGGACATACTGTTAAAAATAATCCCTTTCTTGGCACGTAAAAATCAATATCCTCACAAGTGCTTCACATCTATGTCTATCATTAAATATATAGATTAATATGCAAGCTTAGACAATCGGGAGCATCTCGAGAATGTCACAGTATCTTTGGTCAGTATTATATATATTTAACGTTACAACTTGATCAATACACCAGTGGCTGTCCATAAATGGGGACTAAACTTTCCGTGTATGCAGAGGGCACACCCCTTCTTTCACATCTTAGCAGTACTTCACTAAAACTTCTGCTCTCCGGATAATATATTCGCAAGTCAACCCCATAACGGTAGACCAAAAAGGTTCCATCCTTGAATTCTGCTATTGGAAATGGCAATGGACTCAGAGATTCCCAATCAATACAAAACAGCTTCTCCCAAATTCCATTGCTTCGATTCATTACCCATATATTCAGCTGCAAACCTAGTTCTGGTTCTATTAGGCATAAAGAGCTTCTCAAAGACAATAACCTCGAAACACGGCACCTACGTATAACTGAGGAGGCTTCAGAGAAACAACTTGGTTGTGATATTGCTTGGAATTTTTCAGCATGGAGATCGAAGGAGACAATCACCTCAGAAGGGTTGGCATGCCTCCCGTCAAGGATCCAGTGAAGTGCTCCATTGACATAGGCAGGTGTTTGTGGTAACCTAATGAAGTAAGCAACTTCACCAATCCCTCTCCATGAAGCTCCAGCATTTGAACTTAATGTAAAAACCTCACATTCAAGAATATGACCTTCCTCTTCTCTGTTAGGTCTAAGCAATTGTATAATTTTGCATTCTTTTGTAACTTGATCACGACCAAACCCTACAAAGTGATGTACAGAGACTGATTGTCCTGCAAAGAAAATAACAGCAAAAGCTCCTTTTATTTGGGTGCATCTGAAAGGGCTAGAAAGCAAATAAGATAGTACATATCAGTAGAATTGGTGTTAACGTGGAAAATTCTACAGTTTTACGCTCATTTTCATGTATTTACACTTATTGACACTAATTTTACAAAGTAGGCATAAAAAAGGTTAACCTTACCGTCCTTACAGTAGAATTCTCCCAAGCTAATGTAATATTCTATGATAATGTAGTCAAACTTAATCTAAATGATTAGGGCTCTGTAATTACTAATTAGAATAATATCTAGGATTACGTAATAATAAGTATAATATCTAAGACTACTGGTTGATTCTTTTCTTAATTTGAGAGGATATCTTTATATAAATATGAATAGAAGATTTCTTCTAATATGGTATCTTTTTCAAGCATTGCACAAACACTAACAATCAGGTAGATCTCAAATCTCAAAATTCTATGAAAAGATACCAATAATTGTTGTATCAAAGAGATATTATGGAAACATGCTACATAATAAAAGCAACAAACAGAACATAACAGTAGAGAAACCTAAAGAAGCAGAGAGCAATTCAAAAGCTCTAACCAGGCCATAAAGGCCTTGCCTCTGCCCATCCCTTGCTTTGCAGTTACTTCAGTAAGGAATAGTAAAACAACTGTACATGTTGTCATTGGATTATCACAGCTAAGTTAGGTGACACAAAACTTTTGCTTATTGAATTGCCCTTTGATGATATTCAACTGCATGTGGGAGGATGAAAATTCAAGCAAATGATAGAACAAGAGCTTTCTAGCTAGGATTTTAACAAAATTGCAATC